>JAVRQT010000002.1:1291810-1991594 GCA_035926095.1 Elasticomyces elasticus
CTTCTCAGCAGACTCTCCAGCAATCTGCTACACAGATTCCTCCGCCCGCTCGAGCCCGTGGCCTTGTCAAGAAGATGTCTACCATGAGTTTGAGGAGCTTTGGAGGTACGGCGAGCAAGGTAAACAGCAAGGTGAAGGAGGCCATCGCTCGCTCTGCTCAGGCCGTTGCGCGCAAATTGCAGGAGGATCAAAATGCTCAGCAAACGACGCAGAGCCCGCCTCTACAGCAATCCAGTCAGGGCACGCCTCAGCTGTCGGACCAGGTTACGACTCCCGAGCTGGTTCAGCCATCTCATGGGCACGAAACGCACGTCGAGCAGCCCCACCAGCAGCCTCAGGGACACCATCTGCAGAACAGCTATGGCATTCATCACCGCGCTCAAACCACTGGCACGAATGTACAGCAGCCTGGCGCCGCTGGCTCGAGCTCTCACCGCTCTAGACGTCGTGGCAGTTCCCATCATACTTCGTCGCTTGTCGATTTAGGTGCTGCTATTGATCACGAGACGCGGCGTGCTCAGCGAGACGTGTGGGATGCGCAGGAGGCATTGTGGGAAAGCCAGGATCTTCTCAACGAGCGTCTGCGTCGGCAGGCGGGTATGGCGATGCAAGAGAACAGGGAGTTTTTCGGGGACGATTCGGATGACAACGACGAGTACGACACATGGAGCGAGCGTTCGCTGGGCCGCGAGTGAGTGGTGAGATGCCGGATAGGCGAGGCAGCAGACCTGAAAGTTCAGCACTGAAGGCTATGACGGTATGTGGGACATGGTTCGGGACAGGACGAAGGCAGGCAGGATAAATGGCAAAGTGTTATTCAGGCACACATGATAGGCAGATTCAAGCACTTGACATACTTAATAGTCCACGACCCAATAAACGATTACCATGGCTATAGGAGAAGCATGCATCGTATTACCCTGGCAGGGGACAAGCCAGTCTGAGAATCGTGGTACACCCGGTCCAGCTCGTGTGTGGATAGTGAATTAGTGTAGCTTGCCCTGGCGGAGTTTGATCCAGCCGTACGCCTCTATGCTCGTTTCTATGAGGATCGCAGCTGCAGACACTCATGCTTGAGAGCCTGACAGTCATTAGCTTGCAACACAGTCTCGAGTAGACACAGCCGAATATTACCTCGTCAGCGTCAAGACGCTGGTCAGACTCGTACACGACTAATCTGCTCACGAGCTCAACTTCCAACGGCTCTGCGCCCCTCAGAATGTCTTGCCACCTGTTTGCCGGATACTGAGTGAAATTCATCTTGCCCCAGTCAGGAAAGCCAGCTGCTTCAGGCCACACGTCCAGGTTCGGCGTACCGAGCGTCTCGAATATGCTTTTGATCAATGCTAGCTCGCTGCCCAGATCTCCTGCATCGAACAATGTCCTGCCATTCAAGCATAGTACTTGCGCTGCTACGCAGCCAGTAGCCCACATGTCGAGCTTAGTCCCGTAAGCTTGGTGACCGAAGAGCAGCTCAGGTGGTCGATAGCAAGTTGTGCCCACGTCCAGTATCTTCTGATCCGAGGCTTCTGATGCAGGGTCGTCTTGTGACCATGCGATGCCAAAGTCTGCTAGGTACGCAGGCCCATTTGGGGATGCTAGCAGTATGTTTGATGGCTTAATGTCTCGATGTATGATGCCTAGGCTGTGAACGTGGGCAAGACCCGTCAGAACGTCGCGCAGGATTGAACGTCGAAGCGTATCAGTGGGTTTGCCAGTTCGCAGCAACCCATCTAGTCCGCATGGCATGAAAGGGAAAACAAGCACCCATCGTCCGCCAGCTTGTTGAAAGGCGTCGATCAAGGGTACAACGTGGCTGCTCCGTGCAGCAGTGAGAATGCGTGATTCTCTCTTCGAGTCGTGGGGGGCCTTCATCATGTCAGGTGTCGTAACCTTCAGAGCGACAAGCTCAACATCTTTGAGATTTTCATCAAGAGCTGTAGCCTTGAACACTTCTGAGAACAGGCCATTGCCGTGATGCTGTGCGTTGTTATAGCGCCCGATTTGTGTCCCTGTGGGAGGTACATCAACGCTGCTGAGCTCGGCGGTGACTCCATCGCCTATGGAAGTTCCTGATGGCGCTGAGCTCAAGAGTGCCTGTATCTTGGCGGCAATGGAGTCATGGTACGCAGACTGGCAAACGGATTGGTGAGCGACGTTGCAGACCAGGTGGCCTAAGTATTACGGTACGCACGAGTGAAGTCGCGTTCTTCCTGCACACCACTTCCAAAGCCTTTGCACTTTTCGTTGCTTCGAAGTCGCTGCACTCTGGGTGACCGGGTCTATACACCTTCGAACTGTGCGGCGTCAGAAAGCATGTGTGCGTACTTACGGCTCATCTCACGTGCATGCTGGATATGGCGGCGAGCCTCTCTGAGAAGCTCAAGTTTTGTTGCCAATCGGTCGCCATGTGTGTGAGCGTGTTGCAAACTAGAATGGCGAAGATGTAGAAGAGTCGCGACGAGTAGACTTTTGGAAGTCGCAACAGTCGTGCCTTCCATTTACAAATCTATCACATGTCACCGTGTTTGGTTTCTGAGCGAGATAGAGAGTTCGGAAGTGGCAGCGATCTCCCGCCTTCCGACGGCCTGCCATTAGCGTTGCGATGCAGGTGGCCAATGACTTCTGAATCAGTATAGTGGTGTCATGGCAAGACAGCACATGGCCAGCATCTCGAGGTTTTCCAGATTCCAAAGAACCCTCACGAGCTTGCTCTAGCGAGACCGAGTAGCTATACGAACATTCAGCATCCCTACATTTCATTGGCCACCTCGTGCACCGTTTCGGAGCTGCCACGCATCCGAGAGCTGTCAAGCCCTTGCATAGACCGCGGCAACGTCAGTTGGTCTTACGACAGATCTTGAAGGTGGAGCTCCCTTCTCGCTTGCGCAAAGAACATAAAGAAGGGCACTCCTCTGCCGAACTAGACTCTTGGGTACACTCACGGTAAGTGGCACATCTCACAATGCTTTTCAGCCTCTTCGACAGGCTCTGGACGCCGACCGCCATCTACCTGATCCTCTCCCTTCCCATATACTTGCTGCGGCATGTCGCCAACAGCACTCTCGCCTACGGCCTCCTTCTCGCGTGGACCGCGTACTATGCTCAAGTGGTGATTACCAGTATCAATTTCGAGCGAGCGATTGATGCACTTGGCAAGCGAGCACCTACTAAACGCACATGGTCGCCTTACAATCTTGGAACGCTGTTTGGAGCGGTATGGTACTTCCAGCGTCATCGGATGCACGAGTGGTGGTGGACTTTGTTCGGCCAGCATGGGAATAAGAGCTTGCCATACACAATTGAGTCGATAATCATGGGGGGTCGAATGATCTTCACCGCGGACGAGGAGGTATGTCTGAGACCAACATGTGTATGGATGTTACTGATCCTTGGTTTGTTTGTAGAACATTAAGGTAGGTTCCAAGTGATGTTGGAAGCAGGAGGATCATGGACACTGATCTCGAAAGTAGGCTATCCTTGCTACACAGTTTGCCGATTATGGAAAGGGTCCGCAATTCCGAGTCGAGTGGAAAGACTTCCTAGGCCTGAGTAAGTGCAGAAATGCATTGTGATAAGAAGCACAGCTTACCCGTGGTTCTAGGCATCTTTACCACAGATGGCGATCGATGGCACCAGTCTAGGACTCTGCTGCGCCCACAGTTCATTAAGGATCGCGTGTCCGATCTGCACACCTTCGAGAAGCATACGCAGGTACTCATTCGTCTCCTCGCGGGTAGCCATGATGGTGCTACTGTCCGAGCAGATGATCTTCTGTATCGCTTCACTCTAGATGCCGCGACGGACTTCCTGCTCGGCAAGAGCGTTAACAGCTTGGAGAACGGCCAGACAGAGTTCGCACAAGCCTTCGCAGATGTTCAGAACACGCAGAGCTACATCGCCCGGTTAGGTCCAGTCCGCGGCCTGATCCCGAAGAAAAAGTTTCATGCTGGCCTGAAAGTGATCAATCGGTTTGTGGGAGCATATATCGATCGAGCGCTACAGCTGCCTCAAGAGGAGCTCGAGAAGATCACGAAGAGTGATGAAGGGTACACCTTCCTGCATGCGCTCGCTAGCTACACGCGAGATCGCGAAGTGCTCCGAGATCAACTCGTGGCCGTACTGCTTGCCGGCCGTGATACTACTGCGGTAACACTTTCGTGGCTGATCTACGAATTGTCGAAGGCGCCTCAGATCGTTGACAAGCTGCGACAAGAGATCATCAGCACCGTCGGCCTCGAGCAGCAGCCTACTTACGAGAATCTGAAGAACATGCGGTACCTGCAGCATACGCTCAACGAGATCCTGCGGCTGTACCCCGTTGTGCCATACAACGTCCGGGTGGCTCTCAAGGACACCACGCTTCCACACGGCGGTGGTCCGAACGGTGATGAGCCTATCGGCATTCTCAAGGATACACCGATCGGCTACTCCACGCTGATCCTGCAGCGTCGGTCCGACATCTACCCATCGCAGGCCTCAGGCTTTCCAGACTATCTGACATTCGTTCCCGAAAGGTGGGACAGCTGGACGCCGAAGTCGTGGACGTACATTCCTTTCAACGGAGGTAAGTAACCCTTGGATGCGTGTCACTTCGAGACCGCCAAGTGGTTACAAGCTGTGGCCATTGGTTTCAGCTTGTTGTCCCGATGAATTCTCGTAGCCAGGCGAGACCTTTCCAATTTCTGAGATCTCCGCTAACCCCGTCACTCATCGTTTTTAGGACCCCGGATCTGCATCGGACAACGTAATTCTAGCTTCGTAAGGTCTATTTGCTCAGTAAGCGCTAATATCAGGACAGAGTTCGCCCTAACAGAAATGGCCTACACACTCGTGCGCATGCTCCAGACGTTCGAGCGCATCGAGTGCAGAATGAACAGGTTTCCGATGATGAGAACAGATATCGTCCTGCAGCCCGCGCTGGGCGTTGATGTGGCTTTCCTGCGTGGGAAGAATCAGTAGCTTTCCTTGTATAAAACCCGAGATCAGCAAGGAGACAGTGGCAGAAGCTGAAACACATGAAAGTGCCACACAGAGGAGTCGTTGAAGCTTGAAGTTCCCGATTCTGCAGAAGGTATAACGAAATTCGCCGTTGAGAAGCTCACGTATTGTTTGCCGGCCTGACCTACCTCGGCCGACAGATGGACGTCTTGTCTGTTGAAGACTAGGCCTTGTGATGAGCACATGCAACAGCCCTCTGTCGTCTGATGTAGTGCACTTCTCATAACATCTAGTGGCTCGTTCGGAGCACCGATGATAGAGATGTGGAGCTGGAGAAGGCTAACCTATAGCATGCAGAAATACCGGGGCTCGGCGTCCAGGCTCGCAGGCTTGTGAGATGCACTCCCAATTAATGTGGGCTTGCGTACAGGATGTTTTGCAAGGATTCTTCTTTAACCCAGCCTGATAGAGTTCCGGCCATATGCTATTCGCATGGGGTCGGCAGATGCCGCCTATGATAGTTACTGACATCGAGCACCGCCAATGTTTTCCGACAGCCTGGTGGCAGCGAACAGGAAGTGATAAGGATGTTTTGCTTTTTTCGGTCGTTCATGTCCGCTGGGTGCCGAGAGCCCGGTTCGGACCATATCATTCTATGCCGATACGGTGCCGACCTTGTGGTTGGGGGGATTGAGGTTTGCAGTCGTACCTACTACACCCTCACGTCCCGTGAAGATCGCTTCTATGTAGCACGCGTGAGGTCATACGTCTCTGCCTTCATGGACGCGTCGTCAGGTCCCACACGCGTTCACTTTAACTTGGATGCAATCCAACGCGCCAGGATTGGTGGCGGACGGCTTGCACATGGCAAATTGCCCTGGCGCTCACCACAAGGGTGTGGCGCGCTCGAGCGCCTTCCGCATATTGCAAATATATAAGCACTGCAGGGCTTACGCACGCGCGCACGCGGGGTCGCCGTCTGGCCAATGTTTCTTCCGTGGATGGTTCATGAGCGTTTGTTTACCACGTCGTGGTGTGAGAGGATGTTCGTTTCCATGATCAAGTGTCGTACGAAGTCCCGACGGATCAGGCTCCGGCTTCTTCGCCGACAAAGTTTTGACCGTTTGTTGGAAGGATGTAGCTCTCTCCGTGAAGCTAAATCCACCGTTGGTGGGGCTACCATCGCGATTTGCGATTGCTCGATCCGGAGCTGGTATGGAAGTAAAAGAAGGGCACGGATGGGGGATGGAGTGCTTCCGGAAATGAGTTGGGCTCACCGTGGCCTGGGCCTTACCTGACGTCAATAATGCGGGAGCCTTAGATTAACACCAGAGATTGGTGGTGGTTCTGTAAAGTACTGGTGAGGTTGCAGTGTTGCAATCACCAGAGTCCTGGAGAGTGCCGGCAGGCCGGACATGACGTTAAGCCGCTGGCCTGCAGAAACGCCTGTCTTACCTGCAGCTCAAGCGCGCAGGCTGCTCCCGCTGCATGGCGTTTTGCCCCTTGCAGCGCAGCCCTGTCCCAACACGGCCTGCCTTCAGGGATCGCGGAGGGGGTTTGCGCATCCACCCGCGCTGTTTCTGTTTGTTGCTCGTTCGCTTGGCCGCGCGGGAGGCAAACCAGGAACCCCTTGTGCTGCAGCGGGCCCTCCAGTCAGCTGCCGAAGAAAAGTTGTAGCTTTGCAATTGGTTGAACCGATTGAACTGCAGGAGCGCAGCGAGTCCACCGAGGGCCTCCCCTTAGCCAAAGCCTGGTCGTCCCGCTGTATGTTTCCTGTCCTCGTGCACTCGCAGTCTGTCATCGTAAACGACGTTCGTTTGGTGTTGTTGTTGTTGCCGACGGGAAGTGGAATCGCAACACGGGAACTTTGCTGGGTCCAGCCTTCGAAGGCCCGAATCATAATCCTTCTCCAGAAAGTCGACCCCAGCGGCCTGTCGACTCGACGCGTTACGCTTCCAGGAAGAAAGTCAGTCCCCTCGGAGGCACTACCGCAACGGCTGCTGTTCTTCAACACCATCCTCTTCACATTATTCTCGACTGTCGCTTGAGGCAGGCTCCGCTGTGTGTTGAGCATTATTGCAAAACAACTTGCACGCGGGGCGTAAACAACACCGCCTCGAATCCCGGACCTACTTTCAACGTCACTTCATCACTTCCTACAGGCTGGGCTGCATTCACGCGTAAACGGCCAGTGGCCGCATCACCCTTTGTCATGTCGGCCTTTCAGCAACAGCATCTGCGCTCCGAATCCTCAGACAATTCATCCTTCGGCTCATCCGGCTCTGGCTCATCCTACCAGCTCATCCTCGATCATGTCCTTACATACCCGGGCAGCTATGAAATCCCGCTTCGGACCATGTACACTCTCAATTGCGCGCCACGAGCCCAGCCCATGCACAACCGGAGTGGCGGCTCGTCAAGTGCAGGCAGCTCTCCTACGCAGCCACAAGGTCCATGGCACGACCAGGCTACGCAGACCTTCACCGAGTCTCTCATGGCCCAGATCTCACAGCTGCCGAACCAGCCATCGTCATTACCACCAAGCTTCATCACCTCGTTCGTACGACGGTGTTTCCCTTCGGACCTTGTATGTGTCGACTTCCCACAGGCACTAACCGGTCTTGACTATCTGAAGGACCTAGAAACGCGACGGCGGCGAGAGGTTGCGGGCGCGATGAGCCGACTAGCGATTGATCGAACCACTCTTGAACTGGACGGCGAGTCACTGTCCGATCGCTATCCTGGCGTCAAGCAATGGGTCACCGACATTAATGACAAGGAGCGCAAGGTTGAGGCGCTTTACACGCAGGTATACATTGCTCTGCGAAGATGGATTCTGATCAACGAACTATCATTACTTCCCTTCAGCAAACACAATTGCATTGCCATGCTCAATACGCTCTACCCGCCTGTGGTATCGATACAGCCCACCTCGAAACTCACGCCTGCAGTCTTGCAGCAACAGCGAAATGGCTTCTTCAAGTACATTCAGACTGTGGAGCTGAAAGGTCCCATCGTATTGAGCAATTTGATGGACCAGGGCAAGGCGCCTGGCGAGACTAATGGTTGGCCCTCCGTAACTCGGACCTTGAGCATGTACATACAGCTTGCGAACAGCATCATCGGCGAGTGCGGCGATATTGTAGATGTTGATGATGTCTCGCCTCGAAAGAACCGCGACTCGAATGGGTCGAGGACTGCGCGCAAGGTCGACTCTGGGGTGAGCTTCAACAGCAGCGTTCAAGGCTCGCGGCGCACGAGCTCGAATGCAGACGCAGTCTCGCCCATCGAACCGCCCGCACGACCCAAGACGCCGTCAGGTACGAAGAACGGCACGGCGCTCGAGAAGCTTGCTCGGGGTCTGAAGGGAATCGGTCGCATTCGGACAGATGCTACTGAGATGGTCGAGACCGCAGTTCCGCTCCCGCCGACCTCACCAGCGCCTGACAAGCCAAGAGGGCTACGAAAGATGCGTAGTCTTGGATCTCTTCACTCTAGGGAGACGACGCCGAAGCTGCCAGATGCCCCCACATTTGATGCGGACGCAATGCGACTGCAGCGTATGAGATACGAAGCGAACAGCACGGCGGAGCAGAAGTTCGGTGGGCGACGACTGCCTCAGGAGATGTAGCCTTTGCAGTGACTTCTTCTTTTCCACGATTGGCATTTTTTACCGCGATGATACCACGAAAAGCAAGCACGGCTGTGGGTTTTAGCCTGCGCTTGCGTAGTTGTGCCGTTGTCGGCACGGGACACTTTACATTCAGGAGTCACTGGACGGACATGGATAGAGGGACGTACAATGAGACATGGAGCCCTCACGGGTAAAAGGAACATTCGATTCTAATGTGTATGCTATTGGAGATTGTGGGCGCGGCGAGGCCGACGAACCACGGTACTCGATCTGCAGGTCAAGGTTTTGGCAGATGGCACGAGACCAGATCTGATGATATGGAGTGATGAGGTGCGGTAGATACGACGATGTACCAAGGAGTGTAGTACAAACTACACAACATTACCTCTGCATATGCACTCTCCGCTACACTGATGAACGGTGACACTATCTTACGCTGGTAACAAGACCTTGACGCCAAAGAATTCATCTTCTCCATATTTCACACCGTCCACGACCTTCAGCCCACCCAATCGTTGCTCGGGCGGTTGTTGTTGTCTCGTGCTCACCTGAATTTCGCGCCACTCCCTGCCACTTGTTAGCAATCATGCGGTACATGCTCTGATATGGCGCCCCTCACCTATTCGTTGGCACTGGGAGTCCGGCGTCTAGGAGTTTCTTGTACTGCTGAAAGACGCCTTGCTCAAGGACAAAACCCTCTCGCTGGAGTAACGGCGACTCTACTGCGGGTGAAAGTCTCTTCTCTCCCATACTTGCATTGAATTGGACAAGTGACAAACGTTCATACTGCTGCTGATCCGCGGGTGTGTCAGTCACCTTGTGCTTCGTAGCCTTGAAATGGCCTCCAGACACGATCTCCAGAGCTTCACCAATGTTCACGACGAGTGAACCTGGACTGTACTTGACCGGCTGCCATTTAGCATCTCGTGTGGACCAGATATGAAGAGCAGTGATGGGTACGGAGAAGAGCAGAGTTGTCGATCCATAGTCGGAATGCCCTTGCATTCTGACGCCCTTCCGACGTTCCCTCTCGTCGTTGGGAAGTGGGTAGAACAATGCATGGCGAAAGTACCCTTCGCCAACGGGCCCACCGTGAGACTGCACGTTCGTCCAGAGATAGTCGTCCGGCAGCTCTAGCACCCTTGACAGTAGCGTCAAGAGCCGACGGTTAACGGAGTTCGTCAAATACTGGATGAGATCAGTAATAAATCTGGTTGCTCACGACATGTGAGAACATACGTTGCTAAAAGCGATGAGTTGTAGGGTTAGCAAGTGTCTCAAAAATTGGAAGAGCGGCCTGACTACGAGGCATCTCTCTTATGAGTTTACCGAGACGACAAGCTAAGACCGATGGCCGTAGCTCGTAGCTACTCGGCGGTCTCGAGATGGAACGCCAATTAGGGTTTAGATGGAACGCCTCCTAAGGTTTACACTCATCGATTTGCTTACCAGAAAGCTGTGATCTCATCCATGAACGGCTTGATACAATCGGGAACCCGATTCTCGTGAAACTCGCGACGATAGAAGTTGAACTGTTCGATGGAGTCCATCTCACCTTTCTCTCGCTTCCAACCGTACCTCCTCTTGAAGCCAGCGAACATGCCCGTGCTCGGATCCCATAGCAGCTTTTCTTTGTCCTCGTCTGAGATGTTCCGGTGTAAGTATTGGGCTAGGTCGAACTGTCGATGCAGCTGATCCAGTGAGACACCGTAATCTGTCAAGTACAAGAAGCCATCTTTGAGGATGGCAGTCTTCGTAAGCTGAACCAGATCGGCTACCACGTTTGGGTCGGGACTGTCAAGCAGTGAAAGCTCGATCGTGTGCAACTTCGCCCAATCCAAGGGCTCTTTCGTTGCTGGCGGGGGTACCCATGTCGGTACTGCTGGCTTTCCTTTCGTTTTCGGGGGATCAAACGGTGCTGCCATGTCGGATACCATGATAGACGTTGTCTAATTGATGACTTCAATAGACGTTCGACAGCGTACGGTTTGGTAGTACAGTAAAATTTACCCCACTTTGGAGGAAGTCAGCAAAGGAGCTGCCTATCCGATAGCAATGCAGATCGGCGTACCTATCGCCTACCTCCAGATTGTTTACTGATAGCACCTTGACTGGCCTATCTTTCCAAGACAGCATTCCAAGCTGTGCAACAACGATACATTGCTTTGCTTGACGGTCGACCGCGTGGTTCTCGTTCATAAACCTACCAATACTTTCGCCGGATATAATCATGGATGAGAAGAACGACCCCGATCTCAGCAGTCGCGATGCGGACTCGGGTGAGAGGACTGAGGGAGAGACCATTGACCTCCAAGCAGAACGGAAGATCGTGCGCAAGATGGATCTGAACTTGATCTCCGTTTTCGGCATGCTATACCTCTTCTCCTTTCTGGATAGGTGTGTGCGAAAGCCGTTGATGCCCAGTACAACGTTAATCTCAAATCTAACATCCGTGTCTCAGATCCAATATCGGCAACGCAAACCTGACCGGCTTCAGCAAGGATCTGGGCCTGGTTGGCAACCAATACGGCGCAGCGGTGTAAGTACTGGTGTGCAGGGAACTCAAAACCCGTACTGACTCCCTACCCATCGTCTTTTCAGTTCGGTGGTATACGCAACATACGTACTATTCGAACCATTCTGGAATGTCATGCTCAAAATCCTGACGCCGAAACTCCTGATGACAGGGTCATGCTTAGCCTGGTCAGCGTTGACAATTGGCACAGCCTTCGTTACAAATTTCAGTCAGGTAGGCACTGGACTGCAGGGTTGTCAGCGACGTACACTGACCCTCCTCATTCGTACAGCTGATCGGTGTGCGTGTACTGCTCGGCGCTGCAGAGGCTGCAATCATCCCCTGTGTGTTCATGTACATCACCATGGCTTACAACCGGGATGAGTACGCGGTGCGGCACACTTACGTCTTTGCGTTTTCTGCAATATCTGGAGCCTTTGGAGGTTTGCTGGCATTCGGCCTGACCCGGGTGGAGACGGCAGGCTTGCACGGTTGGCAATGGCTATACTTGGTTGAAGGAATGATCTCGTTTTCGCTCGCCCCGATCACGTTCATCTGGCTACCGAACTCAGTCAGTGAGGCTAGATGGCTCAAGCAGTCGGAGAAGGATATCTTGGCCATGCGACTCGCACGTAACCGCGGTGCGTACGACGAAAAGGAGCGCTTCTCGTGGAGTGAGCTCAGACGCTGCTTGAAGGACCCGAAAGTCTACATCCAAGCGATCAGCCACTTTGGGATAGACACAACGCTTTATGCACTCACTACCTTCATGCCTAGAATCATCGCTGGTCTTGGCTTTACGACTACGATTAATGCTCAGCTTCTCACCGTGCCAGTATATGCGATAGCGGCCATATCGTATCTGATCATTGGCTGGCTCTCCGACAGGACGAAGCTCCGGTCGCCATTCCTGATCGGAGTGTTATGTTCTTGTCTCATCGGCTACATCATTCTGGCCGTCCCTTCGACCAGCGTGGGTGCCCGGTACTTCGCCGTCTTCTTGGTGGCCATCGGCATATATGCGAGCACATCACTGAACCTGGTCTGGGCGAGCTGCAACCACGCTGGATACTTCAAGCGAGCGCTGGCGACCGGGGTTATACAACTTGTCGGTAATTCGGCGGGTGCGGCCATTGGCTTCATCTTCAAGGCGCAGGACGCCCCACGATACCTAGAGGGCATGCATTTTGCAATCGGGATGACGCTGATGTCAATCTGTTTGACAGCCATTAACATGTTCATTGTAATCAGAACCAATCGGCAGAAGCGAAAGCTCATCGCAGAAGGGGCGCCTGACGATCCTTCTTTGGCAGGTGAGCGAAACGATGGGTCTAATCCTTGGAGGCCTGCCATCTCGAGACCGCCGAATATCTATAAGCTGCGGCCTTGTGTCTTAGCTTGTTGATTCGGCGGACTTAGAATAGAGATGCCTCGCAGCCAGCCAGGGTGAGCCTTTCCAACTACTGAGACCTCCGCTAACCCTGCCACCCATCACTTTTAGATAGGAATCCGCATTTCCTGTTGTATCTCTAGAGCCAGGAGCAAGCCTAGCCTAAAGCTGTCGGGATGCAAGATCGATTGGTAGCAGCCGGTATATAGTGAATTCGAAAGAGCTTCAGCCCAACAGCGTTCCACTCGGTATGTAGCGCGCAGCTCAGCAGCACAGCCGGCCGTGAATGATGATGGAGCCTGCGAATTAGACTACGTGTGCCCGCAGCAGACTTCGGTATCTCTCAGCCTATACAGACTCTCGATGTGGCGTGTCCGACGCCTGTTTGATGTTGATGGTCAATCGCGGGCATGGGAGTCTGGAGACAGCCTCAACCAAATACTTCCGCTATCTGCGAGGTCAGGTACCGTCTACATTGTACTGCGGTGTGCGTTTTCATGAAATGTTGCACGGCTAGCGTGAGCTCATGCAGAGTGTTTGATCGCTGCTCGTCGTGTGATCCTGAGAGCCACGGCTCGGTTCTCCATGCTTCGACAGTATTGTCGTTGCACAATTGCCCAAGCTGGCCGTATTTATCTGCGCAGAAAAGCAGCCACAGCTTATCTGGCACATCAGGGTCTGCAGCTCGAAGTGGAACCAAGCGCTCGTCTTTCTCCTGCTGCGATATATCCATGCTCGACAGCCTAACGATGGCCGGCCAGCAGCTGGCAAGCGGTCGATGACGGAAAGTAAAGTCAAGGTCGTCGAGACGATCTGCTCGGACTCTGTAGACCCCAATATTTATGCAATCGACGGTCGTGTTCGTTCCTCCCTGGGACACGAGATCTTTGAATTGCAGAAACGCGTTGATTTGCGTGCTATAATCGATGGTAACGCTTTTCAGCATGGGCATACCATGTTCAAGCAATTCCACCAGACCCTTGGCATCGCTCTGGCACACAGAGCACCTATCTAGCAAGAAGTTGCACGCAATCGACTCGCTGAATCTAGTGAAACGGAGGTGCTTGACATGCTGCGCTAGGATTGGGGTCTGCAAGGCGGAGGTAGTTTTTGCGCAGAAGTCACTGGCCAAGCTTGTTAGCCGTCAACATGTCAAAGGGGAGATACTGGCCTTACTTGCGTGATACCGAGACGATATTGACGTCGTAGAGTACAGCCAGGGCCTCGTGATAGATCTGTCGATTGCACCGCAGGATGGTCGTGCTCTCTGAGCCAGGCACATGTTGTCTAAGCTTGATCGGGTTGTCGAACCGCAAGACATCTTCGTAGATCCTGATGCGCAGCTCTGATGGTAGTTTCGTGAGCAAAGGGCAGGGCTGATGTTGGCTCATAGGTGTGGCCATTGTGGTGTCCTTGAGAGTCCGGTACGCTTGTTGGTCAATATCTACCTCTTCTGCCATACATGGCACTGGACGCTCATATACAGGCAATGTCGCGCCCATTGCATGCCCTGGGCTCGCATTCTGAGCTGGATTTGCTGGATCATTCGAGTGAGACTGAGATGCAGTGAGGTTAGACGAACGGGTCTTGCCGCGGCTTAGCGCGATTGCCAAGTCAAGCTGTTTTGATGGCATCTCTTCCAGGTCTCGGAGGATCGATCAAGCAAACATGGCAGAACATCAGTCGATCCAGCACCTCGCTAAGCGATGGCTACAAGAAGACCGCGACCCAGAGACACGAAGAGAGATCGAAGACCTGGTAGCAGCTCACAACGATGCGGAACTCGAGCGACGTCTACGGCATCGTATCACGTTTGGTACCGCCGGCCTGCGAAGCTCTATGAAAGCCGGCTATGCACACATGAATGCATTAACGGTACTTCAAGCGTCTCAAGGCCTCGCCAAATACATTCTGGGGCAAAAGGCGGCCTCATCTGAGACCCCAAAGATAGTCATCGGCCACGATGCTCGCCACAACTCCGAGAAGTATGCCCGTTTAGCGGCAGGCGCTTTCCTGGCGAAGGGACTACATGTGCTATGGTTTGGTTGCTTGGTACATACGCCCATGGTACCTTTTGCCATCAAGCATTTTCGTGCTTCGGGCGGTGTGATGGTCACTGCTTCGCATAACCCGAAAGCGGACAACGGTTACAAGGTATACTACGCCAACGGCTGCCAGATTATACCGCCTCATGATTATGGCATCGCTCAGGCGATTGACAGTGTCAAGGTAGGACTCTTACGTTTTCAAGCCTTACGATCATTGTCCTTTAGTTGTGTCGAACGCTCAACCGTTCGCATGAACAGACCGTCATCTGCTTTGTGCGTTCTTTATCGATACTGATTCCGTTGTACGCAGAATATCGCGGAGTGGAGCGAGACAGCTGTCGATGGTAGCGAGCATGTACAATGGGTCTTCGATGAGGCAAACAAAGCATACTTTGACGCTGTGCAAGGATTAGTCCCTGAGGAGCGAGGCAGTGCTGATGAGCCTTTCACATACACGCCAATGCACGGTGTTGGTCTGCCTTTCTTCCAGCAGGTCACCAAACTGCTCGGTTTCGCGGATGACCTCGTCCACATCGTGGAAGCGCAGGCTCAGCCAAACCCCGACTTTCCCACTGTGCCATTCCCTAATCCAGAGGAGAAGGGAGCGCTCAATCTCGCATACGAAGAAGCCAAAAGGAATGGCAGCAAGATCATCATCTCCAACGATCCAGACGCCGACCGTTTCGCAGCTGCGGAGCTTCTGGATGACGGCACATGGCATCAATTTACCGGTAATCAGATGGGCATCCTCCTCGCCTCATATTTCCTCGAGACGTCAGCTTTACCCCGAGAGACAATGGTCATGCTCGCATCTACAGTCTCCTCGCGGATGTTGGCAGCCATGGCTCACAAGGAGGGCTTCTTGTTTCGTGAAACACTTACCGGCTTCAAATGGCTTGGCAACATCGCCCAGCAAGCTGAGAAAGAAGGACTTGCGCCAGTGTTCGCCTTTGAGGAGGCCATTGGATATATGTTCCCCTCTGTGGTCTGGGACAAGGACGGTATCGCGGCCGCCGCAGTCTTCTTATCGGCTCGGCGAAAGTGGAGAGTGGATGGATGTACTCCGTATCAGAAGCTGCAGCAGCTTTACAAGAGATATGGCTTCTTCGAGGTGGGTGACATAGGCAACTCATCTGTGTTGCGGTAGCTGACAATCGATTCAGGACGCGAACACTTACCTTATCTCACCTTCTGCCGCTGTCGCGCAAGCTACTTTCGCAAAGATTCGAACCTTGAACAACGGCGGCACACCTTCCCACGTTGGCACGCGGCGCATTCGACGCTGGCGAGATCTTACGTTGGGCTACGACAGTGGCACAGAGGACGGGAAGCCGGACCTTCCTATCGATCCAACGTCTCAGATGATCACATGCGAGCTCGATGACAGCGTGGTATTCACAGCTCGAGGATCTGGGACGGAACCAAAGATCAAGCTCTACATTGAGGCGACTGCTGATAATTCTGCTGATGCAAAGCGCGCAGCTAGCGAGGTCCTCCGAGACCTCGTCAATGGGTGGTTTCCTGGGCTGAAGCTCGCTGGGACGTAGGTTCGGAAGCTAATGGAAACTCGATGAGGTCCTCCTTGCCGTTCCTCCCCATTTGAGAACCGGCTCGATGTAAAATGCGGTACTAGCACAGAGTAATTTCGTCCGGATGAGCGTCCGTCAAGGTGCCTGATATACTGGAAAGGATCTTAGGTGATTCTATCAGTATTTGCGTGCAGACCGTCGTTCTGAGATGGAGGATACCAATCTCTAGTGGACTGGTTGAGTGCCGAAGCGTACGACCGTATCACTAGCGTGACACGAAACTAACGCGAACCGAGAACCTCCCGAATCACAACTTCCTCTACTACTACTTGCAGGACAGGTCATCATATTGCATACATTATACATCCAACAGCCCATCTAATACTACTGTGGTCTGAGCCTGACCAAACTGGACTCCCGAAACGTAATCCCTTGGACCTGCCACCATAGTAGGTCATCAGATCGCTTCTTCGGACAGCATGTCTCCTTCGATCTCTCCGCCAGGCAAAAATGCTCTGCGTGAGAATAATGGTTCAGCCAACGGTGCCGCGGCCAAACGGAGACCGAGTGGCCTTGTTGGCGACAAACTAACTAAGCGTCCACGGAAGTTCAAGCATCCACCCAGCGGACGCACTTTCGATATTCAAGACGTCAGCGTGAATTCTAGGATTGTGTATATGGCTTCAGAGGGGATCATCAAGTACAAGAGAAAGAACCCGATTACATATCCTGCGTGCCGCACATTGGAGTATCCCATCGAAGCGGACGAATTACGGGAGGGGCTGAGAAGAACCTAAGCAGAAATAAGTCAGGCGTGCGATGAACTCAGCGAAGTCGGGCTCATGGTGGAGATGGACACATTGGAAGACTTCTACCATATCGTGCCTTTGATTGAGTGGTGGGAACAACAGGAGCACAAGGCCGCGAGCTTGCAGATTGCTGCTGCTCTGAGCAAAGCACCAGACGAATCTCAACTACTTGTGCGGGCAGCAGTCACACGACTCGGGGAGTCTGGGCTTCCCGCTGGTCCAGAAGGCCATGACGAGAGGAATGTAGGACATGAGCTATTTAGTGATACGCTCATCGGCTTAGATCGCATGGACTCAGACGACTCTGAAGCTGAAGAACACGAAAAAGAGATGGACAACATCGTTACTTGCGTGAAGCACTTGCGGAGTCATTGGCAAACGCCGGAGGAAGAGAAGGCGACAGGGAGCGCAATCCTTGAGCGACGCGGCCAGCGTGACCCATTTGTTGTGGACCGTGTCAGGAAGCTCATTCGACCGTACGGCCGACGTCAACTCCATCCAATCCCACTCCCAGGTGTCAGTGAGCAGGCGAAAAGAGTGTACGGGGCACTGCAGGGCTTCGTCAAAAGATATCCTCGCCTTCAAGTGGTGAGTGAAATCACAGTGGCTCATGTACTCAAGATATCCCGCGCGAGAGTCCATCAATGCTATCTGGAGCTTGGTAAGTCTGGTCTAATAGTCAATCGATACCCGTCAGATACGAAGACCTGCTTGCCTGTTCCGTTAGAGCTGTGGCGGGGACAGCGGCGGCTCGAAGATGAGCGGCATCGGCGTGAGTGGCAAGCAGCACGCGGTGCACGAGATGTGCTGTCGCTTGGGGAGAGTTCCGATGCTGAGTAGATGCAAGCTGAGCGTGCAGTAAAGCAGCCGGTGTCGACTTCGGAGACTGTCTTCCGGTGACAGCAAACTGTGAATACTGTGATGCATTACGCGCGAGCCCGATGTCAACGCGACGGTGGTTGGAGTGGGCCCCACGGCTCTTGTTTATAGCAGCAATGGCGTGTCCGCACGATAGCAAGTAAGTATATCTCGACGGCCTCTGCACCTGTACGTACCGTACATGGCTATCCAGCACCTCATCGCATGCCCCTAAATTTGAGCGCCGCACTTGAGCACAACACTATCCGTCAAGATCGTATAGTATCTTCTGCGGAAACATCTGCGTCAGCACACGGCCAGAGACCGGTGCCCATACCCTGCAGATGACAATGATTACGTGGCATAGCTTTTTTATATGGCTGCTTGCCCTTTCCACCATCGCTCACTTGAGACTTTACACCCAGGCCCCAGAGCTTTGTTGCATTTCCTTCAACCTGCCAATCTTCACTCCGCTGTTGATGGTCACCTCTCGTAAGATGCGTTCTTCCGAGGGCTCTTCTGGCCTGACGATGTCGCGCAGACTTATCAGTAAAGTATGTGTTGTCGCTCATCTTGCGATCACCAAGACTGACCAGGGGTCTATTATCAATCGATGTCTGTCGAGTTTAAAGAGAGAGTTCACAAATGCCAAGAACAAGAAGCTCTTCCGGACTTTCCGCAGTGTGTTCCATCTTGAGTACGGTACGTTGCTGACAGCACCATGAACATGTGCGGTCTACCTCCTTCGTCTGCTCGGGATGCTCAAGCACCACAGTACTACGTCTCCCGGAGTTCATGACATGGCGTCGCATCCCTTGATGCACCCCGCCTCCCTTGTGCTGAAATGGCCCCCAACAGCAATCTGGAATCTAGCCGCCGCCGACCAAATTAGCCCGCCATGCTGCACCGCCTGGTCTGCACCAACATGGCTGAAGCATGTGTGAGCCGTGTTTTGAATGCAGTCTCGTAAGGCCCTTGGAAGTTGACGCTGAAACCTACGACGGTCGCTACATCCGGAGCATCACAATGCATATAACAGCACGCGCCGCCAGCACCCTGCTGTCACTGACGACCCCTGC
Source organism: Elasticomyces elasticus (assembly GCA_035926095.1). Taxonomy (NCBI): domain Eukaryota; kingdom Fungi; phylum Ascomycota; class Dothideomycetes; order Mycosphaerellales; family Teratosphaeriaceae; genus Elasticomyces; species Elasticomyces elasticus. The sequence continues at coordinate 1,310,614 of JAVRQT010000002.1, forward strand.
GCCAACAATACCGCGTGATGCTCTGGCTGTACGACAGGCTTCTGTCCTCGAAGCCAGCTCCACAAGCGCAAGCAACATCTCCCTAACGACAATATTTACGCCCTCTCCAACATGCTTCGACAAAACATTCGGGGTCATGCTGGACGGCACCAGATCAGGGAATCCCTCTGCGTTCCTTGACTACAGTCTGGCGGGATCCTCCTGTTATCCCTCGTCCTTTTCTGCGCTCCAGTTTCAACTGAGCTCGGTGAACGCCTGGTACTCGCCTGGTGTATGTCCCTCTGGCTACCTGATAGCAAGCCAGGAGGCCGACTCAATCACCACGTCTGTGACAAACGCTTGGTGCTGCCCAAGGTAGGGACGAGTAATCATGGGCAGCCAGCTGAAGTACTGACCTACCAACAGCTCCATGGCCTACTCTCACGGTGCTAGATATGCATACTGTTCCTCGTACGTGGCAACATCTACCACAGTAAGAAGCGGCACATATACAACGCCTGTCCCATTCTCCGGATTCGTAGCTCTACAATGGCCAATTTCTGTCGCATGGCAAGAGGCGGACCTGAACGCATTTTCTCCCGCAAGCGCTCCAATTCTGGTAGCAACGCAAACATCTTCGGCTACTTCAAACACCACTCAACCCTACGACTTGGTAACCTCCACGTCTTCTGTCTCCAGCTCTTCTACAGCCAGTGCCACCATAACCTCAAATCCAGACAGTAGCGGGCTGAGCACTGGTGCGGAGGCAGGCATAGGAATTGGTTCTGGAATATTATGTATGGCGCTCATTGGGTTGGGAATCTGGTTTTGGCTACGTCGACGAAAAGCAGCGCGAAGTGCACGTAGCGAAACGCCGAGTGACGAGGCAAACCTTCGTCCATACGGGACTAAAGCAGAATTACAGGGTGAAGAGCTGCGCCCGTACGGGACGGACAAGAAAGGATTCCAGGACGGCGGGCACGGCAACGCGGCAGAACTGGAGTCAGAAAGAGATGGGTTGAATGAGCTGGAAGAGCAGGACAAATGGCGGGCAGATCCTGTCGAGCTCCCTGGCGATGCGGTAGGGGAGCTTGCGGCCGCAGATGTGCCATCTGAGCAGCTAAAGCAAGTCGGACAAACTGAGGGCCAGACGGCGGCGAGGAAAAGCAGTAAAGACCCACTTGTGGACAGTAATACATGAGAGATCTAATGTCTGATCTAATTTGCTTGCAGTGGTTGCAAGGATATACAGTTCTCCACCACCCATCGATGGTCATTTCATACCTTCGTGTGGACTCTTTCGGCTTCCTCGTCTTCCACATGGCCTGCTGCCGCCTTTGCTTCGAAGACACTGTGCTCCCGTGCAATCTCCACGTCGGTGAGAGTAACAACTTTATCTCCGAATGCGGCTGCGATCTCTTCGAGTGTTTTGTGGCGCGTTTCGCTGCGACACAGTCAGTACACCATCCGGATCATCTTTTCTACAACGTCAAGATACTCACGGGAAGTAGAAGTAAGCGATGACCAGGAAGAAGAGCGTACAGCCGACAAATACATAATAGTAATTCTGCTTGATCGTGGCGAAAGCAGAGGGCCCGGCCTCCGTTAAGGCGACGTTGACGATAAAATGACTAGCCGCGGCAATACCCATTACCTTGCTGCGGAGAGCAATAGGGAGGACTTCGGCGCCGTATAGCCAGGTGGTGGAGTTCAGCATGCCATCTGTGCAAGCAGGTCAGTTGAGATGACACAGGCAGTCTTCTTGAGGCTTACAGTATGTGACGACGAAGAGATAAATTGCAAGCACTGCGAACCCTTTGCCGACTTCGTTATCGCTGTCTTGAAATTTGAGCTGCATCACTGCGGCGTAGATCTCGATCACGACGATGCCCGCAAGACCTGTCAGGATCATCTTTCGCCGTCCCCACTGGTCAGTCAAGAAGCGTGTCGTTAAGGCGTTGGATACGAAGGCCATTGTACCGTAGACGCCGGCCAGCGCTAGGATCGTCTTTGGTGCGATGCCCAGTGATTTGTAAAGGATGGTCTGGTAGTATTGAATAACATTCACGCCTGTAAGAGAGGTCATAGTCTGCACAGCAATGCTGACCATCGCTCGTCGACGGAAGAGACGGAAAATCTCCTTGTACGACTTGATCTCCCGCTCCATCTCGTACTCGATCTGGCCGTGCATGAGAGCGAACTCCTCCTGGGCTTCCGTGGAGTGCAGATCTCGTCGGATCTTGATGTATTCGATGCGAGCTCTGTCGACATGGCCTTTACGGATGAGTTGCCGCGGCGAGTCTGGCATGAATGTTGCCAGTCCAATGAAGAGTATGATACCTGTTGAGCGTTGAGTATAACCGTTAGCAAATGTCTCAGACATACAAGTGGTTATACTCATGGGATACGGACCCCAAGGGATCTGGATACCGAGTGGGAGACGCCACTGTATAGCGCCTACCGGTGCGTAGCCACACTTGGAAGTCGTCAGTGGGATTTCGCCAGCCTCGTGATCACTACACATACCGCCATGCCGACCCAGTTCGATGCCATTGTTCCAAACGATATACCGCATCCGGAGATCCCGCCAATCAGTCCCCTCTGATGTGGCGCTGATATTTCGCTCAAATATATCGGCACTGTACCCACCAAACCGCCAACCGCGAACCCAGCTAGAGCACGTCCCACAAGGAACATGGTAAAGTTCACGCTGGCCGTCTGTACAACTGTGCCGATGGTGACTATGATGCACATCATCTGCATGAACCGGATTCTCCCAAGCTTATCTCCTACGATGGTCTGCAGAATAGCTCCTCCTGCTTCGCCTGCAATGTAGACGGCTACCACGGCGCCGGTCAGGGCCTTGGAGGGGTGGTCCATATAGGTAATCCATGACTGGTGGGCGATGGTTGTTGTGGCAATGCCTGTATCAAAGCCGAACAGAAAGGTGCCTATGCCTGCGAACAGGGCAATGGCGAAGGTGTACCAGCTTGTGCCAGCCATGATCGGGTCTTTAAATGAGGTTTAGTATTGAAAGAGATGGGATCAGCGGAAGATATACAGACGCAAGGCCGGAGAAACATCGCTATACCTATCGCGGGCATCCGGGAATACAGCTGATGCTTCCTCCATGTAGAGTCATCTTGCCTGTCTTCGAAAGACTCGGGACCTTCTCCTCACTTGTGATGAGTATGAGTAGGCCGAGGGAGGCGCTGCGAAGGATGATATGCGGGCGAACAGTGGCCGAAGCAAACGCCGCTAGACGCCGAGACGAGCTATCCGACGTCGTGAACTCTTTTGCATGCCATGATGTGCATTATGTTGCAGTCGCTGATCTTGACGCTAGCGCTGCTTTTATGTAGATGTCTAGCCGTCGACGATGATCCGCACCCAACACTACCAGGTCCTCGGACACCCGTTCCTGCCCTCTATGACCAGCGGTACTCAGAGCAGACATTCGTTGGAACCCATGACAGCGTCGCTGTAAGAACAGCAGAGAACCGCTGGTCTCTATCCGGAAACCAGTACTTCAATGTCTCCGTCCAGCTACAAGCTGGCGTACGCTTGTTACAAGCCCAAGGGCACCGAGACCCAAACGGCTCCAGCGAAATCAGGCTTTGCCACTTCAACTGCGCTCTCATGGATGGAGGCAGCCTTGTTGACCATCTGCGTATTGTCAAAAGATTTCTGGACGCCAATCCTCACGAAGTGGTGACCTTGCTGTTTGTCAACACTGGTCCAGCCCTCGAGTACTGGGCCCAGGCCTACTTCTCTACTGGATTAGACCTACTCTCATACATCCCGCCACCTTCGAAACGTGATGGCTACATGCATCTGGACGACTGGCCAACTGTTGCGGATATGGTAAGCACAAACCAGCGTCTGGTGACCTTCCTGTCAGGCGGAGCAGATGAGAGCAGGGTTCCGTATCTACTTCATCAATGGGACTACATTTTTGAGACAAACTTTGGCATCGAGAGCCCAGATCAATACAGCTGTGCTCCTGCACGACCACGTTGGTGGGACCCGTCCTACATCCCGTCTAGGCTGAGCTTGGTGAACCACTTCTTATATGCGCAATTCCTAGGCTTCCGTTATCCTAATGCGACCTATGCCAACACCACAAATGCTGCAGGCTTCCACGTCGGTGAGCTGGGAGAACACGCCGTACGATGTCGATCAGTCTATCAACGGAGGCCGAATTTCTTCCTACTCGACTTTTTCAGCGAAGGTCAGGCATTTGAGGTAGAGCATGGGATAAACGCCTATTGACGGTCGCAATGACTTTTGCAACAACAAAAAGTGGGCTCGCATATTACCTCGTATCCACGTTACTTTGAGACCGCCCCAGGGCGGCGGTCGTCTAAAGATGACTCAACATGGATAGCAGCGCCGGACTTCTCCTCTTGCAGAACATCGAGCTTACTGACCCCCTTGGCTGCCATCTCTTCAACGCCAACGCAGACATAGCCTTTGAACTTCCTGGCTGGCACTTTAGCTTCGAACATCTCATGAATCTCTTCTAGCGTCCTGTCCTTTGTCTCAGGCAAAAAGAAGTAGATGAACACGAGCACTATGACATTGGAGCCGAACCAGATATACCCGTACCGTGGCCCCCAGCCGAGGGCAGCAGGGTTAATAAAGTAGGGAGCGCTAAAGGTTCCAGCCCAGTTGCCAAGGAAGTTCAGAGCTGTGGCAATGCCGAAGGAGTAGGCACGCATCTGGTTGTTTGGATACTCTCCTCCGAGCAGCCATGCCGACGGAGCTGTCATGTTTGTTAGCAGAGTCTTACTGATATGGTCTGTGTATGATCCTACCATAAGCGGTATAGAAGAAGACGAAGAGCGCGATGAAGGCGACCACCACCTTGCCTGTTGTCTCGGATCCTGGGTCAATGGACCAAGCGATGGCAGGACAAAGCTGCGCTAGACCGACAGCACTTACACCGACCAGCATAATTGTTCGCCGGTCAAAGATTCGAACAAACCACAAGCTCGAGAGGACTCCGAGGAGACCCATGCAGGTGACCATGATAGAGAAGCCAAATGGGTTGGTGACGCCTGCGATTTGCAGGTAGTAAGTGGTGTAGATGTTCACCCACGATGAGCCTTGGTTGCAGTCAGCACGTTTCGGTATATTACCAGTTCACCGCACTTACCGTTCGCGGCATGGAAGCAGACTGCGGCGATCGAGAGCAGGGTTCTGCGAAGGTTAGTACCTAAAAATTATGGGTGTAAGGATCAGCTCTTTATTCGACACAAGTGGCTGCTAAGAGACAGTTCTAGCATCGTGACTTGCTGTGATATACAGCGAGCTCGGAAGAGCTGCTGTGTAGCATCAGACGACTTAGGAACTGTTTCCAGCACCCAAGGGTTACAGCCATCGATTTACTTACCTTTCCACATCGCCAAGAACAAAGCTTTTTTATTCTGTTCCAGCTGCTCCCGAGTTGATACACGGATCGCATTGAACTCGGCTTGTAGCTGCGCTTCGTCGATGCGGGAACCTCTCAGTTGCCGGAGCGAGGCCTCCGCCTTCTCTTCTTGTTGTTGCACCATGAGCCATCGAGGCGTCTCGGGGAAGAATATAAGCGCGATAGCTTGGATCGTCGGAGCAACGAAGAAGATGGCAAGAGGTATTCGATATGCTCGCTTGCCATCTATGGTGTGCGTACCAAAGTCGACTGCAGCGCCTACGATCGAGCCGATAGATAGTTGGGCTTGGTACACTCCGAAGACAACACCACGGAGATGGGCCGGCGCCACCTCATGGACGTAGAGTTGCGAGAATGTCAAGAACCAGCCCACCGACATTCCTTTTGCTCGGTCAACAGCCGTCTAAGCACTAAGTGGGGGGCAATACGCACCTAGCAGAATTCTGGCAAAGTAAAGTGCACCGACACTCGTTGTGCCTAGCATGATGGCAGTGGCGACGAAGTTCAGGACCGCCGCAGTCCAAAGACCATGCCTGCGACCAAACCACTGGCTGAAAGGTCCTACAAGTAGAGAGCTGGCGAAAGTTCCAATTGTCATGAGCGACGAGATGAGCGTCTGGACGGTAGGCTGGCGGTATGTTAGCTTGCTTTTACGTTGAGGGGATTGATACAGCTCACGTCTATCGCCCACTTCTCTCGCACTGGGTCATAGTAACCATACACTTCGAGAAACCCAGGCATTGACAAGAAGCCACCGACGAGAGCGTAGTCGAGGCCTGTGGCATCGTTAGCATGGATGGCACGACTCCTCACTCTCGCAAGACTCGCCATATTGGAACGTGCTAATGGTTGCGATAAAACATATGGCCAGGCATTTCCTGGAAAGTAGAGTTGAGAGTAGTCAGCGAAGACCTCACACTCCTGGCTCTCCTACGGATGAATGTCTTACCAATGGCTGCGCACATCCAGCTTCAATGGGTTGGCTGTTATCTCTGCTCCGATCATGGTGTTTGTTGGCTATTGAGCGACAATTTACACTATCGAGGACGACCAAGGAAGTTGCTTGAAGCTCAAGCAAAGAAGGTACCTTACTGAGAACAACCTGCGAAGCTCGTACCTACGCTCCGTAACTCACACCACAAACGACCGAGCTTTCCAGCAACCTGCAATCTGCCGTGTATGTGCCACGTGCAGAAATGTTACGGATCTTGCGCGAAGGATGAGACATGGCGCTGGAGTTCACCTTCTTCGGCTCACGGCATAGCAGATCTGTGCCCGACACTGCACCTACCAGCTTCCCAAGAGTCTTGGCCTTAGGGATCAGCACGGCGATAGTGGTCTTGCTGCAGCTTCGGGCAGCACAATCCTGCAACTTCCCCGCACAGCCCCAAGACATTCGCTGGAGAAATGGGGTGAGGCAAGGGAAGCAATGTGTCAGCTCTGTCGGCAATTAGACGACCACAGCTACCGTAGTAGCAATCGCGTTCGATTCGTTCACTGCGCCTTCGTTCATATAACGCTCGTTTATTGAACCTTGGTACAGCCGAGTGGAAGTCGAATCCGTATACACCAAGTACAACGCAGCGACTCTTAGGCCTGGAACCTGGTCACTTTGAGTAGCAGTGATTTCTGAACCTGCCAAAACCAGTCATGGCTCCAATGGCATTGGATCAGACCCCCAATGGCTCGAACGGGCATACACAAGGCTCCAGCAAACTGAGCCGCGAGCCTTTGAAGAACTCAGGCGCAATCGATCACCTCGAGTATGTTGACGTGACTCCTGTCATTGGTCGTGAGTATACGACAGCCAAGATCAAGTCTATGCTGGACGCAGACAACTCAGATGAGCAACTACGAGATCTTGCCATCACCATCTGCGAGCGCGGTGTCGTGTTCTTTCGGGCTCCCCAGGATGATCTCAGTGTAGATGAGCAGAAGCACGTCACAGATTTGCTTGGAAAACTGACGGGCAGGCCGGAGGAGAATGGATTACATGTCCATCCATTGTATAATGATCCGAATAATCTGCCGATGGGAGATGGCACGACGGATCCAAATATGTGGGTTCGTCCAGGAGTTGACAACATGTAGCATCGATTGCATCGGCATTGCTGCGTGAGCCAGGCTGATGTGGGCTTCTCAGATATGTCATCAACTCAGAAGCCCAGAAGAAGCTGTACAAGACCATGAAAGGCCGACCAGCTGCCGCGACCGAGCCCAAAGACCTTGCAAGGGAATGGCATAGCGACAGTATGTAGCCCGCTATGCTTGCCATCTCTTCTGTGAGCTTATGGGTGATCTAGGTCTATTCGAGAACTGTCCCTCGGACTTCAGCTTCTTGCGGATGCAAGATACTCCTCCAGCAGGTGGCGACACACTTTGGTGTTCTGGCTATGAGCTGTCAGTGAAACATCCAACAACGAAGTACGCGTACTAATCATTGCCCAGCTACGACAAGATGTCGCCGTCTTTCCGCTCCTACCTCGAGACTCTCACAGCCACCTGCGCACAACCAGTCTTCAAGTCAGCTTGTGAAGCAGGTGGCTACGAGGTCATGTCTCCGCGCGGCTCGCCGCTCAACAAAGATCTCGAATTTGCGCCTCATCACCCGGTTGTGCGGACACATCCGGTACGTGAGATGATTGAAACCATCTCTCGGCAGCGCTCTGGGAGCCATTGCTGACATGCCGCAGGTAACTGGCTGGAAATCCATCTTCGCCGGCGTCGGTATCCACGTCTCGCGCATCGACGACGTCTATGATTATGAAGACACGATGATCCGGGAGTACATTATGCGGCTGATAACCCGCAATCACGACTGCATCGCGCGCATGCACTGGACGAAGCAGGCTTGTGCGATCTGGAGTAATGCCTGCACATTACATGCCGCGACGCCGGATACTCATCTAGTGAGTGGCAATCGGACGGGTGTGAGAGCGAGCGGGATTGGCGAGGTGCCGTATCTTGATCCTGCTTCTGTTGGGAGGCACGCGGCGCTGGGGTTGCCGATGAATTGAGCTTGCTAGGTGGCGAGTGTGTATACTGATCTTCAGAGCAGCGATTACCGCTCAGAAGGTGTAATCGAGGCGAATAGAATAGGTTCGTTGAGATCTTGCTGCGATTTTGCTTTTAATGAGATGCCACGATTGCCAGAATTCCTCGAGATTCCCGTCTTCAACCGCGGCGTAGCATCCCCTTAGTACCTCGAATGAGCAGCTTGACATCGATTGACTGCCTGTCCAGTGAAGTGAAGCGTAGTTGTAATTTAGCAAAGTGGTCGCGTCTCCGTCACGTTCTTCGTGTGATGTTGGCGTTGCGGCGGGGCAACCCTTTGTTGACGCCATCTCTTCTCTTCTCTTCTCTTCAGCATTAGCATACATAACGACACAATGCCTACTGTTGCGCCAGCGCCAAAGGCAGCGAAACCATCCAAATCCATTTTCGATCCTTTCAATTCCTCGGCAACGGGACACCAACGTGCTGACAATCGCCTGAGCGGGAGCACATCGTGGCGGGATTCGCGGTCATTGAAACTAAAAGAACAGTTCACGGCTGGTGCTGGAGGCGGCAAGCGCGTGAGTGATACAGTGGGCGCAGGTAGTCTGGACTTCGGGGTCGATGGAAGGACTGAGAATGGCGGATGGCTTCCCGGCTCTAAGGGACTGAGAGGCGATGGGCAGCAGAGTTTGTGGGAAAGCACAGGAGGTGTCGTGATCGAGAAAGATAATGTTGAGAGGTCAAGCAAAAGGGTGAAGCTTGAGGAACAGCCGACAAAGACAGTGAACCCATGGACGCCGTTCCGGCGAGAGGATGGCAAGATCCGAGAGACGAGCTGGACGAGCCATGAGTCTTCTCCCTCGACACTCTTGTCGCCTATAGATCCTCTCCCGCACAATACAGCCGAAGCTGCCCCTGAGGATATCTCACAAACTCCTGAGAAGACCAAAGACAGCAGTATAGCCAGACCGCCAATGTCACAGCCCATCTTTCGCAACTGCACTTTCTACATCAACGGCTCCACCGCGCCAACCATCTCTGACCACAAACTCAAGCATCTCCTCAGCGAGCACGGCGGCGGCCTCTCAATATCATTAGGCCGACGAACGGTAACGCACGTCATCATTGGCCGACCCAACAGCAGTGGAGGGTGTGGAGGCGGACTCGCAGCGTCCAAGATCCATAAAGAAGTCACGAAGAAGCTAGGAAGAGGCGAGAGCGTGAAGTATGTCAATGTTGATTGGATCGTAGAGAGCGTAAATGCCGGCCAACGATTGCCGGAGAGCAAGTTCGAGGGAGTGAGGACGGCGCCGAAGGGAGTGGGCAATGTGGCAAGTATGTTTGCTGCACGGCGGACCGAATTGAACGTGGAAGGAGCTGGATAAACGGACTCGGTGATTGACTTGAATCCAATCCGTCGCAGAGACCAGCTATCGCTCGACGCCAATAGTTCAGGCGCCTTGCCGTCACAGCAATATGCGAACAGAGGATATTCGTTTCCACGGACTACATCGCCGCATGACGCAGCATAAACAGATCCAACAGGCAATTGGTAGTTTATGTCTTGGATGAGCAATGTTAGGTGGGTCCAACAAATCGTGTACCGATCGCTTGCCTTACGAGAATTTGCTGACGGCTGCTAGATTGTCTGCCTAATTAACGCTACAATGCTAGCAACAAGTCGATCATCGCACTTGTAAGGTAGTGTCGTCAATCGAACGCACTTCCAGATACTGCTATATGCGTTCGTTCGATGCGTCCACGTTTCGCCCAATCCGCAAGGATATCCGACTCTTGGTTGATGCGCGGGCGATAGCGCTCCCACACCATCGTGCACTCGCCAATGCAAGGACGGCATTGCATGAACGAGTCTAACCATAGTATACGGTCGGCTTTTTGCATGTGAACTGAAAAAAGCAGCGTGCAATGCTATTAGCCAGCTCCACGTATACATCCATACCGCATTCACTGCCAAGGCCGAAGCTCTCGCTCTTTCGACAAAGCCCGGAGCTTGTATGAACCCGTGAACCCGGACCCGACAACCCGACGCTCATACGCCTGCAATGTTGACGCCGTTGGTATGAGTCAATCGTGTTCATGACGGCTGTTGTCGTACAAGTATATATACATCTGGGCCGGTCTGAAGATACCGACACCTTCTCGATCGAACCCTACCACAACCCAGCCTGACAGCCCTGACAGCACTAGCCTCTCTCGTACTGCAACTGTGCAATGGCTCTACCTTCATCGACGACGTCCTCAATGATGGACATGGAGAAGCGCGTCAACGACTTCCACCACAAAGATTCCCTGGACTCGCCCGTCGATTCCACTCAAAATAACACCGAAGCCGCCATCCTCCCCGACGTTGCTCGAGAACCTCAAGCGGACGTCGAGAAAGGTTCTCCTCCCAAACCATCCACTCCTGGCTTCGACCCTAGACAAAACCCCGATGGTGGATTGCAGGCCTGGCTTTGCGTTCTTGGCGGCTTCTGCGTATTGTTCTGCTCTTTCGGATGGATCAACTGCATCGGCGTGTTCCAGGAGTACTATCAGACGCATCAACTCAGCCAGTATGATCCGAGTACCGTGTCTTGGATCAGCTCGCTCGAAGCATTCTTTATGTTCGCTGGAGGACCCATCATTGGCAAACTCTACGACAACTACGTAAGCGTATCACGAGCTGTTCGGAATACCCGTTAACGTTTGACTCCAGGGACCTCGATGGCTGCTCATAGGCGGCACCTTCCTGCACGTCTTCGGCCTGATGATGACGAGCCTAGCAACTGAATACTACCAGTTCCTTCTAGCGCAAGGAGTCTGCTCGCCAATTGGCGCCAGCATGATCTTTTATCCTGCGATGAGCACGCTCACTACGTGGTTCTTCAAGAAGCGAGGTGCGGCTTTCGGCATCATTGCCGCTGGAAGCTCGTTGGGAGGTGTGATCTTCCCCATCATGGTCCAGCGGATGATTGTACAGGTCGGATTTGGCTGGTAAGCTATGCCCTGATCCGACAGATCCAAGTATGGTGGATGATACTTATATGTGTGTGACAGGGCTATGCGCACGTCCGCCTTCCTCATCCTAGCACTAATGATCGTCGCCAACCTGACCGTCAAGTCACGTATCCCGCCCTTCAAGAAACCCTGGCATTTCAAGGAGTTCGTCTTGCCGCTCAAAGAACTTCCATTCGACTTGGTCACCTTCGGGAGCTTTCTGTTCTTCATGGGAATCTTCTTGCCGATCAACTTCTTGATCCTGGAGGCCGAGTACTTTGGTATGAAGCCGAGCTTGGCGCAGTATCTGGTTTCAATTCTGAACGCGGCATCTCTGTTCGGCAGAACAATACCAGGATTCTTGGCGGACAAGATTGGGAGGTACAACATGATGGTCATAATGTGCTTGTAAGTCCAAGCATCCCGCACATGGATCCAGTAATTTGTGCTAACGATATGGACTATGAAGCTTCACTTCGATCCTTGTTCTGGCGATGTGGATCCCCTCCACTGGCAATGCTCCGATCATCGTGTTTGCAGCTCTGTACGGGTTTGGCAGCGGGGCGTGAGTTTTCTACGAAAGCCTTTCGACTCTGCTCATGCTAATACTCGTCACGTCAGCTTCGTCTCCCTTGCACCATCACTCATTGCCCAAATCAGCGACGTGAGGCAGATAGGCGTCAGGACTGGAACGCTATTCGCCATCATCTCCGTCGCCGCGCTCATAGGCAATCCAATCGGTGGTGCGCTGATAACGAGGTGGAAGGGCGAATACACTGGCCTACAGGTCTACTGTGGGGTGATGACCTTCGTGGGATCCGTCTTCCTGTCACTTGCGCGTGTCAGATTGGCTGGGTGGAAGCTGTCGGTGAAGGTCTGAGGTATCGCACAATGTTCGAATTGCACGTGGCAGGATACGGACAGCAGGAGGCACCGTGAGCACAAGCAGTCTACTCAGAAACCCTGGCCTAAGCAGACCGTCTCGCCACCGCCTCCATACCACAGTGCTCCCTGGCGGAAGTCCAGTCCCTTCCCCTCACCCACTACCCACTCACCGCCAACTCTGATACTATCCTCACTCGGCCAATAATCAGCTTGCAGCCACTCGTTGATCGACTTAATCCTCTCGATGAACCTCTCCACCTTCGCATGGTCCACAGCGCCATCTGAAGTCTCGAAGTCGCTTTTCGTGATAAAGCGGCCGATTGTGAGGTGGGCAGAGGGTATCACATAACGACTGGCAACTTTCACGCCTGCTGCTGAGGCCTTGGCATGCAGATCCCGACGAAGGTGATGATACGTATACGAATCGTCATGGGCTGGTACTCCTGGCTCGCCGGCAGCAGGGAGGAACGATAATGCAAGAGCCTGTGCATCGAAGCTCAGAAGTGGTTTGACAAGACGTGCTCGGTGCTGTAATGTATGATCCGCGATGTCCTGCGCTTCTGGTAGCATCTGCTCGACCAGACCGTCGATTTCTGATGCCGTCAGGGAGTGTGTGATCTCTAGCGCCGTCATGTGCAGGTTCTCTGATGGCATTGTCCAAAGTCCTACGCTTCTCGTCAGTACAAAAGTATGATTGCAGGAACGATAGAGGCAGACTTGGCGCAACGTCAAGCAGCTTTTCCTGCACCTTGCCAATCAGTTCCCGAACCTTCACTGGTGGTCTGGCCCAGAAGACCAAACAGTGTCGCCAATCTTTGAACCCGGGCTCGATCGTTGGGTCCTCAAGTTTCGCGAGTATCTCGTCGATCGTGACCCCATGGAAGTCCGGACTAAGCAGCTTAGCTTGTTGCTGAGCATTGCGATGGTTGCGATGAGTGTTGTATCGAGTCTGTATCTGAGCCTGCAGATATGTTAACTTAGTTTCGTGTGTTGACCGGTGCCAGAGCATACTGGATCGCTGCTACAAGCCTCTATGAGCCCATCGTATGGGGTAATCGAGTCATTGGGCGTGCTTTCGCCACTCAAGTCCTCAAACTTGTAGTAAGCAGCCATCGCGCACGTTGCTGGTTGTTGGTGGCTTCATCATGAATGTCGTGAGGTGAGAAGAAGCTTTGTGTGGGAGAAACGTTGACCGAATGCCAAGGCGTTTCCGGTTACAGTATATAACACTGCTTGGTTTCAGATGCACCAGGTGGGACGAACTGCGCAGATCTCGAAGTGATGAGTTTTGGATATAGACCAAACTATGAATACGGTCTATGGGTATCGTGTTGTGCAGCTTCTTCCAAAGTCGCAAATAATTCGACAGACCTCCCAATCGCGATGCACAATCTTACCATTCAGCCTCTCCTCTGCTGCGCCGCCAGTTGTTCGTTGACTCGATCCAATCCTCACAACCTTCCAGAAACTCTCTCCATACGAGGTAAAAGGCTTCCGATATTTCCCAATCACGAAAGTCGTCCGGCCGGCCCCAAGCAACCAGTCCGTCTCTACCACGTCGGCCTTGCACACTAACGATCAGTCCGCTCCGTCGGATCGAGCGAGTCAGGCTTTCGACGTCCAGGCGACGTGCAGCCAGAGCCTCAAGCACATTATAGCGAAACCGGCAATGCGGGATGGTGTCAATGAGCTGATCGTGCGGGATACAATACTGCAGCTGAAGCGGTGCAAGTGAAGCGGGCATATCGTAAACTTGTAGACTTTGATCTGTCAAGGCATGAATGCCATACCGCACTGCTGCAATTTCGATACCCAAGCTCTGCGCATTCTCAGTTGCTGCCTGCATGACGTTCCGATTTATGGTTGCGCCCAGCTCATCTCGATCGGGTTCTCCTATGATTTGCTCCAGACTCTCTTGCTTGAATGGTTGTGCTTCGGCAAATGTTGGCGAAGGTGTCTCTTCAAAGAATGATTTTGACGAAGCCGGTGATCCTGAAGCTGCGGCTGATGCTGCGTGCCATGGCGATGATGTTGGCGGAGCTGTCACTTGTCGAGCAAAGAAACTCTCTTCCGGATCTGACTCTGACTTCACTAAAATGAATTCGTCTCTTGGTGGTGTCTTGCGGTGACGCTCCCGGTACGCCCGTTGGTTGAGGCGATTCTGTATGCGGCGGCGTTCGGTTCGATCGGATTTGCCACGCCAATTCTCATTGGTGATCGATATAGACACCTCGGGGGTACTAGGGAAACTCCAGGCTCGAGAGGGTTGGCACGGAGGAACCGGAGCTGCAGCGTCGTGATTCGACTGACATCTTGGCAGAGGGTGCATTGTGGAAAATGTGATTGTGGCTTGTCACGTCGCTTCGATGTCTCGAAGAAGGCTGCTCTGCTCTTATGTATCGATCATGGCTGTGATGCCGGATGCTGGGTCCGCTAGGATTAATTAGCGGGCTCTTCTCTGGGCCCAGCATGTTAACAGGCGACGCGATCTGCAACTGCTCATTCGAGTGACGGTGGGGACGTAGCACTAGAAGAACCATCCCCTCGGTGGTTAGGTGGGCCTGCGAGGGTCAGCTGTATAGACTTTACGGACGATAAGTGCTCGCAAGTCCAGTGTGGAAGGTGCAACGACCGAACGGTCATTTTCCACCGCAGCCTAAAGCGGCGACACCTATCAAGACCTTTGCATCTTGTCAAAGAGCGAGCCGCGAGCGAATCGGGCATGTGCACAGGGTGTGAGGGATGATGGTGAGATCGCGATGGTTTTGTGCAGAGCATGCGGCTCACGACATGCAAGGCACAGACGGCACAAACCGGTCCTCAGACCCCACCAAGCCTTTTCGGAAGGTGCACAGACCTTCTCGTGATCCGTGTACCTTCCCAATACAGAAGTTCCTCTGCGGGTGCACGAATATGGAAGAAACTGTTGCAACTGTCATGTTGGTGTCTTGTGGATACAGCGCAAGGCGCCGCAGTTCGTATCCCGATATTATAAGCTTCTCTTCTAACGTTAGAGTGGACTTCGAACTTGTCTCGACTACTACTCGGATGTCCGAGTCGGACGTGATTGGTATATAGACTTGCTTCTCATCAGCGCCGCTTCCACTTGGCAATGTTTGCTGAAGCAGCGTTTACGACCGATCTTGAGATGTGCGGCGAGGAGTCCCCGAGTCGAACACTCACGGCGAATCGGTGAAGAGCAAGGAGAGACACTATGGCGTCCAAGCATGGAGGCGACAAGTCCGGTACGGCAAATTTCACCCATGATGGCCGCGTAACAACCATCTCCTCGACGCACGACGTACGGTCATATCAGACCTGGATCACCCAGGATCACTCCCGGGCGGACCATGAGCAAGATGTGGATGGGCCTGAATGGCGGTTGGCATCGATGCTCGCAAAGGTCCAGATCCTAATGACATCCCAGGGAGTCCAGTACAGCGAAATGGGCGGATTCGGTCTTCGACCACTGCGTTGCGCTTTGCCGGATCTCAGGAACGCGCCGTCATGTAAGGCTGCCTTAGCCGGGCTGACGGATGTGGATCTTTACCCATTCCATGGGAGATCTGATTTTCTCAGATGTGTGAGCATCACCAAAACAATTCGACTTCTCATCTCGAGGACTGTGAAAGTGATACCTTTCAACTTTGGACTTGAGAAGGAGCGCCTGCCGCTAGCTCATCGGACCGGACCGGATAAGCGTGAAATCATAACCGAACCACACATCAGGAGCCCGCAATCGCGCCGCTTAG
This sequence comes from Elasticomyces elasticus, assembly GCA_035926095.1. Classification (NCBI taxonomy): domain Eukaryota; kingdom Fungi; phylum Ascomycota; class Dothideomycetes; order Mycosphaerellales; family Teratosphaeriaceae; genus Elasticomyces; species Elasticomyces elasticus. The sequence continues at coordinate 1,326,658 of JAVRQT010000002.1, forward strand.
GTGTTGCGGTAGGCGAGGTGCAGCCATACGACGACGACGACATGAGGGCCACTGTTTTAGAGGCGAATGTAGACTTCGTGCGCCATCATGTCGAAAGACCAGGCGCCTATTGCAGCCCCGCAAGCACTCCTTTTCGTTGACGACTCTCCAGCGCTTCCTCTCCGGCGTCGAAAAACAGCCCGGCAAGCAAAGGCGCATACTGCTCGAGTCAATTGGGAAAGGCACAAGAAAAGCAAGGGACAGCGCTCCCCGACCTCGAATGGAGACGTAGCGGTCCCTCGAAGACAGAAGAGGACCGAGTCTGCTACTTCGCAGGCAGCCGAAGAGACGGCAGTGCAGCCAAATCGTGTCCCACGGACCGAGCCCCACGACACCCTGAGCTTAACGCGAGGAATACCGGGGTCAACCAGAGCGTCGTTTTTACCAACAAGTCTCGGCTATACTACTCCCGCCAGCACAAGGGTGGTGACACCTGAGCTTCTGTGGCCGCACACGCTATCAGCATCCCTGTCTCCAGTCTTTGGAGCGCTGCCGGCCAGTACCTTCCCTGTAGAGCGTTCCGCTACGATTGCAAGCACCGCAGATTACTGCTTCAATCTGATTCTAAAGAATACTCTGCAACCCCAACAGATCTCGTCATGGTTCCTGGCATTCAGCCAAAGTCCCGTCGTTTATCATGCTCTTAGCTATACAGTCGGCGCGCACCAAGAGATAGTCAGTGGGAGCACAGCAGCGTTGGTCCAGCAGCAAGCATTAGTACATAAGGGTCAGACCATCAAGATCATTAATGAGCTGCTGAACGACCTCGATAATGCAGACACCGAGGCCATGATCCTCGCTATGTTCATACTTTGGAGAGTCAATGCCGCTACCAAGCAGAGTGACCAGAGAGAAGAGACGCTGCTCTTTTCTCCATATATGCCTGGAGCTAACTGGCTGAGCGTCTATGGTCGCGCAGAAGCCGTCGACATGCATGCGCAGGCAATGTACTGGCTCGTGGCCCGTCTTGGAGGACTCGAGCAAGTCAAGCTTCCTGGTCTGCAGATGGTTTTGTCCATGTGCGTAACATGCTACTACTTTTATGTTATATACACGGCTGATATTATGTATAGAGGCGATCTGATCGAGTCAACCGTTCGGTGCACTAAGCCTCGCTTTCCGTGTGTCTGGGATGTCAGCGAGAGTTTCCAAACGCTATATCCTATACTGCGCGCCTCGGATGTATCCGTTGGTGGCGCTGGATTTGCGAGTTGTGTGCCCCGTGGCCTACCCACAAGTGTACTGGAAACCTTGCAATGGCTAGCCAGCATGGAACACCTCCTCGAGAGAGCCCATCATGCGAGACTGGACGATACATACTTTGGCACCTTGATCGCCGCACGCAATGGTGTACAGCACAAGGTATTAGCAATGCCAAGATGGCAAGAACTGTCAGAGTCCGAAAGGGAAGGCTCTTTCTTTGCTACCTACGAGACCTGCAGAATCACGGCCTTGATTTACTCGAACGCCGTGCTGTTTCCCATGCCGCCCAGTACTGGTTGGCTCAATAAGCTATTGGACGAGTTGAGACAATTGATAGAGGTCTCGAATCTGTCTTCCTGGCGCGACGACACATCGGCATTGCTTATCTGGAGCTTCTATATTGGCGCTATAGCTGCGTTCAGCACTGTGCATCGCAAGTTCTTCCGAGACGCTCTTAGCCATACATTGACTGCTCGTGGCATCAAGACTTGGCCTGCTACTGAAGCTATACTACAGCAGTTCCTTTGGACCGACAGTGCCTGCGGGCAAGGAGCGGCAGTACTGTGGGAGACAATGCAACAAGCAGCGTCATGAGGAAGTCATGTTGACCTGGGACAGGCGCTACATCGCTCTGCGCTACGAACAAAATGAGGCAAAGCTGATGCTTGAAGCTAGCAACGCATATTTAGAAATGCGCTAAGGACCGGCAGTGCCACCGGCTCTGGTCTTCTCTCTACGGCCCGAATTGATGGACGTAGCTTGGCGTGAAGCTATCGTTGCCATATGCCGATCCTCCAAATTCAAGATATCCCACAGCATCGTAATGCGGGATGCGAGCAATCTCCTCATAGTCGCCAAACACCCACACGGACTGCATACCCATCGCCATGTGTTGCAAAATATGGCAGTGGATGAGCCAGGTTCCCGGATCCTCGACCCTCAATCGCCATCCACGCCACCCAGCGTCAAGCCCTGCGATCGTTTTGTCCGTGTAGCGGTACAGATTGGTGGTGTCTCGCAGCACGGGGTTGTAGGTTTTCAGCTTCTCCTCATTGGCCACGGGATCGTGCGTGCCATTGCCGCTACCAATGTCGTAGTAGTGTCCGCCATGGGCCTTTTTGGAGAGCGCGTCGATTAGCAGATGTCGAGAAGTGGACACAGGAGGACTTACATGGAACGGGTGGTAGTCGACACCGCCGTTGTCGTTGACGAGGCTACCAGTGTTTACCCAAATGATCTCAAGCACCTCTCCTAATTTGGCGGGCCAAGTGTAGCTGACAGGATCCCATCCTGAGTTGTTCAAAGCTAGCTCATAGTCTGGCAAAGCCGAGGGTCCATGTTCATAAATATTGACAAGATAGGGCAGATCTCCTGCATATGGTGGAGTACTACACGTCGCGTTAGCCTATTAAGATGTCCGGAGAGTAACTAGTGTGAGCATACGTGACATTCCACTGGAGGTCGTTCAGTTGCCAGACACTGGTAGTTGTCAGAACTTGTCTATCGTAAACGATGACTCTGCGAGTGACTTCGCTAGCGGAAGGGAAGCCATTCGGCTGCAATGGTTCCAAAGCGTACTCCAACCAGTCGTACGTGGCATTGGACAGAGCGAGAGGTGGCGTCGTCGGTGCAGTCCTGATAGACGCAGATGCATTCGAGTACCGAAGTACGCCGTAACCGTGGTATACGGCAGGTCGGTCTTTCGTCTCGAGTTGGACCAAGTAATCTGTCTGGTTGCCCAGTTCCTGTGCGGACTTTGCTTTGAAGATGACCTCAAATCGCTGACCAGAAGATACTTGCATGTAGCTCTCCACATGCGGCTTGGTGTAGCGTCCGTCGGCGCCAACGATGGTGAAGTTGTCGTGCCCGACGATTCCGAGCTGGACCATCGACAGGGCGAGGGATCCGATGAAGCGTAAGCGATATGTCTTTCCAGGATCGACATGTATAACAGGGAGCTCGCAGCCCTCCACACCTGCGACTTCACCGACACTGACCCCAACACCATTGATGAGAACGGCATTTGTCTCGCCTGACCATACGAAAGGCGTTGCAACCAAGCCGTCTTCGATCACTGTATCAGTCTTGTTGAAATAGTCCATGAACTGCACGATGCGTTCTTCGTCGTAAGCGTACGGCGGAGGACCATTGTCTTCAACGACGAGAGGACCTGTCGCAGAGACTGCTTGGAACCCGACGTGGGAATGGTAGAAGTAGCTTCCAGCATCGTCGGGAAGAGGATGGACTTCGTAGTCGAAGAAGTGCAACGGCGCAATGGGCCACTGACTGACTGAAGGTGTTCCATCGCTGAAGATAGCAGTGCGTTGACTGAGACCGTGCCAGTGCTGTTGATGTTAGCGAGGTTCAATAAATTGATCATCACAACTCACGATCGTGGCATTGTATTCGGTCATGTCATTGTGAACTCGAATCCAAGTCGTCTTGCCAGGTTTCAACCTCAGCTCTGGTCCTGGAGATGTGCCATTTATGACCACTGACGTCCGTGTTTGGCAGCCGACGGATATGTTCTCGTAAGTCAGGCGGAGGACAATGTCAGGAATGAAGCTCGCGTTGTGTGGCGTAGGAGGTCCATAATCGCCAGGGCCATTGGTATAACCGTGGCGAGGTTTTTCGACGGTCGACGAATATCTACGTTCGTTTTGAGCAGCAATGCTGGAAGTCGCCAATGCTAAAACGAGAAGTGACTGCACAAGAGAGCGACCCATCGTTGCGTACCGGACCGCAACGTACAGACTGTTCAGAGTCTCTTCAAAGAGAGGAAAGGTTCGGTCTAAGCATCATGAGTGAAGCATATGAAGCGTACTGAGCAACGCCAAGTTCCAACCCTTGTGAGCCATGTCCGTTTACGACGGCATCAGCTTGCACTGCATCCTTCCGAGGTCAAGATGAGTAATGGTAGCGATGCCGATCTTCATGTTTCACGATGGCTTATAGAGAACAGCCTTAGGTTTGCCATCGCTGCGAAGTCATGCTCTGATGATCATAGGGCTGGGCTGTCAAGCAATTGGAGCGCCTGATATTAAGCGAGTGCTTCGTAATGCGGCTGAGAATCTGACATTCGTTATGCGAAGCACCCCGGAACTCCGCAAACGGTGTGATGTGTGATACTGCATTGTCGTTAGCGTGTTTGACCTGACGTTGTGCCTTCGTATTCGTTCACGCATCATGGTCAACTTCTGTCCAAGCAGCGTCATGTCCACAGGCATCATGTGTTGGGTGGCGGACTAGCATCGCACAGGCAAGGGGTGACTAGGGGTATTATCCTTGATCATTTGCTACCATTGTTTCTATTCGAGACAGGTCCGATGATATACAGACGAACCGACAGTGATGTGCCTTGCGCCACACTAGCCGTTCGAGGCACGCATTTGTGCTTGTTGCACAAGGTCCAACACTCTAAGCCAGCAGGCTGAGCAATGAGGTGTAGGCTGCCTTGGGCTCGAAGCTACCGTCGAAGAGCAGAGGGTTCTCATTCGGTCTCCACGACTGGGAGTCTGAAACACCCCACTCGGTAATGCTATTAAACAGGTTAGCAAAGAATCTTCTCACCACCGGGAAATTGAAGATACGCACCCAACACACTTGTCAACAGCCAAGCAAGCGTTGATAACCTCCTCGTAGTCCGTCGCAGCGGCACCAGCAATATCAAGTTCAGTGATGGCAACCTCGTCGACAGACTCAGCGAGCAACTCCAGAGCCGCTTGAGTAGTGGTCACGCCGGCGCCGAGATGAGTCTGCGATCCAATACCATCGATCGGTACACCAGCAGCAACCCACTCCTTGACCTGAGCAGCGAGGCCGGAGGTCTTGGCGTAGGCTGGATCGTCCAGGTTGAAGTCGTTGATGTACAGCTTCGCATCTGGAGCAGCCTTCTTTGCAGCGTCGAAGGCGATCTTGACGTAGCCGTCACCGATGACATCGAGGAACACGTTGGACTCAAGCTTGCCATCCTCGCCAAAGATCTCATTCACGACATCCCAAGCGTAGCACTTCCCGGCGTAGCGTCCAGCAACAGTCGCGATGTGGTTCTCAAGCACGCTTGTCAGCTCGGTGGCGTCGGTGATGGCGCTGACCCAGCTCGGAAGCTGGTTGTGCCAGAGCAGGGTGTCTGTTCGTCGGTCAGTAAAGGCACTTGCGCGCAAGGAGGAATTACACACGGCAGCGCAGCATCTTGCCGTTCTCGGTGGCGTAGTCAGCAAGGTAGTCGGAGCCCGAGAACGAGAACGAGCCCTTGGATGGCTCAGTAGCGTCCCACCTGCGAGCATCATTAGCGAGGTGGCATTCCAGATTGGATGTATGCAACGCACTTCATTGAGTTCTCCGGAGTGACCTGACCGAAGTCGGCATCAATGATAGCCTTCGTCTGGGTGTTACCGAGAGTGCCCTGGTCTGCGCAAGTGCCGAAGTACTTCTTTCCCTTGGCAACAAAAGCGGAGTTGAGCGAGGTTGATGCATCTCCAGTGGAAGTGCCAGTCTCCGATGCTCCACCGCTCGAAGCCACAGATGATGCTGGAACGGCCGATGATACAATCGATGAAGCTGCCGATGCGGAGACGACAGCAGAAGAGAACCCCGTTGGAGCAGCGACACCACCAACGGTGCTGTTTGCAGCCTGGATGATGGTTGCACCAGTGGAAAGCGGGGCGGCCGTCGAGCTGCGTGTGATATACACGATCGCGCAGCTGGAGTTGTCTGCACCAACGGGCGAGACACTAACCGAAGATGCGGCGCTGCTGAAGGGCGCCGTGGTAAGAGGAGCGGTGTATACCACTGAGGATGAAGTTGCAATGGCCACAACAGATGTGACAGCAGAGCTGGGCTGTACAGTGGATGAAGCGACCGGCGAACCAGCATCGCTCTCGTACGGGCCGAGACCGAACCATTGCATGTCCTGGTCACCATCGATGGGCACAGTGTGGCCAACGTTAACAGCATAAATACCCTGGACCGTGCCCAACGGGTTCGCGGAATCGACACCCCAGATGTCAGTCGTGTAGCCTGATTTTGGGAAGTCCGCCTTGACAGTGTCTGGGCTGGTGTAGTCATAGCCAAAGACGCCGGTCCACTCCTTGACAGTCTCGTTGTAGTTGTTGGGGTAGAGTGTGGTGTCGATGGAGCCGTGGTAGACCTGGAAGCGCGGGCGAGCACCGGTGTAGCCGGAGTACATGCCCTCGACCACACTAGTCCAGTATTCGGGGGAGGCGTCAACTTTGCCCTGGGCGCAGGTAGAGTTCCACGCAGCCTCCTGGTCAGCTGTGGAGACGAAGCAGCCAGCAGGTACACCGGAGTAGGCTGTTGCAGCCTTGAAGAGCTCAGGGTAGGTGGCGGCCATGACGTTCTGCAGTACATATCAGCAACAGTTCAGTCGGGAGGTAATCTATACTCACGGTCATCATAGCACCGGACGAGCTACCCGTCACAAAGACCCTACTGGCGTCTCCGCTGTACTTGTCCAGAGTGTAGGCCACCATGTTGGCAATACTATTAGAGTCGCCGGCCCCGTTGTGCGTGAGTGCAGACGACGACGAAACATCCCAGCAGGTACCCGAGTAGGGAGACTCCGGATAGATGACAACGAAGCCATACTGATCAGCCAGCTGAGCGTATGGCGAGCCCGAGTAGTAGGCTTGCGCGGTGCCACTGCAGTAGTCTATACAACGGAATTAGCATCCGTGGGCATGGAGAGTATGAGTTCGACTCACGGATTGCAACGATGACTGGGGGGTTTGCAGCCAGGGTGTTGGGCACATAAATGTACATTTTCGTGTTGGTCGGGTTGTCACCAAAGTCAGTAACCTGGGTCAAGGCCGCGCGCCTAGCCAGAGGCGCCGCAGCAGCAAGACCGCCCATGAGGGCTGCGATGAGAGAAGAACGCATGATTGACTCGTCAAGAGTTTGAAGGTTAGAGGATGAACGAATGTGGTGGACAAAGTCCGTTGGAGCCAAGAAAGAATGGAGTGAATGGTTTACAGACCGTGTAGCTGTCTCGCGGACAGCTCTGATATATGTAGGTTGCTCGCGTAGGGATGCCTGTGCGTGCAGAGTCGGCTCCTCATGAGACGAGTGTATCTGAAACGGGTCGGAGTCTCGAGGCGAGGTGTTATAGAGGAACTTCGGTGCTCTGGCGCTTCTTCTGAATCCGCATGACGCAGCTCGTGATGGCCGTCGTGCGCATCGCTCGTATTCACGTCGAAGATTCGCGGACATCTTGGAGCGCTTCTGAAGCCGTTGTGTTCTTCAGGTGCAGTTGCTGAACTCGAGTGGCGATCAGTTTCCGGCCCGAACCTTCTTTCCGATCGGCGCTAATGACCGACATATCGGTCGTCGAGACCGCTGTATAAGACGTCGCTAAGCCGGTCAAGTCGAAACGAAGTTGACGTTTGAGGTTGACAAGGAGTGCCGATGTCCCTCAAGCCTCCAGCTTGGCGGACTTGGGGTTGCTCCCACTAAGACGAAGGCGATACAAAGTTGCATTGTTTGAACACGAGCTTTCAACCATCGCAAGTCTTGTGGTTTTCAGAGTGCCGTGCTTGGAGAAGGAGCGACTCAGCATAGCTGGATCGATACCGATGACCGGTTCCAGTCCTACGCTACTGTGGAGAACCGATGTTGATCAAGCCGTCACTCACACATCCTCAAGTCATCTTATGACCGACAAACCTCGAAGTCGCCATTACAACCCACCAAGATCACCAGCATAATCCCGCATGACCTCGCCCTCGCCGCGTATCACCCAATCCATTCCTTCGCTGAACCCAACCTTCACAGCAAAACGATCATCTAGCTCGCTGGCCAACGTATCAAGCAGACTCTGGAATGCCCCCAGCACATTCTGCGCCATGTGCGGCCTTTTTGAAGGAGCCTTGGTAGTAGACGAGGTAGGCGCGGTACTCCATGACCCAAGGTCTCGTGACGGCGATCGTGAAAGCCTCGGCGACAGGCATTACGCTTCCGCCCACTTGGCTCACAGATACTTGGTCCACGAACAAGATCACTGCGTTCGCTAATTCCCATCGTCAGTAGTTTGCGTCGGGCTGAAAGAAGGGGAGTGGCCTGCCTTTGATCTGCGTGTGCAGGTCGGATATGCTGGCTTCAGACATGTTTGCGGGTTGTCTTGTGTGTGACTAGATGTTCTTGTTGACGGCTTGGTCTTTGTGTTGTAAGTAGCAGGATGTTCGTGCTGTAGTTAAGGAACGTTGAGGAAAGCAGTTTTGTAGGCGAAGCAAACGGAAAGGCTTGGCGGTGCAAATCTGCGTTTGCCACGGATCCGGCAGGTGCAACAAGTGAAGCTTCGAGCTGTATACCTTACCGTAGAAGCCTTTTCCAGTCAGGGAGGTGCGCCTTGACTTGCGCATGGAGAGGCAACTCTATCACCACCAGCGTCTGGGAAAGACCACCTCATCGCCCTCAAGTCTCCGTCTGATAAACCAGAGCTCCAGCTCACCATCGTAAGTCCTACCTGTAACCTATCGTCAAGCCCAACTTTCCATCCATCATCACTCCCTCACCGTACACCACCCATTTAACATTCTCCTCCGCGGTGAACTTCTCGCCCGATTCAAAAAGACCAAGCGCCAGAACATCGAGCAGACTCTGCAGTGCCATGACCATCAATTGTGTCTCCCCACCCTCAGCGGCTCTCTTGTTAGCCCCGTCTGTAACGTCATGGTATGCGAGATAAGCGGTATAGAACCCCGCTTCACGGCCCGCCATCGACGAGAACCCCGACGCAGTTTTCTTAACGACTTTCTTGACGACGACGGTGTGACGACGGTGAACACTTCGGTTGCTGGGACGCGTCTGTCGCCGTTTTGGTACCTTTTGACTTGGTCTGGAAACAGTAGCACGGCGTTGTCTTTTAAGATATCAGTATATTGTTACAAGGCAGGAGGGAGGTGAATGACTCACCCTTAATCTGTTCACGCAGGCCGGCGATGGTCGCTTCGGCTTGAATACCTGCTATGTTCATGGTTTGTTGTGTGATGCGATGTTCGTGTTATGTTTAAGAATCTTTCAAAAGGGGAAGGAGGTTTTATGCGTAGAGCAACCGGATAAGCTTGCGAGCTTAGCCTCCGTTCGTTTGCCATGAATTCGGCAGGTGCGATTGGCATGATCATAGGTCCAGTCTTCTCAATCATGACTGTGATACGTGTCGCCTATTTCGAACGCGTCCGCGGCCGCTGTGTCTGGGTGGTACATGCGGTGGACCTTGGTTGTTTGCGGGTAAAGCAACACGGCGTTGCCTATTTTTCACATCGTCAGCACGTTGTCATGGGCGGGAGTAAGAGTGATGGCTTGCCCTTGATCTGATCACGCAAGCCGGAGATGTTCGCGGCAGCTTGTTCAGCCATGTTGCCGGTATTTCTTGTGTGTGGTGGGATGTCGGTGTTCAAGTCCAAGATTGGGTGAGAGAGGAGGAGGAAGCAGTGTCTGGGCGAAGCGAACGGAAAGCTTGGCAGATTAGAGCTGCGTTTGCCATCGATTCGGCAGGTGCGACCACCCCACGAGTCATTTTCCGGATTGCTGAGCAAGTGAAGCCCTCGCCACTGTACGGACAAACGCCAGATCCTAAAGCAACGAGTGCGGCAGATGCTTTTCTCGACAATCGCTCAATCATAGTCTTCATATCTTCATATCTTCATAGCTCATCGCGTAACGACGCGCTCGTTGCCTTCTAGTAGCCTCAGCACTTGCACTGCCTTCTCACATCGCAGGATTCCGTCAAGGTTATGCGTTCCCATCTCTCCATAGAATCACACCATCATAGCACCATACCATCATAACTCCCGCCCCTCACCTAGCCAAACCCCCCAAGTCCCTCTCCATGCCACTAACCCTCTCCTCCAACCCCCTCTTCTTCCTCTCTAGCTCCCGCACCTCTTCCTCCTCTCTGCGTAAGTCCTCCCGTGTCATCGCTGGTCCCTCGACCATCACAGCCTCCACTCCAGCCTCCTCATCTTCCTCCCTATACCCACCCCGACTCGAAGGCCGATTCATTAGTTGAAGCTCTTGTGCGTTTCTTGCGACCCGATCCTCGTAGTGGGCGATATTAGCCGTAAGCTGTTGATGTCGTTCCCGTAATCCTGCAATCTTGTCCGCTGCTCCGGGGATGGGACTACATGAACATCAGCGCTGTACACCATACATACCTAGCAAGCACATACTAAACCCCACCCAACTTCTCCGCCCCCTCCAACAACACCTCAACATCTATCCCCTGCCTATTCACTCCCGCATCCTCCGCCCTCCGCGTCTTCCTATACAGATCCCCTCCCAACACCGCAGCGACAGCTTTACTCTTCGGCTGCCTCACCCCCGCTCCATATCCTGTAGCTCGTCGTGCCGTCGGCACTGCGACTGTGACCGAACCCGTGAAATCCGCTGCTTTACTCGGTAACGAAGGAGGCGCGAGATGGAAGAGCGCCCGTTCATGTGCTTCAGTATCACGGATTAATGCCGTGATGTCTGAGGTGTGGAGGAGAGCATTGGTGAAGATTTTGGGTTGCGGGAAGGAGAGGGAGGCGATGGAAGAGGAGCAGGAAGCGATTTGGGTGAGGTGCGTGGAGAGGAGGGAGGAGGACATTGTCGCGTGGTGTTTTGGAGATGTGTTTGGGGGACGCGATGGAAATGTATTGGCATGTGATGACGGATGGACCCGCAGAGCCGCTTGAGCTTTAGACAGCAGTTGTACACGACTACCTACTACCATCAAACACAAAGCAGCACGCGATCACAGACAGCAACGATGGCAGAGAAGATGGACATCGATACCTCCAACGGGGTGCAGGAGAAGGAAGAAGAGAAGACTAGCGGTCCTGTGGCGCCGACCGAGATGTCGACGGAGAAGAGTGCGTTTACCATTCATTACTCAAACACCTGTTTCATCCGTCGTATTAACGTGATGGACAGTCATCTCCACCAACTTCGCCCTCATCAACCAAGCTGTCGACTCCTTTGACCCGCGCTTCACCCTGCGAGCTCTGCGCTCCATCGCCACATTACGCAAGCGCGAGGACTTCGCGCAAGCGCTGGGGGCGGGGATACGACAGGCGTTTCCGAAAGAGAGCAATAATGCGCGGAGGGTGCTGGAGGAGATGTTGCCTGAGAGCGTACGACAGCAGCAGAATGGGAGTGCCGAGACGAATGGGAAGAAAGATGAGGTCGAGGTGGTGGAGATAGCGGAGGTGTGGGCGTATCTGGGTGTGCTTGTGCAGGTCAGCCATCCACATACACAGCCGACAAAATCACAATGCTAATAGATATCCAGGTCTACCTCCTCGACACCGCCTCCCACCAAGCCGGCGCAACCTTCTCCCTCAACCTCGTCGACAAACTCCGCTCCTTCAACCGCCGCACCATGGACCCCCTAGGAAGCAAAGCGTACCTCTACCTCTCGCTCTTCCACGAGAACCTCACCCCCTTACCACCCTCCCCCCAATCCCCCGTCATATCCCTGCGCCCCAAACTCCTCGCCGCGCTTCGATCGGCCGTAATCCGCAACGACTCCGACACCCAAGCCGCCGTCACCGTCCTACTGCTCCGCAACTACATCAGCACAGCAGACATCACTCAAGCGGATTTACTCGTCGCGCAAACGCAGTTCCCGGCTTCGGCGGCGAATAATCAGGTCTGCAGGTATCTCTACTATCTCGGCCGCATCCGCGCGATCCAATTAGCGTACACGGAAGCGCACTCCAACCTCGAAGCCGCGACGCGCAAATCCCCTACCACTGGAGCGGCGGTGGGGTTCTACCAACAGGCTACCAAGATGTTGATTGTAGTCGAGCTACTCATGGGCGATATCCCCGATCGCGCGACTTTCCGTCTCCCCGTTCTGGAAAAAGCTTTAGCGCCGTACTTTAAGTTGGTACAGGCTGTGAGGGTAGGGGATCTGGGTGGGTTTGTCAAGTGCGTGGCGCGGAACGAGGGGGGGTTTAGGAAGGATGGGACGTATACTCTTATTCTGAGACTGAGGCAGAATGTTATCAAGACGGGGGTTAGGATGTTGAGTCTGAGTTACTCGAGGATAAGTTTGAGGGATATTTGTACTCGCTTAAGCGTCGAAAGCGAAGAGTCGGCTGAATACATCACGGCCAAAGCTATCCGGGACGGCGTTATACCGGATAGTTCTCTCGATCATGAGAAGGGGGATCTTTTGACACATTCTGGACGGGATGTTTATGGGAGTACGGAGCCTAGTGAGGCTTTTCATGAGAGGATTGGCGCGTTGTTGGGGATGAGGGATGAGTGTGTCAGGGCTATGAGGTATCCGGGGAATCGGAATAGGGAGGCCGGGATTGAGGCGCAGAAGGCGAGGGAGAGGGAGAGGGAACTTGTGGGGGAGGTTTTGGAGGCGGAGGATGAGGAGGATGAGGAGATGGGTGGGGGGATGGATGGGCTTTAGGCGGTTCTTGAGAGCGGTGGATGAAGAGAGGGTGGGTTTGGGGCGTGAGTTGTGAGATGGGAACGCTCGCGCTGGCTTTTGAGGCTGGTCATGGAGTGTTTACCTAGAGACGACACTGCGGATACCACGATGGTGTAGCTTGGGTGGATATGGGAAAGGGTGTACGATAGAGGGACTGGGTGGTGGCGTGAGGTATGTAGCATAGCGTGGCATAAGTTACAGTTGCTGCTGAATGATAAGGATCTTGAACTTAGCCCTTCACTTGGGAGTAAATCGCGCACTTGCCGGATCGGTGACAAACGGACAGTGGTGAGCCGTACACAACCACACCACCACCAAACATTAACATACACATCATCATCAACATCACCCCAACGCAAGCGGTAAAAATGGCGCAGAACAACGAGATGAGCGGAAACGAGATACGCGGGCAAATAAAGGGTATGCGTAACATGTTTACACAGGCAACGTCAAGCTGACCGTTGAGCGTAGAGAACGCTACTGCGCTTTTTCCTGAGGCTGTCGATGCACTTCGAGACAATCGCCCGAATGCAGCGGCCACGGATACGTTTGTGGTAGTCGTAGTACACCCTTACAAGACCAGATACGTGGCCCTGGTCATTCACCGATGTGCCATGGGCTTGAAAAAGGTCACCAAGTCGGTCGCAGGGCCGACCATGATGGATGCTTTGTTGAACTTGCTCAGTCAGACAGGGAATGACGTTCTGGATTTAAATCTCGACGAGAATCACAGCTGTGAAGGGAAGGTCAAGACTGAGGAGGGGGTAGAAGCAGTAGGATGAGCGAATGGTGTGTCAGGCGTGAGACTGTTTGGACGGTGGCATCACATGGCTGCCAGCAGACAATCAGCGTTGCTAGGGTTAACGCGGATTCAGAGGCGGCATGCGTAAGACTGAGGACTCTAAGGCAGCAGAGGGCGGTGGGGATGGGGTGTACGATAGATGGGTTGGGATAGGGGTGTGTAGCATTAGCATTGGTTGGCTTATATTGCTGCTGACGAAACGCAAGGTGCTTGGACTTTGGGCCTCTCAATTCTCATCGCTCCTAACCAGCGGCGAAAATGGTTCTGCTATGGTTGGTCTAATGTTGTTGGCGGTATTTACTAGAGGGAAGTGAAGGTCTTGTACTGACTGGTGCAAAGGGTTAATCTTTCTCCTATGGACTTGAAGAGAAGGTGTCCGAGTTCGATCGCGGCACTTGCTGGGGCACAGTGTAAGAGCGTCCGAAGGCTTAAAAACATGGAAGTCAGCCCTCCACTTGCACCTGCTTTCAATACAATTGGAAACAAACGGACAGTGGCGACTCGTACTCAACCATCACCTATCGAATGAACATTCCCTTGCTGGTACTAACAACATACCTACACATCAACATCGCTTAACTCAACATCCACATCAATATCCCACGACCCAACACAAACCGGCAAGATGGCGCACAACGACTACATGAGCGCGACCGAGTTACGCGAGCTGATCAAGGGTACACACTAACGACTTGAGAGCAAAACACATGTCTGACACTTGGATCGCAGAGAACGCGGTGGTGCTTTTCGCGTATGAAGTCGGCCAGCTGTACGGCCAGCACCCAGGTGTACTGGCCACGGACACGTTCGTGATCTTCATCACCAGGAATCCGGACCCACCTTCATACGAAGCCAGCATAAACCATGTAGGTTCTGGGAAACTCAAGTGGGTGGCAAGATCGGCTGGGAAGTTGACCGTGGTGGAGGCTTTGCGGAGCTTGCTCGACACGACGGCACAGGCTATTCACTATATGAACTTTGTCGGTCAGGAGATGGGAGATCAGCGGGAATGGGCGCGGTATGGCGAGGGCATTGTGAGGGATGTGTAGGTGTGGATGATAGCGGGTGGAGGGAGTATGGGAGAGGGTTCCAACAATAAAGATCTGATTGGAGGTGTGCAGGATGGGCAAGATGCAGGATTCAAAAGCGCGCCTAACTTGAAGGGCGTGGAAGGTTAGGTTGAACGCCACTGTCAATCAGGTCGTGTCTTTCACAACGCAAGAGTTGAAACGAGGTCCTTCTTTCGCTTTGCATCTTGCACGAGTCCTTAACGACCGGACAAAGGAATGCCAAGTCAGCCTCTCATTCAAAGGCAAGTAAGTCGCGTTTTCCAGAATGCTAGCATGGTGATCCCAGCTTGACCTATAATACAGCCACGTAGCCCACTGCTGATTCCAGATACACAACATCCTACAACGAACAACCCATCAGCATGGACGGGTTGACCGCTACAGAATTGCGCACGCAGATCAAAGGTATGTGAACCCACTTCAGACGAATCGATTCATCTCACTGACACCTCACTACAGAGAACGCCCTCATAGCATTGCCCAACGTTGTTGGGAAAATCCAAGCCTTGGGCATGAAGCCGTCGGGGTTTCTAATATTGATCACGTGCAAGCCGCAGAGTGCTCTATACACGGCTGGCGTTGGCTACCAGACTCTCACGGGGTTCAAAGAAATAGCGCACTGGGCTGATGAAGGGGGTGTGATGGATGCTTTGCGGGCTTCGCTGGATGTCATGGCGAAAGGTGCGGGAAGATATGCTCGTGCGTAGATGTGGGGTTTCAGGGAGTGGGAGCGGGAGGGTGCGTGTCTCGAGTGGTGGAAGTAGGAAGCGGAGCAGGCTGGGTGTTCATGTGTGGTGGGTTGATAAATCCAGCCTCTTGGACAGACAGGAACAGGTCTTGGGCAGACTTCTTTGCGAGGGTGGCGGCATTGCGTCTGCTCTGGTATGGCCTTCGGGACAGAAGGTGTGTAAGGGAGCATGGCCACATCGGACATGCATGAGCTTTGTCAAACACTACATGTGGTTTGTGGCACTTATCGCAAACGAACGCAAACAACGCAACCTCTTATTTGACCTGATCGTTGGTACTCATGTCCAGTATTGTTGACTAGATACCTTCAGCATCGAACAGGACCATGTCGCTACCCGAATTTAAAGACGACGCCAGCATTTCCGGACTGCGTGATCAGATCAAAGGTACGAATAAACTCGTATCAGCTTGCAAGACATATGCTGACTGACTGAGCATGAACAGCAAACGCGATCGTCATCTTCCCCAATCTCGTCGCCTCTCACGCAGCTTCTACAGACGTAGTCAAGGCTACCGACACCTTCGAGATCGTGGTCTCCGCCGTGCAAGAGGGCTGTTTCCAGGCTACTGTCGTTTACCGAGGCGGAACTGGGCTTAGGCGAGTGGCCATGAGCGTTGAAAGGGAAAGAGTGGTGGAGGCGTTGCGGAGTTTGCTTCTTGTCACGATGCAAGCTGTGCGTACCAATTTACTGGCTATGTCTCAGGCTGAGAGAGGACCTCTGTGGGAAGAGAAGTCAAAGGACGGGTATATTGCTGCTGATGTGGTGAGGTGAAGGGTGCATGGTAAACAGCAAACGAGTGTGTCAAAGCATCAATTGCGAACTGCTGATTCTCATTCATATCATCGCAGAGGCTCCCTGCTAACACTGGCCCCTTCGTGCTTGAAGTGAGAGATCCTCAACGCCTACTTGGGAGACATTTACAAGTGGCTGCGTCTGTCAAGGGTCGTGGCAACCGGAAAGAAAAACGGATTAGCGTGTCGAAACCGGTCTGTGCTTAAAGACCTTGTGAAGCTCTTCTTCATTCTCGAATTCTCACTCGATCAACAACATCACACAAACTGCACAGGATGGCTGAGACCGTCACCATGAGTGTCACCGAGATGCGTGAGCAGATCAAGGGTAAAGCACTCGCCTAGTTGCACCGCGCATCCACTGACACTAGTATAGCGAACGCACTGAGCATGTACCCAGCACAAACCGGCCAATATCAACAGGAGCAGCGAGGTGCAGGCGCGACGGGTTACATCCCACCATCAGATGCCTTCGATGTGATGATCACTAAGTAACGAGAAGAGTATCAAGCGTACCTCACCTACGAGAACGGAACCAAGTCAGCCGCGCAAGGCGCCTGGAAGCAGACGATTCCGCAGGCTCTGCAAAGTCTGCTTGATGCGACGGCCGAGGCGCTGAACGAATTGGCACGTGATGCAATTGCGAATAACATGCTCCTCCTCAGTTACGGGAAGTATGGGCAGGGGCAGGCGTCGGTGGCGCACGGCCTGAATTATATCTAGGAGATATAGGAGCCCCACCGGAGACTCGAGGAACGAGAGAGGGAATGCTAGATGAGGGACTTGGCTGGCGAGGTGCTTGGGCTTCATCGACTGAGTGAGGCATCGAGTAGGCTGTGATACCTGCAGCAAGACAAGTTTCAGCTCGATACTGCCGCGTTGTAGCATCGCTATATACCCGGTTGCAGCAACACAGGTATCGTTCGGGCCCTGGAGGACAGTCGGAGCTGCTATCGCTCTCCCACATGACCATGCGGTGCCATACTGTTCTCGCATGTGGCACGATATGTTCAGCAGCAATCAACGTGGCCTTTACCAGTGCCATTCATGTTTCTCACGCTCTTTGATCGATGGCGTTGAGCAATCTTTCGAAACAGGCAGCAGAATATTCAGGTTGACTCGTTTCCAGCTCCAATCCATTCTAGTAGCTCATGCTACACATCCCGTCTAGTCTTGCTGAGCATCACAAGATATGGCCCAGGACGCTGAAACAACCACATGTGGTCTACGTGAGCAAATCAAAGGTACCATCCATCACGTTCTAATCAAGATTTCCTTTCAGACTGACAACGATGTAAAACAGCAAACGCAACAGTCCTCTTCCCCGACCGCCTGACACCATGGCAGTAGAAGTGACCGCGACCCCCAGCATGTACCCCATTTCGAGCCCATCAAGCTTCGAGATAGTGGTCCAATACGAGGCCTCTCTCGCCCATCAGTAATCTCAACCGCTACGAAAGGGATGCGATTGGTGCCGTGAGTAGTAGCATAATCGGGGCGTTGCAGAGCCTACTCGACATCACTGGACTGGCTTTGACGATGAGGATGGCGAATGCGGATTGTGCTGGACCGAGTGGGAGTGTGGCTCGTCGTAGATCTAGAGAAAGACTCGTCATGGGAGACGCGCCGGTAACTACGTCACGCGTCATGTTCGTGAGGCTCTTCTATAGAATCTCACTACGCCGATTGACATTTTGTCAACATCATCATCAGCAGCCACTCTTCAGTCAAAGGTACGCATGCTCGCTTCACGGTCACTCATTGCACGATCACTCCTCTCCCTCTCTGTACACGCTGCAGGAGGTCCTGCGAGCCACTCCATTCCTCCAACAATCACGATCTTCAATCCATGTCAGCTCATCGAAGCCATCTTCGCAAACAAGGGATCGGAATAGAGCAGCGTCGGCGCGATATGTGCTGTGTTACTCTAGACCAACTTCACGACGAAGAGGAGAAGACCACAAACAGCCATACTAGATACGAGGAACGAATTATCGAGCCCGCGAAGCTAGTACTGCGTACATCACAGGCATCCCCGCAGGGCCGTATCACTTTTGTGCCTATACACTCGATAGAGCTCGCTGCTGCCGTGAGCAATCCCAGTGAGCGATGTATGGTGTTGGGATCTGATCGTGCTTCAGTCCACGTAAAGACGGGCCTAGGTTCAACTATGGACTGTCTCGCAGATACCAACCCCCATCATCTAGGCGCCAGTCGATGTAGCTGACTACGCCCTGGGATACAGGCAAAGAAGAGCGCGCGTTGTGTACTGCGCGATTTCTGCATGTTTGCTTGCCAGCATTCGCAAACCCGCTGTGCAAGCAGTAGGTCTAGCATGGGAAGGTAAAAGCAAAATCATTTTCAAGAAGCTCCGGCACCCCGAAGGCCTTCGTGGCTACCACAGATATTGGGTCGCCTTGAGGAAGGACCGCCTAAGCAGTGTCCACCTTTCCTGTTCAACTTTTTACTCTCGCGCGCAGACATATTCCTCAGCGTGCTGTATATCAGACCCATGTCTAACAATTATCGTTCCAGCACATGCAACACTTGCCGTATTCACTACGGCCAGAATATCAGTCACTGAGATGCAGGGAGACCTATACACATCGCCACGATTGAAGTACATCGATCGGCAGATATTTTCGCCAACATACTATCGCTCCAAGGCAAACACGTCAAGATGCAGATCAATTCTCCGCAAAGCGATACTACATCGTCAACTACAAACACGCAACCAACCGCTGCAAACACACGAATCAGACTCGTCGCGCTCGGCAACGGCGTATGGCTCGACGACATATGCAGAGCAGGTTGCGAGCCTGTCAAGAATGTTCCTGGCGGATCGGTCACTTTCGCTACGCTGGGTGCGCGACTCTTCGCAGCGGATGAGCCGTCTATGATCGCCATGACCTTCAACGCAGGCCATGACTTCCCAGAGGACATTATCGACGTCTTTCGCAGCTGGGACATCGATCTTACTATTCACAAGCTCCACGACAAGCCCTCTTCGCGAGGCCTCGTCTTCTACGAAGAGGCGAACAATAATCGCAAAGGCTTCCAGCGCTTGACCGAGCCTTTACCAGTCCCCATCAAGGATCTGAAAGGCACACTATCGCTCAAAGCCCAGAGCTTCGAGTTCTTTGGCACTGCTCAATACATCGAGGAGCAGGTTGCAGACCTCGTCAAGCTGCGATGGAATAAGATCATCAGACACATTAGAACCGAGCCTTTCATTGTGTGGGAACCGCATCCCAAGTCATGCACTCCAGACACTCTCAAAGCACATCAAGAGGCGGCTAAGCTCGTGGATGTCTTCTCACCGAACCACGAAGAGCTGCACAGCTTCTTCGGCGAGCCCGTCGAGTCAGTGGATACGGATATGATTGAGGAACAAGCCAGATCTTTCGTCAAAGCTGGCATTGGTCCGATGGGTGAGGGATGTATCGTCGTCAGAGCTGCAGGACATGGCTGCTTGATCATGGCACGTCATGTGAAATCGCACTGGTTACCTCCTTACTATCCCGCCGACTCTGACAAAGTCGTTGATGCTACGGGCGCGGGTAACGCATTTCTAGGAGCATTCGCGTTAGGCTTCTGCAGCACTGGCAGCAATGTCGAGGCAGGAGTGTATGGAACGGTCGCAGCCAGCTTTGCCTTGGAGCAAATCGGTCTGCCTGTCAGCGTGGGAGAAGGCGACGAGGAGACATGGAACGGCTGTCGAGTGATGGATCGTGTGCACGAGTATCGGCAGCGGCTAAGACTCGATTAATGTCTGCTGCACGGCATGGTTTGCCACTCTCAATGTAGTTAGCGGACTTGGCACACTCACTTTCAACGTCGCTGCGCCTCGTCTTTCCATCAAGTGACCTTCCTGTATGCTCTGTAGGATCGTCGCACCGCGCAGCATGAGAGCAGTCGCAATAAAGACGTTGGCGCTCGTCAACCTCAAGCATATTCTGCGCACTCCGCCGTGATGGAGGCTTTCCCGCCATCCTACGAGCTAGCGACTCAAATTAACCACTGGAACATTATCGCTCGATATGTACCCTCGAAAGACCTATGCTCAGCGGCTCTGGTGTCAAGCACCTGGCATACGACGTTTGCACCACATCTCTGGGGCGCTCCGGCTTCACATTTCAATCATGAGAATGACCGGGTGTATGTCGCCTTGACGAAGTTCAAGCGCACCCTCAGAACCGCGAGACTTCTTGTCCGGTCCCTGACGCATACTCTGCACATGCCTCCCGCGCATGCGGAGATCTACAATGGCCCTCACGCGGACTGGCTACGTGACGTACTCGACCGACTGCCAAACCTACAGACGCTCATCGTAAGAGGGTTGCCATTTTTCGATCACGCCGCACTACAGGCGCTCAAACAGGTCAGACCAAAGCAAAATGAGAGCACACCGCCTACAGATGTCTTCGAGCTACCGGCATCGGGCGGCTATGCTTTCGAAAATGCTTCCGTCAACCCAGTCTCGTTTGGCCTTCGCTTACTGGATGCTTCACGATGCTCCAACCTTACTGCGAGCGGTCTCGCACAAACTCTGAGTCGCTTTGAGAGCCTGATGTATTTGGATTTGTCGTTCACATATCCCGCCAAAGACGTGGCAGTGCTTCATGGTTTGCGACGATTGTCCGGACTTCAGGTGTTGAAGCTGCGTGGTCTGAGTCTTTCGGATGCCTCGCTTGACATTCTGGCAACTGCAATAGGCATGAGAGTTCGAAGTTTGGATATTCGGGACAACCGTATCACGGACCGTGGCGTTCGTGTACTGCTTGACCATTGTTTCGTGAATGGTGAACGTAGCGCTAGGGATGGTCAACACTCATCACTTTTGCCTTACCTGGGGGCTGAAGTGCTCGATATCTACCGCGGCGAGGACTTTGAAGGCTACATACGATCCGCATTTGCTGCGAGCTTTGTAGGTCGTCTGGCAATCGAAGATGTACCGGAGAGCGGCATAACGCATTTGTACATCTCAGGTAACTTGCTAACAGCAGAAGGCGCTTCTGGACTTGTGAGGTCGGGCAGGCTACATGTTCTCGACCTCGGCGATGTCTCTCGTAATGTCGCTAGGCACCCTTCCGTATCTGGTCTTACAGATGGCGATACTGGTGCTGTCATGCCTGGGGTAGAAAAGCTCACGCCCATCCTTTGGAAGTACGCTTCTGATGCACTCACCTTCATGCGCATTGATCATGCACTTGTTACACAGGATACCCCTTACGCTCGTGCAGAAGAAATCATCCAAGGTCGCGTGGAACTCGGAGACACGTCAATGCCAGTAATGCCTGCACACTTGGTAGAGCTGGGCGGGACATCGTTCGAACAAGAGGTTTTTGAACTGCCAAACACATTCACACCACGCTACGAGCTCGCAAGTGATCCAATGCAATTCATCGTATCGCCTGCTGACGAGCAAGTGTCCCTCGGGCCTAGAAGAGGCAGTGCTTTCGCACCTGAAGTGGTCGACTTGCTTGCAGTGGAACAAGAATCGTCTACCTTGCTCAGTCCAGTCTCTGCGCTCGGCGAAGATGCTTCACATGGCACCTCATTCGACGAAATCCCTGTATCCCCGACAACAGCACCTATGGCAAGCCCGCTTCCGATCGAAACTGGTCGCAGACCTCGAACATATTCCTCTGTCGGAATGGAGAGAAAAGCACGACTCACCGGGCACACGATGGGCAGCCATAACCTCCATGCGGCAATGCTACCACACCTCAGAACCATGATACTGACGGGTGTGCCGAGCCACACTTCCAACAACGAGGTCTCAAATCGTCTCATCACCTTCATAAAGCAGTGTGGTGAAGAGACCAGACTGGCAAGAGCACAGGCAATGCTCGATTATGCTATGCCACCTGGTCGGAGAGGCCACTCGTCGGCGCTCAAGCACTCTGCCAACAAAGTGTTCGCGCTTAGAAGGCTGGTTCTGGAGCTTGGAGAGCCGGAAAAACAAGCCAAGAACCACAAAGCAAGCCCGTGGCAACACTCTACCACCAAGTCGATGACCGAGGACAGAGATAGTGAGTCATTGTGGTCTGCCGCGGACACGGACTTCAGCTTCTTTGCTGAAGGTGAGGACTCTGAGTTTCCAAGCCTTGAGCGTGGACGCTTCGCGCATGATGTGGGTTACAGCGGGAAGGAGGTCAGCTTCGGCCGCGAGTCTATGGCAAAAAGATCGATGGCTGTAGGCTCGCCCGCTTTACCCAAGGTCGACACCATCGCAGCGTTGTCTGCGTTCCGTAAAGAGCGTAAGGTCGCCCACGAACGTAACGTTGCCGCAGGCGCGGCGTATCAGGAGACCGAAGGTTACTGGGATGGCGTTGTGCAGGTTGTACGTCCAGCGTCTGGACTGCGGAATGATGAAGAGGTTGACTATTACGGAAACACGTTTTCTGCGGGCTACTTGTACAGGTGACTGAGTTTCCATCAGCTACACAAGATCATGACCTGACGGAGTCCACTTTCTGGAGGTATCTTCCGTCGTCCGCTTTGATGATATCGGCGCCTTTCTCTGCGACTGCGTACGTCGTTGCCATGATATTGCCGGAAACGTGGCCCGGGAACACCGAGGCATCAATCACTCGCAGATTGTTCGCACCCTTAACCTTGAGCTTCGCATCGACCACCTCGCCCATGGTACATGTGCCAATGAGATGGTACTGCGTCGAGACGTGATTGCGCACATACTCAATTCTCTCCTCTTCGCTTTCGAGGCTGGCGGACTGCGGTGGGACAACACGTTCTGCCAAGCTCTTCTTCAGAACAGGGCGAGCGGCAACCTTCTCCATCCACTTGATACCTTCAGCCATTATCTTGGCGTCGGCGGCGTTGCGGAAGTAGCCATTGTCGATCCTGGGGTGTGCCTCTGGATCAGAGGAGGTGATGTGCACTGTACCTCGCGATAAAGGGTGCTCGAGGCACACGAGCAGCGATATACGGGCCTTGCCCTCAGGTGGAGCGGCGAAGAACAGTGTTTGATCCTCACCATGGCTTACGTCTAGCTGAGCGCCAATGCTACTCTGACGTTAGCGTTATTCAATGAAGGTTCAAACATACTCACCAAAATGTCTGGATGTTGGCGAATGTCGGGTCCGACAGTTGGCGAACGATCACATCCTCCTGATCCTTCTCGAATTGCGTAACAGCCAGCGAATTCTGTCGGATCTCTTTTATGGTCTGGTCGAGAGTGTCTTTGCTCACCAAAGACGCATAAGAGACGAAACCCATGAGCATGCCGGGTGAGCCGTATGGCCCGTCTTGAGTCTTGTTATATGCCTCTTCCATGGCTTTCTGGTACTCTTCTCCATGGAGAGAGTCGAGCGAGGTGAGGCCGTCTTGTAGGTCGTAGACCATGCCACCAAGGACGTGATCTTGGAAGTTCTGGCAAGAATTAAGAGTCAGCCTGGCACCACAGCACTCGCAATGCACACTTACTGCACCAATTCGCTTATTTTCGATCTTGCACTCTACCCCGGCAGCCTTGAGCACCTCCGGATCCCCAATGCCAGAGAGTTCGAGCAGCTGCGGACTGTTTATGACTCCACCAGAAAGGATAACCTCTTTGCTAGCCTTTATGGTTTGCTTCTGCCCGTTGTGCACGAACTCGACGCCAGTAGCTGTATTACCGTCCAGCACAATCTTCGTTGCCATTGCTTCGGTGAGGACACGAAGATTTCTGCGACCCAGGTTTGGCCGGAGGTAGCCTGTCGCCGCATAGCTACGCTTGCCTTTGTCGTTGGAGCGGTCGACCGCACCCAGCGAGCTATAGAAGCCCATCTACCAGGCGGTGGTGTCGAGAATCAGCGCTGCCAATAAGGGGAATCATGTTGAGCTTACGTGGTCACCACTCCAAGCATCTTTCAGTGTGCTCTCCTTCCCACCGACCTCGTAGGCGGCTGTACAAAACTGCGATCAGTTAGCCGAAGTCTTCTGGAGGATATTGCTGAAGATATGGCGTACGTCCTCTTCGAAGGGTTCATAGTAGTCGTTGAACTGGAAAAGTGTCAGCGGGTTCTTGAGAGCCAACTCCAATGTCTCAGATGTCGATTCACTTACCGAAGTGTGAATAGGTCCATCTGTGCCATGGTCACTGCCGGCCGCGTACGGCATGAACTGCTTGTTCTTGGCCTCCCGGCCGGTAATGTCCAACGTCTGGTGTTTCGCGAAATACGGGCTCAGGCCATCTATAGGGCGATGAGTACATCCGTCAGCAGATGTACTGGACATACAAGTGGTTACACTCATGGGTAACTGACCCCAGCCCCAGCCTTTATTACCAAGGGACTCCCAGCCGTCGTAATCGCCACGAGACCCACGAACATACCTATGCAGAGCATGTTAGCTATCACTGAGCCCGCAGACTCTGCGTGTCACAACGAACATGAGATAGTTGATGGCACTGGAGCCACCCAGAACCTTTCCACGAGGTTGAGACATCTTCTTGCCACCAGCTCCAGGCTGCGGCTCGCTCACATAGCAGTAGTCATACGTCGATCTGCCAATAAGCGTCGGGTATAGACTAGGCGTCGAGATGTTTGGGTCGTCCATGCGGTTCTGGCCCGTTTCCAGTACGCCGACCTTGACATCGGGATTCTCGGAGAGTCTTGCAGCTACGCAGAGACCAGCGGTGCCACCACCGACAATAACATAATCGTACTCATGATCTAGAAACTCTTCAACGGAGCAGAGAGCACTGCTGTTGCCGTTAGTACGTCCGGGCATGATAGGCGATGAGAAGAGGAGTGCGGATGGTATTGATAATCGACGAGGAGGACAACTGTCTTGCACGAGCGAGTGAAGACATCCTGTTATATGCGGTACCTCGTCCTGCACCTACCGGCTCAATGGAGCGTCTAGAGCACTGTAGCGTGCACTCCTCCTTTTGTTAATGACGAGGCGAGGCTATACAGCTACCCCTCTCACTTCCAGTACTCCTCTTGCACGGGAATACACATCCTGCAGGCACATCTCCGCACCCAATGCACCCCACAAACCTTCAATGATGCTCTGGAAACGCACAAAAGCTTAAGAGCAACGTGCATGAACATTCCATTTCTATCACCATTGCCCGAATAGATGCCGTGATGAGCTGCTTGATGTCGTACCTCTAGCCAGTAGCGCGTGGTTTGGTATAATAATCCGAATGGCGTCGATTGCTATCGATGACAGAAGCGTGATGAATCTGGTGACTGGGTACGTTAAAAATGTGCTTGCAGCAATTACAGACTTTGCCTACTGATATTTCGTGCGTGCTTTGCAAACATCAGTGTCCTTCAAGACTCGTCTAATACTTACATGGTCCGCAAGGCGCCAACGTCGTGGCTCGTTGGCGAGTGAGCATCCGACGCTCCAGAATGTTCATCCTGCTCGCTAGGGCTGGAAGTCCATGGCGTTGTCGACTGGTCCTCTCGTGCTCGCGGCGTGAAGACGCCTTCCGGGCCCAACCTCTTGCGATTCACGCGGACGTCAAAGATGTCGTATCTCTGGTACCCGGTCCCAACCACATCATGATATTGCTTGCCTTCAATGGTCGCATTGAGGTCCAAGTCGCCATATGCGATACCCTCCTCACCTACGACCTGTTCGCCGACCTGCGACCCTGTCGGGTCCAGAAAGAGACTTGCGCCTTGAGTGATGCCGTCCAATGTCTCCGCTGAATCGGGTGCATGCCGGACCATCTCATCCCGCATCGCCCTGTCCATAAAGCTCGAGCACAAAACACCAAAGCACTTCGCCTCGAAACAGTGGGCTGCGCTTCTCGTGCGGTTAGCGGCCAGATTGTCGTATTGCTTGCCTCCTGGGGCTCCGGTCGTCGCTCCCTCGCTGCCAGCAACGTTCTTTGCTGAAGCTGTCCGTTTGGTAGGCCATACTGGCGGCCACGCACTAATGTGTAGCTGCTCGCCTTGTGCCATGAGACTCCATCTTGCTAGCGGATTGGTGTTCTCGCCACAGATCAAGCTTCCAACCTTTCCGAGCCTCTCGGTGTCGACAACTTTGAGGCCAGCACCATCGCCAGGACTCCAGACGAGCTTCTCATAGAAGGTAGGCATCATCTTCCGGTGATGGTTGAGGATTCTTCCCTCGTCAGAGATGAGGACAGAGCTGTTCCATATACACCCGACACTATGATGGGAGCGCTCGTTGAAGCCAATATGTGCAAAGATACGACTATCGGCGCAGGCTTGTTGCAACGTGCGCATCTCCTTGCCATCGATCAACAGGCTCTCACGTGCCAAGCGTGTGAAGTATGAGTGGTTATCGATGGGAGCAGCAATGGCGGCCTAGGAAGTCATTAGGTGCCGGCTGTCTGTCTCTGTTGCTGGAGCTTACCCATAGTGGAAATGCTGGTATGTAGGTTTCCGGGAACACCACAAGGTCAGCACGATTGCTTGCTGCCTCTCGGATTAAAGACACGGTCTTCTGTACGGTCTTGGCAGTATCAAGAAAGATTGGCGCGACATTGCAGGCTACACTCACATGTCCGGTTAGCTAGACCTCCTATGGCAGACGATCAGAGTACTTACCGGCTACTCGCACTTTGGGAAGCCAGGCAGTCATTGTGGCTTGCGTGCTGAAGGTGGTTGACGTGTGTAGCCTACTTCTGCTGTCCGATTTCACAATCTGTTCGAATAAGCTGATGAAGTCTGTGCAGGAACCCGAGCGACTTTGTAGTAGAGAGAGTGACTCTGAACCCTAGCGGGCTCGCCATTGACTTCTCCTTCCAGGCGGTGCCATTGCAGGATCGTGCCGATGCGGGGTATGAGTCTCGCTGTAATCACATAAATTGAAACTGAGTACAAGCGCGATTGTTAGCTGTAAGATGTTGTGGTAGCAGCTTGTCGATGTAGAGAGCTTCGTGGCACTTCAAATGCCTTGCTTCACGCCGCATCTCCACTGTCGCAATGAACGCTTGCACGTTGGGATCGTTCATTCTTTCTCCTGTCTGCTCAAAAGGCTATCGCTCCAATGGGTATCATCATAGTTCAGTTCGCACAGCCTAACCAACGGCCAAACAATCGTCTAACACATCAAACAGTTCCGAGTTTCCAGCGCCACCGTCAGTATCGTCTGCCTCCACCGTCCTGCCATTTCTGCCAGCATCGCCGTTGATAAGACCGACCATACGGGCTATCCCGTTGGCCTGAGCGTTTCCAAGATTAAGGTCAGGTTGCCGGCTCAGAGCGATTGTTTCCCGCAGGAAATGATCCTGTCTTATGAAATTGTCGTGAAGTCCCACAGCGGTTCGCATATCTTCAGCGTCGATCGGAACACGGTTTGCTTGCCATTCCAGTTCCACAGGAAGCAGTCCGCCTGCGCTTCGCTGCACCAAGCCGCGTTCGGCCTCACTCTGTTCCTTGCGCAATTGCTTGGCGTATTTCGACGTTTGTATGCAGCCTTCAGCATTCGACCGTACATGCGCCACAAAATTACTTAGCATCTCTTTCAAGTACACCTCCGCCGCCTGTTCGACTACTTCAGCACGTTGCTGAACGGCACTCTGAGTTGCGTTCGACAGACCCTGCTCAGCACAGATCGATTCAATCCGATTCTGTATATCGCTTTGCGAGGGGAACTCCAGCGTCTCCGAAGCCAAAGGCTGGGCATAACGTCTCCTAACCTCGTGAGCCCAATTCTTGGCCAGACCGCCGCCGCTCTGGGGTGCAATATCTGTAGGTTCCTTGACAGCCAGTTCTTGCCGATACTCCAGCATCTCTCTGAGACCATCATTCACTGCCGTCACCACAGGCTGTCCGTTGTTATCTTTGAGCGCCTTGATGCGCCGTCTGTCCCTCGTGTGTAGGTTCATGGTCTCCCTTTTCATCCTGAGCTCCTCCGCTCCGTCGTTGGCACCGCTTGCGCCGCCTGCATTCTTGGACGCCGCTGCCGGCTTGTTTGTCGCGACGACCCATGGTGCAACTTCTGACGTGGGTGGATCGCGGTAGACGTTGGCTGTGAGTGATACAACAAGGGCGTTGTGAAGCTGGAGAGGCGAGAGTGAAGATCGCGTGAGGTCGGTGGATGGGGGTGGAGTTGCAGATAGTAAGGGCTGAATTACCCATGACAGTTCTGCTTCATTTAAGTTGCCGAACACGAACGAATTCACGGCGGCCTTGTAGTCGGCCCAGCCATCTCCCAGCGCGGCTTTCAACTGAGTGTATATGGGCTCCAGGTCAACGCGAGAGACACTTTTCTGCGCATTCAACTGCGGCGCGGCAAGAGTCTTGGTCGCTAGCGTTGGCGAGATTGTCGGAAGAGTGAGGTCTGCTGGATTCATGATGTTGGTGGTTGGGTGGTAGAGGTGTGGGCTGGTAGACAGCTAGGCGCGCACTCTGAGTAGCAATATGCGATCACAACCCCTCAGCCGCCGACTCCCTCTGCACCTTCACCTTCGCATAGAGCATTCAATGCAACAAGAAGCCGATCGGCAGTCACATCGTGAAGCATATGCAAGTCTGCCAACGGGCCGACCCATGCGCCTCTTTGGGAAGGCACGAATCATTCACCACGCGATACAAAGAATTTACCACTACAACAGCGGCATCCAAGGCGGATCATATCACGGGATTTGGGAGAACAATAGTGATGAAGGGATCTACCTTACCAGACAAAATTGACCTACCGCGATGAATTGGTTGCGGCGACAAAACCTTCCAGCATCCAGGAAATATGCTGATGATCATCACCGTGGCTAAAGCTTGAGAATATGGACGGTGGATCAGGATAGCATTTCACCTTCTCACGAGCTGGGAAAGGTCGATTGTAGAAGTGCCTGACAACAAATCGATGAAAGCTAAGGCGATCTAGATGGGACATGGAGGTCTCGCTCTCCTCCACCACACCACATACTCCTCATCCTCGCTCGTCTCTACTGAGATGCGCGTCGACTCGTCGGCGACATTGGTGCGGTTCCTCAAGCTCTGAACGTTCCTCCAGAATATTATGGATACTCAAGGCAGCATCTCGAATAATCTCTACCCACCTCGATCCCGTACTTAGTCTTGGTGCATCCTCTCAACAACCACGAACACCTCCTTCGCCGCCTGTTGGACTGCATTCCGGTATCGGTCCGCCACTTTTGAGAATGTATCGGGATGAAATCGCAGCCTGTCGGTCTTGAGAGAAGTGCTGGAGGCGAACGCCTTCTGTATGTTGCACTTGCACGCTGCCAGGCTTCTCGTTTCGTTCTTACAAGCAACGTTGTTGCACGGTTCCGCGGGCGGCGCAGGGAAGATTCGTAGCGAGGACTTGTTTTGAAATGCGATCTCGCAAGCTTGATGCCATTGTTCGATCTGTGCGGTAAAGTCGGGCTTCCGTTCTCTTCGCTGCCTCCGGGTAGCGTTGTGTCGAGAGTGTTCGCGGCGGTCCGCTTCCTGTTTCTTCCGTTTCCATTCCTCCCACTGCCCATCCTTTGCTGCTTGACGCTCTGCTTGCAGCTCCCGCAATGGCGCTAACAGCGAGTAGAGATTTGCACGAGCAGCTTCGTCCTCGTCCTCAGCATTTCGAAGCTTTGTCTCGGACTCTGTCAAAACTGTTCTAGCTGTTTGACAGTACGTTTGAGCTGCACGAAGGGCAGGTGTCTGGTTGGGATCCTCAGAAGCTACCATCATATCCTCGAGGATATCCTGTGCTGCAAAAAGCGAGTTGATTGCCGTAGTAAGGACTGCCTTCGCCTCGGTGCGACGTTTGGCTGCCTGGCGGAGTCTTGCTTCGGCCCGGGTGACCAGCAGTTGAATGTGTTCAGGCATAGTCCTGAGGATTTAAGTAATGTGAGAAAGTGGAGATGTTCTTGCTGGGCATCGTAAAGCTGATGATATAGGTATTCGCCGCCAGGTCGTGACTGTGCACCATGTCTTGACTTACGCCCAGATACCATGTCTCGCGTCCAGGACCATAAGACATTGCGTTTTGGTCTCTGGTCAGCCTTTGGATGGCTGCGTCAGGGCTGACGAGACGTCCACTCAAGTCAGCCAGCGGCTTTGTAGTTGCGATGGCTCTGTCGAACGCCAGATGGAACATCTGTGTTGGGCGAAACGAAGAATGCATACGACGATGAAGGACAGTGGTGTTTGAGTAAACTGTACAACGGCTTCCAACTGGACAATGAAAATGCTTGAGAACCCTTCTTATCGTCCCCAATCCAGTCTGGGCTGTTTGTGTCCAACACCTCCGTGATACTGGCCCGAACCCTTTCCGGTAGTCCAAAAAATGGCTGCAAGCATACTCTCGCGGTGTTATCGTCCCCGAGGTCGCACATGCTTTCCATGCGCACTAGATACGATGGACCGCCTCGAGGGACTTGTGGCGCCCCGGAGATGTACGCGGACTTCCTTCTATTCGAACTTCTTCGATCCAGATCCCAAATGTGTCGGAGCCAGCGCAGCCAACATGCAACATCTGCGACACTTCGAAGATATGCTGCCATAGGGCGGCCAGACTCCGGACTCATCAAGTCACTGCCTGATCCTTCGCAGCACGAGCTGGTGCTACGCATTGGTGTACATATCCTGCACAACCGAGAAGACCTCTTTTGCCGCTAGCTGGATGTGCTCGCGAACGTCTTCCGGCACTTTGGAGAACTGGTTCAAGAGCACAAAGGTCAGCAGATACTTTCCACAGCTCATTCTAACGATATGCTTACCTTGTCCGGATGGAAGTCGACACGATCTGTTTTCAGAGTGGCCTTTGGCCGTCCGACGAAGCACTTCTCGACTGCGAAGATGTTAGCGTGCACACAATGAATACGAAAAAGCATGCCTCCATCTCCGCTTACTGTTGCACCGACACGGTTTGAGCGCTCTGGTCTTCTCCGTTGCCAGGCAACCTGGTTTCAAGCACGGCTCATATGGCGGCTCCGGAAAGCTCCGCATCTGCGATTTGTCCTCCTTCAGAGCAGCGCAAGCGTCATGGAACTGCTGAGCTTTCTCTCTCATGGCGCGTACTGGTGGCGGCGGCCATGCTGCCAGGATGTCTTCAAATGATCGCCGGCGCTTGTTGCTTTCTTCTCTCTGCTGCTTCGCTTGCTGCTGCCTTTGGTAAGCCTCTTGGCGCCTCCGAGACTCCTCCCGTATGGCCTCTTTTCTCTTCTCCCGGTCTTGGTTTCCCGCAGCTCGAAGGGTCTCTGCCTTACGAGCTTCCTCCGCTTGGCATGCCGCTGCACATTGGCGTGCTTTCAACTTCTGGGCCTCAGCCGCTTGGCGTGTCTCTTCTTCCGCAACCCATCGTGACTCCGCTTCACGAACCCAGCGAGTCTTCTCAGCGGTTGCTTGCAGTGTCTCGGCTTGGTACAATTCGTTCACAACGGTGATCAACCTCTTTTCAGCAGCTGCGGCCTTCTCTTTAGCATGGTGCACACGTTCCTGCAAGCGAAGAGAGTGAATATTAGCAGCTTCCCAAAGACGGAGTAATGAGTGTCGGTTGGCGGTAAGATGTCTCTTCGTTTTGGCAATGACATACGTGTAGGTCGACCATAAATGGCCACGGTAACATATCACGAGAGGATATCAGTAATTGTGCTGTCGTCTTGCTTACCGTAGCTTCTGACTGACTGGCCTCGACTTCGTCACGAGCGGTCTGGGCTCTGAGTAGATCGTCTTGATCATCATGGAGTTCCATGGCTTCGACATTGGCTTGCGCCGTGGCTACTTCGGCACTCAGGTCACGCAACTCCCGACTTGCGAATCTTAAGACGCTTTTGGCTTGTGCTAGCTCTGCCTAAGCCTGCTGGTGCATACGCTTGATTGCGTCTGTTGGGGGTGCCATTGTTATGACTGGAGGAGGATGTAAGGTGTACGTGGGATGTAATGCGTGTCGAGTGGTGATCGGTGGGTCTTCGTGATTTTTCGAGGGAGTGGTAGAAGGCAGCAATGTCAGCGAGGAGGTCGCAGAAGAAGTGTTCTTACGAAGTACCCATTCACCAGTTGAAGACCCTGTCTCGCGTCCAGATCTATTCACGACACTTTCTTGTTGGCGCGTTGGGTGTCATACATTTCTTTGTTGTACCCATGCGATTGGGATGAGACATGCGTGCATGGTGACTTAGCCAGACCAAGATGTCTCAGACACGTGTAGGCTCATTGAGGAGTCTACGAACATTGGGAGATCGATTCGGAATGAGCTGAGACTTACCAAGTAACATAGCCGTGGCCATGACCATCAGGCTGTGCTGTCTTCGAAAGGTCTTTGAGCTTGGTCTGCTAACAGACCTGGTTCGAGATCGATACTAACGAGCGTGAACATAAGGAACTAACGACAAGACGATCTTTGCAGAGCTCCCACCGCTTCGATCCGGTGCACGCCTCATTATTCGAGCATTGCTACATGTCTCTTGCACATGAAAATATCGTGCACGAAAGTAAGATCGTGTTCGGCCGTGATCCAGATCATATCCAAGCACCTAAGACCATTGCGCCCCAGCAGCCTCCGGCGAGGATCTTTTGGGGCTGATGTTTCTATCGAATTGTAGGCGACCTCTGGGACCAAGGATCCAGGTATCAATTTGTGATCTGTGGACGCTGCGATATGTTCCTGTGAATACTTGAAGGGTTGATGAATTGCCTTGAAGGAATGAGACCAGAGCCTCTAAGCTGATGATGTTCGCTCCACTTGGTAGCCGCATCATATGGCTATTCCGCCTTGACAAGCGAAAGGATTGTAAATGGAAGGCAAAGAGCAGCCTTCTTCGTGCAATGCGCAAAATGTACGTTAGCATCTCAGAAACGTTCTGCTCAGATATTCGGCTTGGTGACCAGAATTGCGCTCGTTAACGCTGGAATCTTGCAGCACTCGTTGGATGTCTCCAGCCCAAATCTGTAGCATTCGTATTCCGCTTACGCACTCGCCTTCGCACGTCTAGAACAGTCTGGTCGCCACCGAGAAGGCCATAAGCAGCTCGTGGGTTCGCCAAAAACATTGCACCGGCATGCTGCACGTGGAGATGTAGTTGAGAATGTTGTACGCCACCATCATCTTGACCGCACTCCAGTCTGACTCAACAACAAACAGCCAGGCTTCCTGTATGAGCGTGCAAGCCCGAGTCCACTGTTCCGATCGAGCCGAACGATAGCTCGGTAGGCAAACGAGCGATGAAGGCACGGCCCTCGTGTACCAATATTGATCGTCGTGGCGCTCACACATTGGCGCAAAGCCCAACATCTCCTGATGCAAATTAGCGGGCAAGGTTTGAGAGTTGTGTGAACTTTTTAATAAAACAGTCCTCGAAACACACTCAGCGTCCGAGAAGATGCAACCAGCTAGAGTGGTGATGAAGCCTCTCGCCAATGGCTTAGTGGACATCGAGACCAGCGTGGGCCCGACGAGCTGGAGTACAATGGGCCATCGCTACCTGACCGTATGATGGTTTGGTGTAGGTAGGCGCCTCGGACCCAGTGCCGCTGGTCGAATTTCTCCACGCTCCTGTCTTCGCCATCAGGAAACGGCGCACCATCGGGAACCAAGACACAACGTTCGAGTCTTAAAGTGTTGCTGCTGATGGGAGATTGCATGTCCTTGACACTGAAGACACATGGACGGCGCTGTAGTCATAGTCTTAAGCTGTGTAAAGTGATAGGAGTATATCATATCGTATAGCATGGTGTTCATGTAGAAGATCGATCTGTACAGCGAAGTGTTGTCGTCGTCGTCGCCCCCGTTAGCGTCTGGGTCTCGGCTAACGGCCCGGGGCTCACGTGCACAGGTGATTTAGAAAAATACGCTTGCCGAATCGGATGTTGTCTTCGACTCCACCTTCCCTCGCGATTTCCGGACCCTCGATCATACCGCCTTACTACCGACACGACCTGACCTCCTTCATCGCCACGACACCCCCAACTCTCTGTACAGCGCTGTACAGCACGCACATATCAACATCGCCTTTCTGATTTCCTGCCGCGTCATCCCACTGCGCCGCCACCAAGGACGCGCAGTGTTTTGATCTCCTGCATTCCACGGCACACTACTGTAGACGGATCACAGACCGCAGAAGCTATCATTATCGCATTGCCGACGCACACGCCCTCTCATGCACGGCACCCGATAAAGAGCGATCGATTCTGAGACACACAGACTTGGTTAGAAGTCGCAGTACTCGAAAATCCCAAGGCATCCGCATAAACACTCGAATTGTGCTGCCTGTGATTGCGCAGCACGAAACAGGCAAACGCCAACAAACCCCCGCGCCGGCGCAAAACGACAACTTCGCGTCCTCAGACTGACGACTTTGCATCCCATGAACTTGCGATGATGGACTTCGAGTATTCGCTGCGGCACTCACCAGGAAACGGACCACACCTACTCTCTCCAACTCACGCACCGGTAGACACCTTCTCCGCAATACGCCAACTCCGGCGCTCACTTTCGCGCTCACCTTCGAAGCCACAGCGTTACTCACTCTCAGCGCGCAAGCTAAACGACACGTCACCTCCTTCGCCCGCACCACCATCTTTACTTTCGCGAGCAGTGACCGCAGATACCGCAAATGAGAGTGGGAGCAAGTCGAAGTATTCAGTGAAGCGCGCGGGTGGACCGAGAACGGTATCGCGTCGCACGTCACCAAACAGCCCACTTCGGCGCGCGTTGAGCGACCACACGAACCAAGCGCATCCCAACCCGCGCATCTTTCGGCGTTCATCAGCAGAAGACGGAAAAGAGAACCAAGAGCGCTCGGCGGACGGGACGCACAGCAGCCTGGACGCGCGGTTTACTGGACCAGTGAAGATCGACTTCTTGAAGCCCGACAGACTGCTAAAGCCAGTCATGCAAGAGCACGTATCGCCAATGAAGTCGAGTCCGCTGAAGAGGAGCGATGGTGTCATGAACTTGGAGGCGGCGGGATTGGGCAGCCCACGGGTCAAGCGCAGGAGTTTACATGGCGCAGGCGCTTTTGGGGACTTCAGCGTATTCGATCAAGGACTCGATGCTGCGCAAGGCGACTCCACCGACTCGAGCGCTGGTCGCTCGTCGGACGAGAAGGAGCGCGAGCCATTGAGTGCGATGTCTTCCCTCGGGTCTGCGCCTACACCAAGCTCGCCACACAGACGACCACTGAGTCTGCGCAAGTCGACATTGCAGCAGCGCACTGGACCAGGTCGGTTGCGCCTCTTCCCGGATTCTTCGGCGCGTGAAGTGGGATCTAATCCGGCTTTGACCCGCGCACGATCGCGTATGTCGCTGGACAGCGCCCTTCCACTTCGCCCGCTTGAGTTTGAGTCACCCTTCCGCCGGAACGTGGTCAACGAGGCGCCTTCACTGGGGCCGCCGGCAACGCAGAAACCTTTCCAGTCAGCGCCAAAGCCACATCCGTTGTCTCACGCATTGACTCCCTCTTCATCCACATCCAGCATGGCGGACGATCAACCTCCGCAAACGCAGCAGCGACCGCCTCCTCCAGCAATCAGGCGGGAGTCTATGAAACCCCCCAGTGCATTCTCACACTCGCTGCCTCTTGGTGCGATGCGTGCAGTTGGAGTTTCCAGCCATGGCTCGGCTCAAGGCTCATTTGCAACGCCAGAAGCGTACAAAATGGCCAGGCCGCTACCTCAAGCATTTCACTCTACCGGTCTGATCTCTAAGCGCAACCGGACTGTGGACATGCCACCAACAGACTTTGCAAGCTCGCACATGCCTGACACGCCATCAAAGAACAAGCACATTCAAATCATTTCGTCACCAGCACGCGGCACAGTGCTCGGCAAGGTTGTGCAGCCTCTGCATGAGTTTGGCAGCCCGACAACACCTTTCAATGGACGCCCGACGAAGATCTCGCCAGAGTCGTTCGGCAAAGGCGTCAACATCTTCGGTTCACGAGTTGGCGCTCCGCAACTTACCAGGAGAGGCAGCTTCTTGAGCATCGATGGCGATGACAGCAACTCGCCCACTCACCGCCTCGAGACCAAAGTCAGCTCCGAAGAGTTGCCCCCGACACCCACCAAAAGCAACAGCACCACCGCGATGGCAACTGTCAGGCCACAATCTAAGGGCAAGTCTAACAGCCTGCGCAGTAGCTTGTTTGGACGACGGACATCGCTGGGTCCGGACACGTTTGCGTTGCCGGCTGGCGAAGAGCCGCTTGCTGCTGCCGAGTATGATAGCAGTAAGTATCACCTTTTCCTTGACACACCGAGTGCCAGACTGGAGAAGGCGCCGCAGCCAATCGTCGATGACCCGGCGAAGCCATTCATCACGTTGACAGCGTGCCCGTCTCCGTCTCCGAGCACCGGTCGTCAACGCGCTCTCTCGCTCAATCCGGTCAGCGTGTCGCCTACACCGTTCGGAAAGAGACCGTATCGAACCATGCCGCATCTTCGAACTCGCAGCAGCGCCTTTGCTAAACCTTCTTCACCTACAGTTGTGACGCCGCCCAAGGACGATGAGAATACCGAGATGGAGTCACCGCGCACTCCGCACGAGTCGTTCACGCCGCCCGATCCGAGCAGCCTGTCAATCTCGGTGGACCAGCGTCCATTGTTCGGGAGAAGTGTCAGTAGCTTTCCACCTGCGACGCCGACCGGACCAAGGGACCACAACAGCAGCACCAGCTTCTTCGCAGGCAACAACTCGTCGAGCTACTTCACTAACGATGTTGATATGTCGCTTACGTCGCGCTTCGGCATGATCCATCCAGCTGGGAATGGCGAGTTCTCTCAAGTATATAAGGTCGAGAAGCCGCTCGCTGGAAATTTGCAGGGCTCGCAGGCTCAGTGCTCACCAAGCGCCAAGGCTTGGGCAGTCAAGAAGTCCCGGAAACCGTATACTGGTTTGAAGGACCGTCAGCGTAAGATGCGAGAGGTTCAGGTATTGAAGGCGTTGCGTGGCGCGGAGAACATTGTGGAATTCGTTGATCACTGGGAGGCTAAGAACCACCTGTACATCCAGACTGAATACTGCGAAAACGGCAACCTGAAGGATTTCCTGCTGCGCACGGGCTACAAGGGTCGCCTCGACGATTTCAGGGTTTGGAAAATCTTGCTGGAGCTGTCCTTGGGCATCAAGTCGATTCATGATGCAAATTTCATGCATCTTGATCTGAAGCCGGCGAACGTGCTACTGGACTGGGAGGGCGTTTTGAAGATCGCGGACTTCGGTATGGCTAGTGAGTGGCCTGCGCCGCCGAATCTGGACGGCGAGGGAGATCGGGAGTACATTGGTCCGGAAGTGCTTGCTGGACGATTCGACAAGCCTGCTGACATCTTCGCGCTTGGTATGGTCATGCTCGAGATTGCCGGCAACATTGTCTTGCCTGACAACGGCACTTCATGGCAACGTCTTCGTGCTGGTGACGTGAGCGACATCCCGAGCTTGACATGGACATCTGACAGCAGCTTGGTGCGTGACGAATCTGGTGATCCGATGGAGATGGCGCAAGGCACGATGTCGAACGACTCACTTGCATT
Source organism: Elasticomyces elasticus (assembly GCA_035926095.1). NCBI lineage: Eukaryota > Fungi > Ascomycota > Dothideomycetes > Mycosphaerellales > Teratosphaeriaceae > Elasticomyces > Elasticomyces elasticus. The sequence goes on from JAVRQT010000002.1 coordinate 1,364,162, forward strand.
CTCCTCGCACGGCGAAGATGAGTTGGGCTTCCTTCGACCGGCTGTCACTGGCCACAGGCGCAAGAGCAGTCGCGACCTTGTATCACCGCCAGACTTCATGGTCGACCAGTCCCATGCGGATGCACTCGAACAGGTGGTACAGTGGATGATTCGCCCGGACCCGCACGCTCGCCCAACTGTCGACCAGCTCATCCATGCCGGCGGTGTGCAGTGGGTGGATCAGCGGCGTCGTGCTGGGGCGACAGTGTACGAGGGTAGCTGGGGTCCCGCGGATAGTGTGGTGAGCCACGGACAGGACGTGGAAATGATGGAGTTTTGATCGTGTCGCTGGCGGTTGCGTTCAGTCAGCATCGAATTATTGAATTACCGGCGTTCAACAGTATGGAAGGATCGACTTGAAAGGGAGTGTGCATATGACGGCCGCATCACAGTAACGAGTATATGAAAGGGCAACAAACGGAGCACGGAACGGCTATGGCATTGGATTGATGTTTTCGCGAAGCGTGCTTTTGGAGCCACAGCACGAACGGCCTCGCATGGTGGTACGAGACATAAGGGACGAAGGGCGTTTGCTTTTGATTGCTTTGATGGTGCTGTTTGCTTGCTCGCTGAGGTGCAACACGCGAGCAATGGAGCTACGGCTCGGTTGTGTCACGCGCTCTGAAGCACGTGGGATCAAGAGGATGCGTGTGGCGGACACAGCTCCGGAAGCGCTGGGGAGGAGACAGTTCTGCGAGGCAGTACCTACGTATTCGAGTAAACAGATTGATGAGGACACAAGCGGTGTGACTATTATGGTGCTGAGCTGCGAGTGAGCGTGACCATGTTGACGCACCCTCCAAATGCACCGCCCAACAGCATCTAGCCACGTTGGCAGTTGGTACCTTACCTTGGGGGCTAGCTTGCTGAGGAAGAAAAGCCACTCGTCATTGCTGCCCCTGCTGCGCCCGTAGTCCCCGAGCCCGGCGAAACGGTTGTCTTTTCAGTGCAGCTGTGGTGCATGCAGCCTTCCGTGCGCAGATCTGCCGCTGGTTTGCTCACCTCCAGGCACCGTGAGCCCGCGGAATGACATCTACTCCGCTTCCTGATTCTCCACCTCCAACAACGTCTCTAGTGCAGTCTGCAACGCTTTCGCATCATCAACGTACACCGCCTTACGGAGTAAATCTACCGACATTGTCGCGCACCTGGCGGAGGCCCCCGTGGAATGTGCGCGCGAAGTGTACAGACAGCGCAGTAGCCTTGCCGGCAGATGATGAGCACGACTCCAGCGATCACGCACAGGGAAGCAAGAGGCAGTGGATATGGCTGATAAAGCACCCAACTTCAATTCTATCAGCGGCCAAATGGAGACCGCAGAGCCTGGTGGTGGTGGTGCGAATGGTGCAAAGAGGAGTCCGAGTCAACAGAGACAGGCCTCGACGCATTCTACCACGGCACCGCCATTGAGGAAACAGAAGTCAAGCAATCTGGTCCCATTCGCATCACCCACGGCAGGCACGAGTCCGCATACTTCACGCAATACCTCCCCCATCCGCCGAGATAGCAGGCCTCAACAGCTCGGTGCGCCTTCTTCGACACAGCCTTCTGCGGCAGCTATTCAAAGAGCATTGTCAGCAGCCAACGTGCCCCCTCCAACGTCGACTGGTCCAGTAACAGATGCGGTGTCGAAGCTGCCACGTCCTGGCAGAGGTGCTGGAGGCGGCTCTGGAGACACAACGCCGCAGTGGCCAGTATCGCCGCGACTGAAGTCACCACCACCGTCTGCGGCAGGATCTAGGCGCCAATCAGCGCCTACACAGCAGAAGAAATCAGAAAGCGTCGTCACACCTAGCATCAATGTACTGAGCGCAACACCGCAGTCATCGACACCTCCCCCGAAGCCGACAGACGAACCCAAACGAGTGGACCAACAATTGCAGGCCCCGCCTAAAGCATCTGCATCATCACGAGGACCTAGTGGGAAATCAACCTTAGAGACAGTGCAGGAGAACAGCACGGACACCATCTCCGAGTCTCCCGCCGCCGTGCAAGCTGCTGCCGACTTGAAGCCGCTTACGAAGATCGCGGACGACGATAAGAATGCTACTACCACCAAAGGACCGGAACCGGAGAAGCACACGCAGCATGGCGAGAGTGGGAGTGAAAGTGCGGGCAGCAAGCTTGACCGGACACGCGGCCGCAGGCAATCTCTTGTCGAGCCCAAGCTCAATCAGCGACCCGTAAACGGTGCGAAGGCAAGCTATACGCCACTCCAATCGGCGAAATCGCGACAACAGTCGGAAAGCAAACACAATATGACTGTCGAGACCGAAACTGTACAATCGATCCCACAGTCAGCTCTCAACGCAGGAGATCGGAATGGAAGTGGAAGGAACGACGCCGGCGGAAGCATTAGGCTGAAGCCCAGCAGTGAGACGATTCGGCCAAAGAAGGAACGCAAGAAGCCTGCGCAGAAGGCTAGGAGCATTAATCAGGGTACCGGTAAGCATAGATCGCCTCTTTTTATTCAGCGCGAGTCGTTCGAGCATATGCGAGATGATAGTACAGCCGTCGCATCCTCTTATACTTCCAGCGTCGAGCGTGCCGTACCATTACAATGGGATCGCATGGGAACATGGCAGCGTTTGATGTCACTGGGCGGGCGAACATCTTATCTACCTACACAATCTAACAAATATGTGCGCAAAGCATCATCGAAGGCCGACATATTCGAGCAGCGCGTGGCGAACGCTGTGGAGCAAGAAACGTCCGACTCCGACGAGACCTTCGTGTACGAATCGAATCCGCCAGAGCCGCAACGGCGTCCTCGACATCACTCACGCACACCCAGCGTTACTTCATCTCACAGCATAGCCGAACAGCAACGAGGTGGCATACGGAACTTTGGCGACATGCTCGACGAACAACAGCGCAAAGTAGCAGGAAAGCGCAGCATGAAGTTCTCTAACAATCCTTATCATGACCATGACAGCCCAGATAGCAAGAGTGGCACAGTACGCTCACATCAAGCGCGACATTTCGGCAAGTTCGGCAGGGGTGGCAGTCAATCCATGTATGATCCGGACTCACCCTTCACGCAAGCATCAAAGCTACGAACCGGACATATGAACACGCGACAGTCACGACCGAATTCTCCCCGGAGTCCACAAAGCATACAGCAGCAACAGCGGCCATCTGGACTATTCAGTGGTCGTAAGACAGAGCAGTCTTTTGATTTCGACGGCGAAGGTGGGGATGACGAGCGTACACCTCTCGTCGGAACTGTACGCACACCACGCGGCGGCAGCGCGCGACATAGACGCATCGAAAGCGGCAGTGCCCGGTCGATCGATGAATTCTATAGCGTGCGACGACAGTCGAGATTCGGTCGACTCGGCGGCTGCGTACTCGGTATGTGCGTTCTGGCTGCTGTCGTGTTGAGCGCGGTTGCTTTCTTGGTTATGTCAAACAGGCCCATGTATGACGTGTGTATTCGAAGGGTGCAAAACGTTCTGGCTAGCGAGCAGGAAATCATGCTGGACCTGTACGTGGGCGCGGTGAACCCGAATGCGCTAAGTATCACGGTCATGGACATGGATCTGAATGTGTTCGCGAAGAGCAGCCACGTTGGCAGCGACCTGGATGCTCCGGCACACGACCAGCTGGCACTTCTGCCACGAAAGCAACGAAGAAACGAAGAAGCTGCCGAGAAGAATACACCAGTGAAGGCAGGGGATCCGAATCCGTGGCAAGACATGTCCGGCCACTGGCACGCACCCTCTGGTGGCGTTGATCGTGGCACGGATCCAGACGACAACAGTGATCTCGAGAAGGATGCCCAGACCATGCTACTTGGCCATATCCTCCACTTCGACCAGGCTCTTGCTTTCGAGGGCTCACCCATCAAGCGGCACCAACACTTCTCCGTGGGCGCGCTCAGACTGATGCGACCTGGCAACAAGACTGAGATTGGTGGCAGCGAGAAGTGGGAGAGGACTTTGCAGCACCCCTTTGAGCTGATTGTCAGAGGTGTGCTGAAGTACCAACTTCCGGTCAGCATGCGGCTGCAGAGCGTCAGTGTCAGTTCCAGTATAATCGTGCATCCCGAAGATGGTGTCGATTCGACAGGCAATATGCGAGTGGAGCCAGTGGATCATAGTGAGCACTGGCAGTGGATTGACAGGGATGACACTCGAGACGCCGTGGTAGAAGAGGTCGAGGAGGAATAACACCATGCCCATTTCCTTTGTCACATTGTATACGATTCAGCGTTCAAGCGGAAATTAAGTCGATTCGGTCGACGAAAACGGGGTATCATGGCATCTTAAGACCATTGGAGTACAGACAGGCAGGGAAGGGTAGGAAAGCACATGGCCGTCTACGGACGAACCGAACACAGGAGGACATCTGGCATTAGATTGGCAACTGCGACAAATGCGGCGACTCTTCTATGTACTGTAACTTTGGTAGCTCTCGCGAACGAAGAGTTTCGTGCTCATCTGATCACTGCTTGGAAGAACTAAACCTTACTTTCCGAAAACGCAAGTTGGATAAATAGGGTCTCGCACTGTAGTAAGGCATCATGTTGCGTGCAGCGGCGAAGCACGTCTAAAGGATATCATCTACCTCTATTCGCAACCTGCAAGTCAAAACCACTACACCATGTGAGGATACTCGCTTTTCACCTCGCGTTTGGAACTCCCGCGTCAACCGTCACGCCTCGATCCTCACTTCGCCGACGAACTGACCGCATGCGACTTCGGCGCACCAGCCGACGCATCCTCCTTCGGCCTCAAGCTGACCTCCTCATTCCGGATACCCTTCATACTCTTGAAGAACTGCGCACCATCCACCAACCGCCTCTCGTTGTTCAGCCTCGTGTTGACGAAATCCGGGTAGTTCAGCGTCAGCTCTGCAGCACCATTCACAACGTTATCTGCCGCCTCTACACCCAACATGAACGAATGATCCTGGTTGCCGACCTCGTACTTCCAGCTTCCGAATCGGCCACGAGATAGGATATCCATATCGTACAGCTTGGGCAGGATCTGCTTCAGCACGCCATCGCGCTCGAGCGAAGGAGTCGGGTAACCGTGATCGAAGCGGCGGTGGTACGTGCTCACGACCTCGTCCTCGGGCTTGATCATGTCCGTGTTGATCAGACCCTGAATGCAGTCGCGCAGCATGTTCTCCTGGTCCACGGGCTTCATTGACGACTCGGAAACCTCGAGCATGATACTCCAGTATGGACCCTCCTTGGGCTCGGTGGATTCCGGCTTGGATCCATCAGCGAGCTGCTGAGTAGGCAACTTCTTGTCGGCGGCAGGCTGGTTGTTGGGCGAGTAGTTGGAGAAGATAGTGGCGCGGTAGAATGGGCAGTTGTCCTCAGGGAAGTAGAGCCAGCACTTGTCGCCTATCCGCTCGGGACGCTCACCACGGAGACCGACACCGATGACATGCGTGGTGCTGTAATAGAGCTCTTTGGTCAGCTTGACGAGCTCCTCGTCCCGCATGGCCTCGCAGAGGTAGTCGAGGGACATGGTGCTGATCAGCTTTTGGTAGTTGATGGTTGTGCCGTCGCCCAGGAGCACGCGCTTGCCCTCGCCGTCGATGAGCTGGACACGGCCGTGGTCGCCGAAGCGGGTGTTCTCTTTGGGCAGGGTCTCGGCGACCTTAATCCAGATGTTACCAGTTCCGCCGTGGGCTGGGAAGCGGAAAGTGGCATTGGGACCCCAGTTGCCAGCAGTCTTGTTGAGGACAACGTTCTTGGTCACGAGCTTGAGGTTGGGTGCAGCGACACGCTCGCCGAGCCATTGGCATTGCATCTGCAAACCTCAATCAGTCAAACATTCTCACAACAGTGCTGTGCGTATCTCACCTTCGTAGTCGGCACAGCCCAGACCTTGAAGTTGTATGGCCTCATGAATATGTCCGCAATCCCCTCTCCTACGTTTCGCAGAATCCACTCATCAAAATCCTTTGGCTTGCTTGTAGCCACTCTTGCCTCGACTGTAGCGTCAATCATACCCTCCAAGCACGTCACCTGGTCCTCCTTCGGCAGCATCGAGATGTTGTTCTGGAATGGGTATGGGACCCATACGTCCTTGTAGCGGACATATGAGATGCGCTGGTGCTGGTACCAGTCGGTTTCGTTCGGGAGGGCTTCGTTGATGCAGTCGTCGAAGTATTTGTAATGGGAGAAGATAACGTGGCCGCCGACGTCGTAGAGCTGGCAGAAATGAGTAAGGCGCTACGCATGAGTGTTGCTGAGACTTACGAAACCCTCAGGTGTGACATCTGTCGAGGCCAGACCGCCTGGTACTTCGTTGCTGTCGATGATCATCCATGAAGGGCCGTCCTAGGCTTGTTAGTCCAGTCAAGCGCATAGTCTGTACAACCTCTTACAATCTGATTCAGACGCTTCGCAGCTCCCTGCCCAGTTGGTCCAGCGCCTGACAAGGTCAATATTCAGTCTTCAAAGCTGTCAAGCTTCCCAGAGCCTACCAATGACCAGTACGTCTACATTGATCTCCTTGCCCGTCGCCTTCGATAGCTGGCGTCTGTGTGCCATGGTGGAGGATATGAGGATGTTGTGAGTGCTCAATGGTGCGTTGTGAGCGAGTACAATTGCAGTTGTGGCGAGGCTCCCGTATCTACTTGTTGACCGCAACCTTTTATCCCCACACTAGCGTGGGTGGGCCGATCTGCGCTGGACCCCTAGATCGAAGCTGAAACGTACTTTTGGTTTCAGGAACAACGAACTCTGTACTACTAGTTGAGTACGCGTACGACCTTATGATGACCTCTTCTGAGCACCAAGTGGCTGTTGAGCCTCTTCAATGACCTGCGTAATTCCAACAAGAATTTTGCCACCGGAAAATACCGCAGCGTGTGGCAAGGCAAGCTGTCAAATCCAGAACAGCAGCCCCTTGCACAATAATCATGTCCAGTCAGCCTCTGGACGGGACGTTCGCCGTGATGAGAAGAGGCACGGGTGCAGCAGAAGCCATCTCCTTGGCTATCGCTCGTGTTGCCCGGCGACTTCGACAACTATTTTCGTCGTACGCCCCATCGCGTATCTTGACAGCTGAATTTCGAAGTCAATCAACCCGTTTGAAGCTTGTCTGTCGGTAGAAGGTTTGGCGGAGGTCAACGGCTACACCCGAGTCGTTACACGCCCCTTTGGCTCAACGTCTCTTCCATTGTCGCACCGGTGCTCACTTCACTCTGATCATCTCGCTCATTACGCCTTTCGTTTCTCCAGCTGTGTGACTTGCGCACGACGTTGCGCACTACCGACCCATCCACTTTTCCAACCCTTCCTCGAGCGCGAACGCGCGGCCACTGCAACAACAGCTCGAGAAACGTCTCGAAGCAATACATACACCATCAAGATGTCTGAGAAGGAGAGAATGTCTGGCGAGCAGATGCGGCAGCCTGAGCAGCCCATCCTGCCTGTCGTCAACCCAGATGTGGAGAAGTCACAGCCAGCGAAGCCAGCGCTGCACCCGGCTTTCTACATTGCGTAGGCACACACTACAGCCACGGAGACAGAGCATAAGAGCTGATAGTACGATGACAGAACATGGATCACCCTCTCCGGCTCCGTGATTCTCTTCAACAAATGGATTCTGCATACCGCCCATTTCGAGTTCCCGATCATCCTCACGACATGGCACTTGGGCTTCGCGACCATTATGACCCAGCTTCTCGCCCGCTTCACGACTGTTCTGGATTCACGCAAGAAGGTACCGATGACTGGACGCCTGTATCTGCGGACGATTGTGCCCATTGGTGTCATGTTCAGCTTGAGCTTGATCTGCGGCAATCTGACTTACCTGTACTTGAGTGTATCGTTCATTCAGATGCTTAAGGTGGGCCATACCATACTCCCCAAGCTGTGATTTGGCGCTGACGTATGTGCGCAGGCCACCATGCCCATCGCCGTTCTCCTGACCTCCTGGACCATGCGTGTCTCCGAGCCTTCCATGAAGACTCTGGGCAACGTCTCTCTCATCGTGGTCGGTGTAGTCATCGCCTCCTTCGGCGAGATCCAATTCGTCCTCATCGGATTCCTCTTCCAATGCGGTGGCATCGTCTTCGAAGCCATTCGCCTGGTCATGGTGCAGCAACTGCTGTCCGGCTCAGAGTTCAAGATGGATCCCTTGGTCTCACTATACTACTTCGCTCCGGCCTGTGCGATCATGAACGGCGTTACCGCGTTGGTGATTGAGGTGCCTAGGATGAGCATCAGTGACATCGAGAGGGTGGGATACATGGTTTTGTTCGCCAATGCCATGGTTGCGTTCATGTTGAACGTGTCTGTCGTGTTCCTGGTAAGCTCGACTCGTCGTCTCAAATGGTTCTCGCATATGCTAACCTCGCTTTCTACAGATCGGCAAGACCTCCTCGCTCGTGATGACCCTCTCTGGTGTGCTCAAAGACATCCTCCTGGTCCTCTGCTCCATGTTTATCTTCCGCGACCCGGTGTCGCCTCTCCAGGCTTTCGGCTACAGCGTCGCGCTTTGCGGACTGGTATACTACAAGCTCGGTGCGGACAAGCTGAAGGAGTACGTTGGATCTGGACAGCGCAACTGGGCGGACTACGGTGTGCGGCATCCGGCTCTGCGGAGGGTGTTGGTCTTCGGATTGGTCATGGCGACCATTTTCATCCTGCTGGGTGGCATCAGCTTCAGCGGTGCGCTGCCGGCTGGGTACGATCCTACGCCATATGCTAAGGGCAAGATTGATGAGGTGCTTGGAAAGACGGGTTCGTCTGTCAGCACTTAGAAGCTGAAAGGATACGACATGAGAGGTGAAGAGATGGAGACTAGAGCGAGATAGATGAGGGTGTGGCAAGAGCTGGTACATCTTTGACTTTTTCTATTGCGTGATGAAACCTCCAGCCCGCGCTTTGCGGTCACGAGGTGAAGTTATTGTGTGACGATATAGATTCCGAGAGACAGGCATGGCGTTTTGGGGTTCGAGATGCTTGCTGTAGGATACCAAAAATGCATACCGTTGTCGCATGGTTCAGCCATGCAATTCACCTGGCCCATACAATTCACCCGGCCCACGCTAACACTGTTCAATGTTCAGTCCGGAGGACTGTGCTTGGGATTTCAGCAGACCTGACCTCGCAGCCAGTGAAGCATTCGCACCTCAATCACCGCCGAATTGACAGCAGCTCACAATGAACCTCGCAGCCCATGTTTCACTACTCTCGATAAGTATGTGGTAGAAGCAATTCGGGCCACGCTCGCATAGCAGCTCAGCGTAGTCAATGGTCGCTACGACGGACGTAGCTTGCAAATTGCGCGTCGGGATATGTTAGTGAACGCCTGAAGCTCGTCCACGGCGAAGTGCCACCCGTCTTTGAGAAGCAGGTAATGCGTCGGGAACAGAGTTCTTGTTCGTCTTTCTTGCGATGCAAGTAGGACTTCATGATGGCGCGGCTAGTCATGTGGCGGTCCACAACGATGCTGGAATTATTGCTAAATCTATTCTTGCCATGCTTGTGGCTCCTAGGAGAGCCTCCATTTTCCTCCTTCGTAGTCAAAAGAAGCGTGTCTTGTGAGTTCTGTCGATGGTGATGATCGCAAGCTTCGTCTGCTTCTTCTCGTTACTACAAGGCTATACTCTTTCAGAAACGTGGTGGGAGCTTTTTGGACTTTTGAGTTGACAACTTAATCCAATTGACCCTCCAAGACCAAGTCGTGGTACAGAATGATCTGAAGACGTCAGCAACATAGGGTCTCCTCATGCTGCACTCCTCCTTGTCCCTCTTGCCGCATCCAGGAGAGGTGTCAGTGGGCAGTAATGGTTAAGGGCGATCTGCTGTTGACGCATGAACGTGAACGAGAAATTGCATGTTCGCAGAATTGACGTGCTGTGTGCACCGATCTTTGCGACTGCAAGCTCCCCAACCTGATGTTTTCGGTGATCAGTGACAACGAGAGACTAGAGGCGAGGGCCGGATCTGTTCTGCATCTGCGGCCATACGAATGTTGCCAGGCCGTTATAGGAGAGCCCAGGTAGCGTCTTAGATTTGCCGATTGCTTGATCCGCAAGTGAATCGTCGCCGAGAGCTTCAGAACATACGATAGTAAGTGCTTACGCGAAACAATGAAACGCAGCGTGTCTGGCAATGGTAGTTGAGCTACGTGAGTAGACTGCCATCCACAACAAGGTAACACTATGCCTTCCCAGCCAGTCTCGAGAACGCCGTGACCTTGATACGCGTCCAGCAACTCGCTTCCTCCTTGGCAGCCTTTATAGGCACCGTAGCCGCTGCCTTTCGCTGGGTATCCTTCGCATTTCTATTCGTATTCGTGTTCGCATGAGCAGTCTTCCTGCCGTCAACAGCAAAATCGCGTGTCTTCGGCTCGCTGCCAGTACTGCTATATCCCGAGTCCTTTCGCTTCACAGACTCAGGCTCGAGCTTCCTTCGTCCACCGCTCTTTCGTGACTTCTCTCTGCCTGCGCCGGAGTTCTGCCCAAAACCCTCACCGTCCTGGGCAGCGTCTCCTGCGCACCGCTAATCGATTCCATGGTCGCGTTTGAGCTTTTCTAAGTTCTCCGTTCGCTCCGCGAGGTCTGCTTGTGCTTTTGCCATCTTCTCGGGCTGGTGGTAGAGGACGACTAGGTATCGATTCTGGAAGTTGTAGCCTTACAAATACGATCAGTGAACGCATCTGCGCGTGGAAGAGGGGTTGCTATACCGTTCAGCTTGTCACAGGCACCCTTGGCGTCCATGACATCCTCGTAGACGACGAAGGCGGTGCCCTTGGTATTACTGGCGATGCCTTGGCGGATTTGGCTGAGAGATAGTCAGTACATATGCTGTGTGGATGGTCGCGTGATCGATATGCGCATACCGGACTGCGCCGAACTTGGCGAAGAGAGTGAACCTGGACAAATTAGTAATGGCTATGGCTGCAAGTTGTGAGTGTCCCTTACAGATCTTCTGTACTGCAGTTGTAAGGAAGTCCCTTGACCTGTTTTGGCACGTTAGTAATGGTCCCGGTCTTCGAACTCGTACGTATATGGTATCCTTACGAAGAGGGCGCGGTTGGCTTCTGCGGGGAGTTTCTGGTTTGCGCGACTCATTCTCTGTGGTTGTGGATTCGGATGTGGAACACAGTTGTGGACGCTGAAGAGGTGTGGTCGAAGTTGATTGCGTGCCTGAACCTTAAACGAGGAAGTGCGGAAGGTGCCGATAGGGCTGAGACGTTCGAGAGTAACAGACATGTGACAGAATGAGAACAGCGCATCCACATCGAAACCTCCAGATGGTCAAGGAACATACGTAGATACTCGCTGGGCATCGCGTTTACGATAATGACATACGGGTTGCCAGGACCCATGTCTCAGCTTCCATCGATAACGGCACCATCATCATCCATACCATTTCGTCTTATATCGCCAGCCGATGTGCTTTAAAGGACCGAGATTAAATTGTTTTAATTTGTCTACCTTCGTTGGCTCGTAGTGTAGATGGCCATGTGCAACTCGCAGATGCTCGTGGAGAGGAGATGTGTTAGTACAGTTAAAGGGCGGATCCGAGATAGGAAGCAGAAACAAAGGGTTCACATGGATGATAGTGGCGGCCTAGGGTGCCTTCTAAGTTGCGTTCACCTACACATGCGAACTTTCCTCTCAATTAACAAGGCCGCCACTTCAGCTTGGCACTTGTTGCTTCTTGGCCAATAACTCTGCTTCCGCCGCTCTTAAACGCTCAACTTTCTCTCTCCAGTACCCTAGCCCTTCGTGGCGAGGCGCTCGTGGCTTCTTGCGTACATAGTTTTTCTTCTTCTTGCGTTTGACAAGCGGACGAGGCAAAACTGTGATCCCTTGCGCCAACTGCGCTCTCTCCTGAACCTGCCTCTCGACCTCCTTGTGCCGAGGATTGCATACAAACTGCTCGTCGAGTTCCTCCTGCTTCCTCTTCTTGAGATGATGGCGCGCACGGTGAGCCTTTTGTTTATCTTCGCCCTTCAGGCCTTTACATCGTTTTTTGTACTCCTCATGAGTTTCGTTATCATACGTCGTATCGTTCTTCCTGCCATTCTTTCGTTTTCTCTGACCATCAACCCGGAATCCATGTCCGTACTGCACATCCGAAACGTCCCCTCCACTATCACCATCGTCTTCATCAGTCACACTATCCTCGGACATCCGCTCTTCCTCGTCTAATGCGTCAGGCGGTGAAGTCAGTCGTAGGCGCTTCGGAGCTGTACTGAGTCGATCTGTGTTTTGCTCGGTATGCTGCCGCTTCGGTATAGGCAACAGAGGTCGCTCCGAAGGAGGCAACATAGGTCGCTTCGAGGGAGGCGCGGCTAGTGGCGATATATGGAAGTAGTAAGTAGTGGTGGTAGGGGTGCTGATCTCAACCGCTCTGCAAGTTCTAAGAGGATGAGGATTCTCCAGTGGCGCGTCTGTCGGATAATACTCCGGAGGTTAGTAGTCAGATCCTCCTTCTAGTAAATCAATCCTGCGACAACGACAACTAAGATACCGCAATCATATCCATTCCTCTGTCTCTCCTCCAGCCCTAGTGAGATCATGTCGATATCCTTCAACGTCGGATAGCTGCCTGTTAGCGAATCGTACAGGCGATACTCCTAGTTATCGTTCTTTCCGACCCATTCTGCAATGAGCAACGTCCAGTGATCCGGCTTCTTATGCTTCTGCACTGTCGCGCCATCGACTTGATTCACCACGTGAAGCGGCATACACACTAGGCTCGCCTTCGGCTTGAACCTCAGAGCTTTTGTAACTGCACAACGATACAGGAAGACGGCAATGCTCATGAGCCTCTCAAGATGGACAATTCCACCGTGCAGCGCGCATTTCGCTCGCAATACAGACGGATGTCGACTTGTTTGGTCAACCAAGGAAGTGATGTTGGATGGTCCCGCCCGCGGGTGGCGCATGCTCTGGCTCCACACTTTGTGTGCCTGAGACGAGAGGACGAGGCGGCTGGCAGCAAGCATTCCAACACGTTCAACGCTCACTACACGGTCGACGTTCTGTGCTCTCACCCCCGTCTTACTTTTCAATCAGACATCAGCTCAAATCTCGAAGTATTGTGTCGTTCCTGCCTGCCTGTTCGCACACCTCACTTCCCTCAGGTCCGCAATCGCTATCCAGAAGTGGGGGCTTCGAGACCGAGCACAACCCACCACCTCACCGCTGTGGGCTGGCGCAGCAGACGTTCACCATTCAGGCCACAGACAATTTGAACAATATATTGCACCTCGGGAAGACTCGTACGCGTGTGGAAGTCCAACAGGCTACAAGAATAAGAGCAGAATCGCAGTGGTTGTCACATCGAGCGTACGCCGCAGCTCTCCTCCGTCACGGTAGCCGCGGGGATCAAAATGGCACATCAGCAGCACAATCAATTCTGGAAAACGCCAGTAGGCGGGCCACCACCACCTAGGCAGCGCTCGCCTTCCCCACCCTCAGCTTTCATCGAACCGCTGTCACCTAAGATTGCCCAGCAAAAGTTACCAGCCCTCGAGCCGACGTTCAACTACCCTGCGGTCACCCAGGTTGCATACCACGTCCAGCCCGAACAGCACTACTCAGCAACACCAAAGCCAAAGGAGCTCAAACACCACCGCACTCCTTCGATCGATACACTTGCTGAGGCGGCGCTTGCAGTGAGTCCGGGGTATGGTTTACACTCGAGGAACAACTCGGGAACATATCAGCAGGATCATACATACACGTACGGCTACCCAGCTAGGCCCAGCTATGGAGCTAGCGAGCCCCCACACAAGCGCTCTCGATCAGAGCTCCTACCATCGCCGCAGGTCGGCGCCTATGCTTCACGACCAGCAACGAGCTATGACAACCACACAGCACACCAGGGAGGCTACGACAGCCGAGTGGAGGAAGCAGCGCTGCTGCTGAACTTTAGGACTGGAGGCTGGCCCTCCAACGGCAATACCATGTCACCTCCACAGGCTCCACCCATGGCAGCACCCCGCCCACATGCCAACAGCTACCCGCATCAGCCAGTACGGTACGTACCAAAGCCGGACGCAACAGCATATGCCCAGCTGCTGCCGCCATTCAAGCCGCAACAGCTTCCACAGCAAAGGCCTACGTTGCCATCACCCGAGCAGACGCTTGATGAGTCATACGGCGGCATAAACGAGGAGATCGAACATCTAATGCCTGACGGAGATCCCATTGGCGTAGACGTTGGAAAGAAGGCACCACCGCAGCAGACACATACGCCACCTGACGAGAACATATCGCGAGGGCAGAGTGTAGGTGCAGCATCAGTTGCGAACTCGGATGTTTCGAGGAGTCGTCGAGGGCTGCCGAAAGGCAAAGCGAAAGGTGCTGCTACCAAGAAGACCGCAACGGACAAAGCAGTTACCAAACGCGCAGTGGCGCGGAAGAAGACGCCTGATCGAGCGAAGGCGGCAAAGAAGAGCGAGCAGGGCGCCAATGATGTGGTCGCGACGAAGAGCAGTGCTGTGCGGCGCAATAGTATGAGTCACGCTGCATTAACCTCGCACGACAACATCATGCCTCCAGATCGATCGCAATCCGTCCCTCGAGATACACCCATGCTTATCAGACAACCTGTACAGCCGAAGTCGACCAAGCGCCAAGCGGATGTGACGGCCAGTACAGTGTGCGCAGGATGCTCGATCGCTCGCGAAGCCGCCATCGCCAACAGCGTCATGGACGAGTGGATATCCTGCAATGGCTGCACGAAGTGGTTCCACATTGACTGTGCGGGGTTCAAGAAGGCTCAAGAGATCAAGGACGTCGACAAATACTTTTGTGAGGCTTGCGAGCCGAAGCACGGCAAGACGACTTATGTTCGCAAGAGCACACGCGCTCATGCATCAGTGGACTACGCGGAACTGCAGCGAGGTGTTCTGAAGACAAGTGAAGATAGCGCCGAGCATCACTATATCCAGCCGATCAAGGATGGAACCTTCGTATTCGACCCGGAGACGTTTCCTCGCATGCGACCGGAGTTGGTGACTCGTGAGTTCTTCGAGAAGAGCGGCGCATTCGTGGAGCCGATATGCATTCCTGCAGAGTGGAACCCGCGACCGTGGAACGAGATGGCACGGAGACATGAAGATGACGCATCGGATGGGTTGAAAGAGGATGTTTGCATGAGTGGCCATCACCCGAAAGAGTTTGAGTATGACACTGTGTTGGATGACGGACAAGACAGGCTTGACATGGTGATGCCGGAGGGTCTTACGGTTCGACATGTGTGCAATCTAGTCGGCGCAGAGACACCACTCGATGTGATCGACGTCAAGACTCAGAACTCGGGAGCCAAGATGAACCTGGGCAGGTGGGCAGACTACTACGAGCAAGCGGGCGAAGATAAACCCATTCGGAACGTGATCAGTCTTGAGGTGTCACAAAGCAAGCTCGGCCGCCTTTTGCGTCGTCCGAAGGTGGTTCGCGACATCGACCTGCAAGACTCGGTGTGGCCACAAGAAGAGAAGGACAAAGGGAAGTGGCCGAAAGTCCAATACTACTGCTTGATGTCCGTGGCAGACAGCTACACAGACTTCCACATCGACTTCGGCGGCAGCAGTGTCTACTACCACATTCTCAAGGGCAAGAAGACATTCTTCTTCATTCCGCCCAAACAGAAGCACCTGAAAGCGTACGAGGAGTGGAACGAGAGCCCGCAGCAGAATTATACCTTCTTACCTAGCATTACTAAGGAATGCTATCGTGTCGATCTCAGCGAGGGCGACACCATGCTGATTCCGTCCGGCTGGATACATGCCGTGTGGACGCCCGAGACCAGTCTAGTGATAGGAGGCAACTTTCTCACCAGGATGTCGTACAGAAACCAGTTCCGGGTCGTTGACATCGAGAAGGCCAACCACACACCAATGAAGTTCCGGTATCCATTCTTTCAGCGCATCATGTGGTACACCGTGATTCAGTACCTCTCGCTCGACCCGTTGCCATCGGAGGTCAGCGAACAGTTCCAGGCGGGCAACAGATTCGACCGTGAAATATCAATTTGGCAGGACTTCGACGGCGAAATTGCTGCCAGTGATGCTCGGGTTGGCGCTCGTAATGATCGATACTACGCACGTGACGAGCTCGACGGACTTCCTGACCTCATGAACTACATCTGGCGCACCGTCATGACCGTACTTGGACGGGTCGAAGGCATCTCTGAAGACCAGAAGAAGCGCATCAACGCGTCGATTCCGAAAGGATATGGCGAGCCGCTAGAAATTGCCAAGACGTTCGCGTTGTGGGTCGCATGGAAGCGCGGCTCGTTCCCGCCCGATTGGGCGCACCCCGACTTTGCGCTCGACATCATCAAGGAGGATCGCCCGAAGAAACCTCTAAATGCACGACAAATGCGCGACCTGGAGCGGAAGGCCGCCATCGACGCATGGAGAGTCGCGCCTGATCGTCAGAGTCAGCGTGTAATCTCCAAGACGTCCACCGCGCCTGCCCCCACCGCCCCCATGGCAATGGGCGCGTCTGCTCACTCACCCGCGCCACCATCAATCACGACGTCGCATTCATCGGAAGACCATCATTTCCCACATCCGCAGCACCAGCAAACACCATCCTATGCGTCGCCACAAGCTTTGATGATGACTTCGACCATCCCCGGCCAGCACTTCAGCACACCCAAGACTTCCGTACTAGGCCCGAAGCGCGTCGCTTGCGATACGTGTCGCAAGCGGCGTATACGGTGCAAACACAAGGACGATGTACTGCAAGTCACTCCAGAAGCCATGCCGAGTCTTCCTACCGTCACTTCGTGGCAATCTCAGCCTCCCACTGACCTTCATGACAATATCACTGTTAATGGACGGTACAGTGACGGCCAGCATGACATGACTGAAGGCACGCCTGGAGTGAACGGCGACGCGCCGGGTCCGCTACCAGGCACCAACGCATACATCTCGGCGAACATCCCCATGGCTATGAACGGTGTGGCAATCTTCGGCGGCGAGCAGCAGAAACGTGGCCGGAGTAAGGCATGCTTCGAGTGTCGCAGATCGAAGGTGAGCATGTGATGAATGTTCCTGCGAACCTTCGTACTAACTTGGCTGTAGCGGAGATGCGTACACGATGAGAATGGCAATGTTGACGCGACCAAGGCGGCCGAGCCACCTGTGCCACGAGGTTCTATCAAGAAGCGTCTATCTGATGGGTCAGACAGTCCAAACGTGGTGAGGCGATCGAGCGAGGACGGCAACCACCAAACACCACCCCACCAGGGCGGTATGACGGGCGTTCTGATGCCAATGACGCAGGTCACGTATCCTGCTCAACAACCAGATCGAGCGCAACCGCCTCAGATTGTACATCACCCGCCTGAGGAAGAACAGGAACAGCAGCATCAGCATCCTGAGATCGACCCGAGCCTCTTCGCTTACAACGACACCGTGGAAGATGGTGCATACACACACCATAGCTATCCCTACCCAGAACCGGAGCAGCCACGACCATTCACGTCTGAAGGGTATCCGTCACTCGAGCAGATCGCAAGTGAAGTGCTGGATATGAATGGTCATGCTGACGAGGGTGACTATATCGATAAACAGCTGAACGCAATGTCCTACGAGCGGCTGAAAGCACAGCAGAGGGCGAACGCGCATCTTGGCAACGGCCAATCTAACGGAGGTCCGGTTCAGCCTACCGACAGTGAAGACAGCGCCGTTTCATTCTCCCACCTGCAAAACAACGGCATTTCGCACGACTTGGAAAGGTCGGTGGATGACCGCCTCCGCGAAGCTTTGGCTGTTAATGACGGGTCCACCTACCAAACCTTGGCACCCAGGCAGGTTGCCGTCGCCGAGATGAGCAACGGTCTCACCAATGACGCTCATCATCCGTCAAGCTCGCTCCCGCTGTATCAACCACCTGCGCCACTGTCACAGTCACCCGAGCAAACGAAGCGGCAACCGGTCGCGACCGCAGAGCCGAGCTCGCAGAAGCGGAAACGACAAAGCTTCTCAACGGAGCCACACTCGAAGAAGGTAAGAACGGACGCCTTGGCTGCGCATCGAGAGTCCAGCCCACAGGAGACAGATGATCAGCGCATGGCTCGACTCATCCAGCAGGAGGGCCTAGGTTTGCGGCGAAGAAGCAGTCGGACTTGAGTGCGGTTCGCGAGCGTTGTGGGATAGCCAGGTGAGTGGTCCACCACGGTGGACTGCAACCGGCGGTGTACAGTAGACGGGACGGTTCTCCATTCTTGGAATTGTGATAACGTGTAGCATGAAATGGCTTTTTGGCAGTCCAGATTTTTGCAAATTCCAGCGTGTGATCAACTCATCGCTGATTCTTGTTTAAATCACAATACCGAAAGTGGTTTGCATCGCTGGAGATCCTGACAAGACCATTAGCACCTTCCCGCTTTATTAGTTTGCTTTATGCTATCAACATCGGGCCCTCTACAGGGCGAATCAGCAAGCGTCGTCAGCATGTCTCGCCTCTCAACAACTATCTGTGCTCCTGTTGGAGCCTATCTAGAGTAAGACCAGAATTGACCGAGCAAGCAGCTAGAGCTGAGGGCGAACCATTTCGACATCTTGGAACAAAGGGGAGCAAGCGTGTCGGGCGATAGTCGACTGCGAAGATAGTGCACTGTCGAGATACAGCATTGAGCGATCCCGAGCTGATCTTGTGAACAATCTTGAAAGCGTCTTCAGCTCTTCGACATCACGTCGTGGCATGAAGTACTAACGTTACGCAACAATAGCCTCTCAATCTTGCTTAATAGACTTCAGCTACCATGAAGGCCGTCCAGGTGTACTGCATCCACATCACGATGCAACTACCGAAGGCCTATCGCCTCTCTGCAAGCCGCTACGAAAACCCATGTTGCGTCAAGGGCGGCCTGTCGTCCGGGATAAATATGCTCACGAGGATGGATCGCAACACGTTGATGCTCGATCGGATACGTGTGAGGCGTCGTCTCGTTTCAGAAGGACTCGGGAACAAAAGTGGGGCTCGAATGAGTCGAGCTATGTGCTACAGGGTCTCTGTCATGGTTCATCGTACTTCAGCTGCTGAGCGCACTTGCAGGTTGTCGGTCTCAGGTGTTCGGGTGGGAATTCAGGAAAGAAGAAGGTGCAGCTCCTCCGTGGTTTCTCGAGTACATCGAGGAATGATACAGGTATCTCTACCATCAGCATCGTTCCGCAATGAAGAGAAGAAGTTAATCCAGGTAATGAACGCAACAACCCATATCCATAAATCATAGCACAAACACCACGCCTCGCTCTCCATTTTCCACCTACTACCGCAGAAGTCCTCGCGTCTCCATCACCCCCACCATCCTCCATCCGCTATCACACCCCTCGTTCCGTCAAACGTCATACTCAAGCCCTGAAACGTAAATCACCGCCATGCCTGTCCCGACCTCGCTTCGCCTCAGTCCAGCTCAATGATCTCACTAACCTCCGCCGGACATCCCTCCCCCAACTCCTTCCCCTTAGCCTGCTCGGAATCCTTCGCCACAGCCCTCAAACAAACAAACTTATCGTGGAAATAATCCAATTCCCCCAAGCAATCCTTGAAATCCACCCTCTCGTGCCCCAACAGCAACACGAAACCATTCGAAAGCGTCGTGGTAGCGTGGGTATGCCAGATCGTAGCAATAGTCGTGAAGCGATTAGCTTTCATCCCTATCATCAAAGAAACACACACACGGTCAGCTTTGTTCTCTGCGGGGGGTGGTTTTTTGGGGGGGGGACGGACAAGTAAAGTGTTTCTCACTCCCAATCGTACTGACTTTCCTCCCCTCGTGCAGGACACAAACCCAGTACCTGTGTGCATCGAGCGGGAGACGGGGGGTGAAGAGTTTGGCTTTGTCGTGTAACTTCCGCTGCTGGGTGAGGGAGCGACGCAAGTCCTTGACGAAGTCGGCTTCTTCGGGTTTCTTTTGGGTGAGAGCGGGCACGGGGGTTGGTTTGGGGTTGTTGCGGCTGGGAGAAGTGATGGTGGATGTTGGTGGTGGGGGTGTGGAAGCTGAGCGGGAGTTGTGGTTGTGGTTACAACCAGATGTGTGTTCGACGGCGTCGTGGTAGTTGGTGGCGGGTCGCTTGCTTTTAGCATTGGTCTTAGTTTGATCCGGACCCTCAATAATCTCAATCTCATCCCCCCCGTCTTCTTCTTCCTCCTCCTTAACATTCGGAAACGACCTGCTAAACAAATCAGCCTCCTCGGCATCCTCGTACACGCTTTCGCCGTCGAGGTAATCGAATTCATTCGGGTCGACACTCTCCTCCATTCTCTCGGTATCCTGCTGTCGGTGGAAATCCTGCACGAACCCGTCGTCCTCGGTGTAGAGTTCTTCGGGACGGGTCTTGTGTCCCGAGGCTCGGACGTGGAGGAGATTGGAGCTGGTGTCGAAGGCGACGGAGGAGCTTGTTGGCGTGGACATGTTGGTGGTGCGCTCATGCACTCCTTGTTGTGGAAGCGTGATGGGGATGAAGGAGAACCCGCGGGTGCTGTTGGTGTTGTTCATGGTTGTTTGTGTGTGTGTTGTGTTGTTGGTGGTGAATGGGAGAAGATGTGGAGCAGAGGAGGTTAGTTCTTATGTGAAAAGGTGCAAAGAGAGTGATCTGATGTGCAGGTCGGCTTGTGACCGGTGAAGGCGAGCAAGTGATGCTTCGGAGCTGGGAAGAGGTGAAGTGAAGGTGAACTTGACAAACGGACGCGAAGAAGCTTCCATGCAGCATGTGACAATGAGCAGGCAGGCAGGAAACCTCACAATCCACCCTATAAGAAGGCGACGCTTCTCTTCCTTTCCTTTTCCCCTTCTTCAAATGTTCCCAACCCGACCTCAACTTCTTACCAAAATCTCCCAACCAATACACAATAATCAGCTCATCACCTTCACTCCACACCACCTGCCACCACAATGCCTAAAGGCAACGGCGTCAAAACGGCTTGGACGGACGCCGAGAAAGTCAGTTCCCACCGGCGCCGCACATATCCAAGCAATTGGCATGTCAGCTAACGTCACATCACAACAGCTCTCCCTCCTCTTCCAGATCATCGAGAAAGCCGGTGCGATTCCCTGGGACTCACTGGAGCTTCCTGAGGGGAGGACGTTGAAGGCGGCGCAGGTGATGATTAGTAAAGAGAAAGACAAGGTGAAGAAAGCCGGCGCTGGTGCTGGTGGGGAGTCTCCGAGCAAGGTACGTGCCCCTAACCCCCCTTCACCCGCCTTAGTGCCTTGCTAACGATCGTGGCCATGGAGAAGCGTGCAGCCGGCGCCAAGGCGGACGGCGAGAGTCCGGAGAAGAAAGCCAAACCCAAGACTCCGCGTAAGAACGCTAAGAAAGGGAAGGCGGCTAGTGAGGAGGCGGCTGCGGGCGAGGATGAAGAGGATGCTGAGGCTGAGGGGGTGAAAGCTGAGCCGGAGGAGGAGGGGGATGGGTTTGAGACTTGAGTCTGCGAGCACTCCCGGGTTGGTAGTTGGTATCATGCTGTGGCATTGGGGCAGGGGGAGTGGTGTTGTGTTGTGGTGCTTGAGATGGGTGGTAGGAGGTGTGTGAGGTATTTGGACCAAAGCATTCAAGCGAGCAAGTGCGGTGCATTACGTCCCTTTCATGCTTCATGATGTTGGTGAAACCCAGATCCACGATGTATAGCACAGGTCGTGTTGTGTGAGCCTGAGTTGCGCAGGTCTTCGTACATGCTGGACATATCGGGTGGTGTGTTAGCAACAATGAAGATGAGGTTGATACGGTTGCCGACTCCGATCGGGTACACTGTTCCATATCCCTAGTCGACAGTACTCCAGCAGATATCCGTGAGGCAATATCAATATCATCCTCACCCTTCTTCTTCCCACGACGTCGATGTCCCGCAAACGAGCTTGACGAGATCCCTGTCGTCGTTCAGGAACGCCATGCCGGCGGCCCGGAGAGCCTCAGAAGCTTGTTTCGCAGATCGGACTCCCGAGAGAAACACCAAGTCGAGATTCGTGCGACTGAACGCCTCATTGCCTTACCCTGCCTTGCCTTGCCTTGCGCTGTTCGTTGTACACTACTCCTCCATATATCGCATAGATCGCATGAACCTGTCTACATGCTCGGTGGCTTCTTCCAACGCCTGACGACACGTCTCAGCGCAGCATCCCCGAAAGCCCAACTCCAGTCTTCTCGCCTATTCACTGCGAACCTGCCGCATAGATCTACTCTGTCGAACAGCGTCATCCCACTGCGCAGTCTCACAGGACCTGCATTCACTAGACCCTTCACAATGGACGCGCAAACATCGACCACGAAGCGCAAACAACCCTCCTCCTCACACACCTCCGACCGCCCTTCCAAACAACTCCGCCGCCCTTCACAAACCCAAGACGAAGAAGATATGAGCATAACCAAACCCCACACGAACGGGCTCAACGGCCACGCCTCTCCAATGGAATTAGCAGAAGAAGACTCCGACTCCGCAACCAGCATCGCAGCAACAGCAGCAACAGACACAGCCGAATGGCGCACAACCCTCTCCCGCGTCGTCTCCCGCGTAGTCTCCATCCACTTCTCCCAAACCCACGCCTTCGACACCGACCCCGCCCTCAGCTCCGAAGCAACAGGCTTCGTCGTCCACATCTCCCCCTCCAAAGACATCGCCTACATCCTAACCAACCGCCACGTAGTCGGCGCCGGACCTTTCTGGGGCTACGCCCTCTTCGACAACCACGAAGAATGCGACGTCCACCCCGTCTACCGCGACCCTGTCCACGATTTCGGATTATTGAGATTTGATCCGCGGAAGATAAAACATATGACTCTTTCACCACTAACTCTGCGGCCGGATCTCGCGAAGGTGGGGGTGGAGATTAGAGTCGTGGGGAATGATGCAGGGGAGAAACTGTCGATTTTGTCCGGCGTGATTTCGAGATTGGATCGCAATGCGCCTGAATATGGAGAGGGGTACAGCGACTTCAACACCAACTACATCCAAGCTGCTGCCGCTGCTTCGGGAGGCAGTTCAGGGAGTCCGGTAGTGAATATCGACGGTTTCGCCGTGGCGTTGCAAGCGGGCGGGCGAAGCGATGGGGCGGCTACGGATTACTTTTTACCGCTTGATCGACCTCTACGGGCGCTGGAGTGCGTGGTTAGCGGGAAAGAGGTGAGTAGGGGGACTATTCAGACGCAGTGGGTGTTGAAGGCTTTCGATGAGTGTAGACGGCTTGGACTGGATGGGGGGTGGGAGGGTAAGGTGCGGGCTGAGTTCCCGAAAGAGACAGGGATGTTGGTTGCGGAGGTTGTGTTGCCTCAGGGACCGGGGGACGGGAAGTTGGAGGAGGGGGATGTGTTGGTGTTGGTTAATGGGGAGTTGTTGACGCAATTCGTGAGGTTGGATGATGTGTTGGATAGTTCTGTGGGAGGCAAAGTTCAACTCCTGGTGCAGAGGGGTGGCGAGGACGTGGAGGTCGAGCTGGATGTCGGCGATCTCCACGCCATAACGCCCGATCGCTTTGTCTCTGTCGCTGGGGCGGCGTTTCACGATCTCTCGTACCAACAAGCTCGACTTTACGCTGTTACGCTGAAAGACGCTGGGGTGTATTGTTGTGAGGCTAGTGGATCTTTTCGCTTTGAGGGGAGTAGTTCGGGGTGGTTGGTGCAGAGCGTGGATAACCACCCTACTCCCGATCTGAAGACTTTCGTGGAGGTGATGAAAGGTATCCCCGATCGAGCGAGGGTCGTGGTGACGTATAAGCATTTGAGGGATATGCATACACTCAACACCTCTATCCTGCTGGTGGACAGGCACTGGCATAAGAATATGCGGATGGCGATCCGGAATGACGAGACGGGGGTGTGGGATTTCTCGGACGTGGAAAATGGGGACGCGCTCCCGCCGCTGGAGCCTGTGGCGCGGAAAGCGAATTTCGTGTCCATGGCTGCTGGGGCTACGCAGTTCCCGAAGGCTGTGGATGTTATCCGGTCGTTTGTGAGGGTGAGTGCGTCGATGCCGTTGAAGATTGATGGGTTTCCTAAGACGAGGAAGATTGGGTTTGGGCTGGTGATTGATGCTGAGAAGGGGTTGGTCGTTGTGTCGAGGGCGATTGTGCCGTATGATATGTGCGATATTTCGGTCACGATCGCGGATTCCATCATTGTGGACGGGTAAGACTACCTTGGACTTTCTGGCTGCCGAGCTGGGAAGGTTATCTAAGTTGTGTGATGTTTGGATGTTTTTTGGCTAATGTGTGGTGTTTATTTAGGAAGGTGGTGTTCATGCATCCGTTGCAGAATTATGCGATTATCAAGTATGATCCTAGGCTTGTGGATGCGCCGGTCAAGAGCGCGAAGCTGGCTACGGAGGGGATTAAGCAAGGCGAGGAGACGATTTTCTTTGGTTTCAACGCGAATCTGCGGCCTGTGGTGGCGAAGACGGCGGTCACGGATATTACTACTGTGGCTATTCCGGCGAGTGCTAGTACGCCAAGGTATAGGGCGGTGAATTTGGATGCGGTCACGGTTGATACTTCGTTGAGTGGGCAGTGCGGGAGTGGGGTTTTGGTGACGGAGGATGGAGTGGTGCAGGCGCTTTGGCTGACGTATTTGGGGGAGCGGAGCGGGCATTCGGGGAAAGATGTTGAGTATCATCTTGGTTTTGCTACGCCGGCGCTTTTGCCAGTCATTGAGGCTGTGAGGAGGGGGGAGGTGCCGGATCTGAGGATACTGAATCTGGAGACGCAGACGGTGCAGATGAGTCAGTGTAGGATTATGGGGGTTGGGGAGAGTTGGATTGAGAGGGTTGAGAGGGAGGACCCCGAGAGGCATCAGTTGTTTATGGTGCGGAAGGTGGATGCGGGGAATACGGGGGGGTTGATGGAGGGGGATGTGGTGTTGACGTTGAATGGGAAGTTGATTACGAGGGTGGGGGATTTGGATGTTATGTATGGGGTTGATGAGTTGAGGGTGCTAGTTGTGAGGGGGAGGAAGGAGGTGGAGTTGGTGGTGCCGACTGTGCCTACTAGTGAGTTGGAGACGGGGAGGGTGGTTGTGTTTTGTGGGGCTGTGCTGCATCGGTATGTTATGTCGGGATTCTGGGGGGTGGGTTGGAGATTGCTGACTTGCGATATACAGACCACACCACGCCGTGCGCCAACAGATCAGTAAGGTGCACTCCGATAGCTACGTCTCTGCCCGCATGGGCGGCTCTCCGGCTTATATGTATGGTACGTATATTCCTTCCTCCTGTTCGGCACTCTTGTCTTCCTTATTCACCTTCATCTGGGGGGATTCAGGACGCCCGCTATGTCTCAGATATTTAACTCAGAACAAGCTCTCCCTAATTTTTTTACAGGGTTGGCGCCGACCAACTTCATACTCGCGGTCAATGCCGTGCCGACGACGGATCTAGAGTCTTTTCTTCGGGAAACAAATAAGATTCCGGATAATACGTATTTCAGGCTCAAGGTCATGACGTTTGATAATGTGCCGTGGGTGGCGACGATGAAGAAGAATGAGCATTATTTCCCGACGATGGAGTTTATTAAGGATGGGAGGGAGAGGGAGGGGTGGCGGAGGGTGATGTATGAGGGTGGGGAGATGAAGAAGGGGGAGGGTGAGCCGGCGTCGGGGGCGGCGGATGAGGGAGGCGCGGGGGAGGGGGATCAGGGGTTAGAGGTTTGAGTTGCGTATTACGAGGGAATTGATGTTGGATACCCATGCGATGTATTCGTAGTATGGCTGATGCGCGATGCGCGATCCCTGCGCCAATTGTACGATATCGTGGCATGGCTTTAGTTTTCGCTGGCTAGCTCTTGCTTCAATCGCCGGTCATGGCCGGCTATCTCTCTTTTACTCAATTCTCAAATGGTGCTCGCAGCTGTGCTGCTCGATGCGCCCACGGGCGCCAGTCACGCAATCTTGTCCCATCGTTGTTAGAGATCCCGTCGCGGTTCTGAAGTAGCGGAACGCTACGGACTTGGACTTGGGCTTGCTTTACGAGCAACTTTCAGCTTGATGGGCGAGTCAGGCCCCTGTCCGCAATCAGCATCAGGATGGTGCTGATATCTGTCGTGATCGCCATAGTGGGCGGACCTGCAAAGCCCTTCTCCCTTTGTCCCCAGCACCATGCTTGGGCGAAATGGTTGTCCATTGTGTTATGTCGTTCTCGACACATTCGTGTGAGTCCCGTCAGAGTGAACTCTACTCAAGCTTGTCCAAGTGCTCCAGTCTGGTGAGCACCACCTGCTTAGAAGTTTCCTGTATCTCGCCAGCGAGGAAGACTTCGTCTAGAATAGCGTAGACCTATCGCTGATCAGCCCTGCGCAGCACGTTGTACCGCCGTCAGCAGTCGCTTACTTTGTAGAAATTGAACACCAAATCCAGTTCGCACACATTCCCGAAGAACTGGTCCAGCACTTCGACGAAGAAATGGATCGCCTCGAGGTACGCCAGCTCGTTGTCATTGGCGTCAACGCATGCGCAGAAGAACAGCCCGGCATAGCGGCGATACACGATCTTGCTGCTGCCTCGAAACTCGACGAAATTGGATTGGTGTTTCTGGTCGCGCGGTGCTACCAGTCGGTGAATCTCGCCCTTGAGCTTGATCTTTTCGTCGTCGTTATATGGGGCGTACCACTTTGCGAGGCGTGTCTTTCCTCTGTCGTGCTATCAATACGATGACATGGCTTAAATTGATCAGGTCGCTTACTGCCGATTCTGTATCAGGATAAAGGAGAGCACCATATTGTGCTGTAGTAATGCCGGTCGATGCGAATGAGAGGCGGACGCTTCAGTGTCCTACGACGCGTGGACTCCAACTCGGCGTGTTTGCTTAAGTCACGATCGTGGTGTAAAGATGGTCCCGTCGTTCAGGCAAGAGGTGAGGTTACGGCAGGCTCGGCAACTCCCGGCGTGTGGCAAAAGTGGCTCGAGTGGGTTTCTTCGTACTGCCCTTTTCTTCCAGCGTCGTTACACCTATCTGAGATGAAAACATATTCGAAATGCTGGCTGCATCGTGTAGCACGACACAGGGTCGACATTGGTGGGCACTCAGCGACAATCAATGTAGCACAGAAGACACGAGACGACGGACATGCACGGGAGTGTATGACCTTGGAATTTACGTTCCCTTGTCTTCAATCAGGTCAACTGAGTCAATCATGACCGGCAGCACTGGTTGGATTCATGACACCCCGCGCAAGTACGCGCAAGATTTGAGCACACAGTGCAAATTGCCAGAACCGCTGTAGAAACTCGTCAGCCATACACTGAAAGGGATAAGCCATGATCAGCGACAATGTTGCCGGTTCGCCTGTCGTACGGGGAGCGTTCTCCCATGCTTGAAGGTGGAGTTGTGCAACCAGCGGTTCCTCAGCGCTGGGAATTGGTCTTGACATCATTTCTTACACATTCCACGGTGTTGTTTTGACGACTGAGCTAACTAGCAATCATGGCCTGGCCTTTCAAGCGCACGACAAGAGCGACCAGATTGAAAGCCACCAGGGACGATGTACGATACCGCAATAAAAAGAACCGTTTGAACGAGTGGACACTGCAGGAAGCCGAAATCAGCCTTGATCGCACCACGGAAGATTTGACAGTAACTGCACACCGCTGTATCAGGCTGCAAACACGGATCCTACGTAACCCGAATGGACTCTCACTTCGTACGCCCAGACCACGAAGGTGCTCGTCTATCAAACTCCCCAAGGAGATCACCGGCAATCACCCACGCTGTCACCAGCCCTGTCAGGAGCGTGTACCCGGAAATGCAGGGCATCGACTCAATACATAGTCAACCGGACTTCGGCCTGCGCACTGCAGACTTCTTCGAGGACACCTCCGAAGACGAGTCTGCAATCCTTCCTGCAGCAAGTGGTGATGCTGGAGTTGGTGGCGTACCCGAACGTAGGGCCAAAGGGAGTAAGAGACGTCAATCGCTGGTAGGCAACCAGACGCTGGCGTCAAGATGCGAGCCCAAGCGTGTGAGTCTGCCACCAGACGAGGGCTATCAGCGTCTTGCTGCTTTGCCGGGCATGAACGAGAAATCAGGCTTCACAGATTTCCCAGGCACATCTTTCCACGGCTCCGTCGACGAGCTGTTACCAGTGGAACAGCGCAGCAGCCCACCACGCTTCTCCCGTCCCGCATATGTCTCAAGCGGCAGAACGCCTCGCGGTTCATCACAACTTGAGCGCCCGGAAGACTACCAGTCGCCGATGCCCTCGAGCAAAGTCGATCAGATCTTAGGTGCTCACGCCATAGCACACGAGATCACTCTGCAGGCGCTCATGAGAGATGAGGAGGCTCTCGATCGAAGTCTACAATCGTTTGCACCGCTCAACTCAGAGTATCGTGCATCAATGCTGCCACCCTCGCTACGAGTCCACGATCCAAGAAGTCCGCGCAACGCGACTTTCGCGTCGCCGCAATCCGCCACATCGAAGAAGGTGCACATGGTGCCGCCGCCGATAGATACGTCGGCGCCTCGACGATCGCTGCCTGCTGATCTTGTGCGTACGCCATACCCTGCAACACCCGATCGTATCCATCGCAAGGACTTTGAGCACAGTCCACCTTCTGCGCTATTATCAAGTCCTTCATCGGCAACAGAAAGTGAACTGACGCTCAGCATTCGACGTGCCAACGCGCACAGCTTACCGAGAGTGACAAGCCTGACGATCCCGGCGTCGAACGACTTCAGCACCATCCGATCGAGGAGCGTTGGAACCAAAGAGAAACACTTCAAAGCTCTCGATTTCGATGATGAGGAGCTGTTCCGACAACTGCGCATGCGGTATCGGCAGCTTAGTGGACCGATGCTGTTCTTGAGCGCCCGGTCTCTGCGGCGGATAGTAGTGAGTGGGCCGGCGACGAAGGCAGCTGATGCCGGGTATGGATGGTTACATCAACCGCGTTCGCCTCGTCTCCTAGCATATAGAGGCTTGAGCGACACGTTCAGCGAAGAGAAGATCTTGCAACACTACCGCAAACCAGCGCTTGGCCGCCAACGATATGCATTCGTTCACTGGGCGCACCGACTCGCTGCAGCGCCGCCGCTCAGAACGCCGCAGGCAGATGACGACGATGTTCAAACGACGATCGAGGGAGACCTAGGACGCAAACTCGCACAGCCTGAAGGGCTGGAGTTCGTAGTCAGCTGGTCGATCCTGCGAATTATACTCGTTGTCAGCACGATCGTGGCGTTGAGTATGGCTGCGGCACTTCTTTGGACGTTCCTGGGACGCAACACAGTATCTGGAGACCTGCCGCATGGTGGCTTCAGAGATGCGGGAGATAAAGTCGGATCTGGGCTATTGATCGGGATATGTATGCTGCTGGTGGGCCTCATTAGTACTGCGGGCTGGCTGGGTGTTAGCTGGCTTGTGATGTAGATATTTCTTGGTTTCGACACCACTAAGCTCAAACTTTGATGTCGGCCAAGCCATAGTGGCTTTTCTCGCTACAATGTTGCCAGCTTGCCCCCAGGTCTATGTTGCAGTGTAAGGGTGGATATACCTTGGAAGAACTGATTTCAAGTGTTGTGGCGCCTCCTCGCACAACTGCCACCTCGCAGTCCACTTTCGTATTAGCCATCAAATACCATCGCGCAAACGTGTACAGCGCTTGCCCCCAGAGCTAAAACATAAACCCATGCTTCCCGCGTCCCGACAGCTTGTGTTTATATCACTTCGTCTCTGCCGCCGGACAGTCAGCATCCCAGTAAGTCGCGGTGCAAGCTGACGCACTTTTGGGCGTTATGGCGGGAGAAGCGGTGACATCAATAAGCGCTGTGGTAATAACGGGGGTTCTGTCGCACATTTACCACGTTTCCGAGTATCGTCAATCTGTCAAATGGTCAATTAGCAACGTGGTGCAGCTCACGGTATAAGCGCCACTATCACAAAGCTTTATCGCCGCATTATTATCTGTCAACGTGCAGCAGATTGTACCGGTCTTGTAGTCCCAAATTCATACTCATATTCGAAACACTCTTCGCACTTTGGTCCACGACGCCGACGTGCAGACTCGGTTGTTTTACATCAAATGCAGGCTGTTGCTACCGTGTCGGATGGTTGCATATGTGACACAGGCATTTCAAGATATGGATAAGGGGCGGGGCCATGCGATGGATGCAGTGTTGCTGGAGCTCAGGATCTAGTCCTCGCAAGCTATCTCGAGGGTAACTAGCACATGGTGAACCGTACGGTGAAATATACGATGAGACCGGCGCCATCACGCCACTTGCTGCTCGTGTCGGCGGCCGCTGATCAAGGCCAGTGGTGACGGTCGTGGAGGATTGCCTCGTGTTATCGTTGGTGGTGGGCCTGCAGCTTGGGCTGGTGCTGGTGCTGTGTCAACTCGCTGGCGCTTGCTTCGGTGGCTGTTATCGATTCCCATTCCCGAACGAGCAGGTGTCTCATAAACATCGGCCGCGATAATGCGTGGTTGACTTCGAACCGGTGGGGGTGGTATAGTGTAGTCGCCCGCAAAGTCTTCATCGTCGTCATCATTCCTCGAGCACGCCTCGAAAACTCATCGTTCTGAACTTGGTGTCCAGTTGGCTGCATGGATGGTCGCTGCTGTTCGTGTCAACCTGTTGCTTGCGCTTGCGCAGCATCTTTCGCAGCCTTCTTCGCTTCATATATGTCACTCTTTGTCTGCTGAGTTTGTGTCTTTCTGTTGCTGCTCGCATAAATCAGCCATAGCTCATACCAGTTTTCTACCGCTCCTACTTACACCGATGACCAGCTGCCTTGTGCATCGGGCCATGTGCTTGAGGAAGACATGTTGCTCGATCGCAACGTCAAATAGCACGTTTTGGTTTATTGTATACACTCGCTCCGCAAAAGTAGCCGGCCGAAGACAATCCTCTCTGGTACTGATGTACCAGTCCCGGAAGCTTTGCGCTTCGAGCAACAGTGGCAAAGCATTGGCAGAGGGGTTCGTATAGTGTAGGTGCCAGTCTTTGCCGACATTCGATGTGTGGAATATGATCGGATCAGATCGTCGTTCGGTGTCTACCAGGGACGCTCAAGTCCTGGGTGATCTAATGTAGGTCCCCCTCACCTCATCTGCACATATTTGCCGTCCTACTGCACTGCCTCGACATCCGATGGCGCCTCATGGCGGCTTGAATCCGCAAACCAACCCTGAGATTGAGTTGTTGCACTGAAGCGCGGGTGCGGGTGCAGGGTAGGCGCATCGAGTGAGGTCGAAATTGACATGCCGGCAGTAGCGCCGGGCTATGCTTGCGAACGTCACTCATATTCAATCTGTCAGCTCAGTGCTGTCTTGAATTGCTCTTAGCGTCAACATGAACGACATTTGCTTGTCATTAAAATCTGCAACCTTCAACGCACCCGAAGTAGCTTGGGTTGACGAGCAGCATGCAAAAGCATTCACGCCTATGTGCGTGGACGTCAGGCGGTTCTGATACGCATTCGGCAAGAAGTTCTCGCTGGATAGTACTGTTAAGGATGGGGTGCAAGTCTACATCAGCCACGACCATATCCCGAGCTGGGCTGCAAAACGCCGTCGCGACTTGGTCTACTGCGGTGTCCATCAACACTCTTTCGCATCTATGCCACAAATCCAGGGGCTGGTCCTTCTCGACATCGAACGCCGCGATCAATTCTTCGCGGTTGTGGAGTTTCGCGTTCCTTGGGCTCGGTAAAATGGGTCGTGCCTTTAATGTCACATTCGGTCCATCGCAACAGGCCCAGACATCTCGTCACCGCTGGTTCCTTGGCTCACGCAGGCCACCCCAAGGCCCATATCTGCAGTATCGGATTTTAAGGCTACAAGTATTTGTACGTTAGGCTGGGGCCAGTTGTTGATTCGCTACTACACGGAATGATGAACCTCCAAGCATACACGACGTATCACCTGTTAAAGGAAACTGCGAGGCCTATATGCCAGTCGCTGATCAAGTGCCTATGAAAGCAATCTGCGCGATTGTCTTCCCAAATATCCTCTGTCTTTCGGTACTGATACAGGCGCATGTGTAGGCTGGCCTTCCGATCATGCTTCTTCGACGCGAACATGCTGGCTCTTCTGGTAGCTTCCGTGGCTCACAGTGAGAGGCGCACATGGCTACTGCTCTTCAAGGTCGACCACGAATTGCTCGTCCACATACCACAAAGAAGGCAGCGCGTGGGAGCAGCAGTTGGATTGTTGTCGTTCAACGAGGCTATACTCCAGTCTTGGCATCTCCGACTTCAGCCGAGCCGGGGTTTGTCCGACTTCTTAGCCGACGTCAACCCCAACACTCCCACCCAAAATGCCGGGGGTTTAGTCCAACTCAACTATCCACTGTGTACCCTTGCTTCCATAGACCCGGCTGTTATGGATGAACAAGCTTGCTATACAGCTTCAACGCAGGCCGAGTTTGCGCCTCCGGAGCGTGCCCATCAGATAGGAACACCCGGACTTGCTCGACACGCGCCAAGCAGGCGGTATTTGTATTCTTCTGGGCTCTCAGGAGACTTGCCTGATTGCTCCAAAGCAAAGGCCCAGTCGCAACACTCCAAGACGATAGGTATCTCCAGGCGAATTTGTTGAAGATTTCATGATGATGGCCGACCAGAGCTAATGCTTTGACACCGATCTCGGCGGGCCGTGCTCTGGACGAATGAGAGCTGTCGCATGCTTATCTCGACGTTCGAATGCGGCCTAGCAGCGAGCTTCCTTACCACGAGTCGAAACGACGCACAGATCACCCCACATGGCTTTCTACGTCGCGGGTGGGTGCATGCCCTCGGTTTCGTGCTGATTTGATGACGCTCGATGATTTCCAGAGGCAGAGGCCAGAAGGACAAGGGAGGCGGCGCCTATCGGGAGTGTCGTTGGGGTATCAATCTTTCAACGCCGTGTATCGGTGACTAGCGGCGACATCCCGCTCGGAAGAAGCACTACACTGCCAAGGACG
This sequence comes from Elasticomyces elasticus, assembly GCA_035926095.1. Classification (NCBI taxonomy): domain Eukaryota; kingdom Fungi; phylum Ascomycota; class Dothideomycetes; order Mycosphaerellales; family Teratosphaeriaceae; genus Elasticomyces; species Elasticomyces elasticus. Next base: position 1,397,042 of record JAVRQT010000002.1, read on the forward strand.
ATTGGCGAGCGGTGCGATAAGACTACGACCGTGCTAATACGTCGCGGTCCCCTGTTGGTTACTCTGTTTCTAGCTTTGACCTCGATCTTCCTCTTCTCTCGACTTTACACACTCCCTTTCATTTCATTGCCATTCGCGGCTTGCGCACACTGCCGGAAATCCGTGGCAACCTCATACGAGCACACGAGCAGGACTTCATACACCCTGAGACTACAGCATCATGTCGTACTCATGGGTAGGCGCGCCAACCGTTTTCAATGGTGATTGCTCTCGAGTGTTGCTCAATATCTAAGAACCTAGCTGACTCTCATACCCATTGATCAGGCACCAACGCGAACAGAGGAGGTGATTCGAGTGAGTACAAGCAGCAAGCATTGGCTAGTATTTGACTAACAAGGGCGAACAGATGTGGAGAACGTGAACCAATGGTTTCAATCCGGAGACCAGGCGTACATCATCGTGGCCTCGGCCATGGTGATGATAATGGTACCGGGTCTGGGCTTTTTATACTCTGGACTCGCACGACGAAAGTCGGCATTGAGCATGATCTGGGCTTGCATGGCTTCCTGCTCCGTCATCACGTTCCAATGGTACTTCTGGGGATACTCTCTGGCTTTCAGCAACTTCGCAACCAACGGCTTCATTGGCGACCTGAAGAAATTTGGTCTCATGAACACCCTTGCTACACCAAGCCCTGGTAGCCCGTTGGTCCCGGATCTGCTCTACGCTTTCTACCAGATGCAGTTCTGTGCTGTCACAGCTGCCATTGTCGTTGGTGCAATCGCCGAGCGCGGTCGCCTGATCCCCGCCATGGTCTTCATCTTCTTTTGGGCGACGCTGGTCTATTGCCCAATTGCATGCTGGGTATGGAACGTGAATGGCTGGGCCTTCTCGTGGGGTGTATTGGATTATGCAGGTGGAGGGCCTGTCGAGATTGGGTCGGGAATGTCGGCGCTCGCGTACTCCATGGTGCTTGGCAGACGGCAAGAGAAGATGATGTTGAACTTCCGGCCACACAACGTTTCCCTCATCACTCTTGGAACGATCCTGCTGTGGTTCGGATGGCTTGGATTCAACGGTGGTTCGGCTTTCGGTGCCAACCTTCGGGCTACGATGGCTTGCTGGAACTCCAACATTACCGCCATGTTCGCTGCGATGACCTGGGTTCTCCTCGATTGGCGTCTTGCACGAAAGTGGTCGATGGTCGGATGGTGCTCCGGCGCCATCTCTGGTCTCGTTGCTGCTACCCCTGCCTCTGGTTTCATCCCACCGTGGGCGTCCGTCATCCTCGGCATCTCCACTGGCGTAGTGTGCAATTTTTCGACCAAGATCAAGTACTGGATCAAGATCGATGATGCTATGGATGTGTTCGCTGAGCACGGCGTCGCAGGCATGATTGGTCTCTTCTTCAACGGCATCTTCGCCGCGCCCTACATCATTGGTCTTGACGGTGTGAACACTGGTCTATTTGCTGGTGGCTGGATCGAGCGAAACTGGATCCAGCTCGGTATGCAAGTAGCATATATCGCTGCGTGCACCGCCTACGCGTTCGTCATGAGCGCTGCCATCGCATACGCCATCAACTACATTCCGGGTCTTCATCTTCGCGCTTCCGAGGAGGCCGAGTTGCTTGGCATGGACGACGACCAGCTTGGCGAGTTCGCGTACGATTACGTGGAGGTGCGCCGTGACTACCTCGCCTGGACACCTGCAAAGGGTGAGCCAGAAGACCGTGATCATCAGATTCCTCAAGGGGAGCGACACGGCATCACGCAACACTCTCAGATGTTGGAGGGCAAGGAGCCGAGCGAGAGCTCTGGCGATCAACACACCGGTATCGGTGGCGATCGGTAAGCATATATTTGTGTTCCTTGCAGCAGAATTTCACTGACACGCTCCGTCTAGTCATGGTGTTGCTTACGAGAAGACCGAACGAGAGGCCGCTGGCGAAGGCCAGTAGATATTGTTTTGCTATTTTGTCGCAGTTAGAACGAGCGAAAGATACCATGGGCTGGGTTTGCAGTGTATGTACGAGCATTTGTGTGGAAGTGTCAGTCAATCAAGCTGGCATTGAGTCTAATATTACCACTTTTCAGGCCGTCTTCTGTTCAAGCACCCAACTGCCCGTCTGATGAATTGTGTTCGCACCTTCCTGCCGTGGTCTTCTCTTGGCTAATGCCAATGAGTATTCCCGAGCTTGGTGGGTATAGCAACAGACACCCCCGCTCTACTCACGTCTACCCTTGGCTAAACACAACAGACGATGCCACATGGTCGTGAATGGCGATGCGGGTAACTACAATAGGCAGGTAAGGGTGGTCTGCGTGCCATGACATCGTGCAGACGCCACAAGGACCGCAATGCTATAACCACAGGAGTATCGAGGAGGTTCGTCGGACGTCGTTTATCCAATATCATACAAGCACCATGCCGTTTCTACGCATCTCGACTCTGCTATGCCTGTTGGCGGTCCAGGACACATTTGCCTTGCTCGACAGCCAGAATAATACATTCAATTCAACTTTCCGCCTGACTGCTCAGCAAATTGCCACAGCAAATCTTTCAGCCGACACGGTACAGAACCTCGAGACAGCGATACAGTACGAAAGAAGCAACAATGCCGGATACCTAATTCAAGACGATCCTTTCTATATTCTTGGGGATGAATATGATCTGGACAATCTTCCTCCGCAGGGCACGATACTCAAAGTGGAAGAACATACAAATTTGACGCTGTACACATTACCCAACTCTTTGTCGATGTCCCGATTCCTATATGTCACCGAGACATTCAACGGCACTTCAGTACCGGCATCCGCCTACGTCCTCTGGCCATATCAGCCTCGCTCTTTCAAAAACCTTACGAAGTGTTCGAGCAACGTCTCGGAGGACGGCCTCGTGTATCCTGTGGTTGCCTTCGCTCACGGGACCTCTGGGCAAACCCAGGCTTGCGCTCCTTCCGGGCTTCGTAACCTGTGGGATCAGTGGAACGAACCCTTCCCGATCGCGCTTCAGGGTAAATCATTGACGAGAGGCTGGGATGGATACACTGGCTAACCTCCCTATTACTTGTTAGGTTATGCAGTCGTGGCTCCAGACTACGCTGGACTGGGAGTGCCGAATGGTATAAGCCAGTACTTCATGCTCCCAGCGCAAGCAAACGACCTATATCATGCATTGGCTGCTGCTCAGTCGCAATGGCCGACGCTATTGTCTAAAGAGTTCGTCGTGGCTGGTCAGAGCCAAGGTGGAGGCGTGGCGTGGTCGGCAGCGCAGAGGCAGCATAACAGACCTGTCGACGGCTACCTAGGTACACTCGCTGCCTCACCGTTCACTGATGTCCTTGCAGCCATCGCGGCGGACAACGAGGCTCAAAACAACGGTCGTGTCGCCGGGATTGCACAAGGCCTCAACACAGTGCTGCCCGACTTTTCGTTGAGTGACTGGCTGACGCCCGTTGGCGTGGCGCGTTGGAACCTAATCCACGACATCCTAGGTTGTGGCGTAGCGAGCGGTCAGTTGTCGGCCGCTGAGGGCGGTGCTCTGCAGATCTTGAAGACTGGCTGGAACGAGAGCTGGTCTGCGAATTGGTACCGATCGGCAGTGATGAATGGGGGCAAGCCTTTCGCCGGACCGATGCTGATTATCCAAGGAACGGAGGATCCGAACGCAAACGAGCCCGTTGTTACGAAGTCCGTGAACGAGACTTGTGAGCTCTTTCCGGAAGCTCAGCTGCAATATATTAGATACCACAACGTCACGCATACGCCTGTAATGATGGCTGCCCACCATACATGGATGGACTGGATCCACGATCGCTTCACAGGGCTCGAAGTACCGAGGGGTTGTGTGCAACAAACCTTTAGCCCACCCAGAGGGATCAATGGAGCTCAGTTCAAAGGCTGGATGAGCCAGATGTGGTTTGTTGAGTATGATGTCTATGGCATATAGTAGCGTGGCAATCGCGCTTGCGAGAGTGATTGAACCAGGCGACATCCATTATTACCAGTCGCAGAATCGGGACCGCTCTTACCCATGAACTCCTCGGTGAGGCTTTAAACAAGCGCTAATTGACATCTTGGTATGCTGGTTGTATCCAGTAGACACGATTATGACGAACGCGATTCCGAATGCCGGATCTGAAGGATTGCTGTGTCAGCACAATCAAATTAGCACTACCGTATCTTCAGCTCGAATTCGAACCTCTGAAAATACTCATCGAAGCTTGCGCATCCATGGTTGTTCGCTGAAGCACACCACTATTGTTGGCCCTAAGCTGACATAGGGCTGATTTACCGAGCATTTATTAGATTCGGCGGCAGGATAGGGCAAATGCTGCGACTAACGCACGACGAGAACCTTCTGCATGACTAGTATATAGTCCGCGAAGCAGCCACTACATTCGGCTGCCTTCAAGTGTTGTCGATCAAGATGGGTGACCTCAAACTCGCCGAGCCACGCTTTCGCATTCGTGATGCCAAGAAAGAAGATGCCCCAGCAATGACAGAGGTCTTCTTCCGTTCCTTCAATGCGCTTTTCTGGCAATACTTTATGCCCGACACGGCTGTGTTGCGGCAGTGGTGGACAGACGGGTGGCAGGCTGGTATACTGAGCTCTACTGATCAGTCCTTCATCGTGGAGGACACAGAAAAGGACAACAAGATCGTGGCATTCAGTCGATGGATGAAGCCACAGAGTGATGGGAGCCAGGAGAGAGAATGCTGGCCAGATTTGCCGCCCAACATGGATTTGGAAGTTGCTACGGCGTTCTTCGGTGGTATGGAGGCGAACCGGCACGAGATGATGGGCAAGCGGCCACATTGGTGTTCGTCTGCAACGTCCGTAGAATTGATTCCGCAAGCTGACGACATAATTCGTAGTTCTGGAAATGCTGGGCGTCCATGAAGACTACCAGAAATTCGGAATTGGTGCCAGCCTGATCAAGTGGGGAACCGACCAGGCTGATAGCGATGGTCTGGAGACATACCTTGATGCCAGCGAGAAAGGAAAGCCATATTACAAGAAGCGGCATGCATTCGGGCGCGATACTCCAATTAAAATTCCGGACCGACCGGAGTATGGGTCTTTCATTTATGTGAGCCTGGTAAGGGAACCGCAGAAGCATTAGGGAAAGATCGAGTGGACAGTCCATTTTGCGGGATCGTAGGTTAGTGAGGACAAGCCTTCTCTGCAACCTGTCACTCGTTTCGTGTGGAAGAAGCCATTGCAGTGGTCACTCGCCGGAGGCGAAACCGTGAAACGCTCGTTGTACTCAGAGAGAAAGAATCCAAGACTTGTCGCCTGCGGTGCGATATCTCGCGAGGAATATCTCTTATGACTTGCATTGTGGCATCCCAGAAATCCGTGTCGAGAGTCTTTGGTGCGTGTTTATGGCTAGGTAGGACAGCTTTGTGGCGTACTGTATATCGATTCATGCCGGGGTACAACCTCGAGAGGGCGAGGTTCTTGCCGGAAATGGGGGTGCAAATGTCCTAGGTTAACGTTAACATGGACGAGTCGAGTATGGATCCGAGCGTGGTGGCGTTGTGGAAAGAGAGAACGCAGATGTACTTGATGACGATGTTGGTGTGGTTGGGAGACTGTGATCCGTCTCAGCGCAATCAGTTCAGCCTGGTCAAGCACTACTCGCGAAGCCGTGACTGTCGCCAAGCTCAGTGGAGACTGAAGACATGGTCGACACCACCATTCGCCTCGTGCGCTTGTACAGCTTCACCATCCATAATGCCGTAGACGTAGGCGATCCCACGAACCTCATAATGGCCATCCTCGAAGCGCGGCCGCAGCACAACTGGCCAGGCACAGCCAAACAATACGGCGACGACATCGCCAGCCGCCATGGTCCACGGTCCCAAACCGGGAAGTCCAGTGCCAGTGATGAAGAACCGCCGGCATTTGCAGGCATTGATCTCGGCCAGAGCAAAGTCCGCGGCCAGCTTTCCCTCTGATGGCTCAAGTGGGTCTTCGCTGGAGTCGAGCTCGTGGATATAGGGAGGTCTCTCGTTCCTACTCAGATAGCCTACGTAAGCTTTGAATTGCCGCTCAGCGTCGATATTTTCCAGGCGAGTGCGGCGGGAGCTTGTGCCAGCAGTGAGCGCAAGTGCCAGTATTGCATCTAGCTCCTGATTTGCTGGAATCGGCTGCAAATCGGCCAACATACACCTCAGGCGCTCAACCGTTCCAAGCGCGATGTCGGTAGTTGAGAAATCAGCGTTGGTCATGGGATCCGATGATCGAACAACGGAGTCGACTGTGATACCTTTGACGGCCAAAATCGCAGGGTCATCCAACAGCGAGGATGCAAACTCAACCTCCAACCTTTTTCCTCGGGCGTCGAAAATGAATCGTAGATCGATCAAGTAATGGTCTGTACTTCTAGCTTGATGCCACCGTGGTACCCAGCTCGGCCAGTCACTCAGGTTCTCGACCTGCCGAGGATGGTTCGGAGGTTCATGATACAGACTCTGGAACATGGCGAGGTCCTGCCGCTCTGCAATCGCGAACCTGGTGGTGTCACGCATAATCTGAGTCAGGGATTTGGTGTAGTCGGGCAACAAAGCCGGCGGAAGCTGCTCAAGGCCAGAGTACGCCAGATAAAGACCCAAAATCGCAAAGACCGTGTCCCGCTTGTCATAGCATTCAAAGTCCCCAAAGCCCATGATTAGGTCGATCATGTAGGCTCTGGTGAGCAGGTCTGACTCGCGCCTGCCATCATTATAGTTTGCCCAGGACCAGATCGTCGCGGCGTTCAGCAAGCCTTGATAGGTTCTCAAGTGGAACGGTAGGTGGATGAACTTGTGTCGCACCCAGCGTGCACAAGTCAGGACAGCCGAAAGGGGGATCGGGACATCGCCGCAGAAACAGGTGCTATACTTTGACAGTGAGGCCTCCTGAACAACTGTCAATGTCCGTCAGCATACCTACTGCGGCACCATCGTCGGTACACTGAATGTACTCATGCTCCCGCAGACGAATCCCTCGAACCACGAAAGCTGAAGATGCTTGGGACAGACAAGTCACTCAAATGTCTCCGACGCTCCATACCTTGGTGCTCGAGCGCTTCGCAACGGACAGAATAAGTCGACACTTACCCCATAAACGTCGAAACCATATGCAAGCAAAAAGCTTAAGCACCGGAGCGAAGTCGACATCAATCCCAAGCCCTCTCCTCGAGAACTGCTCTCCCTCGTGCTCATCAAACACAGTACGCCTGAATGCCACGAGATTCTCGGTCTCGTTCCGTGCATCGCCAACAATAGCATCAATGGCTACCCGCGCCTGTGCTGCAAACCCATCATCTTCACCGAGCCAGATTAGATTGTGCGTCGCCTTGGAGTAAACGTCAGCCATCATTGCTACTTGTAAGTTCCGTTCCTCCGGGTTCGTTTGGTTGATACAGAGAGCATCGATCCAAAGCGTACGATCTGTGTCCACGAGACGGAAGCGCCGTAGCACCTTCACGGCGCTCGCTCCAACTGGGGTCGCTATGCCATGAACCTCGATGTTAATCTTCTGGTGCGGATCGCCCCAGACATAAGAGACCGTTTCGAAACGTGGGTATGGTTCGTGCAAGAGAGATGCATGGTGCAGCTCGCAGCGTACTGGGTCTTCCGAGCGGCCGGCTCTCAGGAGAAGCACCCGGATCTCCTTCTGAGTTGGGATGAGCGGGCGATATGGAGTGTTCTGCCCTGGTGGGTTCCGCTGTGTGGTTTGCATTGTGAAGGTGATACCCTTGCTTCCTCGTGCCCTAACAATCATTAGACGAGGTAGGTTGCAAGAGCGTCAACGGCTGTTATTGGTGTCGCGCGGACACTGTACCGCCTACAAGCCAGTACACTACGCTAAAGTAGCCGGAGGAAGTTGCAGAAGGTTGACTAGCTCTGGTCGTGGATGAGGGAGACCGAAGTGAGACGTACCTTCATACACTGGAACTGCACCCAGCTCGGCGCCGATGATGTTTCAAGGTGGCAAGGTAAAGCGTCCAAGCGTCGTCGAGCAGCGTCACTGTATGCCGCATATGCATAATATATTGTGTGCATGAAGGCTGCATGAGAAGTCAGCCTATCGCGCCCGCCAGCAATGTATCGTCCCACTGCCGCCGATGTACTACGAAGGAGCTCATTTCTAGCTGTAGTCTTGCTCTCTGCTTAATTCAATTCGCGAAGCCCTATTTTACTGTTTTGTTGGGTTGAATAGTTCCAAACAGGTTGACTATGCGGAAAGAAACGGCATATCTCAAAGTCCAGGATGGCCTGTGACCCAGAAGGTAAACGAACTCTTCGTACGGCATTATCGTATATCGAGCGAGGGACGAGTAAGCATTGCCAAAGCCCGCCAAATACTGCTCACTACCATGTGGCCCCGCCCCTGACACGCTGTAGGCTCTCACCATCGCTGCTATCAAATTTCAACATGGACGTCCCAAGGACATGTCCAGGCACACATGGAGGAACGCGAGCATTACGGTCTTCTATAGCTTAGTCTTCGGATTTGTAACGCTCGTTGTATTTGGCGAACGTATCCGAGACCTCTCGCTTGCGGCCTGATATGTCGGAGTTGATCGTTCTGAGGATTTGTCTCTTCGGATCCCAATCCCCGGTATCGAGGGCTCGCGTGACATGTCGATCTTTGTAAGGATTATTGAACAGACGAGGAGTGAAGTATTTAGGCATCCTTCGTCGTCCGAAGTCCAGTATCAAGCGAGCATCCGTGTTTCTACCTGCAAGCTCCAGTAGCTGCGCTATTTTGATCACGCTCCAAAACAGCATCGATGCAACCCCACTGTCCTTCGGATTTATCATCTCTCTGACGAAGTCTGACTTGTGCTGAAGTTCTTCGCTCGACATGAAAAACCCGTATGCCTCATCGGCGCTTGCTTTACTAGGATGTGACATTTGTAGGCGCGCCATGTTCTAAATGCGCTCGAAACGGTCGAAGCAAAAGGTATGCACAAGCTTGATCAGTCGCTCATGGTCCTCAGCACGCAAATGTCGTCCACCCGGTAGTTTGTACTGTTGAACTAGCCACCTTCCCGCTATGGGCTTGGGTATGTAGCTCTGATCCGGGCCGCCATTGGTCAGTGTGATTGCTGTCGTGAAGGCCGTTAGTCCGTCGTGCAGTTGATCGTCATAGCTGTCCGCCCAGCAGACCTTACTCTCTACAAATTGCCGAAGGGCGCGACCTTTCCATTGCCGTTGTTCGTCAGCAGGCCATTGTAAAGCATATGCAGGGACATGAGGCGCCATTAACCACTTCCAAAAAGATATGTCTGCATTTTCCGCTGCAAGAGCGTATACAAGGCAGCGTAGATATCCAGGATTCAAAAGTACATCGAAACGTTCGTACCCCCGAACACTGAGATACCAGAGCAGTGAACTCGAACCAGGCTGATAGTCGTTATAGGGTTTGCGTGAGGCATCCGTGTTGCATGGGCTATGGGGGTGACGCGCAATGAAGAGCTCGAGGCAGCGGCGACCAAGTTCCAAATCTGTCTCCTCATTTTTAAATACTTCCAATGGGTTATCCTTGAGATTCTCAGGCACAGCGCTTTCGCACTCTTGAACACGGAGATGGCGGACCCAGTCTCCAGGCACTTGCGCTTTGCCGGTATTCGGCTTCCTGGAAAACCATTGATAGAATGCCTCTCCCTCTTTTGGTCGATCTTGAGTGGCCGGCAAGCGTGCTTGAGGTGGTGCTTCGAAGACTTGGGATGAGAGGTTTGAGTCTTCAGGGCGACGTCTAGCATGCAGACGGGACGAGACTTTGCTGCTGTTTGATCTTCTCCCAACCGGCCGGAGCAATGAAATTGTAGCTCGCGTGCGGATCGATGCGAACGCTCTGACGCTCTTCATGGCGTCCGGCAGACGGGCGAGGTGGATCACATTGTGCTGTCGAACTGGCGCTGTGGTTGCTCCTGTAACGACCTTCCTTACTCGTTTCTGGCCCCACTCATATTCGCGGCTTTACCCGCTTCACCACAGAGGAACCACACCTCACTCTTGCCATCCTCACACAACTATGATTCTAGCAAGCTCATCCTCGTTCATCACACTCTCGTACATGATAGTCACTGGCACTCACTGTCCAAAGCGACTCTGGGGCAGCAGCTTGCGCATGCACCATTACCAATAGTCGCGAAGATAGACTCAGCCGAAGATGACAACAATGCGGTCCGCGCAAGCTCCGTCTTCCTCATCAATACAAGTCAGGGCAGCAGTATCTCCCCGAACGCACGCATGACGCTCACTGTTGATGTGCTTGCTCGTGGTTGAGGTGGCTCAAGCGAAGCTAGGCGCAAGAATAAGAGCGCTTGAGATCCGTCATGAAGCATGGGAAAATCTATTAACTTTGACTGACACGCACCACCACTTGTCAATTGCAACTCCACGCCATGCCGAGCTCCCTAGACAACCAGAAGGAACTCCTTCAGCGTGCCATTGCGGCGGAGGAGTCGTGGGACCTAGACCTCCTAGTCTCACTGCGGACATCCGATGCCAATCATCAACTCTTACCCAAGACTCTCGACTGGCCTGAGCTGGACAACGCAGGGGTGAAAGAGCATATGGGTCGCTTGGCTCCTGTGTTCAAAGGAGGCGACTACAAGGCGAGTCTGACCACATGAAGGAAGAACAGGACAACGGCCAAGCATAACTGACCACGACTACTTGTTCAGATCGAGGTCTACTCGACTGTACATGACGCGGAAGCGCACAAGGCCTCGGTTTACTGCATGCAAACTGCCACAACCGCGACACCGGCTGGCAACTTCGCGATGGAGACTGTGTGGCTCTTCAGCTTCACCGAGGATGGCACGAAGATTACTTCTGTCAAGGAGTTCGTCGACTCCGGCTACCTTACTGGCTGGCTGGCAAAATTACAGGGATGATGAGACGACTCCCTCGAGAGATGCCCAGGTCGAGAATGAAGGCCATGACGCGTCAGTGACACTTTGTCGAGCGAAGAAATTGTATATGCGGCTCCAATAGTATGCCAAAAATGGAGACGCGAGTGCAAGCATGATCTTGTTCGGGTGCATCGCAATCTTGTCACCACTAACAGCAGTGCTTTGCTTGAAAGAACGTGTTTCTTTCTTCTAACACTAAGCTGCAATAGCCATGTCGATGTGCTTTTCGCTCCGACGGAACAGCTGGTTTCGCTATGGTGTCGATGATCCGTGTCCCAGTGAACCTCGTAGCTCGCCTTTCTCAGCACGATACTACGATGGGGTGCCACGACTCATGTCGGTGGTCCAAGGCATAGCCAAGCGAATGCTCAATTCGGCGACCCGAAACCACTCAATTTGGCCACGAGATCGTTCTTCTTCACGATATCCTCCTTCATCGCCTCAAGCTCCTCGACGTCCCAACTGAAAGCGATTGGAGATTAGCGGTTGTCTCAAACAATGGGAAGGGTTGATCGGGCTGACATACTGCGCCCATAGCATACGTCCTTGCACGAAGTCGGCTTTGTCGCTTGCGAGCCAGACAGCGAAGCCAGCAGGCAGACTCACTACGGAACGATTAGCTCAGTATCACAACGACAGCATAGCGCAATACTGACTGTCATCAAAGCTGAACTTGATCGTTCCCTTGGAGTTCATCTCCGATTCCAAAACTCCTAGGAAGTGTGAGCAGAAACCTCAGACAACATGTAAAGACGTCTCTACTGACCAGGATGATAGCTGACAGCTCGGACTTCAGGATTCTCGGCCGCCAGGTATGTAACCAGATGCAGATTCGCAAACTTCGATGTTCCGTACGAGCTCATGGTAGGGGCGACCATCGCGTGGCTTGCGCCAGTGTTGAGACCTGGTCGGTCAGTAAAGGTCACAGGTAGCTTGCGAAGGCATACTGACTGATGAATGTAGGCTTGTCGTCACTCTTGTTCGCAAAGAAGGCCCGGTAGGTGAGCAATGTACCCTTGACGTTGACCTCATATCCCTTCCACCAGTCGTCGACATCGACCTCGAGGAGAAGACCGGCGTTGAGGTACGCTGCATTCGCCACAGTGATGTTGATCGGCCCAACTTGCTCCTTGATGGCAGCGAAAGCTTTATTCAGTGCATCTCCGTCTGACACGTCCGCAGAGAAGGTGAGGATCTTCGAGGCTCCAAATCCCTCAAGCTCACGCTTCGCGTCGTCGAGTACATTCTGACGCCTGCCAAGTATCGCCACGGCCTTCGCTCCCGCCTCGACGAACGCTCGAGAGATTCGAAGTCCGATACCCTTTCCGCCGCCGGTCACAACCACAACCTTGCCCTTGACAGAATTGGCTGGGTTCTTGGGATCGATCGCGGGATACTGCTGCCTATGGTATGTCTTGGTGTACGAAGTCGCGGCGAACTCCCAATCTTGAGCCATGTCTGCTGATAGCTTTCTGCTTTGAACGGGTGGTTGCTTGATCCGATGTGTCGGCGAACTTGACTCTTGGTTACTGATAGCGACCTTACAAGCCTACAAGCTCATATATACGGGGACAGGCGGGACTGCTTTCGTCCGCTCTTTCATAATTCACTCACGGACTTTGCTTTGCAATCGACCAGCTGTCGATGCATGACCGAAAATCTGCCAAGAGAAGATTTGTCAGCTACAACAACATCACTCCTATTTGCTGTCTATTTGTTGTCCTTCAACTTAAAGGTAGATCAGCATTGAGTAGCTCGACAGAACGGCATGAGTTCATCCTCCGAGCGGTTCGAACAGGGCGCAATCAGTGATGGACTTGCGTGTCCTCACCCGTACCGTTGCTCGCTCAGCGCCTTCAGGATGCATGATGACACATATCGATTACAGTGTTCAGCTCAAGGGAGCTCTCGTTATTATGCATTGCTCCAGGGAAAGTGTGAAGCGCAAAAACAAGAGCAGGCTGCCCAATTTATCACAGGCCTACATGCCTCGATGAGGGCCTATCGGAAGACCCCAATGGCGGCACAGCATGAACGTTTCCGACTCAAGCATGATGACATACATCTTATCTTCCGAGTGGTGGGCGTCAATGGCAGCAACTGCGGTGCGACAATACCATTCGATGTCACTACTCGACATGCGAACTTCACACCAGAAGTCCTGCGGCAACAATTTCGATTAGTTCAGTCGACTGCAAACTAGCGACCAGTCGTCCGGTACTTCTGTGGCTAGGCCATGCCGGCAGTCAAGCGGACGGGCTGGCACTAACGCAGCATATCTTGAGCCTACGAATCAGCTTTGTTGGCGGAATTTACAGAAGATTTAGCTCCAAGTCGCTGAGCTTATCCAGACGTCCTCCAATTCCACCCTAGATTAAAACAAGTATTCAATGGATGTCAACAAAAATTGCCTTGTCACTCGTCGTCGACAGGTGCCGGATAGCGAGCGCTCGCAGTTCGGTACTGCTCCGGATACTTTCGTGCTGCCCGAGCGTTCAATGCGCTGTCAAAAGTTAGTGACTTGCAACTTGGTCGCGAGTGCTCTACGAGCTTACCCGACTTTCTTCTGCGTCCACTCCAAATCCCGCTGCACGTCTTTTGCGGCTCTCATTCCTTCCGCAAAATTTGCTCGTGTCTTCGCTAAACGAGCCCGAGCTTGTGCTTGCAGTTCCAAAAGCTCGCGGTTTTTCGAATTCAGTTCTCCCGACCTAGGCGTCATCAGCATCCATTTATTTTGATCCTGTGGAGTGCACGATTACATTTGCGCCTGCCTCGCTAGACTATGATCCATAGGAATTGGGTTGTAAGCTTGAGACAGCCTATCGCTCATGTAGTCAAGAAGATCAACGCTCGTCGCCCCGTTGGTCGACACATCGTAATCACTACCAGCGTAGCTACTAGAAGCTGCTGAGTAGAGGCCAGCTCCGGAAGTCGATACGCTTTCCGGTCGCTCTGGGGGTGACGCAGAGAGCTGGCTGTAGTTCGACGAATTTCGTACATGGCGTGGTGTAAATGCCTGTTGAGCACCCTTGCCCGGCACGGTCAGTGGTAACGAGCCCGTTGGTTGAGGTTGATATTGATAGTAAGATGTAGTCATGTTGGGCGATGGATGTAAGGGATATGTGCTGAGCAGTGGTAAGGTGGTTTGGTGAAGAGGAAGGGAAGCTACTTGGCCGAACAGTGTAATATATATGGTCTTCGTCTCCTTGGTGGCGGCAAGCACACCATAATCGTGTATGCTCTAAGGGCGGGAGCTACTCAACAACAGCGATATCAGCCCAGAATCTGATCCTTGAGACCACCGCGGTCAAGCGAGCATGACGGGAGGCATAGCCAAGGGAGCTATCGCCGAATCTTCCGGCGGGAGGCAGAGTCTAGACAGACAAGAAGGGTCGCTATTGGTCTCTCCGTAAAGCTAAAGGTTAGCTGCATCGCTGGAATGAAGAGCTGAAGGGCCGCTTGTGCGGTACGGGTGGGTCATGAGGAGGTATGGGCGGGTACGCTGACTGCCAGGAATTGATACTGCAAGGGAGGCAGCAACCTCTGCATGCTCTAAGCGATGTCCAGGACACCTGCCCAAGTTGGGACACTTCTGTGTACCCCAGTGGTTGAACCTGAGCATGGGATCCAGGTTCAATTAGCGGGCTATGCGGTCCACGAGAGAGGAAGAATCATCACGGCGCGCTGCAGGCTCGCCGGCAGCCAGGAAGTAACAAACGTTCGCACATGGCTCGCGTGGCACGACATGTCGCCTGTCATGAGCACGCAGCTGTCAAATATGCGTACTCTGGACGTACAAACGCGGATCCGCCTCGCATGCTGCTGCTGTCGTGGAAGGGTGACGTTGTCGCTAGATTTATCTATTCGCGCGGCGACGAAAGTCGTGGAAGTTACGCCTTTTGGCCTCAGCCTTGAGAGTAATGATCAATGCTGCCCTGCAACAAGTGCTGAAGACCGCGCATTCAAGGCAATACAACGACGAGAGTCATCTACATCAGTTATGAAGACAATGTTAAACTGTGGGTTGTTTGCTTCGATGATCCGAGCATATTTGCCATCCCCTATCGTCCCACTACTTCTCTCAGGCGACGACGGTTGGGCCTTAATACATTTCTTTTGCATTTACGACGTGTCTTGTCGAGCTTACACGGGAATCCAAGGTAATGCGTAGTCTTGAGCATCCTTCCGAGGCACCTGTGACCTGGCAAGAGAATCACCTATCGCTTCCGGTGCCCCTTTGCGTGCCTGCCTATTGAGATTAGTTGGGCATGCTTGGCGGAGGTTGAACAGGCGACAGCAGGCATGAAGTCGACGTAGGTGGATATGAATTTCTTTGATCGGTGTCAATGACTAATCAAACATTGTCTACTTTCTAGTCAGCAGCAGAATTGCTGGGGTATCTTTCAAGGCATCGCCGGTCCTGCAAAGTGTGTCGAACGCCAACGCTATGCAGTCGATTGAACAATCACCACCCTCTTCTTCGTCCTCTCATGTCTGCATTGCTAGCTTTCTTCGTCGCCTTCTGCGACTCATGCTTGCGTTTCTTCGCCAGCGCCCACTTCTCGGGCGCACTGACCGCATCGATCTTCCTCTTCCGCCTTCGCTCCTCCCTCTTTGTCTGCGCACCTTTGCGCGCCTCGCTAAGAGCAGCGATGTACATCTCAGACCCGACCTTCTTCTGCATCAGATCCATGAGCTCGCGCGCCTTGTCGGTTAGCTCCCTGTGAGCTGCTGTTGCGGGCTGCGTGAGTGAAGGTTCGGTCAACACATACAGTGGCCGCAAGAGCGACTGTAGGTTCGGAATAGTCTGTAGCTGATTCACTAGCGCTGATTGACACTGTAATGCCGCGATACGAGCGGGCACTGCAAGGTTCTCTTGCCGAAGAATGTAGGAAAGTTGGCCCAGAAGGTAGCCAAGAGCGGAAGAGTCGGTACGGTCTGCTGCGTCCATATCTTCCGCATCAGATCCGACAATGTCATCTCCCTGGACTTCTTGCCATGGCATATCGTTCGCTGCAAAGCACCGGCCCAGGAAGGCGAGATTCCGTACGGTCTGCGCAGTCAGAGCCTCACTGGTCTGGGCGGAGCTCGTCATGAGCGACTGAAGACACGTGAGACAGGTGTATCGCATGCCAGTGGCGTCCAGCTTGAGTCCACCAGATCCCATTAGCGGGAGAGTGGCCAGGCCTTGTCCATGTTGGGTGCTACTGCTGGCCAGATGCGAGAAGTACGCACCCATGAGGTTGGCGGAGGAGATCTGTACATCGGGGCTGATCCCTGTAAGGCACTGTCGTACGTTATCCCAGATGGTTGCAGAGTCCGCAGCGAAAGCGGTCTCGCTGGCCACCTCGACCAAGACAGAGAATGTGTCGAGTATCGCTTGAAGTAATTGAGGACCAATTACCACGTCTTCGCTCTTGAAAAATCCAGTGATCTTATTCCGCAGTTTGTTTCGCTGTGTCGCAGCTACTTCCCTAGACTTGAGGTATGTCCGCCAGCACTGTAGCGCCGCGATCTGGACCAGTGGCTTCTCATCGTTGGCCAACCATTTGTCGATCAGAGCAAGGAATGTTGTCAATTGCTCACTCTCTGCTCGCTCAAACAGCTTCGCAACAAGGATGCCAGCCATCTGGCGACACGCCGGGTCTGCGTCGCTGATTTGGGCCGGCACAAGGGAAACGAAGAAGGTGAAAGCGAGCTGCGCAAAGACCTCATCCGACAACTTGGTCAACAGCTGATGTACCAGCTCCATGACGCTTTGTCGCCCACTGGCATGCTGATATCGGAGGTTTTCGACGAGGAACGCAGTCTGCTTGGTCCATCGATCCTTCCCTTGCGGGTAGTCCAGGATAAATTGTAGATACACGCTGCGTGCACTCTCTCGAATGCTTCGATCTGGGTTGGTGACCATGACTTTGCCGATGTCGTCCATGATCTCGTACACTTCCGTGATGACGATCTTGCGGCCGAGGACAGTTCGGAGGAATTTGTACGTAGTCCCTTGCCGGTCCGGCTCGTCGATGTCGGGTTTGAGTGCCTTGAGGACGTGCGCAACGTCTGTTTCTTTCACCACTACGCTTCTCCGCTCCCGCAATACTGCAGTGACCAGCTCCAGAGCGGCCTTGGCAGAATCGCTGGTCATGCTGGGTGCATCCTTGATAAGCATTACGGCTTCTTTGACGTACACGGGAGCGTTCTGATCTAGCTCGGCAAGTGGCACTTTGATGATGGCAGCGAGCAGTCTTACTGCAGCCAGCTTGACCTCTTCCTGTCCCGCAACGAGAGCATCACCGATCATGGGGAGAAATCCGGCCATGTTGCCGGGCGTGGGCAAGTCTTCGTGCTTCCGGACGAGCTTGCGTACCATGTTCAATGCGAAGCTGCTAAGCTTGAACAATTGCGATGTGGTCGCACCTTTGCTTTTCGACTTGTTCGCGGACTTCATCTGAATGAGGTACTTGCGGACCTTGTAGTCCTGTTTCTCCGCTGGTGCTGACAATGCGTGCTGTTCCGCGTATACCTGGCGCACGATCTCGTGACAGAAAGTGAGCATATCTCGGCTTCCTGCTGCTATATTCTGGTCTACACCTTTGCGCAGGCGGGTCAGCAGTTCGTCGACCTTTTTCGCCATCTTGGAGTCTAGCTTTTCGGTGAGCAGAGCACGCAGCGGTTGCAGGAGTAGGCCAAGCTTCTTGATCGGCGTCACCCTTGCCAACAGTTCCATAGTGTCGAAGCTTTTGCTGCTCTTGACCTCCTTCATGCCGCTCTTGTACTCTTCTGCGTCTTTTTCTTGACCGGTGATGCCAAAGATGTCATCCATGATGATTGACATCATATCTGTGAGGCAATGATCTAGGTCGCCAGGTTGGCACACCGCCGTGATCCTCACAAGGAGGGAATGGACTGTGAAAGACAGCACGTGCAGCTGATAACCCCTTAGTAAGGCGCCACGCAGCTCTTTCAATATGAAGCCGAGGTACTGTGGTCCCACAAGGGACAATACGGCAGCAAGAGTCTTCCTTGTCTGGTCGCGAGCTTCCTGACTCTTACTTCGCAGGACCTGGGCGACATCTGTGAGGACACCTGGAAGACGCTCTGCAAGCTCCGAAGCTGGCAGTAGCAACATGAGCTTGACGATCGTTACAGCGACCGGCATGCGGCGGTCAACAGTAGACTCGTCTTTGCGATGTAGGTAGTTCAATAGCGGAGGCAGGAAGTCCGCCTTGACGTTCTCGCTCTGATTCGCGGTAATGGCTTGGCTGTTGTCGTCGGTGGAGCGTTTGACCCTCGAAGTGAGTGCATCGACAAATGCAGCCAGCAATCTCAGCACCGTCTTCTCGAGCGTCTCCTTGGTAGTGATATACCCGACGTAACGCTTGAACGTCGCTCGGAACGCGGACCAATTGAGCGAACCGGCGAGAGCACCAACGGTGATGACTGCCTGATCTGCCAGAGCTCTTCCAGCATCACCTGCTGCAGGATCCAGTATGAAGTGTTCAAGGAAAGGCAACAGCAACCTCGTGATGTTGCTGGAGCTGATCTGTGGCGCTTCATCGCCCAGATTGCGTAGTGCACGGAGCCGACGGTGCTGCTGGATGTTAAGAGCATTGACAAAGAACGATGCCTCCTCATCCGTGCTGGAGGTCAGACCTTTCATGTCGCTCAAGGCTTGCCATTCGCCCAAATGCTCGACCATGTGGCCCAGAAGCGCGAGGTATTCGGCACGAACCAGCTCGGTGGGTGTCTTCAGACCATGCTCAATGCCAGGCAGGAGGACCTGGCTCAGCAGAGGCTTTAACGCTTCGAGGTCCTCCGCTGCAGCATTCACGAAGAGCCTGAGAGCCTGAGCAGCACTCGAACGGTTCACAAGATCATCAATGTCCGATACGTAGAACAGACAATTGTGTAATATTGGTGACCAGTGTCGAGCGCCAAATGTCTTCCAGGTTTCGGCGATCTCGGCAAAGGCTTGCTCACGTTGGTCATGGTCTGGCCGGTCGAGCCGTTCGCTTTGAGCATTGAGTCGTGAGCATATGCTTGCAACCTCGGACAACCCTTCTGTTTTTCGACAGATCTTCGCCAGAACATCCGAGAGAAGTTTTCGGCTTTCAGCACGAGGTAGTCGAGAGAACAGGCCTGAGACTGCTTCATAGAGTGGATCTTCGGGTGTTGTTTCAGCGATGTCGAGAAGTGGCAGTAGCGTCTTTAGCAAGCCGCTCTTCGTGCCTGGCGACACGAGTCTACTTGGCTTGGTCAGAAGCTCACTACACACCCCTATCAGCGAGCGAGCTTCTTCTCCATCTTCGATCCGGCCCGCCAATTGCGTTAGACTTTGCACAGCGGCGTCAAGAACGTCCTTTGAAGGAGTTGCGGTAAGCACTTTGCCTATACTTTGCACAAAGCCTGTCACGTGAGGATCGAGCACAGCACCGTCTGCGCTCGGCGATAGCAATGGGTCAAGGATATTTTGCAGCACAAACAAGCGTACTTCGTCCTTGGCATTCGAATCGCCCAAGAGCTCGACGATGCAAGTGAGCGCATCAACGCCCTCACCAGCGGACAAACACGTAGCAGTGTGCGGTGCGGCAGCCCAGGCTCCGAATAAGCGCAGCATACCTGGAGACGAGTCAGCTTAATTCACAAACATTGCAGGCACGCCATGACATACCTGAGATTGACTGCAAATTCTCAGAAGCGAAATTCGCCAGGCGCGGACGCACTACTTCCTGCATTATCACAGCAACCTTATCGCCAAGCTCGGAATCGTTCATGTCAGTATAGAGGTGAACCAAGCATTGGACTCCGGTCTGTCGTATCGAGCGCAGCAACGATCCATCATCTGGCTCGCTCGAGCTGTCGAGCTTCCTGGCCGCGGCGATCGTGGAGTTCAGCACGGCGTGAAGCAATTTAGAGGCGAATGGCTGTAGCTCGGCGCCCAGTGTGTCCAGCATGTCGTTCAGCATGTTCAGCATCCCAAGCTGTTGCCTAGGCGAAGATCCTACGACCGCAACACGCACATCGGTTGCTGGTTCGCTCGACACCGATGCCGTCGCAATGTCGACAAAAGTGCCGACTGTGTTCTCGCCGAAGCGTGCAAGTGCAACGAAGACGGCCTTCCGTCGAGACCCCTGCTCATGCTTGCCGCCAGCAACAGCTCTCCCGTAAAGCAGACGCAACAGCACGGGCATCAATATGACATGGTCTTCCGCCCGGATGGTCTCGTCACTGTCACTTTCCTGCAGGAACACCGAGACCTCCTCCCGAAAGCGTGCTTCGTCGAGCATGTTGACCAGATGCTCCTCGTAACGGTTTATGGCAGGTGTCTTCCAGGCAAATATAGCTCCAAGTGCAGAACGCTGGATCTCTGCATCCCCATTCGCACAGAGATTCAGCAAAGCCTCGTAAACTTCAGCTGACTTGTAGAGTACCCTGGGATTGTTGAATTTTGCAAAGACGGCCAACATGGCTTTCTGATCTTTCCGCGCCCAGCGATCGGCCGTGGGACTATCTTCATCGCTTCCAGCTCCAGTATTGCCGGCCCATCGCAAGAGAACTGGCACCAACATGCGAGAGCGTTTCTCAGCGAGCTGTGGCGCTTTGTCCAGGACTCTTAGTGCCTGACTGCGTGAAGTAACGGTGAAGACTGCGCAGCCTTCTTGCTCTTTGCCGAGCTGCTGCTGAGGAGAAAGGTATCCACTACTAGGCTCTTCGAACACTTGCTTGCTAATAGCAGAGAGCTTCGCAAGGTTCGAACACTCGAAGTCAGACACTACGTGAAATCCTTCCGAAGCGACCGTGAGCGGTGTAGAGTGCTGTGCCTCATCGTCTTTATCAGCCGACGCCTCAAGCCACGCTTGAGCGAGGCTTATCACGACCTCTTCTGCACGTGTATCCTTGCATAAGTCCGTGATGGTGCTAATGGCATCATCCCAAGCTTGGGCAAGCCGCAAATGTAGCAAGCCAAAACAATATGTAGGTACTGCTTGGCGGATGAGTACATCTTCAGCGCTGTGCTGATAGTCCACTGCAAGCTTGCGGATGTTCATCGAGATGGCGCGGCTCGAAGCTAGGCTGATTGGTGTGGTCTCGATAGCGAGAGCACTATTTACTGCTTCGGGTACTCCGACGCCTTTGAGCTCGTAAAGCTTCGCCATGACCTCGAGACTTCGCTCCCGTACCTCATGAGACGGCAAACACAGAGCTTTGATCAACGACTGCTCCAGGACAGGCGTGTACGAGGCACTAAGCGTCAACTCTTTACTGAGACTCGCGTAGCGTAGCAGATTGGTCCAGAACCGTGGGCGTGTGAAGCATGTTGCGCTAAATTCACATAGCCGTGGCCACCAGTGAGCCAATACCGTAGAGTCTTCTTGCATCTGTAATAGCCGCTCCAGACACGTGCCGAGTGCGAAGCTCCGGTACTCTTCAGAGGTCGAGGCATTTGAATCTAGCGCATGATCGATGATTTTCGTCAAACATAAAACCAGCTTTTGTCGAGTTTCATCACTCACGTCCAGATACGATAGCGCCGCTAGCAACGCGTTCGAGGCCGCAATATCTTCCTCTGAAGGCTGTGCGCAGCTTGCGAGCGTTGCCACTCGCTCACAAAGCGCCTTCTGTCGTGGCGCCGGTACTTTGAGCTTGATGTCCGGGACGTACGAAGCAATTTGCGGTAAAGTACTATAAAGCTCCTCTTCGTAGCTCTGCCACTGCTCCGCTGCGAACTTCTTGAGCTGGGGCAGCACGAATTGGGTGAACTTTTCAGAGCCCAGTCTAGCCGATAGATCGCAGAACCTCAAAAAGTACGCAGACCATTTCCCCTTCCGTGCAGTCTCAACGACAGCGAGTGCTGGGAGCACAGCATCGACGCTTGCCGATTGCAGTACCACGGCTAGAACGCTCAGCAACCCGGTCGCCACAGCATCGGTGAGCTCCGCAAGTTGATCGGCCGCCGCAAGGGTTGCTTTCAGGGTCTTGACAATTGGCTTCCAGTCGGCGATCCTGGTTCCCTTCCTGACTGATATGACGGTGAACAGCAGAGCGCTGTCCACGCGTAAGGTCGCCTCGTCAGACATGTTACTCTCATCAATGTGCGCAATAACAGTGTCAAGGATGGGCCGAAAGGTGTCCGGGGTAGTATGATGTATCAAGCTGGTCAACGTTCCCGTTACGATGGCTGTGGCAACGTGTCGATCGGTTCCGGTCAAACTATCGCACGCTTCGAGCAGACTTTGTACTGTTGCAGTACCACTAGAATGGATACCAAGTTGGATGCCCTTGATAGCCTCAGTGAGAAGAGTAAGCACGCCCTGGTGATGTAGGTTCGCCGCTCGCTCTTCCGCAGTCTCAGCACAATCTTGCAGCAGACGGCCAACGATCAGATCAAGCGGCTTCGGATCGCGATCATAAGTGGTGGCAGCTTTCCGAACAAGAAAGCTCAATGACTCGGCGGCGAAGCGAATGATGAACGGCTTCTGCGGCTCCTTACCCAGGTATGGCGACATGAGGCTGTATAGAGGCCGTAGGTCTTTCACCAAGTAGCGAGAGAGATACTTGAACAGCCATGCCAAGCATGTAAAGCTCCATTCTATTACGGATTGATCCTGATGTTTTGCAGCGACCGCTGCAACGGTGGACACTGCTCGCTCGAAGTGGTTCTCCTCGAAGCGCACCCCGAGATCGTGCGCAAAATGCGAGAGCAAGCTGAGCAGAGGTTCCATAGCCAGAGCATCCGCCTTCTCGATGTATGTAACCAGCAGATCCATGATCGTGTGCTGGTTGTGTAGCACCATAGGCAGACTGTCGCAAAGTGGTGCCACATCTTTGATGAAATATGTGAAGGTGGTGGAGAGATTCAGGTCCCGCCATTCTGACAACGAGCGTCCGAAGTATGTCGCCGTCTCTTCTGTGAGTTCCTCATCTCCCTCGATTCCTCGTCTGCGCCGGATTGGGTCGATTTTGAGGTTTGCGATACGCTCGGTAAAGCCTTTGAATCGGAAGTTCTTCGTCGTTGTGGTCGTCCGCCTCCTCTTCTTCATGGGCTTCACCACCTTCGAAGGCTTCTTCGCCTTCATCGTGGAGCCAGCCATCTTACATTGAGCAGCGCAGCAAAGTGCGGATGATCAGACGTTCATCACGAACTTTTTTGAAAGGCGATCGTCAAGGCATGCACGACGGGAAGGATTCGTGGAGCCGAAAGCTTATTTGCGATGGCGCTAGCAAGAAACAACGACGACAGAAATGAGAACAGTGAGTGATACACAAAACATGCTTGTGACTGCTTCATACATCTTCTGCTTCTGAGCCCGAGCCTGCGGTGCAAGCAGCCATCTGATCCTGACTCTATCGTTGATTTAGAGCACTTGCCACTTTCACGATTTCCCTCCCATCTGGACTCGAAGTGAGCCTTGAAGGTGAGCTGAATCCTCACTTGACCACTCGAAATCACATGCTTTCATGGCGACTATAATAATGGCTTCCAAGATGTGCGTTCTTCTCTTCTTTACAATACACACCACCATTATGAGAATGCCTCAAGCTAATCGACAGAACAGCGTGGTCATCGGGGCCGTCAATGGCAGACTCACAGATGTATTCGCGAAGCTCACCACTTTGCACGCCAAGCAGAACTTCACCTTCTGTATCATAGCTGGTGATCTCTGCGCCAATCCGGATACCGCGACGGATGCCAATCGAGAGGACCTGGCCAAACTACTTCGGGGAGACATAATCGTACCATTCACGACCTACTTTGCAATCGGCCGACAAAAGCTCCCTGCAGAAGTGATCAACGTGCTGGAGAAGAATCATGGCGAGCTATGTCCCAACCTCAGCGTCCTCGAACGAAAGTCGTCCATGAAGACCTCCGAAGGCTTCCGCATCGTCGCTGTTGGTGGCGCAAACAGTTCGATCACAGATGAGGCCGGAGTCAGTCAGTATGCCTCTGTATACACTGATGGTGATGCTCAAGCTGCAGGCAAAGGATTCGCTAGCGCCGACATCCTCGTCACAAGCGACTGGCCAGCTCATGTCCAGGACGGCGCCAAGAATCGGTACACCACGACGCTCCCACCGAGCACCGAAAGCATTGCAGAGCTTTGCGTGACGTTGAAGCCTCGTTACCACTTCTCGGCGTCGAATTCTCATTACGAGCGCGAGCCCTTCTTCCACAACGGCCCCGTCGCTCGCCTCATCACCCGCTTCATCAGCTTGGCACCATTCGGCAATGCCGCAAAGGAGAAGTGGATCTATGCTTTCAGTCTCGAGCCCTCTGCCGATCCGTCACTTACTCTTCCAACAGGCTGCACAGCTTCGCCCTTCAATGCCGGCAAGAAGCGCAAGCTCGAATCGCAAGAGTCAGACTTCAACAGCTTCCGGTTCGCTAACGGTGCCACTGACCACTACCAGCCCGATTACCGCCGTCAGAAACGACCGCGCAACCACGCGCCACTCACACCCCAGCAATGCTACTTCTGCCTTGGTAACAACGACCGCGAGGCACACATGATTGGTTCGATCGGAACGGAGGTCTACCTCACCATCGCCAAAGGCCCACTGAGCACTCGTCAGACATACCCGGACCTTGGGTTCCCCGGACATATGCTTTTGATATTGATGGACCATCATCCAACAATGTCAGCCATAGGCGAAGCTGGAGTGCGGCAATCGACAGTCACTGAGATGCAGCGGTACCGTAATGCACTGCAAAACATGCTTGCGGAGAAGTCGAAAGGTGAGGATGGGCGTGCCAAGCTAGGCGCGGTCACATGGGAGATCAGCAGGTACAGTGGCGTGCATTTGCACTGGCAGTTTTTACCGGTTCCGGTGGACATGATCCAGAAAGGGCTGGTAGAAGCAGGGTTCGACGTCGAGGCTGAAAACTCGAATTACCCGAAGTTCGCGAAAACATTCAAGGAGATGGAAGAGATCGAGGAGGGCAATTTCTTCAAGGTGATGATATGGTCGGAGGGAATGCGGAAGGAGATGGTGATGCCGCTGGATGGAGACTTCAGGTTTGATCTGCAGTTCGGAAGGCGGGTGATGGGCAAGCTGCTGGGGTTGGCGGCCAGGACGCACTGGAAAGATTGCGGGCAGACGACGGAGGAGGAGACGGCGGATGCGAAGGTGTTCAGGGAGGCTTTCGAGAAATTCGAACCTTCCGAAGAGGTCGAACCTGACGCTGGCCCAGCAACCGCGGGTGCAGTATAAGAGCTGTGGACTTGAGAAAGAGGTTGGCAATACGCAGTATTGGCTTCATCACACTCCTCACCGTTGGACTCCCTGGTGCACATGAGATATCTCCAAGATTCAAGCTGCACACGGTCAGATCACGGGTATGTATCCGACTTCTTGGTTAATACGGACTCTGCTATAGGTTCGCAGACAGAAACATAGTGGATTTGACCCGCAGCTGACATGAAGCCCGGCATCTGTGCCGAACTAAACTCAAAGTGCGCATATATATGTTCTTACCGTTTAGCTGTTCTGTACTGGACATCATCATCATCATCATCATCATGCTCAGAAGACTGCGCGCCCGCCTTAGGCACAACCCCACGCAGAAGGTTGCGTCGAATACTCTAGAGCCAGATCAGGAGCTGCTCGAATCCATCTTTGTCGCTCTCAAGCGACAATATGCAGACAAGCCAGCCTCTGTAGTACGAGAAGCCGCCGAGAAGGCGGCGAAGGCCGCTGTCGCTTCTCTCAAGAATCAGTTTGTTGCTCGCTGTGACCTATGAGTATTTATCTGTCAGTCACTCACCATTTGCCAGGTCTGATTGGAGCCCTCAGAAGCCTGAGACCATCGAGGATCGGCTAGAGAAATGCATCAGAAGTCTGCTTCATGAAGAGTACCCATACACAAAATCCTCAATGATAAACGAGGTCGCGAGTATATGCGCGCCATACACAGTCGCGAGGATACTCAGAGAGTAAGGTAATTTAGCCACCTGATGAAACCCTCTCTAAATAGTTGGCAGGAAACGGCGTGACCATACGGGCTGCCGGAATATCCAATATTTGGACCTCCCTTCAGAGCTGCGTAACATGATTTATGAACTTACGGTCACAGCGCCAGATCAGCGGGTCTTGTACACCGGACACACTGATAGCTGGGGTGACATGCTGCTGTATGGCCTAAAGCCGGCACATCCCTGGGGGATTTATCCTACAGTCCTAGACGCTCGCCAACCACCCATCACCCGAGTGTCTCGGCAACTCAGAAACGAGGTGAGTCTGGCCCCTGGGAACACGGCAGGGGAGAGGATTGGCACGGTTGCGTCACCCGAGCATGATCTGCTCTCCCCCAGGATATGCACTGACCACATGTGCGTATCCAGACACTCGGCATGTTCTATGCTGCGAACAAATTCGCGATCGTCTTGCCCGGCTATGCGTGGCCAACAGCTAAGAAATCCGTGGATGTTTTCCTGCGCTGGGCCAAGGCCGTTGGAGAGGGCAACAGGCGTGCGATCGTCAAGCTTTACGTTTGTTCACAATTATACACGCATTGGCAAGGCAAGACTTTCGACCAAATCATGCAAGAAGCGAACTTGCAGTGGGCAGACGGTGTCATACATGAGTTGTATATGTAGAGCTAGCCACTTTGGAGAGCGAACGGCGGTGTCCTTTCGCTAAAACCGAGGAATAAACAAAGCTGGGCAGTAGTCGGTCAGGTGGATGGGGTCGGGTGCACCAAGATAGAGCTGTATGATGCACAGTGCACGGCTTTAAGACGCGGAAGTGCCATCTCCCCTTGCGGATTGACGAACAAGTAAGTTGACGGGGACAGGAGCTTATGATGCTTCGTAGCATACAGCAGCATACGGACTTAGCTCAGGTGTTATCGTGCTCCTCTCGTATCGTAACAGCGTACCCACTCATTTACGTAGTACGTTCATCCCTCATATCATCTCGCCCTCACCTTCCTCCTCGCCCTCACTCCACTCTTCCATCTGCGCCTCCGCCTCCTCGGCCCTCTTCTGCACCTCCGCCAAGCCACTGACCTCCTCCACAAAGCCCTTTTGGGCGATGGCTTTCTTGACAAAATCCCAGCCATTCTTCTCGTAGGCTTCGAGTATAGCAGGCGAACAGGCTGCGCAGCAGTCATATGCTGATCCCTTAACTTGTATGGTCTGCCATGTGCTCATGTACCCTCTTAGCTGATGCGGGACGGTACCCAACGGGTGTGCATTCGGCAAGCTTGGATCCGTTGGCGGCGCGGGTAAGATCTGGTTAATACTTCCTGAGGCCGGTATGGGCGCGGGAGCCCGGGCACCGAGTTTGTGCTGTGTGATTGAGACCAGCATCTCAACAGCGAGTGCCGAGGCCAGAGGAGCAGCGCCAGGCCGAGTAACAGTACATTGCTGGTCGAGCGTGGCGTTCTTCTGGCTGTCGGCCGGCGCGACGACGTCGGAACAGAAGTAACATCCCAGCTCCTCTTCCTTCGCAACGCTGTTCGTATCGCATTTTGTACCCTTGTCATCGTTGCCAGTGACTTTAGGACGCGATTCTATCACATCTCCAGCAGCTTTCTTCAACGCATCGGGCACGCCCTCGGTTTCGCCTACTACTGTAGGCTCGGTGGATGGCTTTGTCTTATCCGCAGAGGCCGTCGTCCTCAGCCCATGCCGCATGACGACATACGTGTCGAATCCCAGAGCAGCGTTGATTACGACCTTGCCAGCCGCCTTGCCCATGACCGTAGGCAGCCACCTGCTTTCCCTCGAATCCATGAGCAAAAACACCGCATCATGACCATCGATCAAATGTTTGAGCTTGTCAAAGTCTTTCTTCGTTCTCTCCTCATCTAGGAGCGCGTGACCAACCATCGGCACGCTCATACACAGCCCTTGCGCGTCCATGCCGGGGTAGATCTCGGACAGCACATCTGCAGCACGCTCTGCTTTCCGGACACCACCATCTTCGCAATCCTTGAAGTCGTACAGTGGCTGCCTGACCGGGTTGCTGTAGCTCACTTTGCCATTATCGACGAATGTGATCTTCCTCACGCCCCAGCCCATCAGTCCTCTGGCAACGTACGAGCCTAATGTGCCAGCTCCGAGAAGGAGACAAGAGGTGTGCTTGATCCTGTCCAAATCGATAGAAGGTGAAATTCGCCACTTGATCAGTTTGAGATTGAGGTCGACGGCTTGATCGGCTAGCTTCGCGGGATCCATGTATGCTGCCAGATCTACGGTGCGAGAAATCAGCTTATTGCGCTCATCACGCTCCCAGCCTGTCACTTTCGGAAGCTCAGGATGCTTGGGTGGTGACCGTGGTGCTTCGACTGGTGCCGGATCAGGTGATACATCGGTAGGGCCAGACCTGCGCTCTATGAGCTCGCCGAAAGCATCGACGTCTCCAGGTCTGAGGGCGGACGAGGCACCCATGATGGGGATCTCACGAGTCGTCGACTGTTGCTCTTGCAGGATATCGTGTACAGGTGTGGCGGATTGCAGGCTCAGCACCAAGCTTGTGGGATGCTCACGTCGCGGATGCGTGTCGCGATAGCAGAGGACTTGTACCTTGTCCAGACGCCACCGTTGCCTGACCAGTACCAGCAGATTCCGCAGTTGCCAACCCGGATTGCTAGGATAAGTAGATGGATCCGCGAAGCACACGAATCGATCTTCCTCTTCAGCAGTCTTGAAAAAGTCGTCTTCGTAACTTGATAAGGATGCCACAGACCACAGAAAGCCGAGCTCGCCAAGACTTTGGGTTCTGCTTTTCCTTCGATTCTGTGCTGCGAAATTCATGTTTCCGTCGTCGTCTTTCTCCTCTTCAATCTCGCCACCTCCACCGTGCTGCCTCCACTGTGCTTCGAGGACTTCCTTCCGCACACGCTTCGCAAGAAAGAAGCCATGCTGTCGAGTGTCGACACTGTACCGCCACGTTTGCACGGTCTCGACAAGCGTCTCGGTCTCCTTCTTACCCAGCTTGCGGACACCATCTGCGGCTTCAGTACCTTCTGGTGATAACAGCCGCCACGGCGGGTCAGAGTGGATGCATGGATAGGCGAAGTGGTAAGTGAACCTATACTTCTTCAGATCTGCATAGCAAATTGCCGAGAATGAGCATAACAGGCTCGGACAGCTGTAGATTGTGCCATCGCATATTGCATCCCAGATCGTTCGTCCAGCGCGCTCGATGTGCGCCGCTTTGTCAACGTTTCGGAACTCCTCGGCTGTGTTGAAGTTACGAATGAGTCCTTCAGCTCTGTAGAAGCTCTGTGGACTGCTTGAGAGTTTATAAGTCTGGCGTCTGCCTGATCGGTGGGGTCTGATACTTACGTACTCGTCAGAAGTCAAAGCGGAGGCGTGAATCTGCATGCGAGAGGAACGTTCGGGTGAGTCTTTGTGGTTGATCTCGTACAGACCGAGCAGTTTACGTGCGGACGAGTCGAGCTTGTCATGATTGATCTTGAGATTGGCAAGGGCTGAGTAGAAGGCCAGTTCGACGTCGGACGTCCACGGCGCGTACTGGAGGGCGTGTGTCGCCATGTTTGATGGATGCTAGGGAACTACTAGGAATGTCAGCGACTTCGAAGGACGACGACACCAGGTGTCAGTAGCAGCGGCAGCAGGCAGCAGAGACAGCGGAGCATGTGTCGAGTCCAGGTGAGGTTGTTGGTGGAGGGTGGCTTGGGTGGTTGTGGTCTCGTGCCCCCCGTTCGGCGGCAAAATGCGGGCGGACTCGCTCCGCTAGCGCAGACGCGTGACAGACGCGTCAAGAGCGACGGCCATGAAGCAGTCACGAAAAAACGCATTGGAAGCAGAGCAAACTATGCTGATAGGCATCTGCGGCGGTGAGCCCAAACATGGCTTTGATAAAGTTTGTAGCTAACGACTGCAGGCATCTGCGCGGGAAAGCAATCGATCCAGAACTACCTCATCGAGCGACATGGCTTCGAACCACTCGAGCTCGCCCGTGAGACGATCCCAAGCGTAGAGAAGTCAGCGTCCCAGACCGAAGTACCTAAGAGTCAAGGCTCGGCTGCGCCACGTTCACCCTTTGCCTCTGTGAACGATTTGGTCGATTTCACCACTGCAAACTGGCAGAAGAACTTCTGCACCACTTCAATTCACTCTGAAGCTGTAGTCGAGGCTCTGTGCCATCGGCCCTTCTTCGTCCTGGTTCACGTCGATGCCCCCATCTCAACACGATGGCAGCGCTTCAAAGACCGATGTACCCAGGCCTCTATGACGCCGCCAACGCTGGAACAGTTCGTCCTCCGTAACGACGAGCACCTGTACAATGCTGCAACCGGACTTCCTTCATTAGCATCACGAGCGCAAGTCAAGCTGCTCAACTCTACAACCTCGCTCGTCAAATTATACTCAGCACTGGACGCTCTACACCTGACAGACCCGTCTCGGATGCGTCCAACATGGGATCACTACTTCATGACTCTCGCCTCACTGGCAGCCAGACGAAGCAACTGCATGCGTCGGCAAGTCGGCTGCGTGCTCGTCCGCTCGAATCGTGTCATCTCGACGGGCTACAACGGCACACCGCGCAATGTGAAGAACTGCAACGACGGTGGCTGTCCGCGCTGTAACGATGGTGGTGGACGCAGCGGTGTTGGATTGAGCACCTGTCTGTGTCTGCACGCCGAGGAAAACGCTCTGCTCGAGGCTGGTAGAGAGAGGGTGGGCGGAGGAGCGGTGCTGTATTGCAATACTTGTCCTTGCTTGACGTGCTCGATTAAGATTGTGCAAGTGGGCATTACAGAGGTAGTGTTCAACCAGAGCTACTACATGGATGCGGAGGCGGCAAAGATCTTCAATGAGGCCGGGGTGAAGTTGAGGCAGTTCTCGCCGCCTAAGGAGGGATTGGTCACGTTGGCGGACGAAGCGGTGCCAGCTCAACTCTCTTCGAGTGTGCAGGCAATGATCGCGCCCGCAAATCCGCCGACACCACACGCGGCACTTAATGGGACGACGCCTGCGAAACCTTCGACCACAGCACAGATCGATCCTACCTTGGTACCGGACAAACAGGCACAAACGAATCCGAGCAGCACAGTAACCGCTGCACCTGCGACCCATGTCACTGCTTGGCGAGGGCAAGATCCCTACACCACAACGTATCAGCAGCTGACTGCTGACCAGAAGGCAGCACTTGACAATCGACGACGTACGGAGCCTACTTCGACTGTGCGTGAGTTTCTCCAATACTGGCAGACGCTACAAATGTGGGGAAATGATGGGACGTTTATGAAACCAGGCATGGTTCACCCAGATGGACGTCTGCCAAATCTCGTGTACGGACCCGGACTCTTCCGTTTACTGGGAGCCAAAGAAGCAGTCCCCTCGGACGAAGGCGTCTGCAGTGCCTGCGCAACCAGTGCCGCCGCAACCACGCACGGAGCCTGGTCAGGCCCAGCAGACGTCAGGTCTTGAGTACATAGACATGACAGAAAATGGACCGCCGCAGACCACATCAAGACCGGGCGGTGTTGCGCATACCTCTGTGTCGGCTCTCAAAGCTGTTCAACAACCTGCAGCAACTCGCGTGGGATCTCAGCTTGCTGCCTCCGTATCTCATCCTGTAGGCAATAGTAGCGCAACGACACCCAAGCCCAATGCTTCGGTGGTCAAGCCAGCTCTAAAGGGACCGATTGACGCTCGAATCATACACTATCGCGGTCCTGGCACCGCTACGCCCCAGCAAGCACGACAAGCACCTCCATCTGTGCCAGACACACCTGCCCTGGCTGAAAATCGCGCCGCCGCAAACGGAGGAGTGGCGAAACGTCCAGCAGTAGCTCCGCCCGAGAAGCCAAGTGCCAAACGACAGCGCACAGACGAGCGCGTACAAAGCCGCGCCCCCAAGCTGAATATCCAAGATCCTCTCGCTAACGTTAGCAAGACGGCGAAAGGCGTATACAATATAATGGCCACGATATTGAAGAGTAACTACTCGAGTCGCGTCGACGAAGCAGAAATCGTAACTGCACTGTTCCTGACGAAAGCCAAGGTACACGAAGCGTGCATGGAGCTTAAGGCGCTTGATCTAGTCGTCATGCCTATTCCCATACTTGACTACTATGTGCCGGTACCTTTGAAAACCTGGAGAGAGAGGCACTAGCGATGAAAGTAAGCTAGCTATGTTCCTTGTAATTATTACAATACGTTTCTGTATATAGTCATCCTTCGATCAACCAACTGCCTCTCTGCTGTGCTGTCGGCGAGTGCCCGTCATCTCCAGGCTTGCGTTTATGCAAGCAAAGTGGATCCAGGCCAGCGGGCCGAACCTCTAGCGCCGCGCTAGATGTCACGGTGAATGTTCGATCTCTTGACATCAATCCTATATAAAACATCCGCATAGTCGTGCTTTACGACAGTACATGACATCGAACCGTGCAAGTCCTTTCGCAAGCAGCAGTACTGTGTCGGACATAGGAAACCAGTTTACGGACCTCGCACAACTGGACCTCATTGGAGATCATAAAAGAGCATTGCAGCATGAGCTTCTTAGTCTTGATCCCTCCTGCGGTCGCAGCAGACGTGGAATCTACTGTGAGCCTCTCAGCCGACCGCCCGTACAAGTGTCCATCATGCGACAAAGCGTTTCGCCGTCGCGAGCATATGATACGCCATATGACGACCCACGCACGCGAAAGGTCGTTCGGATGCCCGCATCAGTCTTGTAGTAAGCGATTCAACCGAGCGGACGAGTTGACGCGACACCGACAGCGCATACACGGAGAACCGAGGTTTGGAGAGATGAGCGAGGAGCAGAAAGTGGTTCCTACCGCAGCCACGGTTGTGCTCCCCGTACGAAGTAGCGCCCAGAATGTATGACCTACCAATGAACAAGCTCGCAATCAGAAGTCTCACGTGGCAATCGCTCCTCGCAAGGCTGATGGCGGTACGACACGCAACGCAATCGAAAGTGCTGAGACGATTCCACGAGTAGCGAGCACGCAACAGGAGCGGCTACCGCAAGGGATTCTTCCTGAAGGTCTCTCATCGAAGCGCGAGCAGAAACAGCAGCGCATCGATGTCCTCCCTACCTTAAGTAAAAAATCCAGGGTCCTCTATCAGGTCGTGACGGATCTTATCGAAAAGAAAAAGACCAATATTAAACGCTGGCCAGCCGGGATGATACTGGGCTATCCCACTCATATCGTCGAAATGAATCAACTGACGGGAGCGTCTTTAAACGAGCTAGTGCACACCTCCTCGGAGCTCTGTAAGGTTGGGTTGATGGCGAAGACTCTATCGCAAGCTGGCTGGTATCACACGATCCCAATGAGAGAGTGGGCTAAGCAGCATCCAATTGGCATCGAAGCAGCTCGTGCACACGTGGACCCATTGAGATCAAGCAATGATTTAGAGTAGCATTTGAGACGCAATCGTCAGAGCAAGCTAGTATACATCAGCATGATTTAGCACGAGACGTCAGCAGCCATAAGGCATGAGCCAGGCCGCCCGATCGCTCTTTCGTGCTTTGCTTTCGTCCTTTCCCATCCTCAACGTCATTTTGCGACCGTCCGAAAGCATGGACAGCTCAGCATCAGCATCAGCAAGCCGCAAGACGCAGCATATCCTCGTGCCCATATCTCACTCCCATCCCCATATCCACCCCAGTCCCCTCAATGTCGCAGCTTCAACATCGCCGCATCAAAGGCTCGGCCCATACTTGCTCGGCCAAGGCGGCAACTAACCACCCTGCCCTCCGCGCGCATAAGGATGAAACCCGCGATGACCACCACGCCCACCGCCTCGATAATTCCCGCCGGGCCTACCAGCGTTCTTCGGGCCCGTAGGCGCACCGGCCGGCGCTTGGGGAGGAGGCTGCGAACCCCGCCCACCACGTCCTCTCCCTCCACCATTGAAACCTCCCCGCATACCACTGCCCATGCCTTGGGGAGGGGGCACATCATCGTACATGCCCTCCCAGCTATTCTGATTCCCGCCGAATTGACCCTGCTGCTGCTGTTGTGGCCCACCAGGTCCCATGCGCTGCATACTCTGCTGCTCATACTTCCTCTGCTCAAACATCAACTGCTCCTGCGCATTAAACCCTCCCTGACCACCCCCCGGCGTCCCACTCCCCGCCGCAACCGGACTCAAACTCCCCTGCTGTTGCTGATCCCCACCCATCTCCTGCCGATAACCTCCACCTCCACCCTGCTGCATAGCAGCCATCTGCTGCATCATCTGCGGATTAACCTGCATCCCCCTCTGCTGCATCATAGCCACCATCTGCGGGTTCAACATCCCCGGCCCCCCACCCCCACCCCCGCCAGCATTCATAGCCATCTGCTGCTGCATCATAGTAAAATACTGCTGCATCCGCTGCCAATACTGCGCCATCATAGCCGGACTCATATTATTCCCCGGCGGTCCCCCATCCCCCCCACCCATGCCACCCCCAGTCGGCATCTGATTAACCCCACTCCCCCCAAACCCACCCCCACCACCTCTATCACCAAACCCTCCCCCATCCCTCCCCCCCCTCCCCCCGCCAAACTTCTTCGGCCCCGAATCACCCTCCCTCATATCCCCCCTAGGCTGCGCCCTCTTAACCTCAATCCCCTTCCCACAAATCGCCAGCGGCCCCTCCAACGTCCTATCAACCGCAGCCTCACTATCAAAAGTCACAAACCCAAACCCCCTCGGCCTCCCAGTCTCCTTATCCATCATCAACGTCGCATCCAACACATTCCCGAACCCCCTGAAAAACCCCGCGAAATCCTCCTGACTCGCATCCTGACTCACTCCACCCACGAAAATCTTCGCAGTGCGCTCCTGCTCGTCACGAGGGATGGCGCGTTTGGGATCGATGAGTTTGCCGTCGAGGGTGTGTTCTTTGACCATGACGGTGTTGACTACTTTGGGGTCGCGGAAGGTTAGGAAGCCGAAGCCTCTGCTGCGGCCGGTGGCGCCGTCGCGCATGACGGTGCATTCTACTACGTCGCCGAATTGGGAGAAGTATTGTTTCATGTTTTCTAGTAATATGTGTTAGTAGAGGTACAGGTGAGTGTGGTGAGGTTGCGAGGACTTACCGTCCGTGGTCTCCCAGTTCAGGCCGCCGATGAACATTTTGCTGGGGTCATGTTAGTGAGTGTCCTTTACCAATTCAACAACGAAGCAATCATGGACATGTGCGTTGTGTGTCATTAGTAGTGTGTGTGTGCGTCGCTGTCGTCCGTCCTTCATCAAGAAGTGGTGGCGTTGGCTTCTCCGATTCCGTGCCAACGACCTCCAGCCATACAACACGTCCTCCATGATGCAGCGTGGCAACAGGCAGCCCGATGAGACATATATCGTCACCCGATGCATAGCCATGCATTGACATGCGACACCTTCCTGCAGCAAGGCGTGTTGCAGGACGTGGAAGCCTGAACGCACAGCTTGGCGTGAGGTCCCTGATTGCAAAAAGCGGGGCGACGGGAAAGCCTCTTCTCATCTCCAAACGCAATACTGCAGCAGTGTGTGGTATACAGCGAGATGTGATCCAGGTGCGCAGTGTGCAGTATGATCGTGTGGTACGGAGACTTTGATGGTATTGCGCAGCTCGCACCCGCTCGTGAAGAGCTGACGGCACTGCTTGATGCATCATCCATATCTATCCTGCACTGCTCTGCTGCTGCTATCGCGCTATGGTGCTATGGTCTCGGTTATCGACATCAAGCTTGGCTAAGCCGTTCAGTATAGTGTACGTTGCGGTGTTGAACTCAAGGTACCAGACCCTCCACATCTTCGCGTCTCCACGCTCCAAGCCCAAACGTGCTACCCATGCCCTCATTTACCATCGCACGATTCGCCCTCGCCACAGCCAGGAGGACTGCACTGTGCTCCCAATGCCACCAAGACACTGCCCTTTGGGTAGTCTCCGAACCAGCAGCCCAGCATGTCGAAAACGCTTGTGCCGCCTGGCACGGACCTGCGCACACCCAGTGGTCTCGCAGATGCTCGTTCTCACAAAACGTGGCATGCGCTCGTGCACGAAGTGACTGTGCTCGAAGATGAGTCGCCATTTCCGCAAGCATTTTGATGCGTATGGACGTTTGGCAGGATTGCAACAGGCTCTTCGTAGGCCTTCGGGGAAGATCACCTCAAGGTGGCGTTCAATGTCGACGTTTGACGTTTCACGAACGTAGTGTGCGGTGCCTTGCAACCGTGCCACGATCCTCCTTTTCCGCTGAACACCCAATGATACGCTCATATCTCGCATATCCAAGCTCCTCCGGTTAGTCCTCCCCCCTCATCCACCCACCACTTACTCATTCAGACACACACACACAGTGATTGGGGACACACGACAAAAAAGAAAAACAACACAAAAAACTCACCCATCATCCTTAATATGTATCGGCCGATCCCCCGGCCCATCATCGAACTGACTGTAGTCCCTGCGCCCACCACCACCACCACCATTATTATTCCCATACCCACCGCCGTTGTTGTGATCCACATGCATCCCCGCCCCACCGCCGAACTGCTGCAGCCCGTTGTTGTTGTTATTACCGCCGTTATCCTCATTGTACTCGGGTTTGATGTTGAAGTCATCGCCGCCGTTGTTCTGCGCGTCCGGGAGTGAGCTATCGTGTTGAGGCTCGGTTTTGATAGCGGGCTCGGGGGAGGGCGCTTTGACTGCGGTTGTGGTTGTGGTGGGAGCTGCGGGTTCGTCTGCTTCGCCGTCGTAGCTGTGGGGATGAGTCAGTGGGGTGTTTAATGGGTGGATGGGTGGATGGGGGGTGTGTACAGATCGGCGAAGAGATCTTCTTCGTTCTCCATGTCCGCCATGGTTGCGTGTGGTGCTGGGAGATGGCCAGGCGGCCGGAGGGAAGGAGGTTGAGGTCAAGCGCGTGTCTTGTACGTGTTGTCGAAAAGGAAGAAAGAGTGAGTGTATGTAAGGTAGAAGGAGGATGTCGAGGTGAGGTTGTGATTGTGAAGTTGTTGTGCTCGCAAGAACTGAAGCTGAAAGCCGTTCGCGGCTGAACACGTGACTTGATATGACGACGAAAGCATGTGAGACGACTCGACTTGAATAGAAGAGAGAGAGAGCTGCTATACAACCTACGACTCACCCTGATCATGTTTCGCAAACCTGAAATGCAACAGGTAGAACAGCCACAAGTCGTTCAATTTACTGGCCAAGCTAATCGATATCTCCCAGGTCGGTACGCACCCAACATCCACCGCGACGGCGCACGAGACGGCGAGCTAATATGGGCGATCTGTGGGCCTTCATAGACCGGACGGAGTAAGAATAAGATACACAGAGGAGGAATAAAAGCTGAAAGATTGGACAGCACAGCTTCACCATTCTGGCGGACAGCCTCAGCCAACAGCCAGCGCGACAACAAGCCACCCACCCCGGGCCAGTCGCAGACACCGGAGCGCAAAGTCATTGGCGCGAGCTACAGCCATGCCGATGTTCTGAAGTTTGACGATTTGTGCGTGCCAATCATCCAACAAAATACAGGACTTACGGACTGATTTGATTAATATACACAAAGATCCCTCTCCAACTCCCGACCACGCACACCCCCCTCCCTCCCACGCAACCGCAGCACACCACCCCCGAAATCTAACAATACTGGCGTCTCCACCCCACCCCAACGAAGAGGCTACTCCAGTTTCCTCTCCGCCACAGACGATGCCTGGGAAGCCGAACAACAAAACCCCCACCACCATTCAGAAACTGCTTCGGACCAACTAGCCTACAACTCCGACGAAGATGAATTCGGACTCCCAAGCATCTCCTCCATGCGCCGTAAAGCCAGGAACCACCAACGACCCTCTACGCACAAAACCGGCAGCACGTCCTCAGACCACCGAAGCAATGGCTTAGGAACCACTTTACTCCCCACCTCCTCCTCAGCCTCCTGGGCCCTAGATAACGGCGATGTATCCCTTGAGCGCTCGCAGACTATACCCTCTTACCCCTCGTCCTCCACCAGCCGCGGATCCGAAAGCAAAATCCTGCGTCCGCAGTATAAAGACATCCTCCAGGATCCCGCGAATTCGCTCCACTTAATCAGTCATCCTCCTGTGCCTCCGGGGGCGACGGCAAAGGAACATGATGCTCATGCTGCGAGGATCACGAGGATAAATAAGTTTAAGAAAATCCTGCAAGCCTCCTCCATCAACCTCCCTGAGTTGCGGAACAGCGCATGGTCTGGACTACCGCCAGAAGTGAGAGCAATGTCTTGGCAGTTATTACTCGGCTACCTCCCCACCTCCTCCGAACGCCGTGTCGCAACGCTGGATAGGAAGCGAAGAGAGTACCTCTCGGGAATCACAGCAGCGTTTTCCCGTCCCTCCACCACAAACCCCAACAACAGTACCAACACTAGCAGAGGAAGAGGTCTAGATGAAGTAATCTGGCACCAAATCTCCATCGACGTCCCGCGCACCAACCCCCATCTCGAACTGTATACTTACTCCACGACCCACCGCTCGCTGGAACGAATCCTCTACCTCTGGGCCCTTCGTCACCCCGCCAGTGGGTATGTGCAAGGCATCAGCGACCTCGTAACACCCTTTTACCAAACCTTTTTGGCACAATACATCACCGGCTCAGGCTCTGGCTCCGAGATAGAAAGCGGTTTCGATCCCGCCCAGTTACCCAAAAGTGTGTTAGATGCTGTGGAAGCGGATAGTTACTGGTGTTTAACCAAGTTATTGGAGGGGATCCAGGATAATTACATCCACCTCCAACCCGGGATCACGAGGCAGGTGAGTGCGTTGAGGGATCTGGTGTGGAGGATTGATGCGCAGTTGGGAAGGCATTTGGAGAGGGAGGGGGTGGAGTTTTTGCAGTTTTCGTTTCGGTGGATGAATTGTTTGTTGATGAGGGAGGTTAGGTTGGGGAGTGTGGTTCGGATGTGGGATACTTATTTGGTGAGTACTGTCCTAACGAAGATGAGGGTGAAGTGGGGGAGTCGTGGGTGGGCGGGGTGTGTCGTTGACTACCGTGTCTACTTGTTCGCGTTATTCTTTGTGGAGAGGGATCTCGTCTCCTCTGCAATATCCATGCCATTTGTGACTGGTATATATGCTAACACGTCATTCATTTCACAGGCAGAAGACCAAGGTTTCTCGGCTTTCCACCTCTACGTCTGCGCCGCTTTCTTGGTGAAATGGTCCTCGCAGCTCATGCAGATGGAGTTTCAGGAGATTATGATGTTTTTGCAAGCGCTGCCGACGCGGGATTGGACGGAGAAGGATGTCGAGTTGTTGTTGAGCGAGGCGTTTATTTGGAAGAGTTTGTTTGCGGGGAGTCAGGCGCATGTGGTTAAGACTAGGGGGTTTGAGTTGGGGGGTGAGGGTGGGGAGGGGGGGATGATATGAGGGATGGAGGGGTGGGGGGTAGGATGATGGATGAATGGGATGGGATAGGATGTTGTGATGATGAGATGGAGTGTTGTAATGCTACGAATGAAGTATGAGGCTCGCCGACTTCGGCCATTTGACAACGATCAGTGAACTCAGTACACTCCTGATGACCGTAGCCGTATGTCTTGACGATCAAAGAGCCTGCCAAAATGGTGGGACCAATGAGTTTTATACAGATAGACCGCTGAAGACGACACTGCTTAGATGCAGGGTACCGAACGTACCAGCCTTCGCCCTATATGTAGCATTGCAAGCTATTCCTAAGACTCGCGCAAGCACTCTCGCCTTACATGTAACAAAATTCCGTGCTTTGAAGATCATTTCCCTGCCAGGTGCTGCGCCCACATCGCATTGGCGCGTTGCTCCCACGCCACCGCTTTCCGTTCCTGCAGGTCTCGACGCTTCCACCGCTGGTGCGCTTTCCACTCTGTGACTCGCTCGGCTTCCCGCAGCTTTGTGAGTCTCCGATACTTTTCCCAAACATTGAGTGGAACTGGTAGGCACGTGGACTTGTTACCAGGGTTCGGAAAGACGACCAAGCCGACTCTGTGCAGCTCTGCGAAAGCTTTGCGGATGATGTCCTCCGTCGCGGACAGCGTGTGGGCAACCAGACGCGCCTCCACGCGTTCGATATATGGATCCCGCTTGACCAGTCTTTGGAGCGCGTGATAGCTTGCTTTCGCCGTCTCGCCAGCCCTGTTTAAGGGCTTGTCGTAGCCGT
The DNA here is from genome assembly GCA_035926095.1 of Elasticomyces elasticus. NCBI lineage: Eukaryota > Fungi > Ascomycota > Dothideomycetes > Mycosphaerellales > Teratosphaeriaceae > Elasticomyces > Elasticomyces elasticus. The sequence goes on from JAVRQT010000002.1 coordinate 1,437,042, forward strand.
TTGAGTAGGTGTGTGGCCATAGATATATCGCTTCCTCTACCCGATCCGCTGCAGAACGTCTGGGCGTCACGACCGGAGCTTCCTTCAGCTCCTCCATGGTTTCATCATTGTCTTGCCGCGCAAAAAAGGTCAGCTCGTCTAACGTTTCGTGCCTAATCTGCCCCTCTCTGCCTTGCCGCTCGTACCATTGATTCACCGTTGCGGGTAGAAAAATGTGTTCTGCAAGCTCGATGAACAGGTCGGCTTCGTAGAGTTCGGAGCAGGCAAGCTGCACATCGGCCAAAGGTAATTTCAGGTGCTTGACTATGTCAGCAACATGGGTGGGAGGTCCTAGCATGCCATCGTCGACGCAGCTCTGATCGAGCCTCATCTTTAGAGCCAAGTCGTAGACGGCTTTGGCATGGTCGCTTACTGCCGCCAAAGGACTGTTGTTCTCAGGTTGTGTTTCGGGCTGACTCTCCTCTTCCTGATGGTCGAGAGTCTCTTCGTCGTTCGGGCAGTCCGCTGGCTGTACTTCATCATCGCTAGCTCCCACTTGGCTACCTTCGCCTGCATGCTCGCCTGTGTCATCCTCTGAGTAGGCCTGAGCATCAGTCGCGTCTTCGTCTGCTTCCTCATGGCCCTCAACATCGTCTTCAAGCTCGAGTCCCTGCAATCCGTCGTCTTCATCCAGGGCCTCCTTATCTTCATGTGCATCGGCGTCGCGGTCGCTCGCACTGCCTTCTGATTCAGGGTTTAACACAGCTTCGCCTTCGGATTCCTGGTCTTCTGCACCTTTCAAACCCTCTTCTGCCTCGCTGTCATCCGACTGAACATCCTCTTGGTCCGCCTCGGTTCCTTCCTCATGCTGATCAGCTACACCTTCGCGCTCATCCGCCTTGACTCGTAACCGCTGCCTTTCGCCATGGTCTTGCCTCGCTCCACTTCTTCCAGAATAGGACATTTCCACTTCGATATCCTCCTGGACGTCTCCGTCCTCTTCATCTTGTTCCTCTTCGTCTTGAATCTGTCCGTTGTTCCTATCACTCTGGCTGGCCACAGACCTGTTGTAAGGCGGCAGAGCCTGACCACATTGTATTCCCGTGTACCACTCTGACTCTGCTTCCTTTCCACGTTGCTCTCTCCAAAGGCCCAGCGGTACTGGTAGCCAGCCATCCTCAGACAACAGGAAGAAGGTGACCAGGCCGTACCGGTGCAGCTCTAGCAAATCTTTGTGTATATCATGAATAGACCGGTGAAATATGCCAGCAAGAACATTGTCTTGGAAGCTCTCCAAGTAGGGTATCTCAACCAGGGTGTCCTGCATATGCCAATACAGCAGCCTACACCGCTTGCTGACATTCGCCAAGGGGTCTTCCAAATTGAGAGCATGGTCGAGATACTGAGGCTCACGCACAGCTGCCGCTCTAACTCGATCTGCGGCTGATCGTGCGGAAGCAGCGTCTCCGCCCGTGCTTCCGCTGTCCAAAGGCCCTGTCACAGACGACCACGCAACGACCATGTCTTCCTGGAGCTGGAAACGCCACGCCTGGACTTCTACAGGCACCCAGCGATCCTTACGTAGCATCTTTAGTAGACCCAGATCACACAGCTCTGTACAAAACCGCAGCAGATACTCATCTGATTTTCGAAGATGGTAATAATGTCTGACCCTTCCAAGCAAATTCTGAGTGGTGATGTGCGGGCCCAGGTCAGCTTCCTCTAACCGAGCCGTTTGTAAGTTCTGGTAGGCTGTTGCGGCCTTGTAGACTGTTTGTGCATTCTTGCTAATGCTTGATAGCGGATCCCAGATATCGACTTCGCGTCGTCGTTGCAAGCTCGTCAGAACATCTACAATTTCATCTGCTTGCGGTGGAGCAGAGACACTTCCGGAGGCATCACTGAGCAATGGCCCCTCTGCTGCCTCGACTGACGTCGAATCTTCTGCCTCGCTGTCGTAGTCTTTCTTTATCGTAGCGGCAACATGCTCCTCGAATTCGATCCTTCGCTCGTCCCAGCTTGCTATCATGGTGCTCTGCGATTTCCCTTGCAACTCTGCATTCGGGACGGTGTAGTACCAGCATTTGAGGCTCGACTTCTCCTTCATCAGACCTGCATCACACAGTTCGGAACATGCCTGATGAATGATGTCTTTGGATGATTCAAGGCGTTCGGCCAGCTCCGCATCCTGTATAGGGTATCCCATTGTGGCGTGCGCGATCCAGCGCAGCCAATCAGTCTGCTTCTCGACAACGAGCGCACTCGCAGCAGCATACACGTCCTCCGCCAACTGACTGAGGCTCGCAAATGGGTCGGAGGGGCCGATATTGTGCTGCTCCTTCGTTCTCTGGCGCTTTGCCGGCTTCGTGTTATGCAGATCTTGACTGGCCTCATTCTTCCGCTTCTTCGTTGCCTTCTTTGCCTGAACGGTACTCTGGTTCTCCGCAACCTCGGAGTCGTCAACAACCTCGTCGACCTCCTTCGCTCCTTCGCGTACTACCATCTGTGTACCAAAATTCCTCGCCTTGCTGTGCTGCTGCTTGGCAACCTTTGCACCTTTCTGGTCTTCTGCTTTGTGCTCTTCTACTGCTGGCCATTCCAATACTGCACGCACACCGTCATTCAGCTTCTGTTGTTCGAGTCGCCGACGTTGACGCCATACATCAAGTGGCACAGGCAAGCAGGATTTACTTGTCCTGTTGGTTTGGATCAAGCCGGTCTTGAACAGCTCTAGGAAGCAAGCGTGGACTTTATTGACGGGCTCGCGGAGTAAGTGCGCAACTGCACATTCTTCGACCCTTTCGAGGCAAGGATATGTCTGCACTAGACTTCGCAACTGCTCATACACTTTTCTGGATCTCTTACTGACGCCAGACAGCGGATTCGATGATAGCTTGCAGATGTCGCAACAGTAGTTCCGATCAAACCACTCTTTAACCCGTTCAACGGCTAGCAAGCGAGGCCTCCCTGAACGATGAGATACTGGCTCGTTCGCGATCGCCTCGATCCCCACAACGCTGGAATTCTTGCAGTCTTGCCACTCCCTTGCGACCCGCGCTATAAGATCAAGCTTCTTTCCCTTGTCGTCGTCATCGTCTAGATAGTAGTAGTCGAGGGCACCAGACATGTCAAAATACAAGGAGGTCTCATCATAAACGTGGCAACTGTCAAAGTCGTCTGGCCCTGCAAGTAAGCCTTGTTCCCCAAGAGCCGTTACATTTGCCAAGATGCGCCGTTGGTGTTCATCCGGAGCTTTGCTCAGCGATGCGAATGTCTGAATGTCGGCCACTCTCTGGTCTTGTTGCGCGCCCCACGCCGAGAACGAAACTGAGATGTAGGTCGGAACATTTTCTTTCAGCAGTTCCACTTCGCAAAGCTCGGCACACGCTCTCCGGATCTCGTTTCGAGGTCTCCAAATGAATCGGACCAGCTCTGCTATGCTGGTGGAGGGGTAGTCTTCGAGGTATCAATGTATGCTCCTTCTGCCTTTGGGCGCGGTGGTAGCGACTATGTACACAATCCTGGCGTTCTTACTGATGTCGTGAATATCAATAGCTCGAAGTTCCCGTGGCTCTGAGTCGGTTCTTGGCCGCTTCGTCGCTTTTAATTCAGTAGGGCTTGCCATTGAACGTTTCGACGCAGCGCCATTGGCTACATGATGAGTCTCGCTAGATCTGTCGCGCTCTGGCACGAGCGAGGGTGACATGCGGCTTGTGTACAGCCTCGTTGTTGTCGTGGCTTTGACGGCGGTCGTGATATATCCTCCTACGCTCAAGGCTCGGTCACTCCCAGCACTGGCTGTAAATGTCTCCGCGAGTTTGATTCAGGCTGCCTTCTGTAGAAGATCAGGTCCGAGACTCCAGGGTAGAGGTGAAGTCGAGTCAAGATATCGTGTCTGTTTCGCGTCACGCTAGTGATGCATACGCCCGTACGCTCAATTTAGGGTCAAGTCAGGGACAAATAACGACACCATCATGAACATACATGCAAGATGGCCATCGCGGATACATGGTTGTCGCTAGCCTGGTATCCAGACGGCAAGGGCGGACGTGCACACGAACACCAGTCCGCATATTAGAAGAAGAATGGCCTTGCCCTGAACGTAGAACCTCGGGATCACAGCAAGATGCTTGCTGATGTCGGCACAAAAAGACATGTTTGGTCTCGAGATGCACTCCCCAGGGAGAGTGATTTTGGATTATGCTTCAGATTCTGGCTGAGATGTAGGCCGCACGCCAGGAAGTGATCTTACAGGTTCTTGGGCCTTCAAAGCACACAAGAGCAGTTTTTAGTGTGCTGACTGTGCACGCCGCCTAGTAAGTTCACCAAAATTAATACGAGTCGCCAATAGTATTACATGGGTACAGTATGCGCCGTCACTATGCAGTCCCTAACGAGCCCTTGTCACGCGTTGGCAGGGCTTACACGCTCTACCATCATGATACAAGCAAGCCTACTCCACCACTCCAAACCGTCACTTTCTGACAAGGTCATCAGGGCCGCAATTTCTCCGTCGGACAGAGGCTACTCGGGCCAATATCTTCATAAGACATCTGCGCCAGCCATAGAACATCTCGGTTCTCAGAGCCTTTCCTGTCAGCTTTGAGTCCAAGTCGTCCTGCTCCTTCCGGACATTATGGTTGAAACCATGGCTGAGCTGTGTCCAGACCGCCGAGTCATTGTTCCTCACATCATCGACGAGCTTGCTAGTAGCGACCCTGATGGCGTTTGGATCACTGTACCTCGTCACCAGGATCTAAAGCAGGGCTGGCGAGACCTGACATACGGCGATCTCGCGAAAGCTATCAATGGGATGGCGGAGTGGCTCGGTCGCGAACTTGTATGCGTCCGCGGAGATGTCGTCGCATACGTAGGGTAAGGACTTTGAGATGCGACTGACTGCACTATCTCTGACCACGAAGACGTAGCGTCAATGACATGCGGTACCTCGTTGTACTGGCAGCGCTCATGAAGACTGGGCTGAAAGTAAGTCGCTTGCTGCACGACACCCGCAGTACCGGCACCATCACCTGTGCTTGCGTTTCCGTTAACGACCTTCACAGCCACTCCTACTATCTCCGAGAAACTCTCCTGACGGACAGACATCGCTGCTGGCACAAACGACCTGTAAAGCGGTGCTACACACCGAGAGTGTGGACTTTGCGATCGGAGTCATCCGAAAGAGCGGCAGCCAGCTGCCTATGCGACAGATACCGAGTTTCGACGACTTGTGCCAGCTGAGGAACAGCAGTGTGCCCGTCCAAGATCAGTCCTTCGAGGGTGAAGACGATGTCATAATGTACCTGCATAGTAGTGGAACTACAGGTTTGCCAAAACCAATTCCATGGACAAACGGTAGGTGGTGGCGTATCTTCGTAATACTCTAGCGACCTGCTGACAGATGACCTCTCAGGCTGGCTGTCCGCTTTTGTAGAGTGTATTTTAATGCCGCTCTCTGCAAATCGGAAGAGTGTTCCTGGGACTGTATTTGGGTCAAGAGAGTCCTTGGCGACCCCGCTGCCCTTCTTCCATGCAATGGGAGTTGGTGTACTAGTCAGGTCCATCTTGTTTAAGGCAAGGCTTGTGCTTCTGCCCCATGATCGACCTCCGAGTGCTCAAATGATAACACAAGTACTCGAGCAGACAAGGCCATCGTCTACAGTGTTGCCGCCAGCACTGCTGGAACAGATGGTGGCTACGAAAGAGGGTCTAGAGGCGCTGTGGGAATTGGATCTTGTGTACGTATGACAGCCATCACAATTTTCAGGCGGGATACTGACGTGTTGTCTCCAGCGTGTTCGGTGGCGCTCCTCTAGCTGGAGCGGTTGGTGACAAGATTGTTGAGAAGACGTCCCTGGTTTCTCTGCTCGGCGCAACGGAGACAGGGTTCATGCCCACCTTGGTTCCTTCTCCCGCGACGGATTGGGCATACTTCGAGTGGGCTCCTGGCGGGGGCCTTGTCCTCGAGCCGCAAGGAGACGATCTCCACGAGCTGGTCATCAAGCGCAACAAGGATCGCAAGTACCAAGGTATCTTCCACAGCTTTCCACAACACCAGGAATGGAGGACGAAAGACCTGTATGAACAGCACCCTTCCAAGCCGCATCTCTGGAAGTACAAGGGCCGCAAAGACGATGTTATCGTCTTGAGCATCGGCGAAAAGGTGCAGCCGACGGATGGCGAGAAGACGATCGAAGGACATCCGTCCGTCAAAGGTGCTTTGGTTGTCGGAGAAGGTCGTTTTCAGTGTTCGCTTCTTGTCGAGCCGGACTGGGAAGTCATGCCGCAGACCATCAGTGCCGACAATTTCCTCGAGGCTATCTGGCCGACCATTGAGAAAGCAAACGCTGCCTTGCCGGCACACGGTCGCATCTGGAAGTCGTAAGTCAAGCCGTTGTTCACACAGTATGCAAACGCCATGGCTGATTCATCGTCCCAGCAAAGTTGCATGGACTCACAGAAACAAGCCATTCGTCCGAGCGGCCAAGGGATCAATCATGCGACGGCAGACGAACTATCTGTACAAAGACGAGATCGAAGCTCTGTACTCCAATGAAGCGAACGGGAAACTGCTTGGAACCCTTGACGAATCTGCCGACCTCCCGACGATCCGAACGTTTCTGCGCAATGCCATGAGATTGGCTGGCCTTCGCTTTCCGGACAGTGCTAAAGATACTGAGGACATCTTCAGTTACGGCGTCGACTCTTTACAAGTCCTCGCACTGTCCTCAACACTCACTCATGCATGCAGCGAATCTTGCAAAGCTGCTGTCTCGCCACGAGCAATTTATGCTCATCCGACTATCACGAGCTTAGCCTCCTCGTTACGTGGTAGCGAGAAGGGAAACGGCGTGACTCGGCTTGTTGATAATCGAGCAGATGTCATGTCCGCCATGCTCGAGAAGTATACTTCTGATTTACCTCCCGCAAAGACCTCGTCTCGAGCGCAAACCGTTTCGGAAGAACACACTGTGATCCTCACTGGTTCTACGGGCTCGCTCGGCAATTACATCTTGCAAGAACTTGTGGCATCAACTCAAGTTAAACGGGTGTACTGTTTGAACAGATCAAGTGATGCCCAGGATCGACAATGCTTAAGCTTCGACGCTCGTAGTGCACCGATCGACTTCATGAAGGTCCGATTCCTGCAGAGCGACTTCGGAAAGGAACGATTTGGGCTCTCCGAGGGAATGTACACCAAACTACTCCAGTCCGTCGACCTGCTTATCCACAACGCATGGGCTGTCGACTTCAACAAAACCCTGGAATCCTTCGAAAGTGTCCATATTGCGGGAGTACGACGCTGCGTCGACTTCAGCATTCAATCTCAACAAAACGCTCACATTGTTTTCATATCATCCATCGCCAGCGTCGCCAATTGGTCCGCGAAGCACTCGCTGGAGCTTGAGGTCCCAGAGATGATGCTTGAAGACCACAGCCTCCCCTCATCCAGTGGGTATGGAGAGTCGAAGCATGTCGCTGGCTTGATACTCGGCAAGGCAGCTGAAAGGTCTGGTGTCTCTAGCACTGTCATACGCTCAGGCCAGCTTGCAGGACCAAGCGATGGTAGCAGTGTGTGGAACAAGCACGAGTGGTTACCAAGTCTCGTTATCACCTCCAAGGCAATGGGCATTCTACCCGAACAGCTTGGGACGCAGGACATAGTAGACTGGTACCCCGTAGACCTCGCCGCAAAGACCGTTTGGGAGATTGCCAACACTGCAGTGCACCGGATGCAAGAGATCGGTCTGATGCAGGAGGTCACCCATCTTGTCAATCCCTCGGCCGCGAAATGGACAGAATTGGCACCAACAATCTGCGAGGCGCTACAGAGGAGAAGAGGAGGGGATGTGCGGATGTCATCCTTCCAGGAGTGGACCCGTCGCTTGAAGATTGTGCCACATACACCGCAGGATCTTTCAACCAAACCAGCTGTGAAGCTACTCGACTTCTACGAGAGCCTGTCGGCGATTGAGACAAGGTTACCTCGGCTCTCCACCCGCCGGACGGCGCTCATAAGCAGAACGATGAGTGAGATGAAGCCCGTTGATACAGTCTTGATGAGCGTATGGGTGAATGGCTGGGACGTGTGAACGTCTTCCTGAAGAACGAACGAATCGCTGCAACTCCGGGTAGAGCCAATGCTGCAGATGTCCGACCTCGTAGAAGCCAGAACTCAGACTCATGCATACGTTCAATGCTACCTATCGTGTCTTCTCATTGTGAGTTTGTTTCAGGGTTTCAATCTTTGAGGCGTCTTCCGATCTGGAAGGAGCGCGTGGCGGCCCGACGGGAGCTAGTCTTTCTTTTGTGGAGCCAATCGCACCTCACTTCCGACTTGAACTCCTCATGCTGCACCACCGTGCAACAAACTCAAGTCAATGCCTACTGAGACAGCACTCAACAGTGAATCTTGGACAATGGACTCTCACTTGATGGCTCTGCCCTGCGAGATACGCTTCAGCATCCTCTGCCTTGCACTCAAAGACAAAGGCGGAATCGAGCTACAGTACCCGACGTGGGCGGACAATTCGGTGTTCTGGTCACCGCTATTTTCAGTCTGCCGCGATCTGCGTGTAGAGGCTCTGCAGGCCTTTTACGAGACGAACAGATTCCTCTGGCTTATCGACCTCACAGTTCAGCATCGCAGCGACCCAACGAAGTACACAGCGTTCCAAGCGATAGATGCTTCCAGTGACACTGATCGTGAACTGGACACAGCTTTGCTTTCGCCGCTTCCCTGGGAGTACCCTCACTTGCGGAAGCACTTGCGGCATCTTCAGGTCCACATCTACACTCCACACAATACTAGAGGGGATACCGAGCTTGTGCAAGAGCAATGGGGACAGCTCCCAAAGGCACTGGACGACCTAGTGACTTCGTTAGACCGTGGAATTCAACTGCAGGAGCTGCAGATCGTGATTGTTGCTAGAGGATCCGGCCCACGTCTCGTCCTTACCCACGAACAAATCAATGTTTTCGACCGACTGGCTGGCTTTGAGGTACGAGGCCGAGTCAAGGTACGCACTAGAGGAGGTCCGGATGAGCTCAGCAAGGCGATCGCGGAGTCTGGGCTTGAAAGAAGGATGAAGGCTTGGTAGAGCGCTGGGTGAGTGGCAACCCAAGACGACTGTTGAGCGTGCAGACTTGCAGTGTATTACGACCGATGAAAGGGTCGACGAGATCTCTCGCTTAGAGCGAAGAGTGTTGTGCCCTAAGCGTAGAAGCTTGGATGGGCCCCAGGCGGCTAACCGGACGGTTGTGGCGTGCGGGTACTTAAACGGGCACAACGAGTGGTCAAGCTTGGACTTGAGGCACCCCATCTGGAGCTGTGAGAGCTGTCGTGGCTCTAATCGGCCACGCTTGTAGCCCAATATATCAAAGGAAATAGAGGGCGGCTGTCAGGCACCGCTCAAAAGTGCTGCAGTGTACTCAGACTGAGATTACCAGGCTTGATATGCGCCTCGCGGCTTCCACGAGTTCATATGTCACTCAAAGCATGGCTTCCGGTACGTACCTGTAAGGTGATCGACAAACGACATGAGAGACGATACACACCGATATGGCTACACGGAGACCCCGACGGCCCCCTGAGCATGGTATAACGCCTTTCTCTGCTTTGGGACTGCTTCGACATCTGGCTAGCAGGAGCTGGTAGTGCGGGTGTCTACCAGCTACATGTCTGTCCACACGTCTAGCTTATCAGGCCACGGATTCAGCGGACCGCTCCCCAATGACTCTCATTTGGACGAATATGAGTAGGTCGTGTCGGTCCAGCCAGTCATGTTCTATACATATCAGCTACGCGACGGACTAGGGTGTCACGTTGATCCAGAGCAGGACTCGGTAACAGTCGCTTCACCAGCAGCACGACACCCATGGTAGTACCGTAGTAGGCCCTTGGAGTCCGCGAAGTTGTCTTTCTGCCGGAGGGAGGACATAAGAGAGGCGAAGGACACCATCTACTCGTCACTACTCATCCCAAGCTTCTCTTCGCATAATGCACTCCACACTCGTTTTCCTCGCCCTGGCTTCCACCGCCTTGACCTCTCCACTCGCTACCTATCCACCCCATCCCACCTGCGCCCCAGTCTCTGCCGTACTCAGCGCGCTACATGGATACAGTGCTGCCAGCGCCTTCTGCTCCACCTTCATTGGGATCTCGACGCACACTGCTACCACCACTTCTGTTGCGAGCGGACGAAAAACCACCACTACAACGCTGACAACAGGGACGAGCGTCTTAGTAGGAAACACGGTCACAAGTACGCTACCGCTGCAGACTGTGACCGGGTCCGCCAGTCTTGTTTTGAGCACAGCTGATGCTGTAACAATCACTGAGAGTGTTTCTACAATCACTGCTTCCGCGAGCGTCATCTTGTCGACTGAGTAAGTTGCGGGACAAGTATCGACTCATGGTGTGGCTGACAGGCGTACAGAGTGGTTACCATGACGAACTGCGGCGTGGCAGCGAGCTCGTCAGGGCCAGCCAGACGCAACGCCGTGGCGAATGGAGCACCCTTACCTCGCAGGTCGTCGATAAGCACGTCGAAGCGCACCACGATCTCTTCAGTGAAGACCAGCAGCCACGCTACATCTACGACCGCCAAGTCCACAACCAAGAAGTCCACGTCCGCGATCCCATCACAATTTAAGTCCTTTGCAAGCGCGGCCTTGTCCACCGCATGTAGCTGTCTGAGCCTCTCGGCTCCGACAACAACATTGACGGTTCTTGCTACGTCCACGTATACGGTTGTGCAGACCTCCGATGTAAGGATTGTCCTGTGAGCTCATTCAGGATCCGTGTAGTTGACGCCGTTGCAGGTCGCCGCCCTTGCAACAAGCACCCCGACCTCTTACGTAACCCCACTCACAACTCTTACGCCAGTGTCCACAAGCATCACCACCCCTACGACGACCCTATACCCGGTGACCACTTTCACACCGAATACGACGTCTATCGAGACAAGTACTACCACAGTTATCGTCGGTCAGACCACTGGAACACCAAGTGTTGTGCTTGCTAGTCCAACAGCGATATTCGGAGACGCAGGTGGCAACTCGCCCAGCGACTACGATGATCATTCGGCCACGGTGGAAATCCCGTTCGCCATCGAGATCTACGGCGTGAGCAGCAGCAGCATTGTGGTCAGCATCAACGGCGTGAGTGCTTTGCCCATCTGCATATAACGATGCGATGCTTGCGTGCTGACAACCCGTTTTTCTGCAGTTCGTCGGTCTCACAAACGACCCGGGAGTTGACTTCGACAACGTACCTCTTCCCCAATCCAATAATCAAAACGTCCAGGGGCTACCCAACACAGCCGTCTGCCCCTTCTGGGATGATCTCTATGTGTACGCCAACACGCCGCAAGGCGTCTACTACGAAGTCGATGGCGCTGCTCCGTCCCGGAACATATCTTTCGAGTGGTATACCAGTCATTACGGTGACCGGACACAATACTACCATTTCATCGCCACCTTCGAGGAAGCGAACCCGGGAATAACGACCTTCACGTACTACGAGATCAGCGATCATGGCTCATCCGCGACTGTCGGAATGCAGAGCATACAGGCGGGCCAGTCGACGCAGTACTCGTACAACAATGGAGGTATCACGCCTGGGCTGGAGTTGACCTATGATGATGGGAGCAACGCCTTTGAGGTGAGCAATAGTGTGAGCTGCGAATGATGCTGCGGGTGATCAAGGAGCGAACTTGTTGGATATCATAACTATCTACTCACCCATGCAGCCACGTCTCCACCCTTTGCCTGACTGAAGTGCTGATACGGCTGCTTCGCTCGCCGGTCAATGCGCTGGAAGACGTCAAGCCCAATCATACTCGATTGCCTCGAGTCGTACAATCGTGCATCGTGAGGTCTAGCCAGTGCTTCAGGGAGACAGCGCGTTTGTAAAAACTGGTCTTGCACCTATGCCTGCTTTGCATACTTTCCTTGGACGATAGGAAGCGTGGAACGATTTGGTCTCGAGCTTGCCGCACACCAGATGGACACGCACAGACACAAATCATGCCCAAACTCATGTAATTTCATCAACCGCTCAAGCGCAGCTAAGGTATCTGCTTTCCGCCGCGCGCTCGAGGAAGAGTGTTGAAACTCCCTGAAACGCCGACGCTAAATAACACACACAACCAGCATCATCTCAACAAGTGCCCTGCTCTAGGTCGATGTTGAATGCTTCTAATAACCCCATGCCTAAAGCAGGCCCGTCGCCCGACAATGCCACACTTTTTATTTGGGTATCCCTGTAACGTAACGCCTTTCAATCATGCCGCATCCACCACACACCTCATCGTCTGTTGTGAGAGAGGAGGGTTGCTGATCTAAAACTTCAGCGTCTTCGGCTTCTCCCAGGTGAAACTCTGGTTCGTGAAGTGGCCGTTCTTGGCCGTCTCGCGGTAGATGGGCTTCGCGAGGTCGAGCTCCTTGACGATGACACCTGGGCGCATGTCGAAGTTGGCCTTGATGATCTCGACAAGCTCGTCAGAGGTCTTGTCTGAGGTACCGTAGGTCTCCACGAACAGCGAGAGCGGCTCTGCGACACCAATGGCGTACGAGAGCTGCACGAGTGCGCGGCGTGCAAGCTTGGCGTTCACGAGGGACTTGGCGATCCAGCGTGCGAGGTAGGCGGCCGATCGATCGACTTTGCTGTAGTCCTTGCCGGAGAAAGCACCACCACCATGTGCACCCCATCCGCCATAGGTGTCAACGATGATCTTGCGGCCAGTAAGACCGGCGTCACCCTGAGGTCCACCGATGATGAAGAGGCCCGAGGGCTGGATGTGGTAAACGGTCTTGTCGTCGAGGTACTTCTCCGGGATACTGGCCTTGATGACCTTCTCCTTGATCTCCTTGCGAAGCTGCTCGGTAGTGATGTCCGGGCTGTGCTGGGCGCTGACCACGACTGTGTCCACGCGAAGCGGCACAACAGCTCCTCCGTCGTGCTTGTATTCGACCGTCACCTGAGTCTTGGTGTCAGGTCGCAGCCATGGCAAGCTGCCGTCGTTGCGTCCGTCCGTCATTGTCTTGTTCAGCTTGTGTGCGAGCAGAACAGTCAGAGGAAGCAGCTCGGGAGTCTCGTCCGTGGCATAGCCGAACATGATACCCTGATCACCCGCACCCAAGTTCTCCAAAGCCTCATCGTAGTGCAGACCCTGCGCGATATCCGGGCTCTGCTCCTCAATAGCAACCAGTACGTTGCAAGTCTTGTAGTCGAAACCCTTCGAGGAGTCATCGTATCCAATGTCCTTGATCGCGTTCCTGATCACCTTCTGGTAATCCACCTTCGTCTTTGTCGTGATCTCTCCAAGAATCATGACCATGCCGGTCTTGGTCGCACACTCGCATGCCACCTTCGAGAGCGGGTCGTCCGCCAGGCACGCATCGAGCACGGCATCGGAGACCTGGTCAGCGAGCTTATCGGGGTGCCCTTGCCCTACTGACTCGGAAGTGAAGCTGTGCTGCGTGTCAATGCTGTGTCTCGCACACCTTTTTTTCTGCGGGTACCTACAGGAACGTCGACTCCTTTGCGGCGTGGACGCCATTCGCGCCGTTGCTTTGAACCATAGCTGCGGTGTGGTCTAGGGGTGCTTAAGCGATCGTGTGAGGTGTATATCAAAGAGTGCGAAGAGTTCTTTCAAACAATACGAATAAATTGTTGGCCGAGAGCGGCTTTGAGCTTTGCATCTGCCGAGCTTCCATCGTCCCACGTTTTCGCAATCCTCCCACCTCAACAACAAAAGCACGTCATCCTGTCAATCGACATCACATCCCCGGCGTGCGGTGTTGTTCGGTGTCCGAAGGACGAAGGGATGCTGTGATGTGGACAGCAATCACAGCATAACGCAGAACAAAAAAACGCGCTTCAGCTCGTAGGCAACGCAACACATCGTAGCGACCGGCAACAAAAATCATGGTCGGAGCCTTAAGATCTTGACGCGTTGTTTCATGCTCTACGGCGCGCGAGCATGAGTCCAATGTCGGAAAATATTTAAAGTCGCTGAGCCAGACGAGACATGTTGCGCCGGGCGAGTGATATATGCCAAGACATATCGCTATGGACAGATCAAGCTTGTCTAGAGAGCGTGGACACGACTGCGGAAAACGTTCCACAAAGAGCACATCTCTTTGCGGCAAATACTTAAGAATTGGCTGCAATGAGTTAATCGCGCATATAGTACCGCCTCAAAGCCGCCCCAGACAGCGTTGAGTGGCGACTGATCCGATCAAAAAACAAATTCGCAGCACACTACAAACCAGCAAAAAGAATTCAATTTGGACGCGACTGGACTCGAACCAATATCACTGTGCGAAGCGAGAGATGGATTACAAGCGAATGAATCCATCGCACAGTATCCTACCATTAGACCACGCGCCCTGATAACATATTTTAGCAAAAGTGCGCAGCTATAATATAGAGCGAGAGATGCTGGCCGCTGTTGCGCCGACATTGCTGGGTGTGAGCCTGGATGGTAAGCACAGTGTGGTTGTAGCTTGGAGAGGTAAGCAAGTGGCGACTTATGTGGGTGATTCTCTCTTGCGGCATCATGCCCGTTTGAATAGCTAACACCATTGTAGCACCGGCTTGATGACCTTCAACAGATATCAGCACACATCCTGGAGTTCTTGAAGTTGCTCGTCCTTACCTTGCCATCGTGCATATCCTTCAGCGCACGGTCCATATCCTGCCAAGGATATGTCGTGCACAGCTTCTCAAGCGGAAACCTGCCACTCCTCTGCATGTCTACCAGTTGCGGGATGAACTAGTATCGACATTAGTGAATGGTGGATAATAGTCTTCTCCATCCGAAGCTCACCTTGGGAGGGTCTGAGTCGCCCTCGAGAACGCCAACGTACCGCTTGTTCTCGAAGAGGTGCTTCAGCGGGTCCAGTGCGACCGTCTTGCCCGGAGGCATCACGCCAACACTTGCTGCGGTGCTATCGAGTATCAGACATCAGTAGGGGACCAGTACGAGTGTCGAGCACTACTTACCCGCACTTCGCGAGACTCTCGATCATGCTCTCTATGATGCCAACATTGCCTGCGGTAGCGGTCAGCTAACATTCGCCTCAGCGAAATCAGACACTGACCGACACAGTCGATGCAGAAATCGGCTCCAATCCCATCCGTCAACTCTCTAATCTTGCCCACAATATCAGGCGTAGCCTTCGAATCAATCACATCCGTCGCCCCCAACTCCCTCGCCACCTCCAACCTCTCCTCCGCAATATCGACAGCAATAATCCTCCCAACACCAAGAAACTTCGCAGCCATAACAGCACTCAACCCCACACCCCCCAACCCAAACACTACCACCGAATCATCACTTTGCGGCTTAAGCACATTCAGCACAGTCCCCGCACCAGTCTGAAACCCACACCCCAACGCCGCAAACATGGCCGCCCCCTCAGGATCAAACGGATAGCGCATCGCCACGCAACTCTCCTGCACCACCGTAAACTTCGAAAACGTCGACTGTCCAAAGAATTGACTCCGGACACTTCTCCCATCTGATTTTAGACGAGCGGGTGATGAACCGTCCGATGGACGTACGGCTCCCATGTGCAGGGCTGCGCCGTTGAGGCAGTAAGCTGGGTGGCCGCGTGAGCATTGTTTGCAGTGGCCGCAGGTGTTGAAGGATAATAAGACGAGATCTCCGATGGCGAGGTCTTTTCGTTTGACGGCTGATCCGATTGACCGGATGTAGCCGCAGCCTTCGTGGCCGAGTATGGCTGGGAATTGGAGGATGGGGATGGCGCCGGTGGCGACGAGGAGGTCCTATTAAAACGATGAGAGAGGTGGAGGAAGGCAGGTGTTGGACGCACCGTGTGGCAAATGCCCGAGAACTTCATCTCGATCAACAACTCATCGGAGCGGACTTCGTCAAGGATGATGTCTTGCAATTGAAAGGCATCGTTGGGTTCGTCTAGCACGTAGGCTTGTGTTTCGATGTTCTTCGGAGTAAAGGTCTCCATCTTTGGTTTGATTTGAGCCGCGGAATTCTCGATAGGCTAAGGTTTCTAGAAGTAGATCAGCTTCTACCTTAATCTACCCTACTTGAAATCACGACCACAGGATCACTCTCACACATTATATTACCCGTAACGTGTTCCATCAAGACATTGCCATTGAACCATAAGCCAAGTGCTCGGTGAGGGGTCTCTCGGGTCTACCGGCAATGTCTTGAGATCGTATTGCCGAAGCAAGTTCGTATCGTTAGACCTGGTACTTATACACTGCGCCACCCCTTCATACTGCTACACTACGGAGCACTCGACCGAATTGACAGCCCATAGCGTCCAACAGAAGCACACGCGTCCAAGAAACCCGTCTGTTCGAGAATCTCATTTCGACATCCTGCCCTTATTCAAACAAGTCAGGCATCTTCAACCTGACTGTGTCCCACGATTATCCTTCAATGACTCGGATGACTCTCACACCCCATCCCCTCTGGCTGACCTCTCCAGCACCTCGTCTTACGTCCTTCACCAGCCCTCGTCCCTCACACGTATTGCCGAAGATGTCTCAGACTCGGTGCACAAATGGATGTCTCATACAAGGTCGCCCAGAAGGAAGCTTGTAGGCTAGATCGCTGTGCCCACAGCAGAACCGCACACTACTGGAACAGTCGTTGCATGATTGAGATGACGGTACAAGGTATAGTGTTGAATAAATCGACACGGCATTTCCATAGAGGCTTTCAAGCAATGGCTATCCACCGCAACGGGAACCGTTCAATAAAAGCTTGCCAATTCCGCGAGATGCTGTCACGTGCAAGGTCAACAGCCAAGATCGCAGGGGAAGCGACATAGTGGTAAGAAAGTAGCTGGAAGATGGTGTCCTTTGTATGATCGAGCGTGCCTGGCGCTGTCCCCAGTACAAAAGCGAAGGGACTTGAGCTCAAAAAGAGAAACGTCTGATTGGAGGGAAGGCCAGCCATATCTCCATTGTTGGGCAAGTCCTGTGTGACATGGCCAAGGACATGTAGAATCTTGCCATCGGCCGCGACGGATGGGGCCGTGTCAAGAGCATATGAGCACTGCCATTGTAGCTGGCCGTTTTCCAGGGGCAATCCCCACATTGGATCATACTCCAGCCGCTGGCTTTCCCAACTACAGTTCGTGCCAGTTATGTAATCACACAGGACCGTGCTCACGGTACGACGTGTTGAGCTCCCAGTGTGTGTTGAGAGTCTCCAGTCGGGTACCCAAGAAGGTAGATCTCTGGCGCAACCAGCAGCAGGTGCTCTTGCAGCCGCGCAAGCAAGCAAAGCGACTGCGTCGCTCTCAGAGGTCGCAAGTTTAGCTGCTAGTGCGAGGTATACCTGCTCGGTCGTCAAGGCATAATCGGCTTTCACTACATGCTCGGCTTTTCCCAAAGTTCTGCTGATGCTGAGTAGAGCGAATACGCGGTCCCGGTCATCGGAACAGCCCGCCGCGCTGAAGACGTCCAAATTTCGTAGCAGCGAGCGAAGTTGGCTTCCCGAGGGCTTGGATGCACCGCCACCGGGTTCGAATCTGTACTCCCATGACCAATAATCGAAGAAGGTTGCCATGTGCCGAAGCTTCAAGCGATTCACAGCGCGTTCCAACATCTGGTAGGGAAATGCTTGATCCCCAAGAAAGATCCAGCGGCGAGCCTCTTGCGTGAGAATCACTTCCTGGATGACCCAGCGTCGTGTGAAATACGGCTTTGCCAATATGTCTTTCACAATCGATGAATGTTGCTGTTGCGCCACAGATTGCGGATTCGTGTTGCGCAGCTCGTCGGGTGTATCATCATCCAGGAGTTGTCTGAACGCTGTGCTCTCCTCCTTCCCTACAAAATTGCCCAGCCACATAATCAGTCGGCGGGAGCTGGCGAAGATCTCACCCATGAGCCTGACCTGCGTACTTCGCTCATCGATATCAGCTTGATTGACACAGACTGCGTCGCACCATAACGGCAGCTCTGACGAGTCCACCTTGTTGAACGCGTAATCCAGTCGGATCTGTAGGAGAGCCTCGTGTAGGTTGGCCGTTATCGGTATCAAGCCTCCCTCACAGACGACGTGATGCGTTAAATGAGAGCCGTCGTCGTATGTGGGTCCCCATGCGTACGAAAGCGTCTGGTATTCGTCATTCCATAGGTTGCTCGTGGGTGTAAGCCTACAATGAATCGACTCGGTCTGATCGCGTGCAGGCTCAATCGTGAGCAGCCGGGTATCAGACCCCGATGACAGCGGTGCGTGCTGGTAGACCTCTCTAACGCCATGCACGGTCGACGTCTCTTCTCCTGATCTCGGTGTGGTCTCCGTGGTTTCCTCCATTGAATCTTCTCACCAAGATCGTATAGCAAAGGCCTAGGGACAAGTTAGTACAAGTGTTCGCAAGCCCAAAGAGGCTATGCATTATGCACCGCCCTTCAATGTCCAGCACACAAAGAGCTGCATTGTTGACTGAGGTGTGTTGGCACAGCCTTGCCCGACAGGCGTGGGGCTCGCGACCGTCTGGCGAATTGCAATTAACCTGTGTACCTATGTAGATATACTCCGCAGACCTTGAGCAGATTGGTCGACACATAATAGCAGTCCATATCTCAAGCCACCAAAGGGCAGAGGAGTGGTACGTTCCTAAAATCAGCCATGCATGTTGCCTAGAGTGTACAAAATCTCTTGCCGGAAAAGCAGGTTCGGTTCAATCTCTTCTTCGCAGCACACCACAGACGAACACTCAGCTGCAACTTGCAGACCTGATGACATCATCCTCCATCAATTGTACATCAATTGTACATCAGTTGTAATCAACCGTTCATTGCAGCGCACCTCAATCCGGTCTGACGGCTCTCGAATAAAGTTCACACCCTCATCCCCACAACCCCATCCCCCTCCCCATAACCAAGCCCACCCTCCACCTTCCCCACCACCCCTTCAACCCCCACATGCTCGTCCCTCCACCCCTCCCTCACCCCCCTAACAGCAGCCTCCTCCCTCCTCTTCCCCATAATCCTCCTCCACCTAATCAAAACATTCAAACCCTGCACCTGCATCCCCTCCATCTTAAACAGCGCCTGTGGTCCGGGCCCCGCATGACCGTGCTGAAATCTATTCACGCCCTTGAGGACATCGTCCACAATCTCCAGTGTCTCTTCGTCGAATGCGTAGACTAAGCGATCCATTTCCGCCAGCACCTTGGCGAAATCGGGGACGTGATGGGGATAGTGGTGGATCAAGAGGCGGAGGTGGGCGTTGTAGAGTTGTGTGCTCGCTCCTAGCGCCAAGACTGAGGGGCCGAGGGCGTGGAGGGTGGGCAACAGATTAAGCGGCAGCACACTCGTGGAAAAATCCCTCGCACAAATCTCCAGATACCTCATCAACCATTGCGGAAAATTACTCGTCAAAATCTCCAGCTCAGACTCCTTGGTTTTAGCCGAGGGTTTGTTACGGATCTTGTTAAACTTCCTCAAAGCTTCTTTAGTCTTGGTACTAGCAGTGGATGTGGGGACGGCGTCGAGACGTAGGTAAGCGGCGCGGTTGAGGACGTGTTTGTTTAGGGTTTCCCATAACAATATGTCGGTTGGTGCGGCGTCGAGGAGTGCATTCGTTCGAAGGAGATCGGCTTGGATGGTTTTGGATTTGGCGGTGGATTCTTCTGCGCGGGCAGCTCTCTGTGCGCGCTGCTTTTCCCTGGCTTCTTCGGCTAAGGGACGGAGGGCGTCTGGGAATTGCGGTGGTGGTCGCTCATGCTGTTTGATGTTTGTGATGGCGGAGTCGAGGATGGCGTCTAGACCTGTTCCTGCTCCACTACTGCTGTCCATGGTTTGAGTGGTGGTCGCGGAGGACTTGTCTTTACTAAGTCCAAGCAGTTTCTCAAAAACCTTCTTCTCCCTCGGCGTGATGGTGGAAGTAGAGTCCGCAGGATCCCGGCCAGCGATCAGTTCCTGGGCAGTATCTTCGAAGGGAACGCCTTCTGAGGTTGGTGTGCCAGGGGCTCTGCCGAAAGTTTTATCTTCTCGTGTTGGCTCAGTCGTGCTTTCGCTGCGGTCTTGGGGTGTGAATTCTTTTACGTCACGTCTACGAATACCACTTCCTAGCCCTCCAAATCGTAATCGTCCAACCGACGCACTTTCAGACTGCCTATCTCGCCTGCCGAAACTGCCGCCTGGACGTTCGGTGTTTTCTCTCCTTGCGTCTTGGGAGAATGCATCATCTACCTTTGGCTCGCTTTTGCCGAACCTGCTTTCCGTCTGAGCATAATCATCTCCCTCCCGTTCTTGAGGTCTTGCTTGCCTCAGCGACGCACCATACCCCGGTCTTCTCACGCCATATTGCTGCTTCTCGTACACATCTGCCTTCTCATTTCCCCTGCCAAACCCGTCACCTCTGCGTGTATAACCTTCTTCTTGCGGTCTTGCTTGTCTGAGCGACGCACCATACCCCGGTCTTCTTCTTATACCCTCTGGCTTCCTCCTCTCATATTGCGGTCTCGAGCTCGTCACCCCCCTACTGACCTGCGTGTAACTCCGCTGCTGGATAGTCCGCGTACAGTACAGAAAAGGCAGCAGAATATCCCCTCGCCATGCTCGGACTGCAACTCTTTCCAGCATCGACTATGCTCTATCGTCTGATGTCGATGTATTTGACTGTCTTAAGCAAATATTGATGGATGGAAACACTCTAGCTAAAAACGCGCTAAGGTCGCGTCAATGACATCAGTCGAGTCCACGACCAACACCATCGCATTACACCAAGCATACAGCAACAATGGCTAAACCCGCCCCCGAGATCAGCGACTACGAACGCGCTCGTCAAGAGAAAATCGCCAAAAATCAAGCGCTACTCCAACAACTCCAACTCGATGCCGCGCAGACCGGGCTGGGACCCAAGAAGAAAGCGACTAAACCAGCTTCAACCACTGCCTCCAAGAAGCGCAAACGCGAAACCGAGATCAAGAAAGAAGACACAGGCCCCCGCCGCACCTCCGCTCGTCTGCAAGGCATAATAGCAGATAGTGAAGTCGCGCGGCAAAAAGAAGAACTCGACACGACCGCCTTCCACGAAGAGCAAAAAGCCAAACGCCAACGCGTGAGCGCCGACATCGATCTAGCCGACGCGTTAGTCACAGGAAAAAATTGGAATCGCGCCGGGAACTGGCTGAGTGCTGTCGGTCCCGCGCAGCCAGGTGAACGCACATTCAGCGCGCACGATGTCAAAGACACAGGCGAGAAAGAGCTGCGCGAGGTCAGGGCGCGAATGTCCAAGTTAGCATTATGGGAAGGAGCGGAACCGAACAGGATTAAAATTACGCCTGAACGCATATACAGCCTGGGTTTCCACCCAACATCCGATAAAGCTCTGGTCTTTGCTGGAGATAAACTCGGCAACCTGGGCCTATTCGATGCATCTCAAACCAGTCCCGAGAAAGTGAAACAAGAAGCAGACGACGCGGACGAAGACGGCGATGTAGACGACGAGATCGAACCAGCCATCTCGACATTCAAACTCCATACCCGGACCATATCAGCCCTGCACTTCCCTTCCCACGACCCTACCGCCCTCCTCACAGCTTCCTACGATTCCTCCATCCGCAAACTAGACCTCACCACCTCAAAAGCCATCGAGCTCTACGCCCCCTCGGACCGCAGCGCCGATGCCCCAATCTCCGGCGTAGAAATCTCTCGCTCCGA
Organism: Elasticomyces elasticus; assembly: GCA_035926095.1. Taxonomy (NCBI): domain Eukaryota; kingdom Fungi; phylum Ascomycota; class Dothideomycetes; order Mycosphaerellales; family Teratosphaeriaceae; genus Elasticomyces; species Elasticomyces elasticus. Next base: position 1,458,706 of record JAVRQT010000002.1, read on the forward strand.
CCCTAACCTCCTACACTTCACAACTCTCGAAGGCGTCTTCGGCCTCCACGACCTGCGAACCAAACCCCACGAAACCGTCGAACTCCTCTATCTCTCCGACAAGAAAATCGGCGGAATGTCGCTGCATCCAGCTTATCCCCATCTCCTCGCCACAGCCTCCCTAGACCGCACGCTGAAAATCTGGGACTTGCGCAAGATCACGGGAAAAGGGGACGCGCGCGCTCCTCATTTAGTGGCGGAGCATGAGAGTCGGTTGTCTGTGTCGCATGCCGCGTTCAATGGTGCCGGGCAGATAGCTACAGCTTCCTACGATGACACAGTGAAAATCCATAGTCTGCCGTCTGAGGTCTGGGATTCTAAACCCGCTTCACCCTATAGTATGACGCCGGAAGAGATTAAGCCGACAACGGTGGTACCGCATAATAACCAGACGGGACGGTGGGTTACGATTTTGAGAGCGCAATGGCAGTTACAGCCTCAGGATGGGATTCAGAAATTCGTGATTGGGAATATGAATCGGTTTGTGGATATTTATGATGGTAAGGGGAAACAGCTTGGGCAGTTGGGTGGGGAGGGTATCACGGCGGTTCCGGCTGTGGCGATGTTTCATCCTACGAATGAGTGGGTGGCGGGTGGGACGGCGAGTGGGAAGTTGTGTTTGTGGATGTAGCGGCTGTGGATGTGAAGGTATGTTGGGATGATGAGGGTTATTGGTTGGGTTGATGGATTGCTTGCTTGGGGTCAGGGGAGTCGATAGCGATGGCGTGTCTGGTGTGCGGGTGTTTAGTTGGGTGAGCTGGGAGTGTTGTGGTGATGCTTGTACAGGTCCAGCTAGGACGAACGGGATTGATTGATTGTACGAGTACGATGTTTCTGATAGTTGGTGAGTGGAACAGAAGCGACGGGTTGCACGACATGACTCAACATTCAACAAATGGATCTTAGACGAATGAGATCGCGGTAGTGAGGCACTTATTTCGAAAACGCAATCTCGTACAAAGGTGGTATCAACTAACTAAGATAACGAAGCTGCAAGCAAACGCTCATTCTTTCGGTAACTCATAGGGTAACGCCGACCCCTTCTATCATAACTCTGTCCTCTTTCCGAAAGCTCATTAAGTTCTTCACTCTCAACCATCGAAGTGTCGGTTGTGTGAACGAACTTCAGCATTGGCAGGGCGAAAGGCGATCAACCCTTCAACTGCTGCCCCATCTCGCCCATAGTCTCACTCAAGCTCTTCCTGCGACCATCCTATTTGCTCCCAGTCTTCGCCTTAGCCTCCTCCTTGGTCTCCTTCGCCTGGCCCTTAGCCTGCTCCTTAGTCTCCTTCGCCTGACCCTTGAGCTCCTCGCCCTTCTGCTGTGCCTGGCCGTTAACATTCTCAGCCTGACCCTTCAGCTCCTCCGCCTTCTGTCGCCCAGCAGTAGAGTACTCGTCGTACTTGTCTTGGCCAATCTGCTGGTACTCGCCCAACTTATTCTGTGCGACGTCCTTGTAGTGCTCGGCTTGCTCTTGGCTAGCACGGATGTAGTGTGAACCCTTCTTCTTGCTCTCCTCGTACTTGGGCCCGAGCATATCGGCGATGAGCTGGAAGACATCTGAGGCAATCTTGAGCTCGGTGGAGATGACGGCTTTGACGAGGATGAAGAGGCCGTTGGAGTTGTTGGAGTGGGAGGAGGTTTTTTGGTATTCATCTAGATCACACTCATAATTAGCACAACTTCACAACACGGCGTTAAACTAGGTAAGCTCACCACTGTAGGTCCCGTAAAGGTAGTTATACGGCCAGAAAACGTATGATTTGCCGGTCTCAACCACTTTCTCGGTATCCTCCTTCACGATCGGGAACCGTCCATCGACCTTCTGCAATCCATTGTCCGCGATCTCGTCAGCAGCCGCAATGTAAGGCTTCGCATAGCTGTAAGGAGTTTCAAGGTACGGCTCAACGGGCTTGCCAAATTTCTGGTAGGCTCCGTCTGCGATCTCGAGAGCTTGCTTGCCGTAGGGGTTGGACTTGAAGGTGGAGATACTGTCGTTGACGACGGGGTAGGAGGTGACGTGGGAGAGGAATTTGGAGGACGGCTTGTCGCCGTTGGTGAGCGATGTGGACATGTCGTCGGTGGTTGCGTGGGGCATTGTGCTGCTGTTTGGCATGGTGAGTGAGGTTGTAGAGGTGGTGGTGATTTGGGTGCGTACGAGTGTTGTGATTGCGAGGTCTGAAGCTTGTTCAAGTTTCTGCTGTCGAATCAATCAGCCCACGCCGTTGACGAAGAAGGTGCGTTGCGATAAGTGTACCTGCTGTTCGAAATGCTACTCAATTGCTACACCTCGAGAAAGAACGAACGATAGAGCAAGAAATGGCTCAGGATTTTGGACTTGGTTGAGGTTCACGCGCAGCGAATCCTCGCCAAACCCTGTTCGTGTCGACTGTCACATGCGAAAAGAGTTGCATTGTTGGCATGTGAAAAAGGGCGACTTCGTCATAAAAACGGCTCAACGTGCGACGGCGTATGTCGCTCGTGCAGCTGTCAACCCCTGACATGCAGCGTAGGAGACTACACCGAGGGTACATCGGACGCAGTGCTAGGAGCTTTTCCAGGTCGAAGCTGTTCTGTGTTGGTATGGCTCTGGCCACGGCATGCCGAGTGGACGGACAACACCGGAGGCGCGGACCGAAGAGGCGTCAAGAATTTCACACCACACTCACGCCACTACGGCATATGAGGAGGAGTTGTGTTCAATAGCACGAATACAATCCAAAGCAACTGCCGAAAGAATGTCTCAGTGCCACATAATATAGTCAACGGCTAGGTTTTGGACACAACATAAACATTGCACGTGCCAGCAATTTTCTGGCATGTGACACGCCAAGACCTATCACCATCGCGCCTTTTCATGTGCCAGGTACGAGACTCAAGTACCCTGCGTACGTCCACTCTCAACGCATATCTCACCAACGAACAGCAGACGAGGGTAAGGTTACACCAACTCCGCTGCCCTGCGCGATCCTGCAATTCTGTCCCGAGCCATGGCTTCTTATCGCGCGGAGCTTTCTTGGCTTGCAACATTGCTGTCGGTACTTCGGAGACACTCGCGGGCGCCTGCAAGGCCGTTGCCTGTCGTCCAGCTTCCTATCGGGGGTCTCTGCTGCGCTGTGCACTTGCTTACAATCCATCTGCCAGTCCGTACTGTCTCGAGGCGCCTGCAAAGCCGTTCGTCCACGGCTTCAAAGGCTGGTGATATAAGTCACCGTCACACCAACTCCACATGTACAACGACACTGATCTTATCTCTGCTCAAGCTTTGCCAGAGGCGCCTGTCGGCATACAAGCTCCGTCATGGCGTGCTGTTTCAATCTGGCAGGTCAAAATGTCGCATGTGGGACTGCTTGACAGTAGTACATACCCCATCACTCATTCCAACCGGAGCAAACGCCACCACCCGCCAGAAACGCCATAGCCATGCTTCAGGGTATCATCTCATCGTCACCACCACAAACACACACACTCCTCTCACTTCTCCGTAGCAAGCACCATCTTCTCCCGATCACTCCTCCTCTGCACACCCTTCTTACTATGCCTCCGCTCATTCTCCTCTTTCTTCTTGATAGACCCAAGTTCTTCGCGCTTAATCTCGCCAGCCTTCTTGACCTGCTTCGGCACATGCCGATGCCTAGCAATTCGCTTGACCTCGGGCATATGCTTATACCTCTCCCTCAAAGCCGCATCATACTCCAATTTCTGTCTCTGCGCTGCGGACTTGACTCCTGATCGCGCAGACGCGTTTGAGCGCCAGAGTCGGATGTTGCCATCGTCGGATCCTGACAAAATATACTTGTTGTCGGGCGTCCAGCATGCGGAGAATACTCGCTGCATCCGTTTCGTGTGGTACACGTCTCGGGAGTGGCCTTCATTGCGCTTCCAAAGACGTACACTGCGGTCGTACGACGCAGACACTAGTTCTTCTCCAGTCGGGCTGAACTCTACGTCCATTACAGCGGAAACGTGATCTTTCAGCACATTCAAAGCGCGAGACAGGTTGCGCATGTCGAACAGGTAGATGTTGTGGTCTTCATTTGCTAGAGCAAGGTTGAAGGCTTCCATGGGATTCCAGCTTATTGCGTTAGAGGCTAGGGTGAGTACTGAACGGTGCAGTGGTGAGGCGGTGCGCAGGTCGTAGAGCACCAGGGAGCGATCCGTGGCGCATGAAGCGAGGATGGAGGTCTCGGTTTGGTTGAGGGAGAGGGCTGTGATGGTGTCTATTGAGGTTGGCCAGGCAAGGGTCTGGGTTGCTGTTGTGGAAGAGCGAGAGTAGTCGTAGAGTGAGATTCCCGAGGAAGAAGAGACGGCGAAGGTAGGATCTGTGCGGTGCCGTGTCAAGCCTGTAAAGGCTGTAGGTCCTAACCAGGTCGCTGCTGGGGCAGAGCCGTTTGTGCTGTTGTATGGATCGTAAAGCTTCACCGTTCTGTCTGTGCCGCATGACAGTAGCTTCTGATCGTGCGTCCAGCACATGCCCTTTACCAAGTTATCGTGCGCCTGGGTCTGCCAGACTTCACTCTGGCTCGGCAGGTCCCAAACTTTGAGTACGCCATCTCCACTTCCGCTGGCAAAGCGATCAAGCGCATTTGGGTCTTTGGCGAGGGTGTAGACTCCGTCGACGTGTCCGCGACCTAGTTGTGCGACAAAAGGGGCCGCAAACATGCGATCCAGCTTTGTGGCATTGAGGGCACGGGTGTACTCTCGTGCTCGTTCGAAAGGATGGAGGGCTGGGTCGAGGTTACGGGGAGTTTTGGCGACATCGCTGCCGGGTGTCTGGTAGGAGCTCGTGGAGCGAGTGAGCGCTTTGATCTTCTACGAACATGTTAGCGGAGTTTGTAGTCTGTTTGCGATAGTAACATACCATGACGAGAGTCGAGACATGTTCGTCTGGAAGTTCGTGACGAAATATTCTAGAAAGTCGACGGCGCTAGTGATGTACGCCGGTTAGATCCGCAGAGCCTCCAAGTCTAAATGGCCGAACGTCGACGAAGCTCGTGTGGCCTTGCGCGTTTCACTCACATCCATCACCTCAAACAACACAACATCACGACCCGGACACTCCAGCCAATCCTTGATCTACAGAACTGTTGCCCAGCATGGCGGCCGAAGACAATGCAAAGCGGATAGAAGAGGCGAAGGCACTGTCAAAAGAGCAACCAGCCAAAGCCGAGCAGATCTACAAGGACATCCTCTCCAAACCACCCGGCACGAATGACAGAGCAGCGCGCGAGTTTGAGAATGCGTTGATGGGCTTGGGCGAGCTGTACAGAGACCACAAGCGGACACAGGACCTAGCGACGCTGATCCAGCAAACGCGCGATGTGCTCACCAGCTTCGCGAGGGCGAAGACGGCGAAGTTGGGTCGGTCATCCTTCAAGACAAGTCTCTAGGTGCAATACTGATGCTATGCTAGTCCGCCAACTCCTCGACCTCTTCACCGCCATTCCCAACACAACCGACACCCAAATTTCGGTCACCAAATCCTGCATCGACTGGGCCGTCTCGCAACGCCAGGGCTTCTTGCGTCAAGGCCTTGAGGTCCGCCTCGTGGGTCTACACATGGCGAAGCAGTCCTACTACGATGCTTTGACACTCATCAATGGCCTACTCAAAGAGCTGAAACGTCTCGACGACAAACTTGTGCTCGTCGAAGTCCAATTACTGGAATCCCGCGTCTACCACGCACTCGGTAATGTTCCTAAAGGCCGTGCCGCTCTCACATCCGCAAGGACTTCAGCAGCTTCGGTGTACTGCCCGCCATTACTGCAAGCAGGGTTGGACATGCAGTCCGGACAACTCCACGCCGAAGACAGCGACTTCAACACCGCATACTCCTACTTCATCGAAGCGATGGAAGGGTACCATTCCCAGGACAACCCTGTCAAGGCGACAAGCGCACTGCAGTACATGCTCCTCTGCAAGATCATGGTGAACAGCAAGGACGATGTAGACCAGTTGATGGCCGGCAAACACGCGCTGAAGTATGCGGGCGGGAAGTTGGATGCCATGAAAGCCGTCGCGCGCGCGCACAGTAATCGGAGTCTGGAGGAGTACGAGACGGCGCTGCACACCTACCGCTACGAGTTGGGCTCGGATCGCTTCATTGCGTCCCATCTGCGCCGACTTTATGATTCTATGTTGGAGCAGAATCTCATCAAAGTCATTGAGCCCTTTTCTCGCGTCGAGATCTCGCATGTGGCTTCAATGGTGGGATTGGATGAACAACAAGTAGAGAGGAAGCTGGGACAGATGATTCTCGACAGGGTATTCGTCGGAGTGCTGGATCAGGGTGCGGGAGTGTTGATTGTGTTCGAGGAGAGCGAGAGGGACAAGGGGTATGATGCTGCGCTGGAGACGATTGGGAAGCTGGGGAATGTGGTTGAGACGCTGTACAATGGGCAGGCTGCCTTGTTGGAGTAGGAGATTGGAGGATACTAGAGGGTTCGAAGTGGTGAGGAGAGGGTTGTGTATTATATGCTATGCCGCGAGCGACACGCTGTGCACTGCTGAGAGTGAGCAGCAGGGCGTTACATGTAGACTATCACGTTCGACGTGTCTCTTGCTGTCTCTTCGCGGGTTCATCGATGTTTGCGAAACTCTGGAGGTGCCTCACTGAGCTCATTAGAGACTTCCGGAAGACTATGCGAAAGGTTGGACGTCTTTTGGCAGTACCAAACTGACTTCACCTTAGACTCCCAAAGAACTTAATGAAACGGCGAGCGCACAGATAATCTGCGGATCTCGGCGCTCGAACCTTGCTGCTTTCCATTTGATGCGCAATCGGCGAAAAGGCTGACGGGCACATCCTAGGGTTGTACGAGACAGGAAGGTTCGAGACCAAGTAGGCGAATGGTCATTGACGGCCTCATCGCACCGGACTCGACGTGGTATGGCGCATCGAGAGCACCCACTCGGGCCATCGAGATAGCATCATAAGTCGTTTGGCAGCATTGCACAGAATAAAAGCTTCCCCAGTCGACTAATGTCTCGTCGAACCGGTGGACAACACCTGCATTAGCAGCCTGTTTCACAGTCAACGAGCGACTATATGACTGTCAGCAAATTGCTATCACTTCTGTATATGCCACGTTGATGTGTATATCTATGCGTGCTTCGCTTTCATCGCCGCATTCAGCATAGCAAGATGATAGCTCTGAGCACAGGCAGCCTGGTATTATGCGCACTTAGCTTGTGTTGATCTCAAAGGCTGCTTAAAATGTGGGAGAAGTCGTTCACGGAGCTTGTGGTGGTAGCAAATGAGCGATCTGCCGCCTCGTGTATTGGTAAAGATCGTTGCCACATTTTTCTGAAGAGGGTCGACAGATAATGCCATGACGAAAGCTGCCTCGTTAATTGGAAGCTCTCGGCGTCCAGGTTGAGATGGATGTGTCAAGGTAAAATACTCTCCCGCCTAACGTACACAGTGATTGAGGTATCCTCTCATTCCATTTTTGCATCAAACGTTCTGTTCAGGTGATAGGTCGTATGCGCCGTTGCAACAATCTCAATAGTATCATCTGCACCAAACTCCAATACCCAACCACCCATCTCGTGACGGCATTACTTAATATTACACTCTGCGCCTAGTACCTGCCCGGAGGCGGACCAGCAGGAGGAGCGAAGTTGTCCGCCTTGCGGCTGTCCACTCCATATGCTGGCTGCGGTGGCTGCATCTCCACGTTGTTGCCTCCGTAGTAGTCGTTCGCGGCACCGTATGCGGGTGGGTTCGATTGGTACGGAGTGTTCGAGTTGTTGTTGTAGTAAGGCTGTGCGGTCTGCTCTTGCTGCGGGCGTGCGTTGTAGGTCGCTGGAGCGTGGCCTGCAGGTGTGCGCCCAAGAGCCCAGCCTGTGCCGCGGTATGGCGAGTGTCCCATCTTTCTCCGTCGGCGCGCAGTCACGCAGCTGTACACAATATCAGTGAGTGCGATGCGCGCAAGCTTCCAGCAGACTCACGAGAATAGGAAGAAGACCAAGAAGGCTCCCAGTATGATCAGCGCCAGGACTAGCCAGCGTGCCCAATTGCTCCAAGTGCTTCCATTGCAAATTCGTTGGTTGTTGTCGTTATAATAGCAGTTGTTGTTGCTGCGTGGCATATTGTTAGCAGATGTCGCTGAGATCGTGACAGGTAATTGATGTGGTTGCGACAATAGTGCGGTGCCGCATGCCATCACATGCCGCACAGTTCAATAACCTGATGTTCGGTTGCACTCACCCATATCCGTAGCCGTACTGTCGTGCTTCCAGAGTAGGAGCCATGATGTGTAGTGCGTGTGTTGTACGAGGTGAAGCGGATGTTGGAGGTACAGGCAAGCAAGAAAGGTGTTTGTACATGTAGGTTCAACTTGAGTAGTGCCAAACAGACCAAGAGCTTGGAACCGTCGTCATCACCTGCCGCACAGCCTCACGGAGATGGCCTGGAATTTGCTCTCCCGCGTGACATCTCGCCACCGAAGATTCCATTCACTTTCGACTGCGCCATCGCCACACGCATGCCGAATGCGACCGCCGCTCTTTGTCGATGAGGCTGAACGAATGCGAGAGGAATATGGCGCTTCTCTTTGCGAAGGTGCTCTCCCCGCAGATCACGAAAAATATACAGCTAGATGGAAGAGGCAAAGCGTAGATCGCGATATGCACGATGCGATTCGTGCAGCTTGTGTATGCAACGATGCGCTGGCATTGAGGGCCCGAGCGTGTGATTTTACTACGAAGCATATCCTTTCCTGTTGCTCTCTTCTTCCCTCCCAGCAATATGATTGAAGCGTGATTTGAATATTGTCTCAACAGCAATCGGCGAATTTGGAAAGCTGGTGCCAAACCAACAGCAGCATCCTACGAGGAACACGGGAGAGAACTATGGCGAGAGTTTGCTATACAGCCTGCCCGAATACGTCTAACAAGCCGTGGACATCGTCTCGCCGTCGACCATACTTCGTCATAGGATATCCTGCATATCGCGCCAGCCTACCAACACCTCGCCTGAAGAACACTCGCAGATGAACCCATATGCCTCGCACGCACCACACCAACGCTCAGGTTCCAGTCATCTTTCAGGCCATTGCTGGCCCGCAGCCATGTCGCTGCTCCAGAACCTTCTATGCAAACCAGGCAAAGCCAACAAACATGCAAAAAGTACCATGCCGGCCGTAGACCATCGTCAGCAAGGCATCGTATCGGTCGTATGGACACATGATCGTGAGTCGTTGAAGAGTCAAACAAGCTTATTTGGCTGCTCGGGCGATGAGCCACTGCAGCACAGCATCGAGGTTGGTTTCCTCCTTTGCGCTAATGCCGTAGCAGCTCACCTCCCGATGCGTGACAGTCTTCAAGTTCAGAGCGTCGATTAGCTCGTCGACGGTTGAGTGGCCATCGAGGTCGGACTTGTTGCCTAGAACGAGCAAAGGAATACCTTCCATGGCCGGCTTCTCCAGCAGAATGTGCAGCTCCTCCTTGGCAACGGGCAGGGCTTCCTTGTCGGCAGAGTCGACTATGAAACTGCGTGGTGTCAGTGGTGGTCACCGAAACGAGATGGGAACCTTACACAATGGCGTTGACGCCCCGGCAGTACCGCTCCCACATCGATCTAAACCTGGGCTGGCCCCCGAGATCCCAGCTTGAAACAGATCAGCAATCTTGATTGCGCAGGATCGATGCACCGCGGTGCGACATACCACTTTAGTGTTACATGGCCCTTCTGGACCCGCTTCATGTTGAAGCCAACGGTTGGTATCGAGCTGCACGCCGTCAGCCTGGTGCTCGGAGTACCTTTGTTCCAAGATCCGGCTAGATGCGCCTCTGTGCGACATACTCAATCGTGAACTCGCCGCCCTGTACCACCGGATCAGCACTCGAAACATGGTCGGCTTAGCGGCTGCAACACAACTCACCGCCAGTACTCGCAGCAGCGAGGTCTTGCCGGCGTTTTGGAGACCGATCATGGTGATGTCCATCTCCGTATTCCTGCATGGCGCGAACACAAGGCATCAGCATATCGTCCAGACGCATCGTTGCGGTCGATAGGGTATGCGCGAGTGAGCGGTGAAGCATGAGGCATCAACATCCAGCTTTAAGGACGTGCAAAAGAAACAACATCTTCCATACCAGAACAGGCTGAGCAGCCAATCATATATGCGCTTGAAGAGGCCCATCGTGACGGCAGGCACGACACGGCGTGCTAATGGAGGCGAACGTTGCTGGCGCCCGACGTTCCCAGAGATTGATGGCCAGTCGAGCTTGGAGAGGCAAAGAGGCTCTGAGAGGAAGAACCGCGTGAACCAGGGTTCCTGGCTGGCGAGTGGGCGAGCGGGTTTTTGCTTGGAGCGGGGCCAACCGTGAGTGCCGGTCCGGAAGGAGTGGATGCAGGTGTGGTGTTGAAGGCGGATAGATTCTGTAGCAATGGAAAGTACGTCAATTTGACCTGATCTTGAGTGGCTTTGACGCCGCTGTCATGTGAGGACGAAACGCTATGCAGCACGAGCGTACAGATCTTGGTGCACAGCCCTGGTCGCAGATGGTGCCACCGACTGTGGGTGATTCAAGGTCGCAGGTGTGCCGCTGCAGGTTGATGCAGCGTGCCTCTTTGACCCGGCGGGATCGAAGTCAAAGGCGGTGTCGAAAGGCTGGTCCGAGCTTCGAACTCGGCAACTTTTTCTGCCGACTACAACGACAATTCTCAAGAGCATTACTTGAACATATCGCACGATCGGGTTGAGGATATGGTGGAGATGCTAGGCTGTGCGGTGGTATAGTGTGCAAATACAATAGTGAGAAGTCATCACACCATGGCACCCTCCAAAGCAACCAAGCCGGCGCAAAAGCGATGGACAACCGACTACGATACTCTACAACGACACAAGCTGTTCCGAGAGCCACCGAGTAACAAGACAGCATACCCAAGCCTTGCGGAAGCCATCAAGCCTCATGTCGATTCGTTCAACACAATCTTCGCGCCGAATGGCCAACTACAACATGCACTGAAGGAGATTGGATCGCGTGCGTTTCTGGATGGCGAGCCTTCAGGTCTGGATCCTTCTCTGGAGCCGCGAAGACGCAATCGACTAGAAGTCAAGGTGAAGGAGGTATTTCTGGAGAAGAGTAGAGTGCCGCCAGCGAACAAGCTTGATGGGAACCGAGATATACTGCCTGTAGAATGTCGAGAGAGGCATGTCACATATCGAGGACGATTTCAGGGTAGACTGGCATATCGGATCAACAACGGCGATTGGAAGGAGACGGTTCGGGAGTTCGGTTTCATACCGATCATGCTGCGATCGAATCGGTGTCATTTGGAAGGACTGTCGCCGAAAGATCTCGTCAACAAGCGAGAGGAGACAGAGGAGCTGGGAGGCTACTTTGTCGTCAACGGAATCGAGAAGCTTATCAGGATGTTGATTGTCAATCGACGAAACTTTCCGATGGCCATTATACGACCATCGTTTGAGAACAGAGGCGCGACGTACACCAAATACGGCATGCAGATACGGTCTGTGAGACCGGACCAGACCTCTCAGACTAATGTTCTGCACTACCTCAGCGATGGCAACGTCACGTTCCGCTTCTCTTGGCGCAAGAACGAGTACCTGGTGCCCGTCGTCATGATCATGAAGGCATTGGTGGAGACTAACGATCGAGAGATATACGAAGGAATCGTCGGCAAGGCGGGCTCGAAGGGACTGGAGAGCAAGCAGTTTGTTACCGATCGAGTCGAGCTGTTGTTGAGGACATACCAAACTTACAACCTGTATAACCGCACACAAACCAGAGCATACCTGGGCTCGAAGTTCCGCATAGTGCTTAATATTCCTGACGACACGAGCGACGAGGATGCTGGAACAGAGTTCTTGCGGAAGATCGTACTACCACATCTCGGGTGCGCGGACGTGACAGACGCCAACGACACCGACAAGTTCCATTTGCTACTCTTCATGATCAGGAAGTTGCATGCGCTCGTAGAAGGAGATTGCTCAGTAGATAATCCTGACGCTGTCTCGAGTCAGGAGATTCTGTTACCCGGTTCACTCTTCGGCATGATCATCAAGGAGCGGATAGAAGAGTGGTTGCTGTCGATTGGCGCGAGCTTGCGAAACTGGGGTCGGAGCAACCGCTATCCTGCATTCACCAGCAAGGAGTTCGAGCGGGATTTCCTGCCCAAGATCGTCCGGAAAACGAACGAGAACCTCGGCCAAGCGCTCGACTACTTCCTAGCGACTGGAAATCTTGTCAGTCCAACCGGCCTGGATCTGCAGCAGATATCTGGATACACCGTGGTAGCAGAGAAGATCAACTTCTACCGTTTCATCAGCCACTTCCGCATGGTGCATCGAGGCAGTTTCTTCGCTGAATTGAAGACTACGACTGTTCGAAAGCTGCTTCCGGAGAGCTGGGGTTTCTTGTGCCCAGTACATACACCTGATGGATCGCCTTGCGGACTGCTCAATCACTTGTCGCATAAATGTCGAGTCGCAACTGAAAGCGCCGATGTCTCGAGCATACCACAGCTGATATCACAGCTTGGCGTAGTCGCTTCCTCCGCAGCAACACTCGACGAGAGCGTTGTGGTGCAATTGGACGGGCGGATACTTGGATTCTGCACGCCCAAGCAAGCGAAGGTCATTGGCGATACACTTCGATACTGGAAGGTGGAGGGCAGCCACAACGTACCTGTGGAGTTGGAGGTGGGCTACATACCTTCTTCCAGCGGCGGACAGTACCCGGGTGTGTACATGTTCTCGACGCCAGCTCGCATGATCCGGCCAGTCAAGTACCTCCCCTTGGATAAGCAGGACTTCGTGGGCGCATTCGAGCAGCCTTTCATGTCAATAGCATGTACCGAGCCGGAGATTGCGTCCGGCGACTCTACGCATGTTGAGTATGATCCTACCAACATACTATCGATCGTCGCAAACCAAACTCCCTATTCCGACTTCAACCAGTCGCCAAGAAACATGTATCAGTGTCTGGCTGTTGATCATGAGGTGTTGACGGATAGTGGCTGGAAACGCATATCGGGAGTAGTCGTTGGGGACCAGGTGATGACGATGGATCTGGAGTCGGGAGAACAGGAGTGGAACGTAGTGCAGGCTACGACTCGTCTTGCTCATAGCGGACCAATGTATCGACTGAAGAGTGATGCTATGGACGCTGTGTGTAATAGTACGCATCGCTGGTACCTGAACTCGAAGGATGAGCCTGCAGTCTTCGAGGACTATACGACGCAGCAGATGTTGGACAGCCAGCTAGTAGGATACAGAACTGCTTCTGGTAAGAACTCCGGCCAGTGGGATCGTAAGTCGGGTACGACCACTCATAAGAACCACAAGATCCCTACCGTGGGACATAACAGCAATGTTATGTATTTGTGGCCGGACTGTCCCTGGCTCCCGCGGAGCTTCGTCAGAGACGAAGCATGCAATCTGGACTGGTGTCGTTTCGTTGGGCTGGTGATGGGAGATGGCGGCGTATTTCAAAATGGCAATAATCATTACGTGAAGCTATACCAGAGTACTGCCAAGCCTGGAGCCTTGGCGTACATCGAGGAACTCCTGGACCGTCTGGCCGCATCGCTCCCTGGTTTCTTCAAGGTCAATCCGCCGACCAAGTCTGCGTCTCGTGAGTCGCAGATGTGCACTTGGAGTATCAATAATCGTGATATGTACTATTTCTTTTTGCCTATGATACGCGGACCGCAGGCTTACGATCCCACGGACGATGCAATGTGCCGGTCTTACGAGGCCACTCACTTTCAAGCATTGGCGCATTCGGGCAACGAGCCCGTATTAGCTACGCCGGGAGGTTGGGTCAGGGGCAAGTGGTGGTATCTTCGACGCTGGATATATTATACGTGGCTATACTTACTGGCTCGTAACCAAGCTCGAGCGATGATTAAGGGTATGGCCGTTGCGGATGGCGAATGGAGCCTATTATTAAAGGCAAGATCAGATACTGGTGGTTCTGGTCGTGGTGTAAAGCGGGTCAAGCTGATGGACGACGTCCAATCAAGCCAAATGGCTGTCCCTCTGGTCAACAGAGGGGTTGTTCGAGTGTTCAACAGCTCGATCCCGCTGATGCACGATTTGTCGGTGCTGGGAGTGTTGGCCGACACGAGGGTCAACCTCGGTGTCAATCATAAGAAAGGCGAGTATATGCCTACCCTGGACCTCAACGCCAACGCCACAGGATGGCGCATCTCCTTCTCTTTCGCAGACAGCGAACTCTCCGTGGCCGCTCCAAAACCGGAGCTATACGTCAACCCTCTGGACGATGGGTTCGTGTACTGCCTGACAGTACCCAATGGCAATTTCATGGCTCGTAGGACCACCCACTACGACCAGAGTGTCACCACTCAGGAAGTGGTAGCAGCAGGGCAGAAGCCGTTCTTCACTGGAAACTGTCAAATGGGCAAGCAGACGATGGGCACGCCCGGTACTGCGCTCAAGTACCGAACAGACAACAAGTCCTATCGGTTACAGACTGGCCAGACGCCTGTGGTACGGCCACCGCTGTACAACGAGTACGGCCTTGACAATTTTCCGAACGGTACAAACGCTGTCGTAGCAGTCATCTCCTACACCGGTTACGACATGGACGATGCTATGATACTCAACAAATCTGCGCACGAGCGTGGCTTCGGACATGGCACAATCTACAAGGCCAAGAAGATCGATCTCGCAGAGGAGAACAAGTCGAGCCGTGGGAAGAGTAAGCAAGTGACACACATGTTTGGCTTTGCTCCAGATGATCGACCGAAGGCTTATATAATGAACACACTTGATGAAGATGGTCTCGCAGCTGTGGGCATCAAGGTGAAGGAAGGCGACATTATTGCAGCCTCACACACTGTTTCGTGGGATGCAGTCGCAAGCGAGTACATTAACCGTGACGGTGTCACGCACTATCACAAGTACAAGGACCCGGAGGAAGCATTCGTGGAGGAGATCAAGCTTATCGGCAACGATGCTGGCTCGAACGACCCATGCCAAGCCATCAGCATTCGGTTCAGACTGCCTCGATCTCCAGTCATTGGCGACAAGTTCGCTTCACGGCACGGGCAGAAAGGTGTTTGCTCTCAGAAGTGGCCTGCGATCAACATGCCCTTTAGCGAGAGTGGCATGCAGCCAGATGTCATCATCAACCCACACGCTTTCCCTTCGCGCATGACAATTGGTATGCTTGTCGAGTCCATGGCGGGCAAGTCGGGCGCTCTTCATGGCCTCTCACAAGATTCTACACCTTTCAAGTTCAAGGACAAGGAAGGTGAGACTGCGGTGGAGTACTTTGGCCACCAGCTCAAGCGTGCGGGCTACAACTACCACGGCAACGAGCCCATGTATTCTGGTATCACGGGAGAGGAATTTGCGGCTGACATCTACATCGGTGTGGTATACTACCAGCGGCTTAGGCATATGGTAAACGACAAGTTCCAGGTACGGACTACTGGCCCTGTGACGCCGCTCACCGGACAACCAATCAAGGGACGCGCGAAGGGTGGCGGTATTCGGGTGGGAGAGATGGAGCGTGATGCGCTGCTCGCTCACGGTACGGCTTTCCTGCTGCAAGACCGTCTGATGAATTGCAGTGATTATACCAAGGCGTGGATATGCAGGCGATGTGGGAGTTTTCTGTCGACACAGCCAAGTGTAGGACAGTTCAGCCGACGACGAGAAGGCGGCAGAGTGCGATGTAAGCGGTGTAGTCGGAAGGCCACCAGTGTCGATGCCAGAAGTGAGTGTTGGGAGGACCGAAAAGGAGATCGATGGCATGGAGGCGATGAGGTCACGCTGGTTGCTGTACCGGGCGTGTTGAAGTATTTGGATGTCGAGCTTGCGGCCATGGGCGTACGACTCAACTTCAAGGTGTCGCCGTGAGCATTGATGTGCAATTGAGCATAGCGTGGCGTTGGCATGAGGGATGAATATGATAGATGTACAGTAAGTGATGGCTGTATCGATAAAGAATCTACAGAGACCTCACTGACATGCGAGTGCACCATCTTTATCACTCTCCTCATAAACATCTTACGGCCGGAATTTCGCTTGGCAGGCACGTAAGCGGCAATTTGCGACGCGTCCACTTCACGCGTCTTCCGAGCTCAATCCTCACAGCTACCAACAACGAAACATCGCACCAACATCGCAACGTTGCGCACTTTACATGATGGCTGGACAGTGATACAAAATAGCAGCGAATAAATCGGCGCATGAGAAGCATTAGCCACAATCGCGGTCTGGAAAAGTCACAACTGTGCTCGCAGCACTTGTAGGAATTATGCCGCCAGCACTGGCTGCTCGCAAGAGGAAGGCCACCGAGAAGTCACGAGACAATGACTCCGATTCTGATACCATCGCTGTCGCACCCGCGCGCAATGGGGATACTTCTGCTGCACAACCAGCACGCTCACCACTGAAAGAGGTCACAAGCAATAAGCGCCGACGTGTACTGGACCGCGTTGTCATTCCGGTACACGATGGCGTTATGTCGGATGCTGCGGTCACTCCGCATTCGCGATCTCCAGCTTCCGTCGAAGGAGAGACTAAAGCCGGCGCAGAGCGCGTCGCATCGACCAAGCCCACATCTAAGAGCGCTCGTGCGAAGAAAGAAGACAAGTCTGGCCTTGTTCAGGGTAGCCTTAGCAAGATGTGGGGCAGTTCTGCGCCGAAGTCGTCGCCTGGTACTTCAAACACTGTCGCTAAGACTCCTGTCTCACAACCAAAGCCTCAGACATCGTCCAGGGGTCCCAAGCCCGCTATCGACCGTGGTGAATCCAAGAAGCCCGCCGCAAAGAAGGCTTCTGATCATCGGCCTCGCCGCAGTACTGCACCAGTCACCTTTGTCAGTTCACCAGCACTCGAGGCCAGCTCCGATGAGGAGGACGAGGATGAACCTGTGCGCTCTGCAACAAGAGCGAGACCTAGTGGCAAAGCTCAGCACCGCAGTAATGACGACGACGATGACTTCGGGGAGAAAGAACAGTCGAGCTCTGCCGAAGAGGAAGAGGAGCTTGAGGAGGAACAATCTGATGTAGAGATGTCGGATGATGTTGTTAGCGATGCGAATGCGAGCGACGAGGAGCCTAAGACCGCAAAAGGCAAGAAAGCGAAGGCTGCCCCGGGAAAGAAGTCTAATGCGAAGCCTGACGCGAAGTCCAACTCCAACGACAAGAAGAAAAGGGCCAGCTCAAAGATGATGACGAACCTTACCGTCCAGCGTACTGTGAAAGGACTTGACCTCAGCTTACCTCCACTATCCGATACTTCGGAGATGTTCGCCGACCTGACCACGAACGCACTGAAACTTGGCTTAGACAAGGTGACTAAAAGTCTTGCCGGTAGGCGGATACGTGTGGCAACCATGTGCTCGGGCACGGAGTCTCCGCTCTTGGCTTTGCAGATGGTGCAGGACGTGTTGCGAGACAGAGGGCTTGAGAGCATACAGGTCGAGCACATATTCTCCGCTGAGATTGTGCCGTACAAGCAAGCGTACATTGAACGCAATTTCGCGCCGCCTATCATTTTTCGCGACATCACAGAGTTTACCGCCGCCTTTGAAGGGACCGCAGCGTCTGAGGACGATGTGCCCTCAGCGACCACCGCCTACGGATCTCGTGTGGCGATCCCGACTGAGGTCGATATCGTGGTGGCGGGCACGTCCTGTGTGGACTACTCGAAGCTGAACAACAAGAAAAAGCCTATCACGGGTGATGGCGAGTCAGGCAGGACATGGTTTGGTGCTTTAGCATACTGCAAAGTGAGCCGGCCGGCCATCATCATCTTTGAGAACGTCAAGTATGCTTACAAACCCTAGAGACACTTGTGATGTACATCTTTGCTGACTCTTCGTTCTTTAGAGGTGCCGACTGGGACGCAATGCTGGGATACTACCGTGATATCGGTTACGAAAGCGAGGGTGTCTTCGTGGACAGCAAGGATTATTATATGCCGCACACACGCCAACGGGGCTACATGGTCTGCTTTGACATCACCAAATTGAAGAAAGGCGGTGATGGCATAGGCAAGAGGTGGCAGAAACTAATGACACAACTGAAGCGGTACGCCAGCAGCTCCGTGTCTGAGTTCCTACTGCCGAATGATCAGATTGTCATGCGCAACTTGAGTGAGGACACTCAGTTGAGGGAGGTTGACTGGGCTCAGTGTGAGATCCGACAAATGAAGACACGTCAAAGCGAAAAGCTAGGAACGGCGAGGCCTGTCACGCATTGGTGAGTTGACCTGAGGACAACCACGTGTCACATACTGACATCCCGCGTCTAGGCAAGAGAGCGGGCAGATGATTGTCCCCGAGCGAGGCGTACGAGTATGGTACACCAGACAAGTGGAGCGAGTAAAGGACACGATAGACGCACTCGTCTTACGTGGCGCTCAGAGGTCCTTATACGATCTGCGCTATAAGACGTTCATCGTAAACTTGTCGCAAAATATCGACCGTATCACAATCGGAAGCCCAGGCATTATAGGATGCATCACCCCAACAGGCATCTTTTTTGTGACAGATGCTAACCGTATCCTCTCGGCGGAGGAGACCCTTCTGCTACAAGGACTGCCCCTTGAGGTGATCTCGTTCACTACCGAGACTCAAGCTGAGTTGCTCGATCTTGCCGGCAATGCCATGACATCGACTGTGGTTGGGTCGGCTTTGCTTGCGGCACTCATCGCAGGACATGAAGTGATAGCTTCAAGCCCCCAGTCCTCAGTAGCTCCACGCACAGCTTCCGCGCAACAGGAAATTGTTCTGCAGCCCATGGCCGAGACTGCCGAGATCTCAACCTACCAATCCGAAGTGGGCGATATTGAACCCAAGGAAATCCTTCGTCAGGCTATCATGGCAGCGCGCCAGTGTTTCTGCGAAGGAACCGATGGCCTGTGCGCGAAACCAATCCAGGAGTGTGTGGATTGCAATCATACAATCTGCATTACTTGCGGAGGTAATCCACCGCACAACTACCGACAATTACCAAAGAAGGCTCGCCTACAGCCATCGTCATTTGTTACACAGCTGAAGGCTGTGCTCCCGCTTCAGCTCGCATTCACTGGCGAGTTCATTCTTGCTGCATCCAAAGCCGACGCCAAGGTCGATTTCTTCCCACGTTACGAGAGCGTAATCAGGAGTTTGAACGGTTCTGTGTACAGCTTCCACTCCATTCGGCGGACGATCTACTGGACGGCGACCTACACAGCATCGAATAGCCGTTTGGAGCTGGTTATTGATGGAGATCGAGCAGAATGGCGTCTTTTTGCCACGCCGGCCCGAGAACTGGCTTCCAACGATCCGCTTCGCCTGATTCTTGCTCACGACCCTGTAGCGAAGGCTGTTGTCTCGGACTCATTGCTTCCTACGAGATGGCACATACGTGTCCCAGTAGATCGAAGTATCTCGCTGAAAGTTTGCGCAGCCGAAGCTAGCAACCCGACTTGGTGGGCGCGGTGCGGTCTTCCTGAGCATCTTAACGACACTCAAGCGCAAGAGTTCAAAGTTGCGCCCACAACGGAGGACCCAAGTGAGCTGGAACGATCGTTGAGCGGTACCTATCGGTATCTACCACGATGTGGCAAAGCTTCCGACAGTTTGTACCGCAAAGTTGACTCGGGCAAGACGGAAGATAGCCGTCCCATATTTCTCTTCCTGGATCCTACACGCACGCGAGATGCTGACGACGATGTCTTTGTTTTCTCATACCATATTCCGGACCTGGATTATGATGAAGTCAGGCCGCTCGAGGCGTACATCAAAGCGCCATGGAGACCATGGCCCACTAAAGGAAAAGTCAGTACGCCTAAAGTGATGATCAGCGGCGAGTGGGCTTCCGTCGAAGGCCTCAGGTTGGCCGCGCGACCTATGGAACTGCAAATGCATAGCTCACTTGCGCAGACGGCACAGGCTGACAATCACTACCACTGTTGCCAGGCGGCGCATGTCTTCCGTTGCACTGTTCCACAACCTGCTGTCGGTATGGCGGGCGCAGTGATGGATGTGACCAATAACGCCAAGTTCATCTCGGAGCACATCTGGGTGTTCGAAGCTATGCACCGACAAATTGGGCTGAGCGACTGGATCCTTCTGCCGTCTGCTATCACAGAGAAAGCTTGCATATCATGCGCTCCTCCTAGACCGCAGTTAAGATGGAAACTAGAGAGCGACAAGAATCAGGTCAAGCCATTTGAAGACCCACGGACTGCGGCCGTCTACGAGCGCGCAATCAAGTCGCGTGCTCAACCCTTCGTCGTGATGGCTACCACAGATGGCACTCAGAATCATCTTGATGTCGGTGTTGATGTTGCTACATTGGCACACCGCGCCGCATCACGATTGCCGCATGGCGGCTCGATGGCTGAAGTCAAGTGGCGGCTGGACACAGATAATGCTGCGTCTGGTCGACCTAGGATGCCCAAGTTCAAGCTGCGGGCGAGTGACGACGTCAAGCCTTTTACTGGCCAGCTCAAGATGACGGTGGACCTCTTTCCTAACCAGCGTCGGGTTTTAGCTTGGATGCAGAAGCAAGAGAGTGGCGTCGACTTTTCGATTGAAGAGGCGGAAGAAGCAGTAGTGCCGTCGGCTGGTTGGCGTGCAGAGGTACGTGTGTCCGTGCCGCTGAAAGTGCACGGAGGCATCTGCGCAGACCACCCTGGTTTCGGCAAGACCATCACCAGTCTGGCCCTTATCCAGGCTCAGTATCTTGGATGCAAAAGCTCCGATATACGGAAGAACCTAAGCGCTCGACGTGACAGCCTTGCACCAGGACGACGAGTATCTTCTGCAACATTGATTGTCTGCCCTGGGACATTGGTCCAGCAGTGGCACGATGAAATTGCCGACAAACTCCGCTACACAGAAGGTGTCATAACCATTTTCCGCCAAGCCGACATTGATCGGTACCAGATCTCGGACTTCGAGAATGCCAAGATAATCCTTATGAATAGGTCAATCTTCAGCAGCGACACTTATGTGGAGCGTCTCGCAACATTCGCTGCCACTTCTGGACCAGCGAACAAGACTGGTGGCAGGGCCTTCGCGAAGTGGTTGCAATACGCAACTGATCAGATTCCTGAGCATCTTGGGATTATGAACGACTCCGGCCTCCAAGCTCTGAAACAGCATATCAACAGCAAGTTCAAGCAGCATGTCGAAAGCGCATCGTCGGAGTCTCTAACCATGGTTCCCTCGCGCCGTCTGCACGGAAAGGATTACGCTGCGCAGAACGGGAAGCCGCAGGTGAAGAAGCAGAAGACAACATCAAGCTCACTTAACACGGCGAATGTGCATCGCCCTCTGTTCGAGATGTTCTACTTCAACCGCGTCATCATCGACGAGTTCCATCAGTTCGAGAACAAGGAACTGCACTTCCTATCCTCCCTAAAGGCCGACAAGCGCTGGGGGCTCTCGGGTACGCCTGCACTCGATGACCTCTACGATGTTGCGCAGCTTGCTAGCATCATCGGTGTTCCTCTTCGCGTCGGAAGCGACGCCAGGGGAGTCATGACCGTGAAGAACATTGCTCGGATGCGTGCGGATCTCACAGATTTCGAGCGCTTCGATGCTATGAGAGTCATGCCTTCGACTTCGATGCATGATCGTCTGTGTGAGACGCACCAGCTTTTTTTGGACACGTTCGTGCGCCGAAATTGGATGGATTTCGCCGAGATGCGTGTTCAGAACTGCCTACATCCCGCAACGCTGGATCTCGATCACTGTGCCCTGTACACGGAATTGTCGCAGCACTTGAACTCAAGCGACATGCGAATCAAGCGTGGCAAAAAGGGTGGCAAGGATGGCAAAACCACTGATCGCGAGGATCGGCTCTACCGCGCAATGAACACCTCGAACGACGGCGAGGAAGCCCTCTCCAAGACGGCCGCGGCCTCTGACAGTGCGATGGGTCTGGACGCTGCCGTGAAAGTACGCGAAGAGCAGGTGAAAGAGACCCTGCGAGATCTGCGGAACGCAATCGCTGCCGCTCGTCTTTCGGAGCCGGAACCATTCCAGACATGGAAACAGAGCATCGATGCAAACGACCTGAAGGACGAGGGAACAATCAAGGCCATCAAGGGTATACTCACTGCCATGCCAACGACGTCAAACGCTGCGGCCACAAAGTCAAAGCCGAAGAGCGCGAAGCGGAAGCGTGCGGGTGAGAGTGAGGACGAGGAC
Organism: Elasticomyces elasticus; assembly: GCA_035926095.1. Taxonomy (NCBI): domain Eukaryota; kingdom Fungi; phylum Ascomycota; class Dothideomycetes; order Mycosphaerellales; family Teratosphaeriaceae; genus Elasticomyces; species Elasticomyces elasticus. The sequence goes on from JAVRQT010000002.1 coordinate 1,480,903, forward strand.
GAAGAGGTGGAGCTTGATGACGGAAGTGGTGAAAAGAAGAAGGGCACGAGCCCTTTGACCAGCGACGTGAACATCTTCAGCAAGCGTCTCGTGGTTGCCAATCGCTCCCTAAGATACCTGCACAATGTACAGCGGATTCAGCAAGACGTTACGGATCCGGAGGCGAGGCTGGAACACTGCCAATCCGTCGATTGCAAGCAGCTTCTGGATCCAGAAGAAGATATCGCTGTCTCAGCCTTCTGCGGACATTTGGTCTGCAAGGAGTGTTACAGCAGGCTCCGTGAGATGCACAGCACGCATTGCCCCGAGGCCGACTGCAGCTGCTCTATGGAGGACTACCATCTCCTTTGGAAGTCGAAGATGGGCGATCTGCAAGTGACTAGATCCACAGCTTACGGGCCTAAACTCGACAAGGCCATGGACCTCATCGAGCTTATTCGTAAGAAGCGCGAGCAAGTTATTCTATTCATCCAGTACGCTACCCAGTTCGACGAAGTCGCGCGTGCCTTGGAGGATCGACAGTTGCCTTCACTTCTCGTCAAGGATACTGGCAAAGCTGCGGCACAGGTTAAACAATTTCAAGAGGACAGGGACAGTACCCTCATCGTGCTGAACGCTTCAGACGAGACCGCGGCGGGTCTCAATCTGCAAAACGCAAACCACGTCATTTTCCTCTCTCCCTTATTGCGCGACACTCAGTACACTTACGAGGCCACCATGGCGCAAGGTGTTGGCCGTGTGCGTCGACATGGTCAGACTCGTCAGATCTTCGTAAGTCAATCCCTATGCTTATCTAACCTTGAGTACTAACGAGGTATAGGTCCACCGCATCGTAGCGCTAAACACCATCGATGTTGACATTCTCGAGCATCGCGAGCGCCGCACAGATGCGATTGCTGAGTTCGAAGCACCTGCAATCTCTGCCCCATCAACAGCAACCATTGAGCTTGAGTTGAATGGCAAGCCGAAGGAAGAGCGCTGTCAGCTGGTCAAGATTGATGGCAAGTACAGTCTACAGCCACACTCGTGGCTTTGCGGAGGTGAAGACTCGAACGGAGAGGCGAGAGTGAAAGGCCGGAGTCGGGTCTCGGGCTGGACTGACTACAGTGCGCAAGTCAAGTTCACGAGAGCGTATACCGAAGACGACGAGTAGAGAAGTATTAACTTGGCGGCGAAGAAGCTTCTGATGCTGCAGGATAACTTGCTTGGCTTGTCTGGGACGTACGAGGCCTGTACAGGATGAAGCCAGACGTTGCAATTGCTTGGCAGACCTGCACTGAACTGGTAAAGGCGCGGCAGCGCAGAGACATCGCACTACGTAGGATAGTTCTGAACTAGGAGAGTGTGTACGGATATAATAGTAGGATGAAGCTGAGATGTTATCAAGCCGCGTGTTCACAGTTGTCCGAGTATAGCGTCGTTGCTATTCGTACAATGCTAGATTGTCGTCAAGAAGGTTGCTTTCGTTGACTTGCTTGGCACAATATGTTGGTTTAAAGCCTTGCATGTGATCGCCGCTAGCGCCGAATGGAAGCTGCCACGTTGTGAATTCATCTTCGAGTCGCATTTGTTGCGATACAACATATTGCAGACCAACTGACGAACACCTCCACGGAACTAGTGTACGATAGGAAAGGCATGCCATGATACAATAATCGCATTGCCACCTTGACTACAGTACCGTCACATGCTGGAGCCACGATAACATCATGCTTCTATTCTCTGCCCTGGCGGCGCTTTGCCTCCTCCCGCTGCTGGTCCTTGCAGCTGAAGACTACTACAAACTCCTCGGTCTTGACCGCGACGCCGACGAACGACAAATTAAAAAGGCATATCGAACGCTATCGAAGAAGTTCCATCCGGACAAAAACCCCAACGATGACACCTCACAGCAGAAGTTCGTCGACATTGCCGAAGCATACGATGTGCTTATCGATCCGGAAATGCGCAAGGTGTACAACCAGTACGGTCACGAAGGTGTGAAACAGAAGCAGGGTGGAGGTGGACAAGGAGGCGGGCATAATCCATTCGATCTGTTCAACAGTTTCTTTGGTGGAGGCGGGCGATTCCAGCAGGGACAGCGAAAAGGACCGAACATGGAGGTCAGAATATCGGTTCCGCTACGAGACTTCTACACTGGTAAAGACCACGAGTTCAAGGTGGAGAAGCAGGCAATCTGTGAGAAGTGCGAGGGAAGTGGTAGCGAGGACGGACAGCGGGATACGTGTCATAAGTGCAACGGGCAAGGTATGGTGATCCAGAAGCAGATGCTTGCGCCGGGCATTTTCCAGCAGATGCAAATGCAGTGCGATGTCTGTGGTGGAAAGGGCAGCACTGTCAAGCACAAGTGCAAAACATGCGGCGGTGCGAGAGTGGTCCGCGCTGAAGAACAGTACGAGTTGGCAGTGGAGAAAGGAATGCCGAACGGCGTACGTGTCACGTACGAGAACGAGGCAGATGAGAGCCCGGACTACGTGGCTGGTGATCTGGTGGCACATCTGCTGCAAGAGGAGCCGAAGCTGGCAAAGGGTGAGAAGGATCGCACAGATGGCACATTCTTCCGACGGAAAGACCAACATCTCTTCTGGCGAGAGGTACTCTCGTTACGAGAAGCGTGGATGGGTGACTGGACGCGTAACCTCACACATCTCGACGGGCACGTTGTACAGCTGGCGCGGAAACGAGGGCAAGTGGTCCAGCCAGGGTCTGTGGAAGTCGTGGAAGGCGAGGGTATGCCCACTTGGCGGCAAGAAGACGGCCCAGAATTTGGCAACTTGCACGTCGAGTACACGGTTGTACTACCGGACCAGATGGACGGCGGCTTGGAGAAGGAATTCTGGGGCGTGTGGGAGAAGTGGCGGAAAAAGAAGGGCGTCGATTTGCAGAAGGATTCTGGCAGGCCGGAGCCGAAGCATGATGAGTTGTAAGACTAGGTCGCCTGATACACGATAGACCATGCTATACCCCTTCCGATTCTCTACGCCACACACCTCTTGTAGGGTCGTGGACGTTCTGTATCAACTCTTAATCTAGACCTTGCCAAGGCTGTTGAGTGGTTCCCGTCAGCAAAGATATGGGGGTTGTGAACTCACGCAGAGAAGCGGTACTTACTAGTCCCATTTGCCTACTGGAATGGCCGTTACTGTGCATCACTCCTTCTTCCTTGTCCGCTTTCTCACGCCCTTGTCCGGATTCTTGTCGCAATCACGCTCGTGTGATGCGAGCACTTTTGCACTCTTGAACCCATCAACCTTGCTACCGCGCTTCCCCTCCCCGCAGTGACGACAAAAGAATTTGCCCCCTTTCGTAGCAGGATTCTCTGCGCAAGTGGATTCGTGAGACTCGAGCCCGACCCTGGAGACAAAGGGTACTGTGAGACTTCCCCTGACACCCTTGCCACAGTGCTTGCACAACCAACCTTCCACTTGCTCCGACTCACTCTCTCCCTCCACCCCGATTCGAACCTTATCACGCCTCGAAAAAGCACCCCCGTCGAACTTGGGCTTCCCAGTGCATATCTTCATGTGCCTTTTGACGAAAGCCGGCCCCGCGAAGCCTACATCAGCTCGTCCGCCAGGTCCTCTCCCACACTTCTTGCACAGGTGTAATGGTTGCTTGGAAGTCGGTTGCTTGGAAGTCGGTTGCTTGGAAGTCGGTTGTTTGGAAGTCGGTTGTTTGGAAGTCGGTTGTTTGGAAGTCGGTTGTTTGGAAGTCGGTTGCTTGGAAGTCGGTTGCTTGGAAGTCGGTTGAGACTCTGGTGATTTGTCTTGTACTGGCCGATGTTCCGACTGCTGGTGCACATGAGTTGTCTGCTGAGGATTTTGCTGCTTTGCGTTTTGCTGGATCTTTTCCTGCCGTGCCTTCTGCCGGGCCAATTGTTTGTTGTAGAGTTCGAGGTCCCGAGCACGCTCGAATAAATCCGCGGCTCCCGCGGTTGCGGTACACTGCCTTTCGTGAATGCCGCGAAGGATAGGGTTCGGGAATGGCACCGCCGTGAAAAACACCCCCTTCCCGCATTTCCTACACATTAGCTTTCCATGGGATGCGGGGTGGGTCTTCGGACATGGCTGATCCATGTGCTTGTCCCTTTCAGCAGGTGTAGCGAAGCCAAGGTCGCAGACATTACACTTGTATCGCAATCCCTGACCCAGTGCCACCTTTCTTCCTGGAGCGTCATTGCTCCACGACCGAAGCTGCTGGTAGGGAATCAGTTGGTCGAAAGATGTGGTGGCCATGTTCCATGCAGCCCTGGAAAATATCAGCTATGATACGTACCTTCACATCAGCGTTCCATTTGCGCAGTCTTACCTTATGAACGCTACTATACGGTCTCCGTCATCTCCGAGCGGGAGTACATTGCCCGCTGCCCAAATCTTCGCATTCTTGTCGTTTCGGCCGAGTGTTGAGCGAAAGGTGTCGGCAGTAGACCAGATGAAGCTGCCGTCGTCCTCGACGACAAGATATGCCCCTGGTGTCGCATCCTTTGGCGTGCCGCTCGTGAAAACACTGGTTCTTCTTCGCGATCGATTGACCTTCGCCGCCTCCGCCTCCGTCCAGATTGGGAGGACAGGGAACTTGGCGCCGACTCTCTGGTCTTTGTAATGAGAGCTGACCATTAGCATCTGTTGTCGTAGTTGCGTCAGTCACAGTGGCACTAATGCGGACTCGGGGCGGACTCACCTTGCTGTAAAGTTGTGCCTCATTCCAGGTCTTTCGATCCTTTGGAGAGAGCTTCATGGGTATGAAGCCCATCTGAGCGCCAGCAGCCCAACGTATGGACTGCTCGAAGGCGGAAGGCCTGGCTCCTGCTTGTGTCACGACGAATAGGCCATCGATATGTTTTTCAAGCGATGCAGGCCTCTTGCACAGAGCATCGTTGGCGACCAGGGCCAAGTTCACGGCCCGAGTGGCAACTGAAGTTTTGAGTCCGAACTTCACTTGTGTCGAGAGGAATTTGTGCGTGTCGCGACCCCATTTTTCTGGATCGTACAGCGCTACCGTGCCAGCGGAGAAGGGATTGAGAATGTCAGGGCCACTGGCAATGGATGCTGCCATTGCGGTGTCGCTCGTCGTCTTGCGCACTTTCCGGGAGGTGCGATGCTGTGTTGGCGTGCAAGTTTCACGTTGTGCTCAGGTTAAGTGCTTGGCGGAAGCTTCCGTCGTCTTCCAGCGGGCCGAGAGGTCACACAAAGCCCCAGGCAATCGACGACCTCACTTGATACACCAGCGGGCTCCGAGTGCAACGCCCATTATGTCGGACCAGGAATATCGTCCGAACGTGGACGGTCGAGATCCAGCCGAAGCTGGTGGCCAAAGTGGTGAAGCGGCGGAACGCCAGCGAGCTGGGGGTGCGACCGATGCCATCGATGAAGCCTCTCAGAGCGCAGCAGCAACCGGCACACTCGAAGACGGCTTAAGGTTCCTCCTGACTCTGCTTTGGAAACTCGGCGTATATTCGTTCCTTGGTTTCCTCCACGAAGCAAGAGTTTACCTGAAGCTGGAGGGGACACAAGTTTGTCGCGGATTCGAAGGCTCGCCCCTGGATGCCGCTGTGTTCGCGAAGTTGCTCGCAGGTCTAGCTGGCATGGACTATGCTAGCAAGCTTGACTATCTCAAGACCCTCTCTGACGACGAGCTCGGGAATGCTTTACTCCTCCAAGACAACAAAGCCAGTTCTGTAAGAATACCACTTCAGCAGCAGGCACGATTTCAACCATGCATCAAGGTACACATGAATGAGAAGCAGTTCGAGAACGCTGCATTCATTATCGTCAGCTTGATGAATTGTCCCGGTTACGTGGCGATATTACCGACACCACCGACTCGGCAGTTCACATATAGCGATCCGCTGATGATGCATATGCCGGTTCCCGGCCGCTTTACTCCGTTCATGGAACGGCTCGATCGCTTAGTTGACTTCTTCGAGCGCATACCGGCAGCCGTCGAGGCTGGTGCACTGCCCGATTTACACGGCATACAATTGCCTGCCCAGAATCCGCGTCTCGGAGACGATCTCGAGCTGATTGATGGACCGGGTTTCTACGGCGCTGCAAAGCTGGCGTTCGATACGGTCCGCAAGGGCATCGAAGCCAGCCCTACCGCGACAGCCGACGGTGTACGCTGTCAGTTCAACCCATACCAGCCACTGTTTGGTGATGCTATTGTGAACGATCACCTGAGCGAATTCAAATGGGAGATGGCAGAGGTGTTTGCGGATGGCACGCTCCGTGTGTACAACTTGGCAGCAAGTATCGGAGCCACAGAGCAGCGGATTAGGAGGTATTCAACCTGGAATCCGTTTCGACAATGGGAGTTCAACTACATCTGGACCAAAAATGGCCGTGCGGTATATGTTATCCCGTGCAGCATGGTCCGAAAAGAGTATTGGACTTCTGCTGCATACACGGATCTCCCAGCATCCACAGGCATCGCCAAGTTTCGCGTAGATGCGACCAAGGCAAACTGGTTCGAACTGGCCTACACACGAATCCTGAAGCATCACCCACATCCAGTACGTGATCAGTCTATCGTACCTGCACGAGTCAACGCCGAAGACTATCGTGCAGCCCTGTTGCGTCCACAAGTTACGGCCTTGGAGGATGAGGAAGACGAGATCTTGGAGGAGCAGCAAACGGAGAAGGACGGCGGATACCTTGGCTTGCCTGGGAGGCATAACGGCACGTCGGAGAACATCATCCGAGCGAACGAGGAGTGTGCAAAGCAGGGATTCGGAGCCTATCTGACGCTTGGTCCACGCAGTCGAGCCCCGAAAGCGTCCAAGTTTGGTAACGTGACCAGCGTCGGCACATATCTCTACGCCGACCAGTATAAGTGGAATGACAGCGACAAGAGGATCTACAAGGCCAATTCGGGAAGCTTACCGATCACTCCGACCATGATCGACATTGGCTGTCATGGCGTGGCCATGATCATCCATGCGGCTGCGTTCCAGAGAAGCAGGAGAACAGCAGCCTCGACAGGTCTTGCACCTACTACACTCTCCGGTAGTATCTTGAAGAAGGATAAGAGTCAGTTGCTCGTCGGAAGTGCATGTCTTTGGTTGTTTGAAGGGTTTCCATGGGAAGACCGCCACGTCCCACACTCTTTTATAGCGATCCCATCAGAGTTTCTAGACTTCAGCATTGTCTTAGCTAAGTGGTCGGCTGTGGTCGGAAGCGAGGTGGGAGACTGGTCGGAGTTTCGGCAGAAGTGCGAGGAGAAGAAGATGAAGCCTTCTCTAGATCTCGATGACTTCGATCTACAAGATTGTCTGGTCGGCGGTTCACGGCAATTGTACGTGCAGGAATTTATGGTGCGCGAGTCCAAGCAATTTGTCGATGGGGTGCGCAAACTCTTCAGAGATCGCGTACACAAGGACGAGAGCCAGGTGCGCTGGTATGAAGACGGTCCTCCTCTCATGGCGAAGGCCTGGTATGGACACAAAATGCAAGCTGTGATGCAGGATGTTGCGAACAAGTGGCTCTCCAATACGCAAGACGATGATGCGGGCCTGGCAGATGAGAAAGATGGCGCTGGGTCCAACGAGGATCGAGATAGCGAGGAGTCTGACAGCGAGACTGAGAGTCCTCAGTTGGGAGCAGAGGAGGACTGGGAGGAGGATTGGGAGGACGAGGACGAGGATGAAGATGTGCCTGATCCGCAAGGCGGAGGTGAAGATGATAGCGGGGTCGGGAGCACCGGTGAGAGTGCTGAGGAGTGAGGCAAGGCATCGGAGCCGCTGTCCCAGTACTGGCATGATGAATATGGGCAGGATCGGAGGCCAGTGGTGGTTAGTATACTCCGGTAACGCCACCCATTGAGTATTGCGTCGCAAAAGCACTTTCCTCATTCGGTTGGTCGTAATTTGATCTCCTTTTCATGCCAAGACCCACCCATGTGAATGCAAGTTGCCGGGGACCCACCCTGCATCTATCCGTCGAACACTTTCGTACGACCCTCGTTTTCACCAAACACTCGCAAACATCAACATCTCACAAGCCCTGCACGAGACATCTTCTCAAGCGACAACGCTATTCAGCTGAGGTATGGTAAGGTTCTTGCGCCATCGTCGTCGCCACCACTGACAGGCGCACGTACCATACAGGCCAAACCCTCTCAAATTCCATTCAGCCTGCGCTACCACCACGCCTACCCCAGGATTGCCAGCAAGTGCTTCTAGCGCCTCGAGCGCGTCTCGGGCGTGGAACATATTCGTGTCCCGGGATCTCAAGAGCCAGCCATGGGTCCAGTAACCGGGAGTCCTTCGCCCGAGCCGATGGACATTGACGACCAGGGGAAAGGCGAGGAAGAGCGCGAAAGTGATAGTGAGAGTGGGAGTGAGAGCGAGACGACTGCCGAGCGCTTCAGCAGTATCGACTTCAGAGGTGAGGCGAGCGGCAGAGAAACCGCCCGTTTGTGTCACGAACTCCGTCTTGTGCAGGAAGATTTGGAGATCGGCAGTGCGCCAGATGGTTTCCACGATCTTGTCGTTTGCTTGCTCGAGGAAGATTTTTATGATATCGCAAAGACTGTGATTCCAATACTTCGAGGCGATGCAGATCCTGACTTGGCCGAGCAAGCCGCGGCGTTCGTTGGAGCGATGAAGGAGGCCTCAAGCAGCTTCATACCGAAGGACGGTGGTGGTATCACCAGTGATCACCCAAGGGCTGGCGTGCAGAGGCTCTTCAATACCTTTGTTGCGATTGCACTCGAGAGCCAGGCTGGGTATAACAAGAAGCTCCACGTGAAGGTCGCCGAGGCCTTGAGCTGCTTGTATGACGTGCTTGGTGAGCTTCATTCTGCGCCTGTTCAGCATGACGCGAGGGCTAACGATTCCTAGAGTACGAAAAGGTTGCAGGCCTGAATGCTGCCATGGTGCCTGGAGAGAAAGAGACCGACGAGCAGAAAGCAGCGCGGGAGAAGGCCTACCTCGCAGAGGTCGAGCGGTTGAAGCAGCTTCGCAAAGAAGTGGAGCGGCGCCGCGGTGGGCGCAAGAGACAGCATCCTCGCGCCGTTGACGAGAAAGCCACCGATACGGGTACGCAGACCGGCCTGTCGAATGGCAAGAACACCTGCTACATGAATGTGGTGCTGCAGGCGTTAAGGCACAGCCGGCAATTCCTCCGCGCGCGCCATTTGCTGCAAGGCGATGACTTGACCGAGAAACAGATGTTGGTGCGCAAGGACATCCTGGGCAAGATTCAGCCACTCGAGGTTCCGGTGCGCGCAGACGTGCTGGCCATCATTGGAGCACTAGCCACTAACGAGTTGCCCGAGTCGCATAAGACGCTGAAAGATCTCTGGAACGCTCTGGGCGCAAATCCGAAAGGCTCGATACTTCGGAGCTTCAGGCCAGGCAGGCAGCATGACCCAAACGACTTCCTAACGAGTGGTCTGATGCCTGTTATTGGCGACCATGTGCGCGAGGCGTTCTCCGTGACTTTCCATGTCACAGTAAGACTTCCAGCCCAAGTGCTTTAATCTTGTTGGTACAACTGGCTGACATTGCCCGCAGATGCGCTGTAGCCGCTGCCATACGGTAACCGAGCGGGATGATGAGGATAATGTTACCTGGACTCCGGCCGTGCCGAAGGAAGGCAAGCACGGACTGGTCCAAATCTTGTACGATGAGCTATTCCAGATGAACTCCATGGAAAAGCACTGTCCCCAATGCAGTGCGTCGCCAGACGACTCGTACGAGCACGGATACACGACGCGGCTCGTTCGTCCGCGAGGCAAGGAAGAGGATCAAACCATGGAGCTCAACATTGCGCTGAAGCTCTTCAACTCGGGTGTCGGTTATGAGGTCGAGGAAAAGCTCGACACGCACGTTGTCACGCCGCTACTTCCGTTCCCCTTGCCAGGCCTGGATTGTATGATGCATATCGACCAGGCCACCATCCACGACGGCGATGGTGCCGAGCAAGGGCATTATTACTGCTATGGTCGGGGAGCTCCTGAGAGGGCGCAACGCGGGCTTGGGCAGGATCGCCTGGGTCGAACGGGCGTGAATGCGTTCTTCCGGTGGACCAAGTACGAGGACTCAAACCGCACACCGGATGTGCCGCACGAGACAGTCATGGTAAGTTGAGTGAGGTGTGTTGTGCTGAGGAGCAACAAAGGGATGATGTCGAAAAGCAAAAGCGGACGAAGCGGGGTGTGATCTGTGCTGACATTTGCTTGGCAGGACGAGAAGCCATACATCTTCGGAGCTTCGCAGACCAATACCGCCGACACAGCGAAGCTATGCCCGGGGATTTCGCAGGCCGCGATCGATACGATTGTCAGCAAGTTCCGGAGCGGAATCGTTGCCAACCAAAAGGAGCGCCGTGACAACGCCGAGCCGCCATGGAAAAGCCAGACGGGAAGCATCTTCGTGGACGCTGTTGCCGACCATGTCCAGACCCTCTTCAATGGCTTCGGCAGGCCGCCGACTCCTACCGCCGCGCAGCCTGGAGTTGCCACTGTTGCTGCCGAAGTTGGGGCGGCCTTCACGCGCTTGCGGGAGGCCCACGACGGGTGGACTGTAGAGAACGAGCAGTGGCACATTCGCAAGCTCTGCGTACGATGGGCCAGAATTGCGCTGGAGCAGAATTGGGAGCCGGCGCGTGAGAAGCTGACTGCGGAGCACGACCCGATCACGTACGCTGAGCTGCTCTACATCACCATCCGCGACCAGACTGACGATTTCGTGGCATTGGTTGACGTGGTAGCGCAAAACCACATCCGTATACAGCGCCAGTTTCTTGAGGAGAGGCGCTGGGAAGAGTGGAGAGAGGCGCATCCGCGTGAGGTGGATCCGGCTGAGCTTGACGATGAATTCCGTACGAAACAGTCGCTGGCGCGCATAGCTTGGGACGATCGTAGGGAGAAGGAGAAAGAGGCCAAGCGCGTGGCAGCCGAGGAGGAGCGGAAGAGGCAGGAAGAGGTGGCGAAGAAGAAGACGGCATTGGAGGAAGCGAGGGCAAAGGCCGAGCTTGAGAAGCGCCGCGCGGAGGATGGTGGTATTGACGGTCGGGTGCGTGGGATAACAAACGACTCCAGGGCTTTGGCGAGGAGGACACAGCAGAAGGCAAAGGAGGCGAAGGAGGCGAAGGAGAAGGCGGAGAGACAGAAGAGGGCAGATGCAGATCTTGCGAAGGCTCGCGAGAAGCAAGCTCAGGCAGCTCAGGCAAGCGGCGGCAACTCTGGTGCAGCCGAGCCAGCACCACCGACCAAGCCCACGCTATCGACAACGCCAGCACCACCAACCAGGCCTGCGCCAACGAAGCCAGCACCCCCTGCTAAGCCACTGAAGCCGACAGCACTTTCCGGGCAAGCGGTACCACCCAAGTCAGCAGCCGCCCCTTTGAAGCCAGCAGCAGGCCCTCCGCCAAAGCCAGTAACAGCGCCTTCGAATTCCTCAGCGCCAGCCACACCGGTGGTGGCCCCGAAAGCACCCAAGCCGGCAGTGCCACCGAAGCCAGCGAACCCATCGAAGCGGACCTCCACCCGTCTCGACAATATCGAGATGCAAAAGCAACAGGAGAGAGACATTCAGAAGGGTGCCAAGGAGAGCGCTCTTGATGCGCTGAAAGCACGGCGCGCAGAGCAAGCATCGAGGAGGCAAGCTTTGAAGGAAGAGATGGAGCGCAAGGCGCAGGATCAAGCGACTACGGGGAGGACAGGAGATGCAACCCAGCGCAGTGCATTCGATTCTCAGGCCACTGAATCTCCCGACTCGCAGCTGAGACGCGAGTTGGCCGCTCCCAAGACCGCCGGCCTTGTCAAGCAACAGCCGTTGCCTTCGCAGGACAGCTTGTTCAGGACGCCAGTCAAGCCTGAGCCTGCAAAAACGCCAGAGGCATCACCGATCGTGTCACCAGATCAACCACCAGAAGCTACGCCAGTTCAGCCGCTTGGGTCGTCGCCAGGGCATTGGCCCTTGGGCGGAGGACCCACGCCACCGAATCGCCAGATGGGTATCTACGGTAAATATGGAGATGTGCCGGCCCCGCATCTATGGGATCAAGAACACAACAGGTGGAAAGATCCAGTGCCTTCTGCCAGCCCGCCTGCACCGAGAGGCAGTCAGGTCGAGCTGGCAATCCGTTCATCACCCCGCGAGCGCGGACGTGGGCAAAAGAGGCCTGACGACTCACCACACTCACACGTCCGCAAAGTCCCACCACCACGTCCATCAGTGGAGGAAGAGCGACGTGCAGAGCAGCCCGAATTGGCGCAGGTTCAGCCAGGAGCTGCAGCTAGTGCTGGAGGAGCGACGTTACCTGGAAGCACAACTACTGCTAGGTCAAGACGAACCCGCCCGATCACGTACGGCAGCAGGCGCAACCCGCGTCGTGGCAACCTTCCTCCACCTCCTGGGCCGTCCAACCTGGATGGAGCTGGCGATTTCGGTCTCGATGGTGCCTTTGACCAGGGCGTCACTGCGGGCTCCGATAGACTTCCTACAACGGGTCTCCACGGCGAGACCGATATTCTGGCGGAGCCTCCGAAGGAGAAGTTTGGCAAGGGCAAGCGTATGTTGAACGGTTTGAGACATCCGAAGCAGTCAATTGCCGACCTCCGAGGCAAAGCCAAGGGCATGGCGGACAAGCTCAAGTTTGGCAGGCTCGCGAAGAAGGACTCTACTGCACAGCAACCTGAGCCCGCATTTCACTCATCTGTGCGCCCTCTTACGCCATCTACCGCATCCGGGAGCCCTCGCGAGTCGTACGATGCGTTCCCAATACCACCACCGCTCCCGCCACGCAAGCCGCATCTATCGCTTGAGCAATATCATGATAACCTTGATACTCGCCGGCTCTCTCGCGTCGCGTCGGAACCCCAGCTTGCGCGCCGCGAGCGCCAGCCTGCACACCAGGAACGCCTGCCTACGCACCAAGAGCACGAGCCTGCATATCATCCGCGCCAGCCTGTGCACCACGAGCGCCAGCCGATACGTGATAGCGCTGTGTTCGGCGACGTCCACACTCCACCCACGTATACAGCGACTGGGCGTCCGGTTATCACGACGCCGACCGTCATCCCGCCTACGCCCAATGTGCGAGACTCCCTGCTATCACATCGCCGCCCCGACAGTCAATTGCTGGGTGCGCGATTACTCAGTCCGCGCCACCAGCGCAGCTTCACCTCCGATCCCGGTACACCTACTAAAGGTGGCCGAGCGGAGTTCAATCGAAACAGTACGCTTATGGCACGCCCCATACCCCTCTGGCGGCAGCAAGCAATCACTGCGAACTCTGCCAGCGACGATTCGACTTCGAATGCGGGATCTCGTGCTCAAAGCAAGCCTCGCTCTACAATCTCGTGGCGTGACTTCGCGGCGGCAAAGGCAGCTAGCAGGACGAACCTCGCCCAGACTGCCTCGCAGCATTCCTCTCGCGAATCTGTGCAGACGGCGGTGGCGGAGCCTATGTACACCGAGGTTGCTGGCCGGCGTCACAGGTTAGTAATGGAAGGGCAGGGCATGTACAGGTTGGAGTTGGCTGAGGAGCATGAGAGCATGAGGATGAGCTTGGGTAGAGAGGGTATCGACGATAGTGAGAATAGGACAGCGAACTGGCTGTTCGGCGAGCGGAGTAACTACAGGACGCAATAGCGTATTGTACGCGGGGCGGATGATGTTAGGGGCAGGAGTGGTTGGGTTTGGACCAGGACGGTCAGGTTTGAGCTAAGATGAGATATGCGCTATCCACACCTCTTGTAGGGTCGTGGACGTTCTGTATCGAGTCTTAATCTAGACCTTGCCAAGGCTGTAGAGTAATGTCAATGAGTACTCACAACAGTTCGTATGCTGACGCAGATAAGGGGGACTTACTAGTCCCATTTTCCCACTGGAACCCCTTTGCTTCTCAATATACAGTACGAGGCATTGTGGTGGAAGAAAAGGTTCGGAATAGCAAAGTTCTGCAGATAGCTCAATGCAGTGAACTTGAACTCGCCCGATCCGGTCCTAATGAATGAGAGTCAGCCTTCTCCTTATCAGGCTCAGTGCGGTTCGAGAGGATCTCAGCGCTGGGTTTGAACGAAGACGAATCAAGCCCAATACGGCAGCTGTGTGTCTGCGGCAGGTCGGAGAGACTGTCTCGAGCGCCCATGGACCAGAGTCGTCAGTCTGCTTACTTCATCACCACCTCCGCGTTCTCCTTGCCCTCGAACTGCTCCGGCTTGGCCGCATTGAGGAAAGCAATTGTCCTGTCAATACGCTCGTACAGCTGTGCGAAGGTGGTCTCATTGTCGTCCCAAGGCTCGTTCTCGATACCCGCAACGCGCACTACGGCGAGCTTAGCGGAGTTGGAGATGGTTTGGATCTGGAAGGAAAGAGGATGCATGTCTTCAGTGAGGCGCCATGTCATCAACGTGTCCGGCGAGATGCCCTTGTCGACGCAGTGCTGCTCGGCCTTCTTGAGAATGGCGGTTTGGTTGTTCAGGGCCCGGAGGAAGATGGGAACAGCTTGTTAGGTTAGCCATGCTAGACACTAAAGACCTCGTTGCTCGTACTCATGTCGTAAAGGGAAGGCATCTTGAGGGCTGATGTACACGTGACCCGATGGCGTGCTCGAAGGATGCGGATCGGGGCTGACTGCGCGACTCAAGCGAATATCAGTTCGGAATTGGTGGCGATTGCTTTTGTCGTTGTGTTCTGTTGATGTTGATCTCCAAATCGATGTGTAATGTTGGAAGTACAGGGCGATAATCTCACCGCTCTCAAACTGCTGACAAACGCGAGCCGTCTTAGCTCCGTGTGGTAGCGTGTCCGCAACGGTGGTCTGACGTGGGCCGCACTGCCTTGTTGAAGTAATTCAGATGGCCAGTGATTGAAGTTGAGCAGGAGGCCCCCAGGCTAGTCGCTCGTTGGACGCATGATTTGCTATTTTATGTACAGACTGTACAACATCATCCAGCGCCGACGTCTTGTTTGTGCCGATTCCAATCCGGTGCAGCGACACTCAACAGCCGACATATGTCCTTTCTCCGCCGTCGGAAGTCATCGTACAGGCCTTTCCACACCTCTCTCTCCCGGCAGTAATGAGTGCCATGCAGACGAGTACAGTTGGGTTGCACCTCAGCCAATCCGTCATGTGGCCACATAACGTGAGGTTTCGGAAGCGGCCAGTCGCTGAAGTGCACCAGCTTCGCTTCCTTGAGCACGGCATCAGGATCCCACTTCGTCTTCACCTCGGCGGGTGCGTTGATGGTACCAAGATAGGCAGCGTGATCTGGGCGTCGGAATTCGGCACTGAGAAGTGCGTAGGGCCGATGTGGTAAAACCATAGCTGAGGATCCGAAGCGGTGATTCAGCAGTTCCATGTCAAATGTGTTTGATATTGTGTGCTGTTGCTCAGAACCGACCCACCACGAGCGTAGCGTTGAGAGCATTCCCTTCAGCTCGGCCGTATTAGGTTCGAGCAAGATCAGGAGCGACGTCAGCGGCCATTGCATTGATGGCGAGTCTGTCCAATACGCTCTCGGCATAGCTACTGGTGTCTTAGGAAGCAAGAAGAGCTCGTCCAGATGGTCAAAAAGCGTGATGTCGCTGTCCAAGTGCAAAACTCGTTGGTACTCCGTCAGCTCAAAAGCGCGAAGTTTCGTAATGCTATGATGAATGTTGCTGGTGAGCAACACTATCATATTCGAATAATTTTACCTGCCTTGACTGACCTAGTATCCCACGACGAATGCGAGGCATCACCATCGACACCGCCGGTCATCTCTCCCCTCTCATCCAGCAACCTTACCGGTTTCAGCGTGACGCCGTACTTCTTGACGGCCATTGTCAGCAGCTGAGCATTACGATCTACGCCACCTTCGCCAACAGTCGTCCATTGCGGATTGTGCAGCAGCACCTTTTCTGCTTTTGCGCCGTACCGATGTAATGCTTCAAACACCATGACGGCATTGCACAGATTGTGGGCATCAGTTGCATACTGTACGTATGCGTACTGATTCCAATTGACCCGTCGCAGACTCTGTGGCGTCTCCCATGTCCAGTACAGGATGAAGAGCAACACGCATGCTATCCATGGAGCGTACGCACGAAGCCGGCGGGCGTTCCATGACGACGCCCTGGTCTTGCCAGGTCGCGAGATTGGCATTCCATAATCATCCTCGTCCTTGGGGCTCCAGAGGTCGCTAGGCATGCCGTGCGATTGTTTGGAGGATGTAGAGTCTTGGCGGATACGAGATCGGCGTCGTGCAGCGGGCCAACCCGTTCCGGAAGCTCCCGTCCTCCTGATCCTTCCTTCGTGCCTTTTCCAAGGGCTTAACATCGCCATCACGGTTTGGCATTATGGTCGGCCCATGCGATACGAGGCTAGCCCTTGAGTTTGACACGCTCGAAGGTGATGGTCGTGCGACCGGAAACATAAGTCGCTCCAGAGAAGGTTCAAACAAGTATATATGGCGCTCGAGAATGCTGTTGAACAACACAGCGTTCTCTGAGCACCGGTATGGCCGGCCTGCAATCCCTTTCCCTTGTTGCTTTGTGCTCAATCGCTCTACTGATTACAGCGGCATATGTGCTCACGACCGCAGTGATTCAATACTGGCGGCTAAGGAAGATTCCTGGACCTCAAGCAGCTGCTTGGACCAACTTATGACTGTTGATTCGCATGAACTCGGACGAGCCATTCTACCACTTCAGAAGACGGCTGGCCGAAAAGTATGGTCCCGTCCAGCGTTATGGGCCTAACAGGGTCATGTTCAGTGACATTTCCGCAATACCAGCGATGTATGGTACTACGAACCCAATTTATCCAAAAGTAAGTTTCCAACGCTGTCAACTTGCTACAACGGCTGACGGCTCAACAGGCCGACAATCATAACATTCCGGTCGCATATGCCAATGGCACCCAAGTCTTGTCCTTCATTGCATTGAAGGACGACGACAAAGCTGCTCGCTTGAAACGCAACCTGCATTCGACGTTCACCACCCAGGGTGTGCTCAGCTTCGAGCCTCACGTTGATCATACAGTGCTTGAACTCGTCGGCCACCTCAACGCGGCCGGATCCTCTGCTAACCTAGCGCAATGGATGAGCTGGTTCGCATTCGACACGATAGCCCGAATCGCGTTCAGTGAGGATCAAGGCTTCATGAAGCAACAGCAGGATGTCGGCGGAGCCATGCAAGCGGGACAACGTCGCTTTGACCACTGGAACTTTTATTTCGCTATCCCCTGGCTTGACGGTATTCTCTACAAGAACTGGTGGGTGCGCAATTCGAAGAGACCCGCGTCTGCGCTCATGCGACTGGCCCTTCGTGCGATCGAGACTCGCAAGCTTAAAGGCGGCCTTGGCTCTCACCACGATCTTCTGGACTTGTACATGTCCTCGGCCGAGCGCGACCCTGAACTGTATACTCCTGCTGCAATCATTGTGCGCTTTCTCGACTCATAATCGTGGAATAGTTCTGACTTTTAGTGTTAGGGGTTGACGATGACGACCATGCAAGCGGGTGCGGAAACCACCGCCTTTACAACAGCAACCTGCATGTACTGTCTGCTCAGCAACAAGCGCGTGCTGGAAAAATTGCGCCTCGAGATTGAGTCTGTCGCCCCAGCCAACGAGTCCGGTTGGGAGCTCCCATCGGTGTCGGTCCTTCGGAAACTCACCTACCTCGAAGCGTGTGTCAAGGAGTCTCAACGCTTGCGGCCTACTATCAACATCGTATCCGAGCGTGTCGTGCCAGCTGGTGGCGCCACTATTGCTGGGGTCAATTTACCAGGTGGCATTATCGTTGGAATGAACACTGGTGGCATCTATCACGACCCCTCGATCTTCGGGTGGGACGTTGACGTCTACAGGCCGGAGCGTTGGCTCGAGGCGAGCGAAGAGCAGCGTGTCATCATGAACCGTGGAAATTTGTCCTTCCTTGCGGGCAAGCGAATGTGTCTGGGTCTCCACGTTGCATGGATGGAAATGAGGAAAGTCGTGAGCGCACTGGTAATGAATTTCGAGGTAATGATCTCCTACTATTCGGCGTGATGGGTGCATAGGACTAATCGATCTCATAGATGGAGCTTGCACACCCAGAGCGAGGCCTCAAACAGTCCGCCGGAATCTTCGCGGCACCTACCGATGTTCAGATACGTCTATCGCCACGCCGCTTTGGCCGACAGGTAAACACTTGATTGTAGTCGACTTCTCGTATCTACGGTTGTTCAAAGAATTTCATGTCTCTAAGAGACTCAGACGAGTGCTGTGTCTCCCGAATCTCGGTACCGAGCGCCGAGGCGTCTCCATTTCTCCACCCTCTTCTTCAATCCTACGACATGGCTTGCCATTAACAACGACTGCATCGTTATCTAGTTCATAATACATAGTTATCCTCGCTACTTTTGGATGGCAATCGCGCAGCCACAGCACTCCCGGGAGTCCTCACCACCGATCCGAGCCTCTGGTTTAGCAGAACCCATTACCCAGGAGCCACTATGCAAGCAGATTGTAGTCCCGCCATGGCGAGCTACAGAGGCTGGCTATGGGCGATCCCCGCGAAGATGGACACTTCTACTTCTCTGCCTTGCCTCGGGTGCGGTGGCATTGAACATGCTAATACAGTACTTCTTTCCGACCCTCCTGGGCCACATTTGCCATGTACTCGCTTTATTCAGCGTCACCATAAAACTTGACAACTCTACGTGGAAATCAAAAGTGCCCGACAACGCCGCGTATTGGCTCGGAGAGCATCGAACTGCGCTGTCCACGATGCAGGGAAACTACTGGAATGGTAGCGACTGGCCGACCAGTATTCAGTGGGTGAGTGCGTTCATGGACACGCTCCTCGTAGCCTCTGACCGCTCCTTCGCGTATACCCTCGGTAGTAGCGACATCTCGGCTCGCTCTGGGAAATCACTAAGAAGCGAAATCGATCACTACCTCTCGCACGTCGAGGCTTTCTACGACGACGAAGATGTTATACAAATCTTCGATGCGGCGTACGACGACGCCCAATGGGTTGTTCTCGAGTGGCTCGAAGCGATCAAATTTATCGGGGAGTATCCCAAATATGCGCAGTCGTCCCACGGTCGAGCGAACATCGCACGCTTCGCTCACCGAGCACACATCTTCTACAATATAGTGCAGGACCAGTTCAACACGTCGGAATGTGGCGGGGGCATCACCTGGAATCCAGCACTAGCTACATACAAAAATGCGATCACGAATGAGCTGTTCTTGAGCAGCTCGGTTGCTATGTACCTCTACTACCCGGGAAACACATTGAGCGACCCTTACCCGAGCCCAAGGTATGCCAATGTCACAAACACAACCTTGCCAGCATTACCACGACTGGCGAAGCATGATCCGATACTTCTTCGCAACGCAGTAGACGAATATCAGTGGTTCAAAACCCACAACTTCACAAACGCCTTAGGGCTAGTCGTAGACGGCTTTCACATCTCGCACAACCAGACCACATGCAATGAGCGTAACGAGCAGGTCTACACCTACAATCAAGGTGTGATGCTCTCTGGCCTGCGCGGGCTGTGGGAAGCAACGGGTGATACATCCTACCTCCGTGATGGGTACAAATATATCAAGGCAACCATAAATGCCACGGGGTGGAACGTCCATTCACATTCGTTAAGAGGTCAGTGGGCCGGTCTGGGCAGGAACGGAATCATGGAAGACTATTGCGATGCTCCAGCGAATTGCTCCCAGGATAACCAGATCTTCAAAGGCATCTACTTTCACCATCTCGGTCTCTTCTGCGAATCGCTGCCCACCAAACAACCTCTAGTGGCTGGCGTGACCTATACAGCTTCTTCTGGTGTGAGCGCGACACACTCCAGCAACTGCGCCTCATATGTTCCATGGATAGAGCACAATGCTCGCGCTGCATTGGGCACTCGCAATACCACAGGCATAATGGGAGGCTGGTGGACCGCAAGCCATCTCAACAAGACTCAAGAGCCATGGTTGGCGTGGTCTCCGCCGAAGCCCAAGGGGAGTATAGATCCGATCAACGAGCCCTGGCTTCTACGACAACCACCTTGGACGCGACAGCATCAACGAAAAGACCTACCAAGCGATAAAGGTACTAGCAGATCGTTCTTGAATGCCGTGGACTTCTCGAAACGGCATCGGACGGATTTCCTAAGCAGAGACATCAACGACAAGGGCCGCGGAAGGACTGTTGAGACGCAGGCTAGTGGTATAGGCGTGGTAAAAGCGACCAGCGATTTTATGCATCGCTTCAGACCTTAGAGATTTCAGGATGTGAAATAGATCTAAGGTCGTTCACCCTGCCACTAGCAGTAGAGACACCATAACGAATCCATGTTTGGGCAACTGCGAAATTGGATCACTCCAATTTAGGCTGAGTTGCAAGATGCAATAGCTAGGACAGCTGTCTCCGACTTCGCCATCAACTTTATTTGAGCTGCCAGACTCGCACCTGGATGAACACAAGGCCCCAATGGCCTCGCTTCCGATTGGATGTCGTGTGGGTTCTACAATCTCATGTTATGCGAACACTACTGAATTATTGATAGCGCATCACGAAAGAGGAGCGAACCGTCTCGGCAAAGTCGCTCAGCAAACAGTCATTGAAAGAACCATTCTTTGCCGTATACGCCGAGAGCTTCCTTGGTATCGTTGGAAAGAATCCCAGCATTCAATTGATCGTCGAGAGAGACTATAAGATTGCACATGAAGCACCTGTCTATGTGCCCGGTGACGACTCCGTCTACTTCACCAGCAATGTACTTCGAGGCGCAGATGGGTCCGACCCGCACATTGCCATCAGCAAAGCCAGCAGGCAGCAGGACCAGTCCTGGACGGTACAGGACGTTCAGACCTCCATATCAATGGGCAACGGGGCAATCAATTACGGGAACGACATCATATTCTGCGCTCAAGGCACGAAGACGGAAGCTGGAGGGATCATGGTCATGGAGACAAAGGATCCGTACTCAGCGACCACGCTCGTGGACAGCTTTCACGGCCGTCTCTTCAACTCTGTAAATGACGTTATAACGCATACCGACGGCAGTATTTGGTTCACCGACCCTACGTATGGTTTCGAGCAAGACTTCCGCGAGAAGCCTCAATTGCCTTGCCAAGTCTACCGTTTCGAGCCTGAGACAGGAGATATCAGAGTGGTCGCTGATGGGTTTGGAAGACCTAATGGGTTGTGCTTCTCGCCGGACGAACAAACGTGTTACGTTACTGACACCGATATGGTTCACGGCGATGGGGTCGATCCAACGCGGGTGGGGACGATGTAAGTCATGTCGAGTTCCCTGGATAGGTCGTATGCTAACGGAAGGGTGAAAGCTATGCTTTCGATGTGATCGTGCGAAACCACTCGCATTTCCTTGCGAATCGGAGGGTCTTGGCTATGGCAGATGCCGGCATACCAGACGGCGTCAAATGCGACCTCCAAGGCAATGTGTACTCCGGGTGCGGCGATGGCGTAAACGTGTGGGATGCTGGCGGTAGGTTGGTGGGCAAGATCATCATACCCGGTGGTGTTGCGAATTTCTGCTTTACCAAGGCCGGCGAGATGGTCATGCTGAATGAGGAGCGCGTATGGATTGCAACGGTCAGCGACGAGGTACAAGGAGCTCTGCTACACAATTTGGGTATTGACATTAGTAGGCCTTGATGGCGGCTGTTAAAGTGGTCGGCTGATTTGGGAAGGCACTGCGTGAGGCTTGTTATGCTACTTCAAAAGTGTATCATCTTGACAGCAGTTCGAAGTGACTGTCAGAACCCTCGACCTCTTCTTGATCGTGACGGTTTAGGAAGGAACGACAAAGCTCAGGACCAATATTTTATACCGCGGTCCTCGACGTCACGGCCAACATCCGTGCGTTGTTGTGGCGGGGAAGGTCAGCACCTCCGACCACACTCGAGGCTACGACCCGTGTGGCGCGAGAAGAGAAGCACCGTCGAAGAGGCTCTCCTTGATCGTCAGGATCCAGGTTGTTATTAGCTGAGGGAGGTCGAAAGAGATTCTCACGACAGTCCCACTTTCACCTCCGTACCCAGGCCGCATTCCATCCGCCGTCAGTCGCCGCCAGGCGGGCCGCGGTGTCTGATGGACATGATGGAAACAGACGTCGGCGACAGTGCAGAACCCGGCGAGTTCGCTAGTGAATCTCCTGAGACACCACAGAAGGGTGGCAGGAGAGCGTCCGACAAAGAACGGAGCGAGCGTGATAAACGCACGTATCGGTAAGCATAGAAGCTTGTGTGAGAAGGATGGACAGAGGTGCTGAGTAGTCGAAGGGCATGTCTCCATTGTCGACAGCGCAAGTCCAGATGCGATCTGTAAGTGTGCCACAACACCTTCGATCCTACTGTATCGTTGACATCGTGTACTAGATACAGCAGCGGCGAGCCTGGCCGCCCACCTTGCGAACGATGCGTCCGCGAGCAGCACGAGTGTGTCCTTGGCGGATCACGCCGAGGTGGACGCAGAGTCAAGCGAAGCACCTCAGATGTCGCGGCTATGGTTGGGCCTAGCGAGCAGCAGAGGCTCGAGAGTGTCCAGTCCATGCCTCTGCCAACTTCCGGACCCCAGTATAACAGTCCGCACGTCAACGATCAACGTGTACCAATGTGGGGGACCATTGATCGGGAATCGAGGATGCTACCTCCTCTGCCGCAGGAGCCTCCCACACAGAGCAGTACGCCGAACGGATCGAGGTTGACGGTCGACGATACGGTGGCTTCGCATGATCTACAAAACCCGGCCGATGCACTAGAGTTTCTCGCGCACGTCGCAGAGCGAGATTCTGGTTCGAACCATCTTCCCTATTTGCCCCCAATGCAACACTCAATATACGGTCCCTCACCGCGACGGCCGCCAACCAGCAATCAAGTTCGTGATACGCCTCGATCGTCGTATCAACCTCCATCGGGCAATGCGATCGACTTTCCTCCACTGAACAAAGGCCATTTGACGCTCGATACAATCCAGACACTACTGCTTCGGTACGAAGACAAGTATCATCAGTTCTTTCCGCTCGCAAACCCCATGGCATTCGACATACAGAACCTTAGTATCATTGCCGCGAAGGAGCCGCACTTGCTCACAGCGATCCTCACTGTGGCGTCGAAAGACGAGAAGATGTGGTGGCAGTGGCATGAGACGTGTTCAGCTCATATGATGCAGCTAATTGCGGAGCTGGTGTACAGTGGTGGTGGCACGGTTGAAGCTGTCGAGGCCATGCTTATCTTGGCGGAGTGGGTGCCTCGCCGGCCACATTCCACTCCAGCGGTTGGCAGAGGAGAAGAAGATCAGGTAAGATGCGAATGGGTAGTAGCACCTATGACATAGGATAGATGCTGACTATTACACTCTGCCACAGGCAGCTTGGATGTACGTTGGCACTGCCATTCGACTTGGCTATCTACTTGGCATCGACCGCAGTGGATTCCGCATCGAAGGCGAGGCACAGTCTGCGGACCTGAACCGCAAGCGGCTTGCGTGGGCTGCTTGTTACATGTCGGACCGTCAGATAAGTGTCCGCATCGGCAAGGCCTTCTGGTCGCGTGGTCCTGGACCGATGACGGCGCTTCGAGCTCAGGACTTCCCAAGTCTACAGCCTAGACCTGGTCGGCCTCAAGATGACTTTGCAGCAATATTCCAGGCGAACCTCGAACTCACGCAGCTCTTCAGTAATGCGCATGATGTTCTGTATGCCACGAAGAGTCGGAGCAATCAACTCAACTTTGGTGGCGAATATGTCAAGTAAGCATACGAAATCACGAAACGAGGCCTGGTCGCTGATTTTCACAGATATATCGACGACTTCCGGGTTGCTCTACGATCTTGGCACAGCACGTGGGGCGTCTTTACTTGTTCGCCGCCCCTCAAAGCAAGTCTGATCCTCTCGTACGAGTAGTGAGTGCAATGGAAAGAACCCACTTCCGAGACATAGATTACTGACACCCTTCGCCTTGATCAGCCTACGCCTGTACATAAATGCCTTCGCCTACCAGGTGTGTTCTGACGTGTGCGATGGTCCGGAGAAATATTACTGACTCCCGTACCAATCGTTCTTACAGGCAACACTGAACCGCCTCGTCGCCCAGGCCCAGTCAGCATCGACGAATGGACCTCAACCACACTCTCCTACCTACCCGTTCTCGGACATTGCTGCCACTCCGGACGCCCGCTTCATTTACGACTCGATCGACGCTGCGAAATCTCTTCTCAGTACTTTCAACTCCTTCGTGTCGCCCGGCGAGACATTCCGCTTCATGCCTCTTCGTTACTACCTGTACGTCATCTACAGCGCATGCTTCCTGTACAAAGCGCGAAGTACAGGAGTCATGGGCGGCGATACCAAAGGGGCCGTCAAGCGAATGATCACGGATACCGTCGACAATCTGCAGAAAGCTAGCGCTTGTACGAACGACGTCGGAGAACGCTACTCTCGTCTGATTCGATTGCTATGGCGCAAACCTCCCGGGAGAGGCAGCGTGGCAGAGATCGCCGAGATTGCTGCCGATATAACGCGACCTTCGAGCACGCACCCACAAGTAGCTGGGCCAATGAGCCATGCCAGCCAGCAACAACACGACCAAGCCGCCATATATGAGGCTATCAACAACGCGCCGTCGATCAACACGTTCTCCTGGCTTGACTTGCCAGCGGTCGGCGACTTTGCTACTCAGAACAATTCCATATCTGGATCCATGGACAGTTTTGATCGATATGAAGATAGTTCCGCGGACGGATACGGAGGCTTCGATCAGCAAATGATGATGCCACAACAGTTCGCCTGGAACGGTATCTCGCCAACGACAGGCATCATCTTCTGATCGCGTTGTCTCGGTTACCACGACTTACACCAAATCGAACCAGAGTCGGAGTATGCTAGTCACCATCTATGCCACGCAGCACCAAAGTCTTTCAATCAGCACCCTTTCTATTCCGGTTCCGCCTTTCGTACCTCAAAAAGCATGTATCTCTTTCTTCACCAGTCCGTAATCCCCGCCCAGCCATCCTTTCTTTCCCGCGATAGCTTCCTGCATCGCTGGCGGCCCGCAGATGAAGACTTTTGTTCCCTTCGCATCTCCCCAGCTTCCTGCCTTTGCTCGTGTTATTGCTTCTTTCAACCCCTCGCTGCTGATATAGCCTTTCTTGTACTTTCCCGGCTCGCTCAAATCAGCCTCCTCTGAACCCGATACGCAGTATGTGACTTGCAGTCTGCTGGAGTACTGTTGCTCCAGCTCCTCCAGCTCTTTCTTAAGGACGATGTCTCGAGTACTATTCACACCCCAAAACAACTGTAGCCGCGTCTGGTCCTCGGGATCACTCAAGATGCCACGAGCCATGCTATAGATGGGCGTGATGCCTGCACCGCCAGCTATCAGGACCAGTTCTCGAGGTGTGGTTGATCGTTGCCATGTGTATGCTGGAATCGGACCACGAACACTCAGGGTGGAGCCAGGTGTAAGAGAGTGTAGATACGAAGATGCTCTGCCATTTGGGTACTGTTTAACAAGCAGCTGGAGTACTCCGCGGTCGTCTGGCGCAGAGATGGGCGTGTATGGCCGAAAGACAGGAAACCAGCCATTCTTGGGCCAGTGAGATGTGAGTATTGCGGAACCAAATGGAACACCGGACACCTGGCTATCCCCTCCAGGCAGTGAGAATGTAATCTTCTTGGTATCGTGATTGACCTGCTCGGTCGACAGTACCGTCAATTGCTTCGGGAACGGCATGCTGCTCGGGAAAGACAGAGCGGGAGTTGGTGCATTCTGCGCGGAGTCGAGTTGTATTCTTGGCCTTGAGGCATAGAATGTTGCTCCAGCCCCAAGCACAACTGCTCCTGTAACATAAGGTAAAGCTCGTGAGCTCCGCGAGAAGAAGGCAGCCATTGCTGGTGGAAGAGAAAGGTGGCCTACGTTTCTGTGGCCTATGTGCTAGAGTTGAGGTAAGCGCGAACAATCCCAAAGCTTCGGAAGTGAGAACAACAAGCAGTCGCGAGGAGAGGTCATAAGGTATCGGCTTGGACGCGTGCGGCTGAACGGTACCAATGCTCTGCCCGAGAGCCGAAAGACGACCTGAAGGATGTTGCAGTGTCGCCGGAGACCGGGTTTTGCGATTACCGTCTGGTCTGGTCTACGACGTTGTTGTAGCGTGCTCTTGAACAATCGCACGCTACCTTTTGAACGACCATCGACTTCATCACATGCAAATCATGCGTCCCGCATGCTGTGGCGACCGTCCCTGAATAGCCTGCCGAGGGACGGCACGACGACCAAAGTTTTGCCCAGCGGCCTAATGGGGATGAGGTTAAACTGCGTTGGGACGGCGCCTCGACCATTCGAGACTTGCCAGGTACCCGGTATCTTGTTATTTTCATGGCGACGACGTATGGAGTCCACCTCTGGGCCCAACGACGATAGCCTTTTTTGACGTGTGAGTAAAAGACCCTTTCTCGTCCTGTCCTTCCAGTCCGTCTGCTCCAACCCGTCATTCATTTCACTGTCACTCGCTTGTCTAGCAGCAGGTTTCTGCACAGTCGATCGCTCGGTACAACAGACAGGAGCTGTCATTGCAGAAGCAGTTGCATCGAATATTCGCAAGGAGCGCGGACGACTTTCACCATGAGGACGACCTCAACCCTCGCAGTCGCTGCGCTTGCAACACCATTGGCGCTCGCCCAAGACTCCTCGTCGAAACGCGGTCTCTGTTATGTTGACACGAAAGATTCGAGCACAGACGACGCTATATGGGACGGGAGCGACTCAGACCTGACTTGGTACTACAACTATGAGTCCACTCCGACCTCCGGTATCGATGGCAGCAAATTGCAATTCGTGCCAATGCAATGGGGAGCTCCAAGCTCAAACACCGACATGACTTTCTACAACAATGTAAAATCGCTCATAGATGGAGGATCAAACATCACATACGTTCTGGGCTTCAACGAGCCCGACGGTTGTGCGAACGGCGGTAGTTGCGTCGACGCCCAGACTGCGGCGCAGACGTGGATACGAGAGATTGAGCCGCTGAAGAAGGAATATGGCGTTAAGTTGGGTGCTCCTGCAGTCACTGGCTCGCCTAATGGCTTCGTTTGGCTGCAGAACTTCTTCACGGCATGCGCTGGCAAATGCTCCGCCGACTTCATCCCTGTGCATTGGTATGGCGACTTCCAAGGTCTGGCGAGCCACATCGGCCAGGTCAATGGCACGTACCCGAACATGACTATGTGGGTGACCGAGTATGCGTATCCTGAGGGCAATCTGGAGGACAGCCAGGATTTCTACAATCAGTCAGCGAGCTATCTGGACCGCCTGGAGTGAGTGTGGTCACCATGTGTTGAGATAACTTTACTGACGAGATCGTACAGCTATGTGACCCACTACTCCTACTTCGGCGCCTTCCGTTCGAGCGTATCGAATGTTGGCCCCAATGCTGCAATGCTTACGCAAAAGGGCGAGCTGACGGACATTGGAGCGTGGTATCTCGGTCAAGAAGCGACAGGCCACAAGCCGAAGGGCGGAAGCCACTCAGGCGCAGGCCAAGTCGCAAAGTTTGCAGGATGGGCTGCCGTGGTTGTTGGAGCCATGATGTTCTTAGCATGATCACTGTTGTTAGATTTACGGGTATAGCGAGGCGTTGGAGCGATAGAATGTTATCCTATCATGGCCGGATTGTGGGAATGTTTTTGCATGTACAGGCTGGCACGTCATGACCTGAGCTGACACGATGTAGTGAGCATCTAAGAAACTCAAAGAACGGGTCCGGAGCGACCTTTCGCAAGCTGCTCTTCATCGATATTCCTTACCGTTGCACCATCTCTGGCTGCTGCGACATCAGTCTTCCGCGCTTCTTCACCCTCCACAGCTCGAAAAGGAACAGCGATGCCACCAAGTATGCCAGCCCAGCAAATATCTGCGCGTACAGATAATTCCATCTCCCCATGGCAGGCCTTCTCAGGTATAATGCGATCACTTCCGCGAAAGTTGTTGGCAAGACGACGGTCAGCCACTGAATGTTCAGGAACGACGGGACTTCTTTCAGGCCAGCTACTTCGGCGCACAGTGGGCCAACGGTCATCCAGTACGTCCCTAGAATGGCTCCAGACAACAGTGCATAGAAGCACAGGACGCCAAAGCTATTTGCGGGTATCCAGATGGCGAACACGCTGATACTGCAGCTCAGTGTCAAAACGGCGGCGACCTCGATACGGCCATAGCGATCACTGGCGAAGCCTATGCAAGGCCTACCAACACCAGTCCCAAGGTTAAGGACTGCGGTAAGTATTCCAGCTCTTGCCTGCGTCAAGCCCACAACTTGGACAGCGTAGCTGGAAACGCTGTATAGAATCACCATGTAGCCGAACAGATTGGTGAAAGCCCAAGCCAACAGCAGCAGGCAGTCGTACCGTCTGAGCAGGTGAATGGCGAATCCAAGCTGTGGCGGCTTGACAATATGGTTTCGGTCGCGGATGAGGACTACGCCAATGAAGTTGCCCACTAATCCCTGTCAGTCAACGCATTTCTTAGCATACGCTAGTCACTCACCGAAGGCGACGATGCCGATGATTCGCAGAGACCATGGAAGCGAGATCTGCTCTATCATGGCAGCCGTGCCAAGCGAGAAAGCGAGGCCACCGAAGCCAGAACCGCACGATGCAATACCCCCAGCTAGCGATCTCCGCTTGAGGAACCATTGCGGCAGGACCTGGACACTGGGTATAAAGATGGCGCCGAGCCCGAGGCCCACAAGGACACCCTGAGTGAGATAGAGATGCCAGATCCTAGAGGCGAACGAGGCGGCGATAAACCCTCCCGACATCATGACACAGCCGGAGAACATGACGGTATGCCTACCAACGTCTCGTACGAGCACTGTGCATATCGGTGATATTAACATGCTGCATCCGAACTCCAGACCGCCGATCAGGGCGAAGTCGAAGGACGTGGCTTCCGGGAAGTAGTTGGACGAGAGGTAGTGGGAAAGATAGACGCCATAGCTCTGTAAGGTAATCAGTCATGAGTTATGCTGCGGTCGACCATCATCAACATACCGCAGCAATGCCCCAGGTGAAGCCATTGATTAGAGCCACAGCTCCACAGCACACTGAGGTTTGTCAGTGCTAGCGGTAAAGTCGGTCGAACAATATGCTCACCCCAACCTGGAAGGCATAGTAGTCAGTATCCGTCTGAAAAACATCTTTCCAACTCGCGAATCTCATACCGTAGCCACCATCAGGAGGATCTTCGCTTGATTCACCGACTGCGTCCGCAGCTTCTATCGTCGTCAATGCATCATCCTGCTGAGGCATGTCGGTGCTCGTCTTGAAAACGGATAATTGGCCCATCTTGAATGAAGTCTCAGCGACAACTTATCAAGTTCTCTGTCAGCTTCTACGCCATGTAAGGATAACTACATGTCTCTGATCCCCGTTTGTCTGCTGAAAGAACGCCCCCGAGTGACATCTCGACATTGTGAGGAGTTTGAAACGGAACTCGGCATCCTTTCGCGCGGCAGCCACGAGAGCATCACATCTGCGTTCATCGCATCTCGACGTCTTTGCTGCGATCTTGCGCTGTCCGTGGAGCAACTCGACCGCTTCCTTGTATGGAAGTCATGCCTCTCATGAGAAGACTGAAGCAGAAAAAGATAACGACGCCATGGCGTGATGACGAGCTTTCGAGTCGCTTTGGACCACCTTCGAGCTCCTCCGCCTTCGGCACGAGCGTGCTGACTAGACAACAGTAGTGATACTGTAGGCAGGACATGTGCAAACAGCAACTTCAGAATGAGTACTCGATCGATCATAAAAGCGTTGGAGGCCTACACGAGGTAAGACTGCACCCAACCACAACCACAGCTATACCGTCCTAACAAGCGCAGCTGCGATGTCGCGGACGCACTCTCCAAGCTCAAGGTGCCCCATGGCGGCTTCCTGGCTGGTCTAACGATGTGGTCGCCGAAACGGCAAGAAGGGTCTGCGAAGATTGTTGGTCCAGCATACACTGTGCAGTATGTACGCAAGAATTACGAGAACGAGCCTCAGCCAAGCGGTCATTATGTTAGCGGAACCCCTGGTCGTTGAGCTACTGCCGCATATTGATGGAGTGGCAGATCGACAGCATTCCCTCCGGAGCGGTGATCTTCATATCAGCGCCCGCAAGATCGATCAACGCATGCTACGGCGGACTCATGAGCACCAGAGCTCAGTACTCAGGCGCCGTTGGAACGATTGTTGATGGTCGCTTGCGAGATCTCCAAGAGCATCGCGACCTAAACTTTCCGGTAATGATATTCTGTCATAATCAGCCAAGAAGGCATGCTGAGGCGTTGCAGGTATTTGCCCGAGACGTAGGAACCACAGCACCAGCAGAGACCATGCGGGTGGCAGCGATCAACGAACCCGTACGACTCAACAGCGAGGACCAGGATGCTGTGATCCATCCTGGTGACATCCTCGTAGGCGACATCAATGGTGTCATCTGCATACCTCATGAGCTGGCCGAGAAAGTGATCGAGTTGATTCCGTCGCAAGTGGAAGCCGACGAGAAGGTGGCAGCGGACATCAAGAAAGGGCGACCAGTCGCAGAAGCGATGAAGGAGCATCGGGCAGGTGTGAAAAAACCGTGAGTATTGGGATGCTTCACGTCCGCACACTTTAGTGAAACAGAGCGATCGAGCTTAGCCAGGTAACGTCTATCTCATTGAAAGTGCCAGCCTCGAAGTTATGTGGCAGGTGTTGCGCAAGGTCAATAGGAAGGTTAGTGGAACGACCAAAGTGGGTCGCGTGGAGGTGAGGTGTGCAGAGTTTTGGGAAGGCACGAAAATTGTGGGTCCGATTCCAGCGACCGGCATTTTCAGTACGTACGCATTGCACAGTGCATGCTACCAATGACTAGTAGAACAACCCCAACGCAGCGCCAGGCGACAAAATGGTTGGCCGTGAGCAGTTGCGCTGAGCTGACGTGTGCTGCGGCAATCGACGGGAGACATTGTGGATCCAAACAAAACAACCAGCATCAGCCCAGCTCATGGTTATACATGGACGGGCATATCCACTACAGCTGAGAGCTCACCTCACCGGTGGCACCACTTTACATGTACATGAGGTTGTGGAAGTGTGCACAGCATCTCTCACACCACCGCAGCAAAATTCTCACTACAAAGTCGTATATCGTTGACACAAGAAACTGAGGCATTGCAAGGAATACTGAGCGTCCTTCTACACTTCAACCACTACCATTTGCTCACACTTCAATGACTATACCAACCCATCAACGCACAACCTCTTTCGATATCCTCCTCACTCTCGTCACGCACACAGGCATGGCTACAGCATTGCCTTGCGCAGCGTCGCCTCGACCCTCCATTGAGTATGTTCCCACTGCCGCCTACCGAATCCGTAGCACTATTGACTCATGCCTGATCGCAGAAGTTCGCGCAGCCATAAAGACAGCCTCGATACCGCGCGAAGTAGCAAATCCTATGAAGCGGCACGCATGAAGCCACTGGAGTCGAGGAATACAGCAGGCCCGACGCCAAAAGACTCTAAGTAGCTGGAATTGTCGACCAGCGAAAGATTGAAGGCTCCTCGATCGCAACAACGGCAGCACATTTTAGACGAAGGCCGCGGTTCTCCGTTATGCAGCGGGTGCTTCAATGCAGATCCAGCGACTGGAACGCGAAGCATTGCATCCTGAGCCATATTAGGCCTTGCGCAAGACCGGATCCAGTTCTCAGCCTCCAGGTGTCCCTCGCGAGACGACAGGACGAAACAAGCTGAGCCGGAAGGATGCGGAACCGAAGAGGTCGTCCGAAAAGGTCGTGCGTCCGTCAGCAATCCTCGTACTCAACCAACTGCCTCACAGGAACGAGCGACTCTCGCACACGGAAGCCTGCGAACACTGTAACGGCATCTAACCCAGTTTCCAGGCTTTTCATCGTTTCAGCTAGCAGAATTGAATGAGAGCAAAGGATGTGGTGTGCCGATGCAAAGTACAAGCTTGTCGGGCTTGTGAAATGCATAACTTCAGCGCTCTCAACACCATCAATTCCATCGTTGGTAACATACGGTGCGCAATCATAATCCATTTCGATTGACAACATTACATCCCTCATCCTCACCACCTAGAACTCCATGCTCTCAGCCCCAACCTCGGCCTTAACATCTTCGTCCCGCTCCCTCTTAACCACTTTAGCCTCTTCCTTCAACAGACCAGCAACATACCCGCGGAAATACTCAACATAAGTCTTCAAACTAGTCTTCTGCCAATCCTGCACTTTAGCTCTCTCCTCCTCACCCATGCGCTGCCCAGGTCCGGAGTCCCACTCATCGATCTCGCGTAGAAGCTCTGTGACCGTGGGAACAGAAAGCGGATCAAAGTCCTCCAACGTGCGGGTGTCGATTGGAACACAAACCCGACCGGTACCAGGGTGAATAACAAAAGGTGATTTAAGTAAATGGTTCAGTTTCTTCGACACCTCGGCATCGAGACGTGGGTAAGTGTATTCGAGACGGATGTCCTGTTTAGCATCGACCAGTTGTTTGGCATTCAGTGCTGACAGCGAGCCAGCTTCGGCTAGTGTGTCAATGTCTGACCATTTCTGATTCGAAGACCGGGAGGGCGTGCTATCCCACTTCTTCTGCAATGCTGTCGTCAATCCCTTGTCCGGAAGTAGCGCGAGGAGTTTCTCGGATCCAGTAGAGGAGGCAAAAGGGTCCTGCGTGTCCAGGACCGTGGAATTGAAGTACGGATTCAGGATCTTGAGGCTGCGGTCGATGTGCGGATGGAGTGGGCGTTTGATGCCTGTCCGTTTGCCTTGGTCGTTGCTCATCTGTAACACCAAGTAATTCGCCACGGCCCGCCGTTTCGTGTCGTCCATTTCGCGGGCACGTTTATCGCTGATCCAGGCGTGGGCTCCTCGTCGTCCGGAGTAAACCCATAGTATATGAACAAACCCGAAGTCTTCGCGTAGTGCTGCATCAACGACTTTGATAGCCATAGTTATGAACGACCAGCACTTATTACATATCTGCGCTCCACTGCAACATGTCCTTATTGGGTCGTAATCCGTCATATCGATATCAAACACCAGTTCCTTCATCACTGGCCTGAACGCACTCGCTTTCCGCACCTGCTTCCTGTCCCGTGGGTTCAGACTGTATTGCGGACCGATCTCGAATCGTTCGGGCGTCATTTGTATGCATTGTTTCCGGAACAGGTCGGCGGTGGGAAAGGATTGGTATCTTATGTACGCTCCTCCGGGCAGGACGAAAGCGAATTCGCGGTTCTGAAAGTCCAATTGGGGTGTCGGGGAGTGGTTCAGCCATTGGAATAGAGGACGGAAGGGGAAGAGGCGGGTGTAGAATTGGTGGAGGATGTCGGGCGTGCAGAATTTGGGCTTGGGTGCTCCGGTGTAGGGTGGCGGTGATGAGGGTTGCGGTTGTGCTGAGGAGGCGAACTCGTCGTCATCGTCGTCGTCGTCGAACATGTTCTCGAGGCCATTGCTGGTGGGAAGTGGTTGCGAGTCTGCTGGCTCGCTGGGTTCCGTGTCTTCTGCGGGCGCTGCTGAAGCGTCGGTCATGTAGCTGTCTTCTACGTTGGCGGCTGCGTCCTGCTCGGGCGAGGGTGAGAGTGCGTGAGGCATCGTTGCTGTGTGTGTTGTATGTTGGTCGGTTCAACGCGTAAAGTGGAAGACGCGAGCCATTCACGCTAAGTTAGCGTGAGTTCTGCTGACTAACACTTCGACTTCGACTTCACCACAACTTTGACTACACTTTACCTCGAGACAACAAACATGCCGGACTGAACAATCACAATACGAGCTGCTTGTAAGCAGCAAAAGTCGTCAAAATGTCAGCACCAGAGCTTGTCGATGCTGCAGGGTATATCTCAGATGAGTCGGACTTTTATGGTGAGCCAGATCTCGAGTCTCATGGAACTCGTAGACTGATATGCTTTAGGTGACGAAAAGATGCAAAAGAAACTGGAACGCAAAGTTACGAAAGGCAAAAAGCGTCGACTGGATGTCATGGAAACGCCCTTCACCAAAGCCATGGCCAAACGGATCAAGCTGGACTCGAAGTCTCCGGCTCTTCCCACACCGTCACCAACCCCTGAGGTGCGACCAAAGCCACCATACACCGTGCTGGAATTCCTCAAGTCCCGTCCGCAAGTCGCAGCTATGCAAGGTACTCACACCAAAAAGCTCGAACCAAAGAGGAAGGAGCCACCCCGAACCCTCAACGGCAAAAGGTCCATGGATCTCATCGACGTCCCTGACAACTGCCTCGGCGATCCCTCAGCCTGGCAACGCTCCGAGACCGTCGTTCAATTCCTCCGCCGCGCTCCAGTCGCTGACCCAGACACTGGAAACTTGGGACCCTGGCTGTGGGTATCTTGTCCACAGCAACCTTACGCTCACGTCAAGCACGATGGCGATAAACGAGACCGCTCAGCATTCCTGGATCGTGCTCTCGAACTCCTAGCGGCTTTCAGAGCCCAGAGGACGAAGATCGAGGAAGCGCCTATCAATACTAATAAAGCTCCGGGAACGATAACGAGGTACATGCGTCCTTACCGTGAGCAACTTGAAGACGACCTCGCGAGTTTGGCGGTAGAGACAGGAGTGACGTGCGGGAAATGGATGTTCTTCCCCTCTGAAGAAGACGTTGCCAGAGTCTGGCGGCTGGTCGCTGAAGCTACGGTTGAAGGCAAGCTGGGGCCCACGTCCAAGGTCGCGACGTATGATCCTGCGGAGAAGGGGAGGGTAATTTGTGTGTATACTTACAATTTCGCTGATACGGGAGATGTGAGGAGAGTGCTGGATGGGTTGGTGGATCTGGGGTTGGTGTCGAGGACGGGGAATGCGATTTATTACAAGTGTGATGCTTATACTTATCTGGACATCATGTCTGAGAATCAGTATAAGATCCGGGCAAGTCTGTATGGGAGTAAGGAGACGTTGGATGGAGAGGTCAAGGCGAAGGAGGAGGGACCGATTTTGAGGTTGCATAAGAGGCATGGTGGGGTGGACGCGTTCCTGGCGTCGTGAGGGTGTGGGTGGGATGAGTCAACGTGTCGGGGGGGATCTGGTGCCCGGGAAGCTGAGGGAAAGCGAAAGCTGCTAATGCTGGCTGCTGTTTGCGGATGTTTGCTTGCTTGAGAGCTATGATACCCCATATAGTTTTTGCTTTAATGTAAGTGTGTACATGTACTGTAGCATTCAAGGGTGACAACTGCCTGTCTTGACCCGACATTCTCACTTCACGTTGAAAGACATCTGCGGCTACCATTTCACAAAAAAACAGTACATCACAACCTTCATAGTCTAGATGGTACTGCGTCGCCCTCGCCGAGCCCGACTTCTGAGGCAGATCAAGAACCAATTACAAACATAAAGTCCAACATACAAAGCCAACAAGAGACTGCAACTCCCGGCCAATGCCACCAAAGTCGCTATCGAAAAGCAATACAGTGTAACTGCCACCTCCGCCGGCATCTGAGGAAACCCAGCCATGACCTGCATCGCGGAAAGAGCAACGGAAACCAACGCGAACAGCAGGACTAACGTCATATAATGGTCGCCGAAGTAGCTCGAGTAGTCGCGGTAGACGGTGAAGTATGTCAGCCCAAGGCCTTTCATACGATAGATTTGGTCGAGTCTGTTGAGGCGCAATTCCCCGTACTCGAAGCGGTCGTGGACATTACGGTCTGCGAGGTGGTGTCGCACGCTGGATCGGAAATCTTGCCAGCAGCGCCAGGTCACATCTTTATTGACCAGTCCGGTGGCTTGCGCAACCGCGAGATCGGAAGGGTACTGGATGAGGCATGTGTATGAGAGTAAGAAGCCTGTCGCCACCCGGTGCACGGTCTGATCGCCGCAGACAACGTCCGAGAAGTATTTCCAGTTCAAGAGCTCGTCACCTAGACGTTTGACAAATATGGTCTTCTCGAACCACACGAGGTGCAGTCGCGGATTCTCAGTCAACACGACCTCTCTCCGGATTACTTTCTGGTGATGCAACGGGCTGATATTGCCGATTCTGCCAGCATACCAGAGCTGCTTGTGCATTCGCTCTAGATCATCTTCATGAAGGGATCCTAGTAACCGCTCTCGCTCAGCGATCAGAGCAGAAGCGTTGTTGGTCACATGAGCGTAAAGGTCTGGGATGAGCTGACATTCGTGCTCAAAGGGCGGAAGCACACCAGCTGGCTTCGAAGCTGGGATGACGTAGAGACGGCTTTCTGGAGCGTCCATCGAGGAGTCACACTGGCGTTATTGCTATGTCTAAGAAAGCCGTTATCGATGCTGTCAAGGCTGTAAGTTGAGTATACGCCATATGCATAGCCGCTGGGCTGTGCCAATCAGCAGTGGCTGGCGCCAGGTGGCGATCGACTTTGAATTCCCTCTTCTTACCAAACACACACTCACTCTCGCCGCTGAGCAAGACTATCGCGCTCATAGACCGACAACCCAGATGTGAGTAAGCTACTGGAACCTCAGGACTAGATCACTGTAAGGGGACCGAAATCGCCGCGAAAGCATGTTACCAACATCACGATGGCACAGCTCGCTCGCTGGATCGGTTCGCTCGCGGGTGCGACACAACAGCCGTCTGCGAAGCCGGAATTTTGGCGCATCATTAATATCGATAAGATTGATTTCGAGGAGGCCGTGAAGTGGTTACGGGACCAGGTAAAAGGGCTAAGGATATCAGAAGGCGAGGGATTCAGCTTGGTCGCTAATGGCGAGGGGACACTATGCGCAACCCTCACAAGCTTCAAGAAACCAGTACCACGTCATCGCCGCTGGCAAGTAGACAAAGATTTCCTCGGAATCACACCATTGTGTGACCCGCAAGATGCGGACATAGACGTTGTCGCCATCACTGGACTCGGTGGCCATGCGCTTGGATCATTCAGGTCCAAGGAAGGCACGTCTGTCTGGCTGCGAGACTTTGGTCCTCGGGATGTTCCTCAAGCACGATTCATTACGTATGGGTACGACACAGTTGTTGCTGGGAGCGACAGCAACCAAGGTATCGCTGAGCTCGCAAGGATGTTCCTGGATGGGTTGGTCATCTTTCGCCGTCGCACGCAGACCGAGAGGCGTCCCATATGTTTTGTTGGTCACAGTCTTGGCGGTGTGGTGCTGGAAGAAGCATTGGTCATGTCGAGTAAAGCTACTGATCCCGGGAACTATGATCTGCACCAGATAGCGATGGCCACACGCGGGCTTCTCTTGATGGGGCGTCCCCAATTCAGGACTTAAACACCACCAGCTTCTGATCGTGGTGGAGGGTCAACCAAATGCAGGGTTTATAAGAGACTTACTCGTCCAAGCTAATGGGGAACCTTCTCAATTCCTGAGGTACCTGACACAGGAATTTGCACGCCTATGTCAGCAACAACAAGCACTCTGGAAGATTGTGTCCTACTTCGAAACCATGGAAAGTTGTACCATGATGGTAGGTGACCTGACCCATATTTGCCTTTGATTATACTGACCGTCGCACCCCAGGGCATTGGTGATGGGAAGTTCGCGATGACGGGCCCAAAAGAAACAATGGTAACAAGGAGTTCCGCAGGGCGGATTGGCGACATCGTACGCACCATCGACCACTTACCCAGCGATACCGATCACCGCGGGTTAGTCAAATTTGAGCATAGTCAGGACATCAGATACGTATCTGTCATTGAGAAAATCAGGAGTATCGCAGCCCAATTCCCACAATCGCCCAGTTTACCACGAGCAGCGGCCCCGCCAAGAAACCCAACCACATCGAGACACCCCTCCACTGGCAACATGTTTTGCAAGGCCGAAATCCCGGCATTCAACGCTAGCCGAGAGGACTACATGGCTGCAAGTATCGATCCAACTCGGATCGATCGCAGTCGAGTACTGGACCCCTTCACCGGGGATCCTCTGAACCAAGGGGTCTACGTTGATCCTACACGGACTGTACACGCTCGGGACTTCTTCAACCTTTCAATGTTTTTTGAACCCCAGGAGAGCACGTGTAAAGTTGAGGTTTTGCTTCGTGGAAGTATGCCAAATCGGAACGATCCACCGGATAGTGGTACAAGCGATCTACTCATCTGCAGGGTGATGGCAGCTGGACGATGGCTCCATTTCCCACCTATTGAGGCTCGACACATAATAGCAGTATGTCCAGTGCCGGAAAGCGACGACTTTGTTCCAGGGTTCGCGATCTATGTTGGAGACACGAGGTCGAACTCTAAACAGGTGATGATGCTGCATACAGAGGATCGCGGCGTCGCGGCTGACTGGTCCGAAATGTTGGGCTTGTTGTCCAGAGAGGGAATTGTCCAGGATTTCTGGGATGATGAGGCAGACACCAACGAGTGGACGCCAATGGGAGGGCCGCCCGGCAGTCTGTTGTGGAGGTGAGTGAATGGCCAGGTCTCTCAGGACAGCACCATTGGA
Organism: Elasticomyces elasticus; assembly: GCA_035926095.1. Taxonomy (NCBI): domain Eukaryota; kingdom Fungi; phylum Ascomycota; class Dothideomycetes; order Mycosphaerellales; family Teratosphaeriaceae; genus Elasticomyces; species Elasticomyces elasticus. The sequence goes on from JAVRQT010000002.1 coordinate 1,519,301, forward strand.
GAGCACGGTTTGTCAGTTAGGCACCACCTCAGACTGCCTCGCAAGTCTTGCGAGCACTCCGTGCTTTCGTTTCGTGCGTAGGTAGTAGACTATTGGTTGCCATCCGGTGAAGACCCTATGTTCCTTGTATCGTCCTGAAAACCCGCACCGATCACAGCAGTCAAGTCGTCGTCGGAAAACGTGTCACCGTGGAGGATCGTTTCTCTCCAGAGGTCGTATCCATTGGCTATCATGTGTTCGTTGGAAGCATTGTCATTGGCCAAGCTCAAATTATTTGGATGTGACATAACCCGAAAGCTCGGCATCGAGAACATACTAGCTGGCCTCGAAGCCCGTCCAGCTCGATCGCGGGCGCGCGTCACGACTGGCACTGCCGCTCTCTCGGTGATCGATGTGGTCCCAATGCAAGTTACTTGGAGGTAAGCGGCGCGGAAATTATCGCTGAGATGAGTTGAGGGTATGCCAGCAGCGCGACGTCCGTAAGAAGATGGGTAGACGAACAAAAGAAAGTGTGCAGCTCGTGTGCAGCATTCGGCAGGGACCGTTGCGAACAGCGACAGCCACATGCCGTGTTCTCACTTGCACGACCGATTTTCGATCCGCTGGTGTCAAGATTTGCCATCGGCTCGTCTCGCAACGGGGTGGTAGTCTGGTAGAGGAAACCCTCGCTGCCGCCGTTACGCTGTGGCTCACAATCTCCATGCCAAATGTCTCGCCTACGTTCGACACCGAGTCAGCACCTAGAACAGCGTTTGTCCGTAGTATCTGGTGATGGAGGTGAGGTCCTGCTCGACTCATGTGACGCCAAGACATGGGCCCGTGCGCCCGCGCTACCGGCGCACACTTCTCTCCACCAAATTCTGCACCTCTTCTCGATCTCCATCGCGCTTTTGTCTAGGCTTACGCTGAGGACGACAAAATGCAGATGTACGTGGACCAAGCACAATGGTACGGCGATGATGATACTGACTGCCTCACAGCTTCGTTAAGACCCTCACGGGCAAGGTGAGCACACGACCGCCACTTCCAACATCACTCCCATACTGACCCTTCAGACTATCACCCTCGAGGTGGAGTCCAGCGACACCATCGACAATGTCAAGTCCAAGATCCAGGACAAGGAGGGCATCCCGCCGGACCAGCAGCGCTTGATCTTCGCCGGCAAGCAGCTCGAGGACGGCCGCACTCTTTCGGACTACAACATCCAGAAGGAGAGCACGCTTCACTTGGTGCTGCGTCTCCGTGGTGGTGCCAAGAAGAGGAAAAAGAAGGTCTACACTACGCCCAAGAAGATCAAGCACAAGCGCAAGAAGACGAAATTGGCGGTGCTGAAGTACTACAAGGTGGACGGTGATGGCAAGATTGAGCGTCTGCGGAGAGAGTGCCCGACCGAGACTGTGAGTTGGATACCATTATGTGCGTTTCGAGTACTGGAGCTGACTTGCGAGACAGTGCGGTGCCGGTATCTTCATGGCTGCTATGCACAACCGCCAGTACTGCGGCCGCTGCCACCTGACCTACGTCTTCGACGACCCGAAGTAGAGCGCACGCGATGGATGAGGAGTGATACAGTGCTAGCGACCAGCGCATCATGGCTGCCTTCAAGCAGTCCAGATCAGAGTCAAGAATACAAAAGCTCGATTCACAAACGGCCTGTTCAATGTCCTGCTCGCTTTGTGTTGATGCATGTGTCTCACTACGCATGATCTCATATTCTACGAACCATTCGTCTTGGGCTTCTCCTGACGCAGTCTCCTCAACATTCCTACTTGTAATGGTATCGGCTGACCCATCCTACTCACTGATTAGCACGGCTGTACCCTAGCAGAATAGAACTGCACTCACCATGTCGCTCGTTGCGTATGATCTCGCACATCATCTCCAGTGTTGGGGTGTATTAACGCACTCAATGGCCCTCTGTTGATCACCAGCCAGGGTATGAAGGCGCCGAATTGCTAACGGATTGTCAGCCTAATGCATCAATCTCATCAGCGCCAACCACCTACCTCAGGAGTAAACACATTCACCTCAAACATTGCCACGGGATGCGGACCAACCGGTCTATCCCAGACACGATACACGCGCAGCTCGGGGAACTCTCTACGTATACGCTCATGCAACGCAGTAGCGAAGGCGACTTCACTCTCGTCCGTCTGCAGGAAGTAGATGTGGATGTCGAAGCCGCCTCGCGTGCCGTTGGTTATGGGATCGGCGAAGGACTTGTACGCTGAGCTCTGTTGTTTGGCCGGAGGGTTGATGTATGATTTGGCGTCTGGACCTTCTGTCACTTTCTCGCTGGAGAACAAATCAGTGCGAGATCTCTCAGTATTGTGCGCTGAGGCGGATGCGTACTCTGCTAAAGGCTCGAGGTTCTCATAGCCTTCGAGAGGAGAGGTGTAGGTGTAGAGAGATGGGTCAGCCATTGTACGTTTCAATAAGTTCTCGAGCTGCGGGAAGTGATTACAAAATTGTTTCGAACGCTTTACTGCAGCGAGCGTTCATTACATATAGTGCTCAAGACCACTGGTTCGTCCCACAGTCGAACGTCTCAAGGTTCTTTCGCCACGAACATTTGGTCAGCGTTTCGGAATTGCAGCGCGAACTTCCCGTTGACAAGATCCGGTACCGAGCTGAACATAATACATTTGGTTCAAAGGCGTCGTACGATACAGATAGTAAGGTAAACCGAACGGGACATGTTCAATTGACAGTAGCCGAGCTGTGTTCGAAATCGAGACAGCATATACAACCAGGCACATGTTACAGTCATCGGGTCCTTTTGGAGTAGTCTAGATTGAACGATTGATCATGAATACATTCACGAATACACCTTCGCCGCCAACCCAGGCAGAATCTCAAGTTCCTTCTCCGCGTACTCGTACTTCGTGCCCTCAATCTTTGGTGCTTTCGTGCGACGCTGCTGTTGTGTTTGACGTAGCTTGACCCATTCCTCCATGCTGAGATGCTGGCCGATCTTCGTGAAGTCGTTGCTTTCGAGGCCGAGACGCTTGAGTACTGGGCTGTTCGAGATGGGATCGAGGATGACGTGGTTGTTTGGTCTAGATATGTCAGTGGAGAAACTACTGTCTCCCAGACACCACCCACCTCGCAAAGTACAGCACGCCCAAGCGGTCCACATGTGCTTGATCATCAGGCGGAGCATGTACGCGATGCACGCTCGATTTCAGGTACCCTCCTGTCATCGCGGCCAGAGCATCGCAGAGGTTGACCGTGATCGTTGCGTCTTGTGGCTTGACCCATTTCCACTTGCCTTGTGAGTTGAGTATCTGTAATGCGCAGACCCGCTGCCGGAATAGCAATGTTACGGAACCCAAGTCAGTATGGCCAGGACTATACAGATCGCCTACCGCCCGGTTCTCCTCGATACTGCGAGCGGCGTAGTGCATGTAGCGTAGATGGTCCTCTCCCCTGTCATCATACTTGTGCTGCTCGACAAGCTGATTCTCGTCTGGTAGCTCGAGCATGATGGCAATCAGCACAAGGGGATTCTCCACCACCTTCGTCTGGCAAGCGCGGCTAAAATCTTCGATCTCCGCAATGTGATCTTGAAGAACAGACGGCTGAGCTCGCTTGTGGTAGCCATCGAACTTGGGGAGGTTATAGACTTGAATGTTGTCTTTGATGTTGTCCTTGAGCCTATGAGAAATTAGCCTTAGCGAACATAGGTCTGGTGTCCCACCTACTGCCGCAGCCCTGCCGGGCGGTACCCATTGTACTCGCCACTTTCCAGATCTTTCAAGTTGTGGTACTTGCGCTTCTCATCAAGCGGCAGATCATAGAACTCGCGGCCCAGAGCGAACTGTCTGTCGACGTGCTCTTGGCTGATGCCGAAGTTGACTACATAAAAGAATCCCACATGTTGGGCTGCGTATTCAAGCTGCTTTGCGAGTTTCTCCTTGCCGCCAGGTGTGCCGAACAAGCTGAGATCAAGGGTCACTAGTTCAGCCCAGTCCACTGCATCAACGTTGAACTGTCGTCGCTCAGTAATGGTCAAGTCAGCTCATACGATCGATTTTGGTCTCGGGAACCTGTTCGTAAGGCGAGAGGACTCTGCTAGGCATACTGGTGAATTGAAGGGGTTGATCCAAGTTTTCGAGCAACACGAGAGTCTGGAGAAAGGCTTGAGGGGACAATGAAGGTCTTCTCCCTACAGCACAAATACCTCCTTGCTATGGCGACAGAGCTTAGCTGTCACACCATTTTATAGCCGTATAGCCCGAGTGGTGCCCACACCATCGTAAAGTCCTGACGCCCTTGCTCTTCTGACTGCTCCGAACGGACTCGATGGGTTCAGGCGGCTTTTGGTTGCGAGGACGTGCTGCGTTGGGCTTTTGAAGATCGAGGAAGAGTTCATGAACAGGGAGTTCGGGTGGCGTCGGCAGAAGCCGTGCCTTCCTCTTTGGGCAGTGCCTCGGCTAAGAAGAAATGTCGCACGAAGGTCGCGATTCTTCATCCAAAATGCATCCACCACTACCATAACATAACACAGTGCTGTGAGACTGTTCAGCTGATCGCTGAGACTGACAGATCACATCTCTTCTTGTCTCCTCCGCCCTTGCATGGCGTTGAGACCCCGTTTTCAATGCAAAACCGATATCAAGACAAACGAGTATCAAAAAAGGGACACGACGACATAGTATCAGATCAAAGACGATAGATTCCGAGACAAGACTGAGTTCGATTGGTAATGAGGCGGTTGGAATTTGCTTAGCGCCATGCCATGCAGCTTGGCTTTGACATAAAACTAGATTTCTGACTCTGATTCTGTCCATCCCAGTACCCTCTATCACGAAGGAGGGTTCCGACATCATTTCACTATCCCAAGTACGAAAACGCCATGAGTCTCTCGGAGTACATCTTCCGCGGGTGCGTATTTCTCTATGGATTCCTCTATGGCACTGCTACTCTTGTCTTCTTTACCTGGCGATATTACTTCGATGACGGCAAACTCCCAGGCAACGAGACAGAGCAGAAGAAGCTGTTGCAAGGTGGTGAGTCTGCGGGTGTTGCACTATTTATGTACAGGTTGGCTCACAATGCCTAGCTCAGCACAAAATCTGGTCGCTCGAGGACACCGATGCGTTGCCTGGTTTACGCCACAACTTCTTGACGCTTGCCAATGGGCTGAAGATTCATTACGTGTCCAATATTCGACAGACGCCTGCGAGACGTCTGATCGTCTTCGTACACGGGTAAGAAATCAAAGCGAAAAGAGGTCTAAAATGTAGACATGTGCTCATGGCTTTCTAGCTTTCCAGATTCGTGGCACATCTACTACCGCTTCCTAAAATCACAGCCCTTGCAAGCTTCGGACGCACAACTAGTGGCCATCGATCTGCCCGGATACGGTGGTAGCGATGACCTTTCCCATTACGGCCCCAATGAAGTCCTGAATGCCGTTGCAGAAGGCATCAAGCACCTGAAGGTACTATATCTTGGTGACAACAAGCCATTCTGTGTGCTCGTCGGACATGATTGGGGAGGGTTTATCTCACTGCGGATTGCTGCCGAGACCCAGGGTCTGATTGACCGGCTAGTGGCGATCAACATAGGCCACGTAAGCGGACGAAATGTGGCCAAGGCCATATACACCGGGTTGCTGACGAAACGGAGCAGATGCCTGTGATCAAGCACAACGCAAGCCTAGCGGCCAAGCGCTGTAATGATCATCTTGTTGCGTGGTCTCGCAACCCTCTGAAGTTTAGCAATACTACCGCGGCCTGGAGGATGCTGGCTCCTCTGCGTACGCAGCTGTTGATGTCATGTTACGTAGGTCACCAGTGAAATTCCAGAATCATGCACTGAAGCTGATGTATTGCGCAGATCTTTGAGTTCAACTTACCGCTGTGGCTACTAGGGGGCATTTGGCTGCGATCCATGAAATTCATTCTAGACAACGTACATGGCGTAGTGCATCACAGGCCAGCAAATGGCAGCAGTCCAGACGATGGTCTTGCGCATCTGGTCGCTGAGAGTCGTGCAGCCTCCTTCGGACCTAGCAGCGCAGAATGTCCCATTCACAGCGACAAGACGATGACGTACGGCTCCTCAGTCCTCGCCCGTTCCTTTACCGAGTATCCTGGAGACTGGCTACAACGAGTCAGACTTTACCGTAATGGCCTATCGACTGGGAAATGGACACTTGGCGCAGAGCTTCAACCATACAAGCCGTCCGCGGGAAGTGACTGGCAGAACTTCGAGTGCCCAGTCACTGTCATATTCGGCCTGAAAGACCATGCGCTGGACCCGCAGATCGTATTGGACGGGCATGAGCGTCACTTCCATGGTCGAGCAGCAATCAGCGAGTCTAGTGAGAGTTTGAAAGCAGATGCAAGCCACATCGTCCGACTCAAGAACTGCGCTCATTGGTCGTTGCTCGAGGATACTGGCGCACAGGCAGTGGAGCGAACACTTCTATGGGCACTGCAAGAACGTTCGAGCTCGAGTGGTGGTCTAGAAGAAGCACTGCAACGTGTGTCTGCCAACGAGGTCATTGTGGAAACCTACGTATGAGAAGATGAGGGAATATACTAGTGCTTAACGGATCTTCAGTCGCCCAGTATACCCTCATCAACGCTGTGGACGCCCCCTTTCCGGAAAAACCTGCCTTCCGAATTTTGTTGGTGCTATCTGGTGCTGGAAGATGCGTTGGAATCTTGCATCCCAGCGTTGGCGACTTTTAAGCACCTCCCGCTATCGCTCCCGTGATAGCAAGTGCGGCGCATCCTTGAGTGCGCAACTTGTGCTTCTCGACCTTCCCTGTTGGCGTCGTTGGTAGCTCGTCGACAAGAAAGACATATTTTGGCACTAAGTGACGACCTGACGGTGACATTAGCGTGTCTGCCACAAGCGACCAGGACACGGCTCGCGTGAGAGACTTACTTAGCCTTGCCTGGACCCACTCGCGTGCCTTAGCAGCCGTGAGAACAACGCTGCCACTGGCATCGTCTGCGGTCTGTAACCCTGTCGTCTGCCTTAGGTCGATAAAATACGACTTGGTGTCCTCTGTGAGGTTGATTACTGTACCGCTAGTGAGGACGATAAAAGCGCCAACAACTTCCCCATATGCTTCGTCGTCGATGCCCACAACAGCCACCGACTCGATGCCGGGGCACTGCATGAGTATGTTCTCGACTTCAGGAGGATATATGTTTTCGCCGCCCCGGATGATGATGTCTTTTATTCTGCCTGTCACAGTAAGGAAACCCTGCATATCAAGCACACCTTCGTCGCCGGTATGCATCCAGCGTGTCTTGATTCCGTCATCTGAGACGGTCGTCGTTATGGCTGCCGCTGTACGCTCTGGATCTCCCCAATACTCCTTCATGAGCATACCAGCCACAAGGACTTCACCTCTCTCCCCGACGTTCAGCGTCTGATGAGGGTCATCGCGAGCGGTAATGCGTACCGTTGCATGAGGGATAGGACGTCCTACACTGTAGAACTTCTGCTCGTCTGGGTCCTCTCTCGTAGAGACTGATACGGCTGGACAAGTCTCGGTCATACCATAGGCGTTACCAATACCGGACAAGTTTAGCTGCTGATTCAGTTTCTCTCGTAGTGAGGATGGTATGGGCGCAGCTCCGATGAAGCCTGTCCGAATGTGTGAAAAGTCGTGAGCCGCAAACTCGGGCGAGTAGCGAAGACGAACGAAAGCCTGGAACATCGTGGGCACACCGTGCAGGATCGTACAGCGGTCTTCGACGACCGCTCGTAGCATTTGCTGTGCGTTGAAAGCCTCGCATGGCATGCTGAGACAGGCACCATGGAGCATGGCAGCAAGCACAAGCGCAGTAATTCCAGTGGTGTGGTACAGGGGCACTGTACAGACGAAGACGTCCTCACACGTCGTCTCCCAAAGGTGGGATACAACGTTGGCATTGTTGAGGATGCTCCAGTGATCGAGGGCAACTGCTTTGGGCGAGGATGTCGTGCCCGATGTGAACTGGAGACTGATGGTGTCATCTTGATGCAGCTTCGTCGCAGGCTCGACCACCCTCCCACGGTGAGCCTCGAGCAAATCTTCGAATGCCCAGACACGGCTATCTTGGATAGCTTGCTCATTCGGAGCCCCATTACTGGCAACAATCACGCTACTGACACTAACCTGGCCATCATCTTTGTCGCATGCAGCAAATACACTCTTCAGAAGTGTGCTGCTGGACACTGGCGCTTTGTACGGGAGCAGAATGTCACTGCTCGCAATGTAGCATCGTACATCGACATGTCGTAGCGCTGACACGACTTGCTGAGATGTGTATGACGGATTGAGGGACGTTAAAATCGCGCCTGACTTGAAGCATGCGTAGATAACCTGGGCAAGTTAGTGGCTCTTCCTTAAAGTTGTCGTTACTCACAAGCAAATGTGCAATGCTAGTGCCTAAGCTACAGGCCACGCGATCGCCAGCTTGGATACCAAGTGCTTGTAGCGCTGCCGCTAAAGCATCACTTTGCTCGTCCAGCTCACGATAGGTCAGGCGAAGTGTGGTGCTTTTGACAGCAAGGCGGTCAGGGTGCTGTCCGACTGTCTCCTTGAGGCGGCTGCCGATCGTCTGATCCAGTATGGCAGGCTGGGAGGTCATCAGCTCAGAATTTGAAGACAGCGCAGACATCTCAAGACCCTACCCCAGGTCCACCTGTATACCATGCGAGTAGCTCGTCGTTCCCGGTGTCCCTTCCACGTCGTGGTCTTTGGAAAGGCATATTCGGAAGGTGTAGAAAGGTGCTGAGAAGTGCGACGAACAGCCTGCAAGCATCGAGGTCATTGTCCCGAGCAGCGCTTCTATTGGTAAGACGATTGCGAACACTCTCACACCCTTGGATCTGACTCGGCTCCTGCGGGATCAGCTCCAGGTGAGCCATTGGAGTTCCGTCTCACGATGCCCATAGTACTCGTCTAGCATCACCGAGCTGACAGGCAATGCTGTGCTGGTATCATCCCGTCTCGCAACAACGTACTATATCTTCAGCATCGCTAGATGAACCTATGATCCTGATTTGTAAAGACGATAGATACGTCGCTGCGGCTCCGAAGTATCCCATCCGCAACATCTGCTTGAGTTAGCTAGAAGATATGTATACATGTGCCATCGAAGGATCATTACTCCTAGCGTAAGACGTCCAAGGTCTCGGTAGATGCTGACGATCTGAGGTGAGAGGAAGCCATTGTCTGGCGAATCCGTATCGATCAACGCCCACAATATATCACCCCAACGCACGCTTGGTTGGGTGCTGACAGGGGGCGGACTTTCATGATCGAGCTGACTGAATGTGGAAGTCAGTGAGTCCCAAAAAGGGTCCGATTGGTCGAGTGTCTTGGCGTTCGTGCTTAGCAATGGCATACCAGTACGCCCGCCATGGGCCCATTTGGCAGGCCTTGTTGGCGTGATGCCACTTGCGGAGCATGTTCAATTACCATCAAGGACTAGCCAAAGCACCTAACCAATTGTAGACAAGGCTAGACGCAGTGAGATGCTCGCAATAGACATATTCGGCGGCAAGCGATGCTCATAATGCGCTTTAAGAAGACCTCTCAGCCTGCCCCCGTCGTCAAGCTGGGGCAGTTCCAGATGCCATAGCTCCAGATATCGCAGACCCGGCTTGGTCAAAGTATGATGCTAGACGAGAACATCGATCTGTCGAATGAGGTCAAACATGGCGTAGTTCTGGCGACTGTAGCAAGAGTACACGACGACTCATCCAAGGCCACACTGGTGCCCAGGAGATCCGATGGACCCGGACCACGAGCGTTGGAAAGCGGCGACGCAAAGGCAGAGAGCACTCAGCCACCAAAGTCATCCAAAGCATCACCATGCATCCAGTTTGTCGACTATCTCAAATTTCATGTCTTCACCGTTTACCGACAGCTGTGGGTCCTGGTGGTCGCGGTGAACCTAGCTACTATGATCGTTACAATTGTTCGACAGTCAAGGAAATCATCGCCAAGCCTGGCGGGAAGCGTCAACGCTTCCGTTGCGAATCTGCTGGTGGCAATCTTGATTCGACAAGATTATGTGAAGAACCTCATGTACCGGACCTGCTGGTCAATTCCTCATTCGGCACCCCTCTGGCTCCGAAGGCGTCTCGCACTTGTGTACGAGAATGGAGGCGTGCACAGCGGCGCTGCAGCCAGCGCTCTATGCTGGTTCGCGGTATTCACAGCTTTCCTGTGGGCCAGATTTCGCCACGACACTTTCAGCGACGTTGCTGTCCTTGTGTTCGACTGCATGCTGGTTGTGCTTCTCCTGTCCATCGTGGGTACGGCTATGCCACAAGTCCGTCGGAGGTACCATAACATGTTCGAAAGTGTCCATCGGTGGGCTGGATGGTTCGCGATTGTACTGTTATGGGTGGCCTTAGCACTATTTGCCGGCGATGAGGCTAGAAGCCAAGATCCGTCGGCATCAACAGGCGGCAGGCTTGTGAGACTGCCGGCATTCTGGATGCTAGTTATCATTAGTCTGAACCTCATCTATCCTTGGCTCCTTTTGCGAAAGGTAGCAGTAATCCGGAGCGAACGACTGACACTGTAAGCAAGCCGACAAAGGTAGCTATTATGAAGTATCTTGGCTAACCATCGGACGCGTACATCTAGCCATGCCATCCGCATATTCTTCGATCAGAAAGAGAAGGTACCAGAACTCCATGGGCTAGCAATTTCAAGCCATCCCCTGGCCGAATGGCACGCTTTCGCCTCGATTCCACCCTTCAGCGACAGTGATGCTGGTGCATATTCGTGCATCATCTCCAACGCGGGTGACCGGACGGGCAATGTAGTCGCAAATCCAGCCTCTCACTACTGGATGCGCGGAGTCCACCAGACAGGCCAGCTTGCTATGGCATCGGTCTTTCGCAGGGTTGTCATCATGGCCACTGGATCAGGCATCGGGCCTTGTCTGGCTGCTTTCGGACATCTCCCGCACACCCAGATGCACATCATTTGGACGGCACCCAGCCCAAGGAAGATCTTTGGTGACGCCATACACGAAGCAGTGCTCAGCCAGGATCCCCAAGCTACGATCTGGGACACTCGAAAAGATGATCGAAGGCCAGATATGGTTCAGATGGCAGAAGACCTGTACCATCGAACAGAAGCGGAGGCTGTGTTCTTTATTAGCAATCGAAATCTGACCAGGGTGACTATAGCAGCGTTGAGGAAGAGGAACATGGCCGCATATGCTCCGGTGTTTGACTCATAGAGATCCTGTTCAGTCAACGTTATTGTTGGTCATGCGCTCTTCATATGCGTAAGCATTTCAAGTACTGCTTTGGCATCCTATCAAACCTCCTCTTGCAAGGCCTCCGTCCTCGATCTGCTGTTCGGGTCCAGGAATGGAGCCTCGCCAATGCCAACGGCGCGGTGACCAAATCGCTCGCCAAGACCTAGAAAGTGATGGGAAGGGTAGTCAGCGTATGTCTCACATCCCGAGCTCCGCTACCCATCAATATCTTACCCTCATAATCGAACGTAGCACAGTGAAACACTGATCTGTTGTCCCAGATAGCTGTGGCTCTGTCAGAGACGTGTTCTGGGCCCAATGAGCGTTGACGTCGATCTCACCCAAGTCATTTGGGTTTCGCCATTTGAACCTGACTTGCAGGTCGTGATTTTCAGTAATTGTCCGCATGAACTTCGCCTTCAGCTCTTCAGACTCCTCCGCATTGAGCTCGTTGATGTACTTCGGGAACGATCCCAGGGCGTAGATACTCTTCCACCCTGTCACCTGGATGAGAATAACGACACAATTAGCGAACAGTCCTGACAATGCAGATTTGCACCGTGCGTACTGGATTCGTCCGGACAACGGGGTGAACAGCTGCCAGTTCTTTGCCAACGTTCTGCGGACTTCCGCGCGGGCCTTCGAAGACTTTGACACGCTCTGGATCTGCCGCCGCTGCTTTCGTGAATCCCTCACCAATGAACGTGGCTGTGAGACTCTCAAAGAACTTCTGGTAGGGCTTGGAGAATCGATCATATATTTCGTACCCCGAGGCCCTGAGCGAAGTGGGTCAGCGCATGGTGCTGCTGTTGCATACAGCTAAGCGATAGTCTCTTACCACAACGTATCGCCGCCTGTCTGCGGGAGCTTCGTCAGCCGTAACGATGTGTAGTCTGCGGGACATGGCTCAAACTGGATATCAGAATGCCATTGGGCGCTATCGTAGCGTCGCTTGTTTGCTTGCTTCTCGTGGTTGAACCTGATATGGAGCGTGACTTGTCAACGATGTGCAGCATGTTTCAGATCGAAAATGTCGTACATCTTCTTGCGGGCAACCGAGCTGATGTGGCTTATAGCATTGTCGCCGACCCCGAACTCGGAGGTACTGTTTCTGGAGGCAGATTGGCGACGTCAGCGTAATCACTAGTCGACTCCCCGCGCAACTCACAACACAGGGTGAATATGCAGACTAGACGACGAGGGCTTCCCACTGAGTTGTCCCAGCTGGTAAACCAACTGCTTCTGCAGCTCGTCTGTGAGGTTGTTTTGGGCTCGGAAAAAGACAACGCCACGCTGCGAGACTGCGGAAGGTGTCAGCAGACAGCATGATTATGCACGTCTTGTCTTCGTACTCTGTATGGCCATATCCCTCACGAGCTCATCGGCGTCGTCTGCGTTGAGCAGATCATTGACGATGTTGATTTTAGGGTACTCTCTTCCGATCACTGGGGTAACCTCCTCGTATTCAAACTGTTCGAGGGCGCCGGAAAGCTGCAGTGGCTTACGCCGACTGCGGCCGTTGCTGTCCTTCGTGTCGGAAATGCGTGTTGGCATGTCGGAGAGCAATCCAGGTGTCATTGCGAATACATACGGCTTTATTGAACAAGCCGAAGGAGAATGAGCTCGACAAGGAGGTCTCAAGCGCTTCGACTGATCAAAAGCAGAACGTTAGAAGGTAGCTCATGCTCTGCGCTGTGGGGCACGCCATGCATCTGCTCAATCACGCAATTGCATGGTCGAGGACAAGCAGACTCTCACGCGTGACTTCGCATGGTAGCCAATAACGAGAATGTCAACTTTTATGTCAAGTTGATTGCGTGGCACGCCAATGAGATCCTAGTCTGAGAACATGGTTGCTGCAAATGTAACTTGTCTGTACGAAATCGCCTTGCAAAGAGAATCCCGAGCTTCTTGCCGGTTCAGCGGACAGTTTGGTCTTGGTTTCGGCGAGTTTGTAGTGCTGGATATGCTAAAACGTACGTCTGGCAGTTCTTGTCCCTTGCAACGCCGATACCCTAAAGCAGTTGCGTGTGCAAGAGAAGCCTCCTCATGCTCAAGCAACATGGCTGGCTGTGCAGCTTTCATGTAGCGGTGGCCCTTCAGCCTTCGTTGTCCACGTCATCGTTGCTAGTCTTCGTCATCGTCAACAGCACGATGCGGCCTCCGGCGCATATTGGCTATCAATTGCTCAACAAGTTCGGTATCGCTGGGTCCAACATATGGCGCCGGCTCCAAGAGTTGAGCGTCAATATCGGCGGTGTCGTGGATCCCCAATTCGCCGAGCTCAGGCAGGTCCGTCTCGTTTTCTCCGCCGTCAGACGAACGTAGAGAGATCCGATCCCACAGCCATGACCCAGCAAAAGTCAACAAAGTTACGGCCGTGGCAAAAATGAAATACACCCATACTTTCTTCAGACTACTGAAGCGAAGTGAGTCATCCAACGCGAAAAAAGGCATGCTAAAGAAGGTCTCCCCCATCGGAAACGTTAGCTGGAACTCAAATTGGACGTGCGAAATGTGAATGACTCACGGCCATGAATGACGCCGGCAAGTACAGCATCGTCAGAGATGCAATCTTCGCCATGCTGCGAGACTCTTTCCGAGCGGATGCAGACTGTCTTTTCTGCTGCTCAAAGTCGAATTGATTCTGTTGTGCTATCCTGCGGAGCGCAATTGTGTTGGTGCGCACGTAAGACGCACTCCTAACGTCAATTGCTGTACAGAGCTAGGCCAGGTCAGTAACGTGTAGTGAGTTGTGCACATAGAGCTACTGACCCCATGTCGAAATAGATGGAGAGTCTCCTGGAGGAACTTGTAAGAATGCGCCAGGTGGTTGATGGTGTTGACGAAGTTGGACATATCCCCAGAGCGTGAGTAAGCTGCCGCATCGCCACCTAGCGAACCTTCTGTGCCACGATGTGACATGAGACCATGCGCAAGATCATGAAGCTCGGTAAGATGTTCGGTATGGCGCATGATGTTGAACAGGGTCGTGTTGCAAGTCCTGACAGGCCCGGTGTCAAGGGCGCCATCCTGAGCAGCAATCATCTCATGCACCTAGACATATTAGATCCCAAGCGAGAAGTGCGGGTTTCCATTGACTTACTGTCATGGTACACTGGCCGTTCGCGTACACGTGGGTTTCCTCCCATGTTTTTACCGCAGCCCTTATAACCAAAGAGTGCACTCGTGTCCAGTCTATGCGTGCAAAGTCGGGCTCGGGGGTGCTAGCGAAGTGCTCCAGCATCGATGATAGCGAACCCTTCAGGAAGGACGGACATGCTATAAGTATCCGAGCTCTGGATGAACTAGCATGAAGAACTTGCCAAACATGTATCCTCGTATATCCAAAAGTGCCTTGAGTGCAACGATGCGTTGGAACGTGATACCATATGCACAGTCGTCCATCGTTGGCAGCGGTGTAGAATCCTCGAGACTCGGGCCTAGTGAACAGACAGCCAAGGGCGACTTTAGGTATACCCCATGCTTCTACGACACGGGCCATGTCTCCCTTGTGTGCATCCACAGCTCTCCTGGCATCGTCGTATGAGACTAAAGCAACATGGTCGGCCGAATCGTCGAACGTAGCGTCGAATGGCCTCGCGCCAAAAGTATCAGACGAGTAGACAACAGCTTCGGCCTCCCCACGCCCAGAGTACTCCCAGCTGTCGTTCGTGTCGAATTCGTCCGCTTTCGCACTGCCAATGAGGTAGTCATCCATCTAAACAACAGAGGGAAGGTAGGAGTCTCACGAAAGCCGACTGTCGTTTGCTGAACAAAACGGGATCTGCTCTGGGACAGGCACGAAGGGTAGAGTTATGAGCGGGCAGTGCTGCTGCGTACATAGACAACCAGCCACATCTCCGACTACTCAAGCGAAGGTTTGGGGCGAAGCACGCGTTTCGCCATGTCTCAGTCGCGCATACGCGTCGTTAGAGATAGTCATGCAGGGCCGGAAATTAGAAAGCGCATCTAAGTGGCCGTCAATACTATCTTCTCCATCCAATTGTTGACAGAAGAGGGGTTTCCACACTGTGAGAGGTTGCCATGATGCACAGACGAAGTCCTGAAGTGGGCGCAGGCTGTTGCGGTGATGCCTGCTCGGCAGCGCGCCTAGCGAGACTCTCCGGATGGATCGTGTGTGTCTCTACAGACAGTGTTCTTGAGACGAACGAAGTAACAGGAACCGAGCAAGAGAGGAAGTCGGATGTAACACCAAACCTGACACCTCAAAGGAAAGCACAGACCAGTCTTGGCGTTCACCTCGTGTCGCTCGTTCCATCGAAGTATCTCATTCTCATTCCTCTATGTTTGCACCTGGCGACCTTCTGTGACTGCGGACGTGTCAATCGGATGGGGGTTGAGTGTAGGCCACTATGCCGTCAGACATAGCTACGGGACCGAGTGTAGACGAACTCAAAGAGTAGGAAAGACACAGATCACAGGAATAGGCCGATTTGGGGGCGTCTGATGGCAAAGAAGGGACTGTGTTGCCTCATATCACCCCAACTATACTGGCTGCAGCGTATTGAAGCCATCTCGCCTTGGGAGGAGTCGCAACCGTAGCATCATAGGCTGTGCACAGCCTCTATACCGATCCGCTATTCCTGGAATGGATGCAAGCAATTCACGGACGTGCAGTGCGCGCAATGAGTGGTGCATCAGAGCCTCGATGCATGCAGAGCCTGTCAGTATTCAGAGCGTAGTCTTTCTTGGAACAGCTCCGGAACCTCTTCGCAGAAGCTGCTTGAGAGATTCACGTGAGCTGCGATCGGATAGGCATTGATAGCGGACTCTGACGATTATCGACGTGATACTTATGGCTTCGCGACTCGGCGCGGGCCACATCTGATTAATGCTAAGGAATGTCCTAGCTTACGTGCTCATGCGTCGTGTTAATGGTAGTGACTCTCTAATCAACCATAGAATCGCAAGCCGAAAAGACTACTCGTCGATGGCATTCCCGCAAGATAGGTGACCTGGGACCCAGGCCCAGGCCCAGGCCCCGGCCATCAACTGGAACTAATTGATGCTATCGATACAATGCCGTTACGATCATTAAGGGTATCATGAACGATGGCAACCAGGGCCTATCGAGTCCTGCAGTAAACCTCTATGCCATGGCGTTGCCAACACCTTTAAGTAAGGACATCACTCACGAGGTACCCAGTGCTTCCAGCTCGACTCTCTCGCTCGAAGATAATCTCCACTATCAATTGCCTTTTTCAACCCGTACAAGCCACTAAACGGCCAAATATCGATGACTGTCTGAGCCCACGATTTCCTATCTGACCCAGCCTTTCCGTCGCTTTCATCGTGTGCCTTGACCTTCTCAAAGACTGTCGGCAGTTTCGTGGCATGGTACTTTTCGCGCAGTACATCATACCACTCCTTATCAAAGTCCTGCCAGAACTCCTCTTCCGGATAGTACGTTTGCGCGTACAGCCACTTCATGCCACCAAGCTCGTGGAGTTTGCGCTCAATGTCCCTATTAGCTTGAACGTAACCTTCGTGCGTAGTGGGAGCCAGACCCCATAACCCAATGTTTAGCATGGGCTTCAAGGTCTTCCCATCCGGTTCCAACTCGTTCTGGTGCGGATGCATCGTAGGCCACGGGCTCTGCTTGAGTGGACAGAGCCAGAGAGGGTATATTCCCAGCCTGTCATCAGTATAGTTCACGAACTCCTCTGCATTGGCATATGGGAGCGCGAGATCTTGCACTATCATTCTTTCAGACTGCCCGCTGCCGTGTAAAGCGTTATACAGCATCCTAGTGTGTAGGAAGTCGTCAAGCCACCACCGCGTAAAGTCATTGAAGGGAAGACCTGGGAAGTAGGTAAAGGGCGCAGCGCCGACCCAGAATCCTCCACGATCGTAGCGGAAGAGATAGTCTGGCAGCGGTACAGCGTCGGATTTCGGTCCTTCGTGGTTGGTGATGCGTGCTTGGACATGGAGATAGAACCAAGGATCTGCCGCACCGCTGAAGCGCTGGACAGGGACGCCAGCTGAAGGGCTGTCAGTCAGGCGACCGGTAATCACCGCACCTTTGTCCTTGGAGAACATGATACCATCGACGTAGTCAAGGTCACCCTTCGGATCGGCCAATATCTGGACCTTAGCCATTGCCTCTTTCATCCCTCCCGTGACAGGATAGTAGATGGTCTCGACGAACTTGGTAGCTTTGCGCAACCGCAGTTTAACCAACGTCGTTACACCCAATGTGCCTACCGCACCAGCTGCACCGTGGAAAAGATCCGGGCGTTCGTGTTCTGAGCAGGTGACAACCTCTCCGTCGGCCAGTACCATCTCGACCTGGTCTAAGGTGCGGTCGAAGAAGCCGTGGCGGAAAGAGCTACTCTCGCCAGATGTGCCAGAATAGCCGCCACCCACAGTAATGCCTGGAAATTCCATGACTACCGGAGGCACAAGCCCGTGCTTCAAAGTCTCTTCCACTAGTTTGTCCATTGGCACATTCGGTTGCACAAGAGCGTAGGGCGTCTCAGCGCTGCTGTCAACGTGTAAAACATGGTTCAGTCGGCTGGTGTCAACGACCTTGCTCGGGTCTCTACCCAACGCCGACTTTCTCGTGCTGTTCGTGGAGCCATGGAAGATCCTGAACTTGTCGCCTCGCTCGTGAAAGGATCGCACGCTCGCCGCCACCTTCTCCACCTCTACTTGATGCTGATGGATCCGTTCATCACAGCGCTCATCATGATCATGCTCCTTGAGCCATCGTTCCATCCAGCGTGAATGAGCATTAAACTGTGCTACGCCTGAGCTCATCGTGTTGCGAAGGGACGGTCGGAGAGACGCTTTGGCGAGGGCTGTCGGTGCAAAGAGACACTACCAACTGCTGGAGCGGGCTTCGTGTCCTTGTAGTCGTAAGCAAACAGCTGTGACCTCGCAGGCATTGGACGTGCATGAAAATCAAGCATGACTCGCGCAGAATAAAATATTGTTCTGCGGCTGAAGAGCGACCTCAGCATCCCACTGGCAATGGCAAAAATGGGTACCGCCAGGGTTTCATGCCGGACGCAGCGCTATGTGCGTGCACGCATTATGTGTGTGTGGACGCGTGCATCCCATCTGAGGCGCTCGTTCGCATCTCGGGACGCAAAGGTGACTCTGAGTGACGAGCGGCACAGCCTGAGACTGCAAAGCGGCTCGAAAGAAGACTGCGTGGGTTCGAGAGTCCGCCCCGATGCCGTCAGACACAGCCGCCGCCGAGACTATTAGGACACAAAGAGTAGGAACCCACAGATTACAGAGAGAGGCCGGGTAGAAGAATAAGTAAGGTTAATAACGAGAATGCGGTATCCCGATATCAACCTAGGTCTGCTGGCTGCAGCGCATTGAGGTCATGCTATCCCGGAAAGGTCCAGCAGCATAATCACAGGCCGTGAAGAGCCGCCGTACCGATCTGACATTCTAGAAATGGGAGTATCCAGCTCCGTCAACCTACGGACATGCGGTGCGCGCAACGTGTGCTGCATCACGCTCTCAATCAAGGAACCGCCTACTAATATCAATGGTAGTCGCACTGGCTGAGATCTATCCTGGGAACTTCTACGAAGGTCGACTACAAGTAGGACGTGGCCGATCATATACCTGACGATTGGCGAACTTGTGAACGCCGCAACCGAGTTCGTAATGGCTGCGCCTCTGAACGTCGCAGACACTGGTGTCATCAACAAAACATTTCATACCTCCTGCTACGCGTCCCGCCATTATTTCCACTTGGACGCACTACACTTCAGTGCTGACATGGCGTAAGCAATCCCTCGAGGCCCTCGTCGATGCCGATTGCAGCATCTGCTCCTGCGATCCAACAAGCCTTTCCGGTCGCTACATTTGCTGCGAAGACTGTCCCACTAGCACTCTCCCTGGGAGTGCGAAGTAGCTCGGTACCTAGTCGCGATAGGATCGTATAGTATCGCCTACATAGGAAGATATGAACTACGGCTACGCTAGCAGACTTAATAGCTGAACACCATGGCACCCCGCCCAGGCAACAAGATGGGCTAGGGAAGTTGCGATGCAACGGCAGCGTTGATTACGAAGATGCCTCGTCTCCCTACCAACCACCTGGAGAGTGCCCAACGGGCGGCGGCGTATATCAAGCTGGGCGGATCATCGCACTTCTACCGCCTCCTAGACTGATACCGCCCGGAAAGAGACGATGTAGCGCTGAGCACGTAAGCCATTGAGAGAGTCTGCCATCGGGCATCATTTTGAGGTTCCTTGCGGGTTGCAGAGATGTGAAGCCGACTTGCTAACTCAAGCTTCGTAGTGATCGATTGCCCAGCCGATCTTCGGCACGAAGAACCCGACGACACAATAGCAATCTTGCGGTTTCGGTGACCGCACCCGCTTTATGCTTGCATTCGATAGTTCGTGCTTGCCCGCCTTGTCAGGTGCTTGACAGCGTTGGCAATCTCTTGGTGGAGGATCCGTACCCCGCAAATACTGTTGCACAGGAGGTGGAGTGAAGTTGACAGGCTACCGCGGCTATAGCCATACAGCAAGCGGTTGGACCTTACAGGAGGCTAGATGAGTGTCTTGTATTCAGGCAGAATGCTGAGCTTCTGCATATGCAGTAGATGGTGCCTGACATTCATATGCAGGCCCTGAAAGATCGCCACTTGCAACCCCAATACGACTGCGGGGTTTGCATGTGGCCTGCATTGAATAGCAACAGCAGACAAAATTGGTCAACACAAGGTTGCTACAGTAGATACGGAGCGATGAGCAAGCTGTATATGTAGAGCTTCAGCCTCTCATAGCGTAAGTGCCACGACCTGAGTTACCACCAATCCTACCTTCGTTCAGGATGGTCCGACCATCGATCACTGCTCTGCTGAGCAGCGCTCTTCTTTCAGCACTGCCACAGGCTCTGGCACAGAACGACAGCTTCGTCTGCACCGGCATCAACGAAGCCAACAATTACAATGCCACGATCGAGTATCTGGGATGCTACACCGATGCCACAATCCGCACATTGGAGGGTCCTCAGATCAACATCGCAACGAACAGCCCGCAAATATGTGCCGATATGTGCGGGTACCGTGGCTATAACCTCAGCGGTGTTGAATATACGACTCAATGCTTCTGCGGGACGTACATCAACTCGGCGGCATCCAAGGCCAGCGAGGACTCCTGTGGTTATATCTGTCCCGGGAACTCCTCAACCCACTGCGGAGACACCTACTTGTGAGTGAACGCGTCTGGCAACTGTGCAACCAAGCCTGATCTCGTCGCAGCATGAATCTGTACCAAATCGACGACCCAAACCCAAACCCACCTCCGATTGTTTCCAAGCGTTCGCCAGCATGCCTGACCAACCCCTTCTGTGCAAATGCGGCTTGTGATACTTCATCTTCCCAGAGCGACCGCATTGCAGCCCTGCTTTCTCAAATGACGGTTGAGGAGAAGGCGCAGAATATGGTTGATGCGGCGAATGGAGTGCCCAGGCTCGGTCTACCATCTTACGAGTGGTGGCAAGAGGTATGTCCTACTATGCCCGTATGCTTGATTTCGAGGTGGTCGATTTATCAGGATGCCCTCATGGTCATTCTTACACGGGCATGCAGCTCTCTCTTCGTCGACGGACGGGACTCCGGCCGTTGCACTTACTTTCGTCTTACCCATGATATGCACATTTGACCGAGGTGATGAATGCTGCTGATGCGCTCCAGGCTTTGCACGGCGTTGCTGCCAGCCCTGGCGTGACATTCAACTCTCCGAATGGTTCCAATTTCAGTTACGCCACTAGCTTTCCAACACCCATCCTCTTGGGCGCCGCTTTCGACGACCCGCTCATCTACAGTGTTGCGTCGACGGTTGGCAAGGAGGCTCGTGCGTTTGCCAACTACCAACAGTCAGGGTAAGAAGTCTCGAGCGACTGAGATGTGATGCAACTACTCAACTGACATTTCCATAGCTACGACTTCTGGACACCAAACATCAACACTTTCCTTGACCCTCGCTGGGGTCGCGGACTTGAGGTTCCCACGGAGGACTCCTTCCATGCTCAGAGCTACGTGGCGAATCTCATTCCTGGTCTTCAGGGTGGTCTTGACGCACTGGAGAGTAAGCAGATCATCGCCACTTGCAAGCACTACGCTGTCTACGACGTGGAGACGAACCGCATGGGTCAGAACTACAACCCCACGCAGCAAGATCTGGGAGAATACTACCTCCAGCCGTTCAAGACCTGTGTGCGAGACGTGCATGTAGGATCTATCATGTGCTCCTACAACGCTGTAGATGGGATCCCGGCCTGTGCAAGTGAGTACCTGCTCCAAGACGTGCTGCGTGGCGACTACGGTTTCACCGAGCCATATCGATACGTGACATCTGACTGCGATGCCACGGGTAACATCTACCGCCCGCACAACTTCACGGACAGCGCCGCGGATGCTGCAGCGGTCTCCCTCAATGCTGGCACCGATCTTGACTGCGGTTCGACATACTTGCAGCTCAATGCATCAGTGGCAAACGGCTCGACCACTGAGGCGCAGATCGACATCTCCATAACTCGTCTGTACAACGCTTTGTAAGTCAGCGATGATTCGAGCATTAGTTGATGAGCTTTTCGCTTACTCCGTGCTTTGCAGGTTCACTGTTGGCTACTTCGACGGCCAAGCTGAGTACGATGGTAAGTAGATTTGCGGCACACCAGTCCTGATCACAAGCTGACTCTTGTGCAGACCTCTCCTGGGCCGACGTAGACACACCCGCTGCGCAGAACTTGGCATATACAGCAGCTTGGGAAGGCATGACCTTGCTTAAGAACGATGGTATTCTGCCACTCAGCTCTTCGGCCTCATCGGTTGCCCTCATCGGACCTTGGGCCAATGCTACGGTAATGTTAAAGTGCTAGGGACTTGCCGAATGTACGCTGACCTTTCTCGCGTTGCAGGGCCAGATGCAAGGGAATTACCAAGGTAAGAAATCGAACTCGCTAGAACATTCAGCACCTGCTGACATGCAATAGGTATCGCCCCGTACCTGATCAGCCCCCTGCAAGCCGCACAAGCTCAATGGGCCACGGTGACCTACTTTCTCGGCACTGCTATCAATACCACCAACACCACCGATTTTGCGGCGGCTCTAAGTGCGGCACAAGACGCAGATATCATCATCTACGCTGGTGGGATTGACGTCAGCATCGAGTCGGAGGGACACGACCGCACGACGATCGAATGGCCTGGCAACCAACTCGACTTGATCGATCAGCTCTCGCAAATCGGCAAGCCACTGGTCGTCGTCCAATTTGGAGGCGGACAAGTTGATGACACAGCCTTGTTGGCGAACGACAACGTATCAGCGATTGTCTGGGGAGGATATCCCGGCCAGGACGGTGGCAATGCTCTTGTCGATGTCTTGGTTGGCAAGCAGGCCATTGCTGGGAGACTGACAACTACGCAGTACCCGGCGAGCTACATCGAAGAAGTCAACCTTTTTGACCCCAAGTAGGCATTTCAACCGAGCATATTCATGAAAACGCTAATTCAAGTTAGTCTTCGCCCAAGTAACGACTCGCCCGGTCGGACATACAAATGGTACCAGGATCAACCTGTCCTACCGTTCGGATATGGCCTTCACTACACCACCTTCTCATACGAGTGGTGCACGCTGCCCAAAGACTCATACGACATTGGCACTCTTGTTGGTAGCACCTCGCCAGGCTCTTACGGGGGCTCGCCAAGCGTCAACGACGCCTCTCCGTGGGTGACTGTTGCAGTGAACATCGGTAACACTGGCAAAGTGAGCTCTGACTACGTTGGACTCGTCTTCGCCGCCACCGACAATGCAGGCCCAGCGCCCTACCCGAACAAATGGCTGGTCTCCTACGCTCGCCTCCACGGGCTTGCTGCTGGCGCCTCGGAGGAACTGCAGCTAAGCATCAATCTCGGAGCCCTGGCACGAGCGAACGCAGACGGCGATCTTGTCATCTACCCTGGTGATTACCAGCTGCTTCTGGACTACGACTCTTGCCTGACATTAAACTTCACGCTCACGGGCGAGAGTAGAGTGTTGACACCTTTGGCCAGACAGCAGGCCAGCTACAACTTCACGGTGCCGGTTCACCCTCAAGCCTAGATAGTCGGCGGTGAAATTCTGGATTTGATGCCGGAAAAGGGTTGGGATGCAGAAAGGAAGGGGTTGACACAGTGCACGGCAGCGGTGTGTCTCGCGTGTGCTGTCGCTAGGTAGCCACTGTTACTCACAAAGCCTTCACGACCTCTCACGTTCATTTTCAGTGCCCTGTTGTCAGCGCCGCTTAATAGCCTTGCCATGTTCAGATCATATTTGTTCAATCTAAGTTTCGCAATCCCCGAGCCAGGACGACCATACCAGGATTCTGTGTCAAGCGGCCTTCTTCACAACGCTTCCGACCTGCGCTCGAACGTCTCGGCGCCGTTTGCAGTCATGAAATCGAAGTCAGCACCGTCTTCTGCTTGATTGACCGATGTCTCATACAGGCCACGGTACCCTCTTTTCCTTGTGCCGACTACGCGATTCCCATGCAGTGCCACATTCTGCTGCTGTAATGTGGCCTTCCGTGCCTGCACGCGTGAAGCGATATCTGCGTCAGACAACTTCACTTCCAGTACACGATCGGCCAAGCTGCAACGGATCAAGTCTCCGTCTTTGAGAACACCGAAGGGCGAGTCGACGATGCCGGACTCGGGTGAAATATGTAGGATGATAGTGCCTCCCGCAGTGCCTGACATCCTGCCATCTGAGAGTCGTAGCATGTCTGTTACGCCCTTAAGCTTGCGCGGTATAGGTATCACGCCTGCCTCGGGCATGCCAGGATTACCAATAGGGCCTGTGCTCTTAAGT
This sequence comes from Elasticomyces elasticus, assembly GCA_035926095.1. Lineage (NCBI taxonomy): Eukaryota > Fungi > Ascomycota > Dothideomycetes > Mycosphaerellales > Teratosphaeriaceae > Elasticomyces > Elasticomyces elasticus. The sequence goes on from JAVRQT010000002.1 coordinate 1,543,393, forward strand.
ACAAGTACAGACTGCGGGGACACGTCCAGGTCATCGCTATCGATCCGCTTTGCAAGATCAGCGGTGTTCTCGAACACCACTGCCGGACCCTCGTACTCGAGCAGGCTTCGGTCTTTCGATGCGGCGGCCTTGAGTATGGCGCCGCCTGGTGCAAGGTTACCGTAAAGTGTCACCAGGGCTGAGCTAGGGTATAGCGGGTTGTCAAGCGGTCGGATCAACTGGAGTGAGTACGGGAATGTCTTGAAGGGGACTGCGTCAAGCCTCTCGCCCAGTGTCTCGCCCGTGATGGTGAGAGCCTCAAGATGCAGAAGCGGCCGCAGTGTATGCATGAGAGCCAGCATACCACCAGCATTGTGGAAGTCGTTCATGTAGTTGTCACCGCTGGGCTTGAGATCGATGAGTAGAGGTGTCTTCCGTCCAATCTCATCGAACGTCCGAAGCGTGATCGTCCCAGCTACCTTCGGGTGGCGATTGACGATTGCCATGAGATGCACCACAGCGTTCGTAGACCCGCCGATGGCTTGCAGTACAGTGATGGCATTTAGAAAGGACTCGCGCGAAAGAATGGTCTGTGGTCTTCGCTCGTTGAGCTTACTAGCAACTTTGACTGCATCCGCACCAGTCTGTTCAGCGACTCTCATTCTCGCGGACGACACAGCCGGCGCTGCAGCACCGCTGAACGGCATGAGACCAAGTCCAGCCGTAATGCAAGCCATTGTTGAAGCTGTACCCATGACGCCACACGTACCAACCTATTGTTTTTAGTCAGAAACAGGATACATGAGGGATCAAAGATCAACGCACAGTGGGAGCGAGCTCTTCGTTGATGCCACTAATGTCTTCAATGTCCATAGTACCAGCACGATAAGCGGCCCAGCTACTCCTACAGTCCGTGCAAGCACCAATGCGCTGCCCTAAGAAGGATCCAGGCATCATCGGGCCTGTAATCAGTGGCAACACAGGTTTGTTGGCAGATATACCTCCCATAAGCTGAGCGGGAACAGTCTTGTCGCAGCCGCCTATCATGATGCAGACATCTAAGGGTTGAGCTTTGATCATTTCTTCGGTGTCCATCGACATCAGATTTCGCAGAAACATGCTAGTTGGGGATGCGAAAGACTCGTGCAGACTGATGGTTGGGAATTCGATAGCCAGCCCTCCATTGAGCTGTACGCCTCGCTTTACGGCCTCCATCAGCTGTGGCACATTGGCGTGGCACGGATTGAAACCTGAGCCGGTGTTGATGATGCCAATAATTGGCCGAGCAAGAGCATCTTCACCATAGCCGGCCGCTTTAATGAAGACTTTCCGTAGGAACAAGCTAAAGTGGGCATCGCCATAAGAGGTCAGACCTTGCCGCAGACCCGTTGCGGGAATGGGCTTGTCGAGATCGTAGTCCTGATTGTCGTCCATGAGGAAGTGTTGTGGTGTATGTCAAATGCAGCGAATCTGAATGGTAGAGCTATTGGAGTGCAGCTCCGCGCTCGGGCAAGCATCTGCCGAGCTCCAGCGGCAAAAAAGCGACTAGATTACGACGATGTCACATCGAGTGACTTCCGTCCGCTCACTGACCAGACCTGAGGCTGTACCAGACCTCACCGCCGTCACATAGTGGCTCACGCCGCAAAGGCGAAGGCGAAGGCACAAAGCGCAATAGCTAGCGACACGAAACTGCCGTAACCTCGACGAGAGCTTCCAGATGACGAGGTTGACGGGGTCGAAGTCGCCGTTGTTGACGCTTCCGAGTCGTCTGTAGCTGAAAACGATGTGGAAGCATCCTCACTTGCGGAGGTGGTGTAAGAGCCAGAATCGTCACCAAAACCTACAGACGCCCACGCTGGGAGAGATGTGATCTGAGCAGCAGGGACTGTAATGTTTCGGAGTGTAACGCCAGTCTTGGTGTACATCCAAAGGCATCTTGGAGCAGTCGTTGGTACAAAGTCGCCAGTCGTGGTACTACCGTACGAGGCGCTTGTGTAGGTCACGGCGTATAGAGGAGCATTGTCTGTGTTCGTCGCGGCAAGGCTCGCAAGAGGCGTGGGGTCGCCCATGGTACAAGCTGTTGCAAGATTCACGATAGGGCCGATGCCACCCACTTGAGGGCCGTGTACACCGCAACAGACCATGTCGGCGAGGTCGATGGCTTTTGACTCATTCTTAGGGCGTGGCCACGAGTAAAGATTCCTTGCGACATTGATGATGTCTCCGTTGCAGCATATCGTCTCGAAGTCTGCGTTGGTCTGTCCAAGGGTGCTGTTCGCGCAGGTGTTGGGTTCATTGTGCCAGCCTATTGAGTCCTGTATGCACCAATCACCAGTGATGAGACCAGACGGGACTGCTGTTGTGATGAGCGACATGATCTCGTGAGATTTTGATTCCAAGACTGGTGTTCGTGTTCATGCGAAGAGACGTGGAAAGGAGAAGACCCACTTCAACGGGTAGAGCCGCACTTTCGTGACATGTTCGTGATGGAATTGAGTCAACCTCACTTGTACTTGATCAGATCGTTACGATAGAGTCGCTAAAGGTTCCATCGGATAGCCAAGCAGCAGTGCAAACGAGACAAGTCGCGTAGCCATTCGCTGACAACTGCAGCTTATTAATCATCACCAGCAGCAATGGGCAACCTCGTCCGAACGGCACAATACGCCACGTAGCAGTACAAAAAGGGAGGCACCAACCCTCTAACAAGACCAGCCAACCGAACCATCTACCATGGCACCACTACAACCCTCTCACGCAGTGCACCTCGCGAGATCCAATCTTCTCTCCATCTTCAACGAGCGAGACGCCACCAAACGTAAACAAGCCATGGCCGAGACCTACGCCACGGACATGCAGATGTACGAGCCTGATAAGGTCATTACAGGACACGATGAGATCTCCTCGACTGCGGGTGCACTGCTAGACGCGCATCCAGATTGGGACTTCGCGCCAGCTGGTGAAGTGTTTGTCAACCATCAGATCGTTACTCTGAACTGGACGTTCGGACCGGTCAAGGGCGGTGATATATTCTTAGTGGACGAGGAAGGCAAGATTGAGAAGCTTTGGGTGATGATTGAGGGGGTGACTAGCGTCAAGCCTTGATTGAGCGCGGGTGCACCGGGCTTGCTTGCTGGTGATCGAGGGTGCTGGCTGAGCTGTGTAGCTAAGCGACGTGAAGAAGAGGAGCCATTGAAAAGATGTCATTCAGCCTCAGCGCTCCTAAAATCCAGGCGTGTTACCGGGCACTACTGGCTTGCTGAAGTCCTGTATTCATTGGTCGTGCTGGTTTCTCGAAATTCTTCTGCTAGCATGTGTCATGAACGTAGCTGGCGTGTCCAACCTGGCATCACGATAAGTTGTGGCCATGTGAATTCGGTTCCACCAACACACCAACCAAGTTGTATGGTCTTTCTACTTCGATTTCATGCATTGCGCATAAGCACAGGCAGCCTTTTGGTTAGCGTGCCTCTTTAACAACGCCAACGCCATCGCTATGCCGACCGTAATCACCATCTGAATTGTCTCTCACAGCCCTTGCCGTAACCGCTCGCCGAGCTTCTGCTTTCCGAACTGGTAGATCTTGAGCAGACCCTCTTCACTCAGATCTATACCCTGCATGTTCGGTGCATCCTGCGCTGGCGGCCGACTGACCCTGTTCGATATGACGACCGGGTCTGTTTCGAGTATTATGCCGTCGTCAACAATCTCGTCTATACATAACGAGGCCAGGTCGTAGTTCTCGATCAATGTGCGCTTGTCGACAGAGTTTCTGATTGCGGTCAGTTGTACTGTCAAGAGTGCTTATGTGGGCTAGTACAAACTTCAGCAGTATGTTGAGAGCATCCCGTAACGCCAGGATCACACTGTACAGCATGATCTCATTCTCGTCCGCGCCTCCTACAACGTAGAGCATGACATCGCTCTCCATCTTGAACACCACCACCCGATTGTCGTAGAGTATCACATCGCTGGTCTGCTTCGCCGTCTTCTCTAGTAAGCCTTTCTCGAAAGCTTTCTGCTCTTTCAGAGTCGGATATGGGTTCGCGCCGGGGTAATCATTGCCATGGGCATTGTGCGGTATGTGAGGTGGTGAGTAGTATCGTGTCAGGATGCGCGAGGAGTCGTCGGTGGAGAGGAGCAGGATGGCATTGACCGAGAAGAGGGACATATTGATCGCCATGGCTGCTGAGAGACTGCAGTGTACGGCGGTGAGAAGTTGGGAATGCTGTTGTCAATGCGATCGTAATGCTCTCGAGTAGAGTGAGGTGTTCATTTAGCAGTACGGGCTGACCCGCAGAGCCGCCACTCTAAGTCTTTAGCATGTGAAAGTTCCTCGACTTCTCCTTTAGCTTCTGCATCAAATGCTATCCCCAGCATTACGGCGAGCCCATGGACAGCTTCAGGGCCACCGACAATGGTTGACGGCGTTTGCATCAGAGAGATGTCAGTCTAGTGGTTTTCGGGCAATTGGTAGCAGTATTTCATCTGGACCATGGCGACAATCATCTCGAAGTATCTCAGCAACAGCGTGTGTATCGTCGATACGCTCCAACTTCTACTGGCGGAAGCGGCAGCAACATGAACTCAACAGGAACCAGCCGCAAGCTTACAAGAGGCCCGAAACAGCTGACGTTGACACCGACTTCATCGAGTTCAACAACGACTTTCGGGAGGCGATCAATGATGTCGACTTCAACACTGTAATCAAGCTCTTCCCAGAAGCCCGAAAACGCCAAGTCCTCACCGGTACCTTACTGTGGCGCACAGTACAGTGCGTTCATGAAGGCCTCCGTCGCGTGAAGCGAGATCGGGAGGATGACGGCCGCCGCGAGGCGATCGAGGACTTGATTGCTTTTGCCGAGCAACTCAGCAATGCTGTCCGAAAGGGTGACCTTGAGCCGGACAGACGTGCTCATCTGCATCTTCTTGCGATTTTCAAGGAAGGTGGCGCACAAGCCCAGGGCATAGCTTTCTGGGAATGGCTCGAGGAGCAAGACGAGCGACACGTCGGTCTCGACGTCTACGGAGGTGCCATTGAGCTACTTGCTATCTATGGAACTCCACTACGAGAATTGGAACAGATGTACGAAAGGGCTCTGCAGCGGTTTCCGGCCAGCTTCAATGCGTACCATCTCTCCCCCGAAGCCGTAGTCCCTGACCGCGAACAAGCCATCGAGATCAAGGGCATCTCTATGATGCTGCTGCAAGGTATATTGACAGCTCGTCTGCTGCGTGGCGAGTCACAGAAAGCGTATCTCGCCCTAGATACAGCACTCAGGCTCTACCCGACCCTAATCCCACCTCGCATCTTCGCCATGTTCATCGAAGAACGACCGCTCAACGAAGCATATACCGTCTTTGCGATTGCTTGTCGAGCAGGGGTAGTGCTGCCCTTCGATACGGCTCGAAAAGTGTTGACGGGATTGCGCGCCAGCGCTGATATGAGCTCACCGGAGTCACACATCACCGCGTTGCGCCAGATGCTCTCCGTGGTCTACATGTACCTTGGCGCCGGCGGCTCGCTCACTAGTAACGTCGTCAACGAGATCATCATTGCCTTCACGCAGACCTTGCGGTTAGACGGCGTGGCTGGTCTGGACGTCACGCAGAAGAAGGCTTTGGTGAGCACCACACTCGAAGCCATACGCAAAACCTTGGAAATCTTCGCGCGCTACGGCACCAAGCCAGGTCTTAGCGCTTTCAATTCGATCATTGTCAATCTGGGAGGCCATGGTCAGTCAAAGAAGATCATCACGGTAGCACTACGCGACGCTCAGGCACTCTCACTGAGACCGAATCATGTCACTCGCCGTTCCATCGTGGTTGCGGCTGGCATGCTAGGCGACAAGGATTATGTGGCACAAGCATGGCAGGACTTGGTCTACAACTTGGAACTACGAAGCAAAAGAGCCGAGCTACCTGACTACAACATCCTTATGAAGGCTGCGAAGGCGAGTGGGGCTGTGGACTTTGCTGAGCAGGCGCTCGAACCAGCAATGAAGTACATACCGGAAGAAGTTACGCAAAGCATGCGTGATCGACTGCATAACCCTGTGGAAGAAGACCAGTTCTCCAAAAATGCGCTGGACGTTTCATCACTTCTCGAGCAGATGAAGCAGTTGAGCGCCGACTTGGCTGTTGTTGATAATCGCACAGTTGATCGTCCCACAACGCAGAACTTCGCCGAGCAGCTTCTACCCATGACTATTCCGTTACTGCCTTTGCAGCAGTCGGGATCCGAGCAGGAGCAGAAGGCTTTGTATGACGAGCTGACCACTGAACAGCCGGCTGTGGATACCCCAGAGCTTGCAGGTTTGCCAACGGACGCACTGTCAACATCTGAAGATTCAAGAGCAGACTCCGAGTCGAAACCTGATATTCCAGCAACGGGCACCAGCGTCAACACTGACTCGGAGAGCGACTCACCAGATCCATTGCCTCCGCCGGCGCCACCCGCCAGCAGCACCGGGCTCACATTCGGCTCTTTACGATACGAGAACTGGAAGACGATCAATTATCTGCTGGCGCTTGCGGACCACAATGACAATGCCTACAACGCTGCCGTCGATCAGGCAATCAATGCCGGGATCGCGCCGTCTAAAAGAGAAGCGGTGTTGCGCCGGACTGCCTTGCCAGCAAAACCCTATCTCGGATTGAGCGACATGGCTACAATAGATGGCGAAAGAGAAGACAAGGGGTATGATGCCCAGTTGCGAAGGCCTCGACCGGAGATCCTGCGGCTTCGTGGTAGGACGGCCACGAAATGAGATGGGCAGCTACAGCGTCCTGCAACCTGTGACGGATATGTATTATTGTACGATATGGCGTGTGTCAACGTGCTGTTGGGCAAACAGACGACCCAGCTTCCGGGAAACAGCAAATCTGTGTGCCGAACTTTTCCGCTTCAGAATTTCGATTGGCTTTATCGCCCTGTCGCCCTGTTTCATCGGAACAGGTTGTTTGCACGGCAGTGACGTGTACCATAGCACGAGTCGCTAGACCAGGAGGCTGTTTCACAGCGAGTCTGCCGTCGTCATGGTTATTCTGGTCCAGCAACACAAGTCTGTCATGTTCACGATGTACCAGTCCTGTTCAGGTACTGTACGTCTCCAGGTTTTGAACTGCTTCAGGCTTCTCCCGCCATCATTTGTTCTAAACCGATTGCAGGGCTGTTCAGGCTGTTCCTGGCGATCACATAATAAACTCAAACTCTGGAAGATTCGAATCCCGGGATCCTGGACCGGGACCGAACCTAGACGGGTGGATGCAAGTGCACCGCCAAGCGTGGAGTACGCGGAGATCCGTGAAGGAAGGTGTGGGGAGGTCGTGGGGGGCCGTCGTTTTTGGATTCCATTTGTCTGACCACCAGCGCTGTGATCGAGCAATCCAGATGGTTCTGACGGCGTAGGGTAATCCTATGACTCACAATCAGCGAGCACCGCCCAACGGGTGCAACAGACCTGTAACAAAGTCACGAAAAGCACACATCTTCTCACACGGCTGTCCACGTTTCTTCAGACACACACCTCGGCCCACATCCCGCCGAGCGGGTTGCTCGAACAGGCAATCTCGATCTTCACGTCAAAGGGGCGGTGAGGCGCTGGCTGTCTCACACATCACAAACATCCAGCGCACACCATCCGGGGACCGGCTTTGCTCCCCTACATTCCGTAAAGCACGGGAGGCCAGACTCATGGCGTTCCACTGCCAGGCCCTCCTATAGGCTGCGGGACGTGGATGTATTCTAGCTGACGTTGTAAGACTTCGGACGGAAGCAGCGGACACGGAGGCAAGGTACTTTTTTGTTTGTGCGAGCAGGGAAGCGAGTGCTCCATGAGTCTTGCGATAAGCCTATGCTGAGGTAAGGGGAGGGTTGCGTCGTGGTATTTATGCTATCGTTGTCCACTCCTCTTTTCCCAACCGTTCCATCTTGCCACTTGATACCAAAAACTTTCACACTACATTGCAGCACTCACCGCGACCAAGTCAACGCCTCACACCTCAACCAGGCACCAAGCAAGCTATATCAACGCATCACACTTTGCAACAATCTCCTACAACGGCAACCTCCAACCAAACCAAGCAAACGAACATGACCGACACAATGCCACTTCCATCCAACCAAACCCAACTGCCTCGCAACGACTCCTTCTCCACAACCGACATCCACAACGCCTTCAAAGCCTCGGAGTCAAAGCCAAGAAACAACCTATCGCTGCGGATCGTCAAGCATGACGAGACAACGCTTGCAGTGCCACCTCCTTCTCCGTTGGCATCAAGACCGAGCAGTGTGGTGTACGGGCAGCGATCCGAGAACGGCAGGAGATAAAGCAAAGTGGTGTGTCGAATTTGATTGATTGAGAGACTGTTGCATGGTGTACTGGCGTCTTTTTTGGAAGGGTGATGAGCATTTGACGGCGTTACCGCATTTTCGGTTCTTCATATCAACAAGAGACTGGTAACAGACAGGAATCGGGGCATGGGCACTTGTGGCGGCTGGTATCGCCTGTTGTATGACGAGGTCGACGGACAGGAACTGTTGAGGGCGAGTGCTCCTCGCACCGCAGCCATCGGAGGTGGTTGAGCATCGATCGACGGACTCCTGGCGAGCAAATGAGTGGACTATTGTATTGGTAATACCTGCTCTTTCAATGAGCATGAACATATGGCATCATCTTGCTACCAACATGAGCAATTGCTACCATCACTTTCGCGCCCGTCACGAGTTTCACACTGCCGCTGCCTTTCGCATTGATTCCTCAAGACGGCGTCCAAATGTTGCTATGTATTGGTAAGACGAGGATACCACTGACATCTGGCCGATGCATGCAGACTAAGCTTCTAATAATGCATATAATGATGAATTCTAGCCTACAACGGCTCTCTATCCTACACGTCAAGCGCTTTTGCTCTCATAGCCTTTTTGAGCTGGAACACTAGATTCTCTGCCCGCTTGGCACAACTCCTAACCTCCTGACCTATCGCCCTACCGCAGCAGCAGCCGCCTCTCTCTCTGCCGTCTCGTCCCCTCGCAACTTGGCGAAGTACTCCCTGATCTCCTCCGCCCCCACGGGTTGACCTGACTCAGCGAAGGGCTTCAGGAACTCCCGCACTTTATCCTTAACATGGTTGTACGCCATCACTCCTTCGATGGCTTTCACACGATCCATACTGCTCAAGGCAGCTTCGCCACGCTCGAGGAGTGAGCCTCCCGAGTGAATGGAAGCAGGAGCGCCAGCTGCGACCGAGGGTGCGGATTCGGAGAGTGGTGGCTCGTAGCTCTCTTCCTCCTCTAGGAGTTGGCGGTGAAGGGCGAGACGTGGGAAGCAATCTGGGCAGCGACAGAAGCTGTCGCGGAAGTCTTCTTTAAGGAAGAGGGATATGCGGCCTGTTGGTGCGGGTGGCAGAGTAGCATGCCTGGGACCTGCGGAGTCCGTGTGGCCGTTCGTCGGTACCTTAGCTGCGGGTAGCGATACTGATGGATCAGGTTCAGTAGAGTTCGCAGACGCTCCTTGCGTAAGGTCCACAGCAGGAGTCGGCAAGGTCTCGGTAGTGGCCTTGACTTTCTTATTATCTGGCGCCTCCAAGATCTCCTCTTCGTCATCCGCCTTGCGTTTCTTCGTTGCTGCCTCATCTGACAGAGCCACTACTTTGTCCTCTGCAGCACTACCATTCGCAACGATGGCTGCTAGACCATCAGCAGACACAGCTGGCAAGAAACCAGCCGTCCCGGCGTACTGCTTGATCCACGGAAAGGTCTCGACGCACTTGTAGCAGATCAGATGGTCGAAGTCATCTTCAGCCGGAAATCCAGGCGGCAGGTCGTCCGTCTCTTCGCCGTCATCGTTCGCAGCAGCATCACCACCCTCTTCCATCATAGTCTCCAACCCACCATGCTTGGGCTCCGCCGTCACCACCTGCCGCGGCAATCCCATTAGACATTCAGCATGCCACCAATCCTCGCCACATCCTCCCTGCTCAGCGGTGCCTAACCCAAGACATTGGAACATCGTGCCTTTCTCCCTCTCGGGATCATACTCCTCGCCACAACCACAGAATTTGCCTTCATAGTTCTGATTGTAACGATTCGACACACGAGCAACTTCGCCTTTGACATCGCCCTTGCTGCCCGTGACAGCATTCTGCCTCAGAGTACAAGCTGTTCCAGAAGTCTCGTAGCGCGTACTCCCGCAATCACACTCGAAGTCCCGTTTCGTGAACAGCTCAACGAGGTTATGCTCACCATGGCATGATATAGAGCATGAGTAGCAGACTCCGGCAGGAGTATGCTGCTGATGGACGGAAGCTGGGGGTGGCGAGCAAGTTAGACACGCGAACACGCTTTGTCTTAAGGGACCGAGCGGTTTCGTGCAGGTGTTGAACTGATAAGGCAGAGCCTCTCGTGCCTCTTCTTCCAGACGGAGCTGAGTGGCTATGTAGTCTGAGGCTGTGGAAGTTTGGGAATCGTCCATCTCGCTTAGGTGACTGATCGTGGCGCGACTTGATCGGAAGCTATGATTGTGAGTGAACCAAGCTGCTGTCGAGAGTGTGAGTGTGACTTGAGAGCGTCAGTAGTGTATCGATGTCTTGATGTGAGTTTCTGGAGGACGCGAGGTTTGTCCTGCGAGCACTGTCGGACCGAGCCTCCCGCGACGCGTTCGCGTTTGGAGCGTCGCGTTTCTTGCATCTCGAACATCGACAAACACAATCAACTCACAACGCACCCATCATGTCTTCGGCCGGCCGTAAACGCACAAGAGACGCAGAGGACGCTCCTTCTTCAGCACCCGCACCGCCGTCAAGTCGTAGGTCGAGCCGCCACACGTTTTGCTGTCCATACTGACGATTCAGCCCCTGCCTCTTCACCGCCAGTATTCCCACAAGATGAAGGCGATGAAGACGACGACATTAACCCAGAAGACGACCTCATCCGCGACCTGGAGGATGCCGACGAAGCCGCGGAAGAAGATGCCGGCATTGACCTGTTCGGCGACAATTTCGACCGCGACTACGACCGAGGCGCAGATCAGAACTACCAGGGAGCAGATATTGACGATGAGAACGACTACGACGATCTGGATCTAGCGGACAGGCGACGGCTAGAAGCACAGCTCAATCGCCGCGACAGAGATATTGCAAGAGAGCGCCGCATGCCAGCTGCGTTCTTGCCGGACGAGGATGAAGATGTCATGGATCTTACGCGACAGCCACGGCGCCGCAGACATCGCTACGACGAAGATCAAGACGACGAAATTATGCACGACGACATCATGAACGAGGAGCTCTCCCTCGAAGCGCTTTCGGATGTCAAAGCTGCTTCGCTCACAGACTGGGTCGCACAGCCCGCCGTTCACAAGACCATTGCTCGCGAGTTCAAAGCCTTCCTGACGGAGTATACTTCGCCTACCGGAGAATCAATTTACGGCGTCCGGATCCGCACGCTTGGAGAACTGAATTCCGAATCTCTAGAGGTTGCCTGGGACCACCTTTCGGAGAGCAAGCCCACCCTCGCGTACTTCCTGGTCAACGTCCCTACCGAGATCCTTCCCATCTTCGACGCTGTAGCGCTGGACGTTACACTTTACCACTACCCAGATTACGAGAGGATTCACAGCGAACTGCATGTCCGCATCACTGACTTGCCTGTCTCCTATACCCTCCGCCAACTCCGTCAATCACATCTCAACTGCCTGCTACGAGTCAGCGGAGTAGTAACACGACGGACAGGAGTTTTCCCGCAGCTTAAGTATGTCAAATTTGACTGCATGAAGTGCGGCATCACTCTTGGGCCGTTCCCGCAGGACAGCAGCAGCGAGGTCAAGTTGTCCTTCTGTCAGAACTGCCAAAGTAGAGGTCCCTTCAGCGTCAACAGCGAGAAAACGGTGTACAGGAATTACCAAAAGCTCACGCTCCAGGAATCTCCAGGCACTGTTCCCGCCGGTCGGCTGCCAAGACACAGAGAAGTGATCTTGTTGTGGGATCTGATCGACTCCGCGAAGCCAGGCGAAGAAGTCGAGATCACAGGCGTCTACAGAAACAACTACGACGCTCAGCTGAACAACAAAAACGGCTTCCCTGTGTTCGCCACGATTCTCGAAGCCAATCATGTCGTCAAATCCCACGATCAGCTCGCTGGTTTCCGCCTTACCGAAGCCGATGAGCAGGAGATCCGCACTCTCTCCCGCGACCCCAACATCGTGGAAAAAATCATTCAGTCCATCGCTCCGTCTATTTACGGGCATGCGGACATCAAGACCGCCGTTGCTCTCTCGCTATTCGGCGGTGTAAGCAAGGTCGCGCAAGGCAAACACTCCATCCGCGGTGACATCAACATCCTCCTTCTCGGCGACCCTGGAACGGCTAAGTCACAGGTGCTAAAGTATATTGAATCTACTGCTCACCGAGCCGTCTTTGCTACAGGCCAGGGAGCATCGGCTGTTGGTCTCACAGCCAGTGTCCGTCGGGACCCCATGACGCAGGAATGGACGCTCGAAGGCGGTGCCCTCGTCCTGGCCGATCGCGGTGTCTGCCTCATCGATGAATTCGACAAGATGAACGACCAGGATCGTACCTCTATTCACGAAGCCATGGAGCAACAGACCATTTCCATCTCCAAAGCCGGCATCGTGACAACGCTCCAAGCTCGCTGCGCCGTTATCGCCGCTGCCAACCCGATTGGCGGAAGATACAACGGTACCGTGCCTTTCAGCCAGAACGTCGAGCTCACAGAACCGATCCTTTCGCGTTTCGATATCTTGTGCGTGGTACGCGACACAGTCGACCCGGCCGAAGATGAGCGTCTTGCCAATTTCGTCGTCAACTCCCATGGTCGTGCACACCCCGTCCACAGTTCTGCCTTAGGGTCCCAGACTCAGACCACAGCTGCTGGGGCGGACAGCCAAGGCGTTGATGGGGATGATGCGATGGAAGGCCAGGAAGCTACAGCCGCCGCGGCGCAGAGACCGACGAGCCCGATCCCGCAGGAGCTGTTGAGGAAGTATATCTTGTATGCAAGGGAGCATTGCAGGCCGAAGCTATATCAGATTGATCAGGACAAGATTGCGCGGTTGTTTGCGGATATGAGGAGAGAGTCGCTTGCCACTGGCGCGTATCCCATCACCGTAAGTTCACCGAAGTCCCTTGTGATATCTACAATGTGCTGACTTTGAGTAGGTCCGTCATCTGGAGTCAATCTTGAGGATCGCGGAGTCCTTCGCGAAGATGCGGCTGGCGGAGTACTGCACAAGTGGCGATATTGATCGCTCCATTGCTGTGGCCGTGGACTCCTTCGTGGGGAGTCAGAAGATGAGCTGCAAGAAGGCTCTGGGACGGGCATTTGCCAAGTATACTCTTGCGAGACCTGGAGCGGTGAGGCAGGGTGGGAGAGGTGGACAGCGAGCAGGTGGGAGGAGGGAGGTTGGAGTTGGTGCTTGAGTGGAGGTGATCTTTTGTGTCGTAGCAAGGCGTTGAGCGTTGGAGGACATGCAATTACGGGATGCTGATATCTGCGTCAATGTATGACGACCCGACAAGAGTATCATGCAGAGTATCATTCGTGCCACATCGCTGTATTCCCTGAGTGAATGAGCTGCAGCAACAAGGTAAAGGGCGCGTCTGGAGCCTCACCCATTGCGCACTGATGGAGGCAGCAATGTTTTGACTGGTACATCTGCACTGGTGCTCCCAAGGATCGTCGACCACACTCCCATCGAATCCACCGCTTCGTTCCATGGACGATGCCGTTTTCGATTCGAAGATCGACAATGCATTGGAATTTGGCTCTGAGCTTGATGGAAACAACGTCAACGACGGGCTCGAGGAGGCTACTGTAAGCAGCAGCATGGTCCCTCCTCTCAGCAAGGAGCAACTCATCGCCCTCTTCAACAACAAGAAGGTTATCGCCTGGTTGCAAAAGAGGGACATGACTCCACGCCAGCGGACTCCGAAGTCATCTCCTATCGCTGATGGCCACGCTCGAGTGTTTGGTGGTGAGGCTAAGCGTCTCATGTTCCAAACCATGCTCGATGATGTGCTCGCCATGGGTCCTGAACTTAACGAGGGCAACTTCGTCCACTCCACTGACTCCAGCGGCAGCTTCAAGGACTCTGTCATCGCTGCGCTCCACTACCCGTCCTTTACCTCTACTCAGCCTCCATACTCTGGGCTCTACGACAAGTCCAACCCTTGCATCCGCTTCCTCGACTTGATGTTCGGCGGTATGGATGACATCTTCCTCTACGACGCAATACCAGTCCGCTTGAGGCGCGCATTCCCGACCGACAGAGTATGGGACACGGTTTTGCGAAGGAAGTCCGTGACCGTATGGATCGATGCTACGTCGACACTTGGCGCAAGTCTACTGCTACCGTCGGCTTCCAGTTTGGGGAGGAGAACGCCACACGATACAAGAAGCACTTCGGCTCAACAGCCATTCCTATCTCGCTCCACTCAAGTCTTATGTACGGCGAGCACGTCCACGCGTACCTCGAGCTCGACGAGAAGCGTGATGTAAAGCGCATAACCTTCCTCGTCTACCATCCAGAGGCTTTCCTTCGCGGTTCTGGCTTCTACCGTGCAGACATGATTAAGACGACGACTACGCTTGCTATGTCGATGGCGTTCCCCGGCCACCAATTCAGGAGGGTGTAGAAGGACTCGCGGCTGACCAACGATTTCCCTTTCATCCAGCCGTACCTCATCGATATAGTCTATGCTATGGTCCAGGACGACGACCGCGACAAGGACGCTTACAAGCAGCATAAGACCCACATTCAATGCATCCGCGAGTTTGTTTCTGAGGCTCAGCGAGGCAGTCAAGAGAAGGAGGAATTGTGTATGCTTCTTGAATTGTCAGTTCGTGTTCTAATAAGAGAGGCTAAGCTTGGCCTGCACATCTCCGAAGCCGACATCCCACCGGAGTTCCAGCCATACCTGGGGTATGTACTGCCAACACCGTTGTTGTAAACAATGAAGGGGAGCCAGAATATGGCCACCACCAGCTCTCAACACACTAGGTCCATGTCTGTACCCCAAGCCGGTCCTCTCCATTGCAAGGCATGTCGCCCGAACCGACTAGCCACCGCGAAGTCTAGACCAGTGCAATCGCACTGGAACGTATTCATAAGGTAATACATTGGAGCAGCCTCCCAGCGAACACTTTTGCAGACCTGGAGAAGTGGTGGTTGAGCGCACGACCGGTGGGTGAGTACGATGCGATGGTCTGACAGTAGGACATGTTCGTAGATTGAATTGCGAAGTTCCGGCGGGAGCATGAGCAGACCCTTGGTAGCGCATGGAGTGGCACGCACAGGTGTGAGGCCCGAGCCGAAGAGGAAAGACTAGTACTTGGATCAGTGATTGGAGTTAGACAATTGTGCGAGGACTTACACCCGTTCGCACGAGTACCTTGCCGCAGGCGTAGCTCAAGCATGCTGCTGCGCAGGCTAGAGCGATAATGATCTTGGTCGCGTTGCTTGAAAGCATGTAGATGGTTAGTAGAGGAGGCAATAGCGCGGAAACGAGCCCAATCAAGTAGCTGGTAACGCAGATCTTGAACATGTAATTCAGAGGCTAGATCTGTTCGTCTTGTCAGAACCTGATTAGTCCGGAAAGTTACGAGCTGTTATACGGCTCTCTGGCTTTGATGCAGTCCTGGCTTTCACACAGCAAACTCCAAGCAGAGCGAAGTGCCTTCGTTCCATTGAGGAGAGTTCGGTGTGCTCCAATGAACATGCGCATGTCCGAGCGGTCTTGCAAGAACACCATCAGTTTCGACTGGCTTTTCGTCCACCAGTTCAGGCACCCACTTTTGGACAGTTGAGTTGCGTATGCTAGAACACCATCGCTTAAGTTGGTAATGCCACTGTAACGAGCAGATATGTTCCATTGTGTTCTCGTGGTTGCATCAGTGCTGCATCAAAGAAATCTTCAATGGAACAAATTTTCACATTGAAGTACCGCTGTCTACGACAAGGTTCTGGCCTGTGATGGACCTGGTCGTCGCAAGCACTCGAACCTGATCCGCCACATCCTGAACAACATTAGTTTTCTTCCAGACTCTACAACGTTGCACTTACCTCAACAGTAGCCAACCGCTTAAGCTTCGTCGCCTGCGTAGCTTTCTCAATCTTCTCCTCTCCAAAGCTCAATCCCCAATCTGTCAACAACAAACCCGGACTAACACTATTCACTCGTATCTTCGGCGAGCAGATGACAGCCAAAGCCTTCGAGAGATGGATAGCGGCAGCTTTCGTCACGGAGTACGGCAACGAGGATCCAGACGGCTTGACACCAGCAACGCTTGCTGTCGTCACGAACGCGCCCTCAGTCTCCTCGAGATGAGATTTCGCGGCATGCATAAGCCAGAGATGTGCTTTGACGTTGTAGAGGAAGCACTTATCCCAATCCTCGTCGACCATGCCTTCGTCGAGATTGGCGAAGTTCGTAACGCGAGTCCAGCCTGCGTTCGAGATCACTACATCAAGGCGTCCGAACGTGTTGACGGTCTCCTTGACGAGGTTTTGCAAGGCAGGTTTGTCACCGACGTCAGCCTGGAAAAGCGAAAAGCGAGATTCTTGAGAAGGTTGATCTCGAGTGCTAGGGATCTTGTGTAGCTCTTCTATTAGAGTCTGGCCTCGGGCTGTGTTGTTGGCGTAGTTGATGGCTAGGCGGAAGTCTGGTGCGAGTACTCGGGCGATCTGAGCTCCTAGTCCAGCTGTACCGGCGGTAATGAGGGCGACCTTCTGGGCTGCCATATTCAGCTAGAACAATAAAGAATGAGGAAAGGTTAGAAGAACAAGAGCATGAGAGCCCTTGAGCATTGTCATCCGTTGCCCCGCCATTGAAGCCGAGCGAAGATGCAGTGTGGTGGACATCGCGGCCATCGCCACAGCATACGAGGTACCATCTCATCGAGCGTCAGGTGCACAAGCTAGGTCAGGGCCATCAGTTCGTGCTTTTGGAGAGCGTGAGGCAGGTTGTGGTGAAGTCGAAACAGCTTCGAGTTGGTGACATCACTTCTTCAACGCGTCTTCCAAATCGCGTCTACCCTTGACCGCAACCTCCCTTCATCATACAACTCACGCCAGCAGCATTTCTCACGCCAGTCACCTCACCGCTTCGTACTCGCAACCACAACAGAGCCCGCAAAGATGCCAAAACGCGCGCAGGAGCAATACGGCAACGACGGCGGGTTCGTGGAAGACGCGCCTCGCAGCAAGAAAGCAAAGAACGCCAGCAGTGGAAAAAGCAGCAGTTCAAATGAGGTCAAGAAGGCTACAATCAGCACAGAGGTGCTGACAGACGACGAGGGCAATGAGTATTGGGAGGTTGGTTGCAGCTATCACATTCATCTAAATTTGTTGAGCTGATCGCCGGCCACAGCTCTCACGCTTAAGACGCGTGGGCGTGTCGACCTTTAAGAATGCCACGATGGTGAGCATCCGAGAGTACTATGAGAAGGATGGCAAGTCGCTGCCCGGCAAGAAGGTAAGCGGTGAGCGTGCGGATATGGCGGAAGGTTGCGGTTGCGGTTGCGGTTGCGACAATCACTAATCCTACACTCTACCATCACGCCACTCTTCAATACGCGGCTGACGTGCTTCACTAGGGTATCTCCCTCTCCGTTGATCAATACACGACCTTCCTCGCCATCCTTCCTCAACTCGAAGACTTGCTCAAGTCAAAGGGAATTGACGTGCCGCGGCCAAAGTACGACGGAGCTGGTTCGCCCAGAGCCGAGCAAGAAGATGAAGATGACGACGACGAAGCTGAAGTTGAGGAGAAGGATGAGAAGCCAGTGCTGAACGAGAAGCCTGGCAAGAGCAAGCTTGATCGCTTCAAGCTCAAGGCCAACCATGAGGAGACCAGTGACGAGGACGAGGGCTGAATGCATCTTGCTATGGCTCTGATGATAAGATGACTGCTGAGCTGTCGGTCGAAAGCTTCGCTAGCCCACATCACGACCCGCAAGGCGTTGGATGCTAGATGGCATCGTTGATGCTCTACTTATACCGCAAGATACCCCTTGTGTACGTATTGTTGCTTATCCTGCTTTTAAAGGATGCCCTTGACGACGACTGCCATCCTACCTTGCGAGCAGCGCTTCGCTCGCCCAAGGACCTGCTTACGGACTTATAGTGCAACGCCGGCGCTTGCAGGTCCAGCATCCTCCAGCACTGGGTGCCAGTATATCCCTGGTCGTGTGGCTACCTCTGCAAGCGGAGCACCATGTTACTGTCCCTCTACGACAAGATTTATCCTACCTCTCAACGCCCTGCGAGCTTCTAGGAATAGCGGCGACGCTGGGCGAGTCCAGCTACGACTCAAATCGTGGGCTGCTCTTGGACTCTCAAGCATTCTGGAAGTTGCACGCATCTTATCCAATTGTTGTTGAATAGCGGAAGCAACTGTTGGGAAACATCGGATGGCAGCTCGATGAGACGAGGAAAGGAAAAAGGTTGGCGCG
This sequence comes from Elasticomyces elasticus, assembly GCA_035926095.1. Classification (NCBI taxonomy): domain Eukaryota; kingdom Fungi; phylum Ascomycota; class Dothideomycetes; order Mycosphaerellales; family Teratosphaeriaceae; genus Elasticomyces; species Elasticomyces elasticus. The sequence continues at coordinate 1,561,844 of JAVRQT010000002.1, forward strand.
AGGGACCATCTCATCTTTACCGCAACATTCTGCCGGCGAAAATCCACCTGCTTCTTTTGGCGCTTCCCCGTGCGGAGCTGTCATCTCCACGAGAAAGGATTCGAGCACGCGGGGTACACGTCACAGCGCTTTCACGCCAGACTCAGTCTGGGCACTCGTCCATGCGACCCGGCACGATATGGCCGTGCGAGACCTTCCTATTCGCGCGGTCATACCGGGTATAGCACGTGGACGCGTCTGTGGTTCGAACTTTCGTCGATGGCGTAGCCAAGCTCACAAAGGCTCGCAAGGCGAAAAGCTTGCACCGCAGCCAAGTCTGCCAGAAGTGAGAATACGAGCAACAGAACCTCGTGTGAACACAACAGCGAATTGAAGAGAGCGTCAGCATGTGCTCAACGCTGCGGCTCCACTTGGAATCAAAATCACGAACGACGTACGCTCCGTGCACTCATGTTCGCAACCGAGGCTCCTGCCCCCTGGGGCTCCCACAGTGTGGATCATCATGGAACTGCGGAGCCTCCAGATTCTTCAACACTGGTTGGAACCGCTGCACCTGCACCGCACGCTCATCGCTGATCGCTCAACGTGCGGACCATGCAATGCCTGTACAGTAACATCCGGTTGAGCATGGATCGCCGCGGTAAGATTTCTCCTGCACAGATCCACAACAGGTAGGTGTTATAAGATGCTGTCCCTCTGCAAGCCTCTTCTCGCGCCGCTCTCGCATCCTCTGAACTTTGTCGAGCGTCCCTCGCGTTTATTCAGTGCCGTTAAATCCAGCGTGTGCTTGACCATTCCGATCGATCCGCTACGCTCGCAGCCCTCTTAAAGATGTCGGACGGTCACCTCCACAGAGTACGTCTGCGTCTGCGTCTACCCTCGCAAACATGTCTATAAGCCCAGATTCTGACAATCACCTCCGACAGCTCCACACCCACGACCTCGAGATCGGAGCCACTGAGGCTATTCAAAAGCACTACTCCCGCCATGTCGTCGATCCCAAGCCTGTGTCACAGCGAAAGCTCGACTTCGAACATGCACGACCTCGATGGCTACGAGAGATGATGGCTGAAGCTACCGGGGTGTTCTTCTACGTCTTTCCTGGTATTGCAGCCGTCACCGCCTTCACGATCAACAAAGAGGATGCGGCATTCGGTAGTCTGCTGCAAGTTGGCTTCGCGTTTGCTTTTGGCATCGCCTTTGCAATCATCACCTGCGCTTCGACTTCCGGAGGACACTTCAACCCGGCTATCACCATCTGCTTCGCCGTCTGGCAAGGCTTCCCATGGAAGAAGGTTCCCTACTACATCTTCGCTCAGATCTTCGGTGCCTTCGTCGCTGGCCTACTGCTGATGGGCATGTACTGGGAACAACTATCTGTCTACGCAGAAGCAACACGGGCTGCTGGCGAGGGCGTAGTGTTCAACGGCGGTGCAGCGAGTGTGCTGTGCCCCTTCCCCAGCGCAAACCAAGGTCTCGGATACTTGTTCCTGATTGAGTTCTTCGTTGACAGCTACATCGGCATTATCATCTGGGCTGCACTCGATCCGGCAAACCCGTTCATTTCGCCAGCAAGCGCACCGTTCGTTATTGGACTCGCATATGCTGCTATGATCTGGGGCTTTGCAGACATCACCATCAGCACGAACTTGGCTCGTGACCTTGGCACACGCATCGTGGCTGCGATCTTCTATGGCGGCGAGGTATGTTCGAAGCCTTCACACTCCTGATTGAATCCGTTCGCTGACTCTTCTAGGCATTCTCGTACAAGAGCTATTCTTGGATTGCGATCCTCGTCAACGTTCCGGCGACGTTGTTCGCGACCGGATACTACGAGCTGCTGATGCGAGACAGTCTGAACAAGATCGGGAAGGGTCATGCTGTGCACGAGGGCGGCGAGGAGGGTCTGACTCTTCACTTGACGAAGACGAGGCAGGACATCGAGCGAGGTGCGACTACTGCGATCGAGAAGGTGGGCACGAACGACTACGGTGCGTAAGAAAGAGCAACGATCCTCTTAGATGATGGACGATTATACAGCTACCTTATGCAAGACACCATCGTCTCGTCGACCACGCCAGTACTCCCACCTACTTTGCCAAGCATCGAATTCATGACTTGTTGATTGAAGTCATCATGTGATATGTACCTGCAAAGCTGGCAACGGCAACATTCGAGGTTCAACACATCGATGCACTTCACGGCATCCACATTGATAAGATTACACGGCCGTGATCAGTTCCATACAGTCGTGAACGAATGCGAAGACGACTTGGAGGGTCTTGAGCAGTTCCTTTAGGATGCGTTCAGCCGCACGGACATTGACTCGAGACACTCATGCAGGTATAAGTAGAAAGTCCAGTTCACGATGCTAAAACCAGACCAAAGCAATATTGACTGCTCGATCACACTTTTTGTACCCCACAATCTTCTCAACAGCGATCGACTTGTTGGAAACAACATCGAGCTGACAAGAAACATCCGAAATGAAGCCTACTATCATCATTGTGCCTGGCGCTTGGCATTTCGGCACGAAACACTACAAGCCGTTGACGGAACGCCTTGAAGCAGCTGGCTACGAGGTCGTTCCTTTGGATCTACCCTCGACAGGCGACAACCCGCCCTTGACAGGTTGGAAGGACGACATCACGCACATCTCTCAGACAATCGAGAGAGTAGCTGATCAAGGGAAGGATGTCGTTCTTGTGATGCGTTCGTTCCTACCGGATGCCAAGACTACTTCAAGTTTTACTGACAAGGTCCAGACTCGCGAGGCGGACATTGCGGCAGTGACGGTGCACAAGGCCTCAGCAAAGCAGACCGAGTGAAAGCCGGCAAACAAGGTGGCATCGTTCACTGCGTCTATATCGCCGCCTTTGCCGCACCGGAAGGCCTGAGTGTGTACTTCGCAACCAATGGTCCTGACGACTGGCATGATATCAAGCACGAGACTGTCTTGCCAACTAGGATGAAAGAAATCTTCTATAATGACTGCTCGACAGAGCAGATCGAGGCAGCATGCGAGGATATCCGGCCGCAATCTACGTTGTGCTTCCTGCTGCCGTTGACGTATGCTGCGTGGAAGCACATCCCGTCGACCTATCTGATCTGCCAGAAGGACAATGCCATCCCTGTAGCAGCGCAGGAAGGCATGGTTGCGCAGCTGGGAGCGAGCTTCATGGTGGAGAGGTGCTCGGCATCGCACAGTCCGTTCTTGAGCAGGCCGGATTTCACATCGGAAGTGGTGCGGAGGGCCGCTGGAGAGAAAGTGTAAGGTGAATGCGAATTCGATGGCGCCTTTGCAACCTGTGCAAAGGCGTTCCATGCTAGGTTAACCGTACAAATGCTCCAACATAGCAAGCCCAGTGTCCTCCCGGACGGGTATCTCAATACAATGCGAACTCCAGCGCCAGCCCATACACCCTCGACAAAATGCACAATGAGTGCAGCATCACATACACACAGGTCGATCAGCTGCTGCTCCTTCTGTTGCCATCCTCATCAACGGTGTGGACCGCAATCGATGGTGCACTCACACGCCTCCTCCTCTGCCTCTTCAGCTCACGCTCGGCATCAAGCAGCCTTGTTTGAACCCACAAACGCATCTTCGGGTCGTGTCGAACGGCGTCGCAGTTGAGCAATTCGGTCAGTGTGGACTTGATGTTGTGGTTGACGTCGTAGAGCTTGTGCTCGTCCGGGGAGATTGGGAAGTAGCAGTTGTTCGCATCATTGTTTGTGTCGTCGATGGGAGCGTCCTCTGGGATTGGTGTCATCGACGGTCTTCGAGAGCTTGTTTTCTTCATTGATGGTTTTGGTAGAGCGAGAGTAGGCGGTGAGATCTGAGAAAAGTTGTGGCCGCTGAGCGTTGGCGAGGAAGTAGCAGAGCTGGATTCGGAGGCCGACATGTTTGGGGATGTTGTAGCAGCAGACTTCGGTGAGGTTGGTGGTGATGAAGAAGTCGACAGTCGGCGGCGAACGGCGGCTTGTTGAGCGTGCAATGCCATATAACGTTGCAGCATCACGGCCTATAAGTACATCGACAGATTAGCTCTACTAGCGGTGAACAAGGCCGAGCTAGAAATGTGTCTCAAGTATTTCAGATAACCTTCGCACGTGGCTTGCAGTGACCGATTCGTGGAAGGTCTGTTTGCGAGGGGGAAACATGGCATTACGCACCTTGTCTGAACTCCTGGGAATCGCATCGTTGGGCATGTAGAGAGGAGGAAGCGTGGTTCTTGCGGCCATCTTCCTCCTATCTTATCGACTGAACGGCCAGTCGCTGATTGGTCGCGGGTGGGTCGAGAAGGGGTTTCGATAAAGTGTACGGGAAAGGCTCAACGAAGTATTCTCGCAAAAGCTTCAGAAGAAAACGTGAAGTCTGGTGCTTGGTCGTTCTGTTTCCAGCGTTTGGATGTCACTTCTTTGAACCTGCTTGAAGCACGGCGGCTGCACCTGCGTCAAGAAGAGATTATGGCGGTACGCAACTCGATATGGGTTATATTCGTTCTGGTATTATGTTTCGGAGGCGTTCGATAGTCGCCTGCAACATGGCTGCAACACATCGCCCATATACCGGCCGCGAGGATGACGTGACGTTGGCATAGCATCAAAATGATGGCCGTGAAGTTGGCAGAAGCCGTCCAGATCGAGATGCTTCCCGCCGTCCCGAGCCGAGTTTGAAGTTTGTCTCAGCTCGATCGAGATGTCGAGCAACTCCTGTTTTCCGCGGACGTCGATCAGGTTTACGATCGACACACCACGAGAACGTCGAAGGCGAACGAAGCTCACTACCACACCGAATGCCTCGCACCTGGGAGACCTGAAGATGAGCTCATGTTCCACAGCATCAGGTTTGCATCATCAAGCATCTTGTTGGGAAGGCATCAACCTGGATCGGAAGCTTTGATACACACCCACCCACCGCGATGGAGTAATATCAAATTGGGGCCAATTGTCTTGCTGGTTGATTCCAACATCGCTTTGAGTAATTTTCAGTGTCTACAGTCCTATGGCTTGACTGCACCTGGATGTATTGCCTAGGTGCCGCCCTATCATCATGACGCTGGGAAGAAGCCACGACGATGGTGCTTCTATGGACTCGCACCATCTCAGACATAACTTCCAGTCTCCAGCTTTCGGTTTCGATGGCACCACATCTGAAGTAAGCATACACCCACCAGTCGATGTCCTTGTCAAGGTTTGAGTGTGACGAGCAATGGCTGCCCCACGATCAGGGAACGTAATGTTATCCTCACTGAAAGAGGACGTCGGGATCGACTAAATGCTGGTAGTCACCGCTGCCACCATGCCGACACCCTCTGTGGTGGTCTATGATTTTGACTAATTGTTCTGCTCCAGAGGCTGCGCGCTTGGCCGGCACACAGCCTACAAGCTTCGAAGTCCCTCACTTTACTCACCCAGAGCCAGCTTGGCAATCTTCAGCATCGCATCATCCTTGCGGAAGCTTGCCAACGTCTTTCTGCCCTCCCAGTAACCCTTTCCGTAATTTACCAGAACCTCCTCCCCTGCCTGGATCCCAGCCTTACGCTTCCCAGCCTTGCCAGCCGGAAGCACGAATATGGCAACCCTGCGCTCCCACTTCGAGCCAGCAGCTCGTTTAGTGCAAGGCACTTTGACGTAGCAGTCTCGGAACTCTGCATTGGGCCTCTCGGCGATCCCGCGATAGTCGTTGGCATGTCGAGATTCGTTGCCCGAGCGTGCTGCATCGACGCTGAGGCCGATGTCGCGGTCCAAGCTCAGATCGTAATCGCTGTTAGGGTCCTGGTCAGACATGCTATTGATGTGAACATGACCCATGTAGAGGCATATAAATGAGTCAGGGATGAGATGTCGTGTGGCGAAGATTCCTCGCTGACCATTGGCAGGGTGCGACTCGTTTGCAATAATGCAGATCTCTAGCAGTGGTGTGGGTACCTGGATTGCTGTGTCGGGTACTTGCGTCCAGGTAGCATCCGCGGATAACGTGCGACACAAAGCGGTTCGTTGGTCGTCCGTCACAGCGGCTGAGTATGTGTGGTCTGTCAGGTAAGTGATACCGTCCGGCCAATTCTTGGGCAACGATTTCACATCGGAGGTGTTCGCTTCTGCGGTGACAATTTCAGTTTCAGACGCCATACTGGCTCTGTGATCCGAACTGTACAGTGGTCAGGATTTTGGTTGCATCGTCGCGCAGATGATGGGACTTTTGCGCGCTGAGGTGCAGAAACGGGAAGGCACGGGAAGAGCCCGAGGATGAGCCGTGCGTCTCGAAGATCAGGACGAAGGAGGATGATTTGTTTGTGAGCACATACCTGTGAACGCTCAAAGCAACACTATCATGACCATACGTGGTAAGCGGCAGGCTGGTGCAGTCGCCCAAAGTGGCTGATCAGCGATAGATTGTGCAGGACGACAAGGGAATCCAGGACATTTATCAGGCATCGACGCCCCAATCCGTAGTGTGTGGAAGGTGTCAGTTGGCCTTTCATTTATCTCGTTCGTGCCCGGATATCCAGGAGTCCACACGCTGACGAACGGCATGCGCCGACTCGGCTTTCAGAAGCCAACAATCCCGAATCATATCACGCATATCCACGCCACACAGATCAGGAAGCTGCCGTAGGCCTACAAGGCACGGTACGTGGTCTGAAGGAACGTCGTCATAAGGCCTGTGGCCTGTCATGATGTGATAGATACTAGACCCAAGGGCGAACAGGTCATCCTGCAAAGTGGGTAAAGGCAGGGGTCGTATCTTCCAATCCTTCGGAGGGTAGAATCTGCATGAGCCGCATCCAGTAGAGTCATTGCCAACAACCGCACAGCAGCCGAAATCGGCCAGCTTGAGTTCAAGGTCGGCGTCGAGCAGGAAATTCTTAGGGGAGAAGTCGCAATGTATGATGTTGAGGGCGTGTAGCATTTCGAGACCCTCCACTGCTGCGGAAATCCAACGCAGACGCTGCCAGCGTGATATCTCACTATTGTGATCCTTCATGTACTCCCGCAACGCTCCATTCGGCATGTACTGCAGCACAAGTTCGCTTTCTTTTTCCTCGAACGAGATGAAGGGCACGAAGCGTATGTGGTCGCCATGGGCGGTATGGAGCTCACTGTATACCCATGCTTCCATCTTGAGGTCCAGGCGACAGATGTCTTCCTCAGGGGGCCAGGGTAACTTCACAACATTGCCGTCGGGCATGAGCTGAGCGTAGCAAGAAGCACCCACCGCGAGAAACCTCCCCTTGTTGACCAGTGTATGCTTCGGTGCCCCGTTGGTCAACACTCCGCCGCCATCGACAGTCTTTGCAGTAGCTGTGTCAGTGTCAGTGTCAGGATCGACATCTGTGCTGTCGACGACGTCTCTTGAAGGCGTGGTCAGACTGGTCTTTTCGATACCCGAGTTCGCTCGGACCTCTGCACTCTCCATAGCCGAGACCACGTCACTACTCGCAGAGCTGTTTAGGGCGCGGTCGAGCGTGGTGCATTACTGTTGGGATGAGGAGAGTGAGGAGACGCGATGTGCGACGCGAACGCTTAGGTAAGGCAAAGCACGGGCCTCAAAACACGAGCGCCAGCGAGATGTTCGTGCCACATATCATGAACATCCACAATCTCCCTTGCCATGATGTTCATGCTCATGCACCGCGCTTACCACGATATTGACGACGCTCTCCGGTCTAAGACCCAATGTCTGCTTCGCGTCTCGCGTCAAGAAGGGTCCTACTGCATCAAGAGCTTCGTCATACAGCACACTCCTCTCCATTAGGAACATCGCAGCATCCGGGAATCCTCTCTCTGTTCGCCTCTCCGCTTCCCGTACACAGTCTTCTACATCGCCTCGCCCGGCTTCCCACTGCTGTCCCGTACTCTGCTCCAGACATTCAAGCACTTCGTCGGCAGTGGTGACGAGACCCGCGGCATACAGGTACTGGTTCTTGACTTCGTCCCATTGTGCCACAGCTGCTGCCACAACCCTGCCAATCCATTTTGTTGAGCTGGCAGCGAAGCGTTCGGTCCCACGACCATGCAACGTAGCACTTTGCCACTTCAAGTCAAAGCCAAGATTACCGCTTCGTAGACCATGATCCAACAACGATCCCGTCGCTATGCCAACCCACTCAAGACGCACCTCAATCAGTAGATCTTTGAGATAGTCGATGATCCTGGTATGCTCCTCCAGCGGCGGCAGGCGTTGCTGCAATCGCTCGTTGAGGCTATCGTGACCGAACTCTGCCGGCATAAAGCAGGTGACCCCAGCAGACATTACAGCATCGATGATCTCTTTTTGGCTGGAATAGGAACCACCACCGCTGGTGCTAATCACTAGATCCGGTCTGGTCTCCTGACATATCTTGATAAGAGCTTCGGGTGAGGATTCGCTCTTGTGCACCACAGTGCTAACCCTTGCGGTGAAGTTCGCTCGTGTAGGTACTAATTGATGTGTATCAAATCCAGCTGCTGCAAGTGCGTCGACAATTGCATCTGCTATGCGATTGTTCTGAGCTCGTCAGCTTAAGGTCGATGCGCTAGGCTGCAAGACTTTACTTACACCAAGCACCAACACTTTACGTATGGCACGATGAGGTACGCCTGCGTCTCCCATATCTACTGGTTGAATTGGTCAATGTAGGAGGCCAGGTCGATCAGTGGTTTATACTTGGATCCGGGCGACCGGGAGATAAAGCGGAGTTGCATCGTCTCGTTCTGGACCCGGTCCTTTCGTCTTCGACTATAATACTGCTCGTGTAGGTGTCAGCTATGCGTAAAGGGTTTCCGCGTTTTGCTAGTGCCTGTGTGCAGCTTCTGAGTACAATAAACTCAGCACTTCATTGAGCATGTATTGTGGTGTCTATCATCGAATCGTCTTCAGTGTATCTCTTCATGTACAATTGAGTACTCCATAGCGTCAAAATCGTAAGCCCTCCCGCTATGCAATTCGAACATCGTGTGTGATGCTCTGATAGAGCGACTCTACCCATATGCACCCTGACACCTCATACGCCATACATCAAACAACCCCCAGATCGATACATCGACGGAATATACATCTAACAGCCTCCTACTTTACCCTTTGTGATGCTTGTCAGCACAGAAAAGTCTCCCCAGGTCGGGAACTGGTCTGTAGCGGAAGCCGGCTCGACTTCAGCGCTGACAATGGTGATCGTAAGATCGCCAATATCTTCTAGGGGTATTCGGGAACCGTCGAACTGCGTAATTGTCAGCTCAGTCTGGTATCTGTAGTGGCTAGTTCACTCACAGCTCCTGCTCGCCAGTGGAGGTTCTCGTTCAAGTAGGCAGTCACAGTAGGGATATCCATGCAAGGCAGTTCACCAGACTGTACCTTCGCCAGCAGCATAGACGTCAGCGGTAGCGTTCCCGTCACTTGTATAGTGCTGTCCATCTGTCTGCGCAGCATGTTCGACTTGCTTGTGGCGTCGACCGCTGACAGGGCGGCAAACACACCATGCGTTCCGACAAGATTGGGTGACATCGACCACTCCGCCGGATCGTCGCTGAAGTCGCCCATGAAGACGTAAATCGCGTACGATCCGTTCATTGCAAACTTCTGCGACACGATGTTCGCAATGTACTCTTGGTATTTGCCGTTGGTCACCTCGGCTGGGGCTTGAACATTGGGATCCGAGGCACCGGGAACTTCTCGCTCGAGCGGTTGATGGAGGCCGACCGCGCGTCCGGACAAACCGCTGCTGCCGGCGCTGCTTCCGTAAAGTCTGTTGACTGCTGCCTTGACCGTTGAAACGCTACCGTCACCAATGTCGCGGTAGGTGTATCCCAGCTTACGGATGGAGCGAGCAGAGGTCGAAGTCCAGTAATCGCCTGCGGCGTTCGAATGGAATGGTTCAAGGGCTACGTACGGGTCAGTGAGACTCTTCTCGTCTACGATCTGCTTGCTCACGAGAGTCGACATTGATGACTTGTCCATTCGCCATTGTGAAGGTCTGATCGACGGTGGCCATTGGCTCAACATAGCTGTCGTTGTTGATAGCCTGCCACAACGCGAACGATCGATCGATCATTACATGGTGTAGCCTGGACCAACATAAGTTAGTGCATGATGACAGTGAGATAATAATCTCGCAAAGTAGTCTCACCAGAATAGTGGATCAAACGCAGAGTAGTCGAGGTAGGTCATATGACCACTGCCGCCAGTGATACTATGAATGGCGTCGTGGAGTGATTCGAGACTGTCCTTGTTCGAAACACCAGGACCCATCCACGCCTCATTTCCAAATTCGGTGAAGTTGTTGTAGTACGTGAGAAGATTGTAAAGACGGTCTTGGAAGGACACTCTGTTGTTGTCGAGTATGGGACCAATGAGGTTGTCCTGGACGGTAGCGCTAGACGTCCAGTTGGTCGGGAAGCGCATCGTTTGGTTCCAGGAGGCGAACTGACAATGTTAGCAAGGCAGACAAGATCGAGCTCTCGGCCACCTACGGGATCGAAGTAGAAATCGCTGTGCGAGACTTGGTGGAAACGGTATGAGTACAATGGGTTCGGCATTGACATCGTCCCATTTGGCATTGTCACCGTGATGTTGGGCGATGTCACACTCGTTGGATAAACGCTCTGTCCGGCAGGTGGAACCGCAGCCCAATCCCAGTATGGTAGACGCCACGACAACGCAGCAGACGCATAGCGTTGACGAATGGCACCAGCTGGAAACTCATTGACCGCTGCCACGATGTGCTGATACAGCGTTTGCTGGCATGGGTCAATACACATGCTAACTAAATTGCGACGATCCGTACCTCAAATAAAGCCAAGTAGGGTCTGTGCCATGTCAAGAAGACATTGGAAACATGAGCGCAGTAGCCTGGGCTGTTAACGCCAGCTGCTGGACCGGCGCCATCCCAAGGTGTGTATGGTCGGCCATGTATGCCTGTGAGCTAAGATCAGTAACGGTATGGTCTCGTTGATCAAGTCTGACTCGCCCGCAATCTGGTAGTAGGATAGCTTGTCTGACTGGTTCGTTGATTGCATCCTGGCCAGGCCGAGCAAGTAGATATTCCATTGGTCTGCATTATTCTCCAGTTGCCGAATCTCCAACCGCGGCTGGACACCGAACGTCTGAATTCCAGAGACCACTGTCACTGAACTTTGCCGCCGTTCCAAAGGTGATTCGGTGAGGTCTTCTGGCTGCAGCGGCGAGAGCGGCAGTGCTATGGCGACAAGCACAAATTGCAAGAGCGTACAAGCAGACAGCAGTGAGCGCGAAAGTCGCATCTTGTCCGGTCAAACGAGTGTGTTGGTGGTTGGCGGATTGGTCTCAATTTGTCGGCGTACCGTGGACGCCCTTGATCGCCAACTGAGCACTGAACCGAAGTGGCTTGATAGAATGCTCAAGTGCGCGCCTGCGATAGATTTTCGTGTTCGAAAGAGGCGGAGCACCACGTGGAAGAGTGGTTGTAGTGCGCTTGCTCGGCAGGTCTACCCGTGTGCTTGAGCAACTTGCCGTTGAAGCATTGCAAGCCGCAAGGGAACAAACAATCAACCAGCGAGGAGAGTGACAATGTTGATCAGCAGTAACGGCAGTGATCAAACGTCACCTTGCCTTGGGCTGCATGTAAGACGTGATGCTGCTTCATCAGCGGGGTCGGTATCGGTATGAGAGTGGCAGGGAATTTGCGATGGGCAGTCGCTGGAATTAAAGAACATCATACCGTCCTAAAACACATCCAATGTACTGAAGGCATCCTGCTCGCCGTTTGCGCAAGCCGCTGCGACTATTTCGAGCATGGACGGGTATCTGCTCATGGCGACTGCTACTGCCCGCATTGGAAGAGGGATGGCATCGTGCATGAAAAGGTAGCGAACGAACATCGACGTCAGGATCTCCCAGCGCCACAGCTACAGCATGCGCGCAAGCACCAGGATACGACGCGCGCATGAGAGCGAGCGCATCTGCGACATCCATGCTGTGCGACGTCGAGGTTGGGGAAGAAATCGAAGTGAAGAGGTCGCTTCGTCCAAGCTCACCGTCCGGCTCGGCGCGGAAGCCAAATGATGGCCAAGTATTTTCACGACATCAGTTCACAACGAGAACTATGGCAATAAAGGTTGACCCTCCTCGCATCGATAAGGCGCCGGTAGAGGGCTGTCTCTTGCGAGTGCAGATGAGGTCCCCAGCGTGTGGCGCCGGCACGGCCGTTTGCCGCCGAGTACCACCACAGCTGCAGCTTTCCAGCAGAAAACAATGGTTCGGCAAGCGGTTGCCGATGAGATACTGGCATATCATCGACTTACAAACGACCGTCAATAATACGAGTATGATGAGGACTTTCTCGCCGCTCGTGGAAATTAATTGAACACACGTCGACTTGTACACCGCTTCCGGCAACGACCAATTGATTGTTTCACAGTAGACGCACTGTCGACCATTGTGGACGCAAGGGACTTTCTGGCTGTTACCTCACACCTCGTGCGATCACCACAAGTGGACGCTGGCCAGTCTTGAGGTGACTCTGCACCATTGATGGTGTAGCACATCACAATCTCCTCAATCACGGCTAAGGTGAGCCAATTGTAGTGGCAAGATGGCGGTCTCGTAACGTGCTGGTACTGGCACCGGTTTCCGTCTGCCTGAGATGGTGTGCTGTCTCAGCTATATTGGCAAACTTCAGCTCGTGTCCTCGTGGGAGGGCGATAACGTGCCAGACAATGGCTTCTAGGCATAAGACACACCTGTCAAAGGAGAAGTGGGTCGTAAGGTGGTGGTTGCAGTCGGAGCGTCCGGTCTGCTCATGGTTGATCAGCTCACGAAAGTCAACAACCGGCTCTTCACACCATCGGAAGCTCATTCGAGACCAGGACGACAATCTTACCTCCACGTTAGGCCATTGCTTGTTCTGGGATACGGCGCTACCAAGGCCACTATCGCGAGTGGTTCTGGATGACAATGTTCATACTCTGGTCTTTCGCGTCCAAGGATATTGAGATCGACAACACGCATGCAGTATCGAGGTCTAGCTGGCTTGGATCGATCCGCCGGAAGCCCAGATTTGCCATATCAACTGTGCAGTTCGCCTTATACGGAGTTTCATACGTGGCTCTGACAATCCATATCTTGACGGTCGAACAGCAATCTAGAAGACGGGAGAGCGATGGTAAGGCAGTTGCGTTGAGTCACGGCAAGCTGCTTCTCCGATCGTCCCAGGACTGAGTGCATAATTGAGCCGATTGATGCGGTTTGACGACAGTGCTTTGAGAAAGGCAGTCGAGTTTGCAAGAAGTTTGTCAAGACCGCAGTCCACTGGGTCACGGATGGCTCGGTGACAGAGTGAAGGTTGAAGTTCGTGACGTAGCTTTCTGAGTGAGTGCACGTTGACAAGGTGGACGTGTTGCCGGAGGGCGCTGTGGCTCTATATATTACTCTTCGCTCAACAACACAGCAGAAGTCGAACCCAAGTTTTGCTGGTGAAGATGTTAACACACCACCTCACTTCATGGCACGCGCGGAACATTGCACCTTCCTCGTGTACGTATTGTCTTTGCAAGTTCCTGGTTGCATGCGAACGTTACTGCACCGAAACTGGACTGCTGCTTCCTAGCGACGAGATTGGCTGTACGACTTCCGGTCTCCGTCTGGTTTCGCATGTTGCATATTACAACGACCACAACGACCATCGACCCTGGAACGCAATATGCACTAAGCGTCTCCCAACACGACACCATTCCTTGGAAGGATCATTGTTCTGGTAGCAAGTACTCGCAAGGTAAGCTCTAACATGAATCAAATGAATGCGCGAGAGGCGCACTTCAAATGAATCGGCTGTCAATGCACCACTCTATGGCTGCATTGCTTTACTCAATGGAACAGCTTCAGTCCATCGCAGTGTGGCGGACATGACATTGTGAAACACAAGACATTGGCTAATCTGTTTACCAGTTTCTCAGCACCGCACTGCCGCTTGTCTTCGTTCTCGGAGTTGTACAAGTTCGCAATGGCGACGAGCCAGTTCGCCCCGTCTGTCAATTCGACTTCGCACAAGCAACGCATATCGGACGTGAAGCAGACTTTCGGGCGTCTGCGACGATATTGCAGTAGAAAACTGCGAGCGCAACCGCAGCTGCAGCCACATTCGACCACCCAGCCCGCATCCCTCGCGCCTTTCCTCGCACTTCCAGCAGAGATACCTGACCTCCCATGCCAAACTTCCAGTCGTCTCCTCGATCTGCCTCCAGAACTGCGTAACGCAATCTACGAGTACGTCCTGGTTCTCGAGCAGCCGATCATCATCACCAAAACATCTAAGTGGACTCAACCTGGTCTACTGCGCGTCTGCAAGCAGATCCGGCACGAAGCCGCGTCCCTTTATTACAACGCGAACAAGTTTAGGATTGATTGTTCTGACTTGGACTTCACTTTGTAGTTGGGCTTCGAAGACCACACCAGGCAATGGGATGAAGAACTCGACAACGCTGTATTGTTCAATCTGGGAGGTGGGCAAGCGAACTGGAGCTCTCTGATGGTGCTGCTCAAAGCGGTGCATGAAGGGCAGACTGCTGGTCTTGTGTATCCTGACAACGTCGGGGGTCTTTGTGCTGCTGCAGTAGGTGCTTCTAGAATGGTTCTCAGCCTCCGTAGAGCTCCTTGGGCCGACGTGGAGACTGCCCTGGACTTCTACAAAAGGGCCGTAGTCGACAGTCGTGCACGCCGAGCCTGGACGTGGGTCTGATCGAGAGCGTTTTGTACCTAACCTTCCATGCACCCGTGAGCAGCCGGATGGAACATTGGGAACAGAGCTAGCTTGTGATGCTTGAGACGGGTAGATCAGGACAAACCTAAGTGAATTTGGCGATCAGGGAGCAAGACACAGTCGGCAGTGCTGCTGATACCGGGGAGATGCCCTGAACGTTGAAAGAAGTGGCGCTTAGAATACTGTACAGACGTCGAGACTCCGGCCTATGACAATCATGCATTTGGATCACTGCCTAATGTTCAGCTTCTTGTCGCCTGAAGAACACCTTGGAGGTATCAACTCATTTGTGGACGCCGGCGTCGTCACTCAGGCAGGCGTGTATCTGCGCTCACACCTTCCACGATCACCTGCTCGGTACCTGCTCCAGATTTGAGCGTAAACACTCCGCTCCAGCTCTTCTTTGCGTTCTCTCTGGACATTCCACTTCGCACTGCAACAAACGACTCGCTACCATCAGTTAGATACCGGTACAACACAAAATGTTTCAAGTCAGCGGCATCACGTTGATCGCCGGTGCCATGATGGCGGCATGTTTGGGCTTCCTACTGCGCCACTGCTGTGAGCGATTGAAAGCGAGTGCTCCCAGTGTATTCCGGAAGTGACGTGCTAACAGATCTCTCAGTTTCGGCTTCCGAGAGTGCACCTTTTCCGTACCAGAGTGCCTCGCACCTCATCAGCTCTCCTCAACCTCCCTCCAGAGCTCCGCAACCGGATCTGGGAAGAAGCCTTGGTCTCCAAAAAGGGCTCTACCTCTATTGCGATCAACAAACATACCTGGGCTCAACCTCTGCTACTGCGAACGTGCAAGCAAATCCGGAAAGAAGCAGGACCAATGTACTACAGCCTCAATACATTTGCCATTGTTCACACCGACCTCGATTTCCGAGTCCACATACGCTTCTGCAAGAGTGCTGCCAAATTTGCCGTGGCTCTCCCACGAATGACTTACTTCGAGGGTGCTGTCGGTCTACCAAGATGGGATTCGTTGATGATTGGCGCTAAAGCAGTTCACGAGGGTGTTATACCTTTTGACTACTACTACACCGGAAAGACCGGGGTACCTGCAGCCGCGGATGGAGTGTTACAGCTTGTGGCGGCCCTGAAAGATGTCAAGTGGGACAAGGTGCAGTATGCACTGGATATGTACAAGTGGTCGATCGTGAGAGTCGGACCAGTCGGTACCGGGTGGCTCTGGGCCTGAAATGAGTCCAGCTATCTGTGGCTGGCATCGCATTGCTCGAGTGCATGGCGCCAGTCATTACCTCAATGTTCTGTTAGAAAATTGTATTGTGTAACATAATTTTGCAGTCCTGGGTCTGAAGCGAGCATCTTCACATGCCAATGTGAACTTTCAGCAAGCCCAGTGGTCCGAGCTCCAGGCTTCCATGCAAACGGCTGCTGTCACATCACCTCCGCAATACTTTCGATTCTCTTACAACATCACTACCTTCTCACACCGTCGGGGACTCTCACGCGATGGCCATCGCCGGCGCTGTACCACACAGCATGCCTTACACATCCACAATCCTCTTGATCGCGGGAGCAATGGCGGTATTGTTCTTGGGCTTCTTGCTGCGCGAGATGTGCGAGCGCTTCGACGTGAGTGTTTCTGAAGGTCCATGAGGTACACCTGCTAACACAATCAGCTCGAGTTCCGAGGCATGTACCGGCGCCCTGCCATCGTACACGTGCAGATCGAGTGCATCCGCAAATCCTCATTCTTCTTGAATCTACCTCCTGAGCTCCGAAACTCGATCTACGAGCACACCCTTGTCTCCCACGAACCCATCAGGATCGGAAAAACGGTGAAGCAGCCGCCTCTGCTCCAGGTATGCAAGCAAATCCGTCGAGAAGCGGGACCTCTCTACTTCCACCAAAACAACTTCCGTGTGGTCCTAACCGACCTTGACTTTACGTCCACCATGCGCCTCTGCCAGCTTGCCAAGCTGTTCCTTTTGGTCTTGCCGACTATAAGCTATTCTGTTACTCGGTCTGATCAGGGGAACTGGGAGAATCTGTTGACGGGAGCCAAGGCGGTGCACGTGGGTCTGATACCACGATCTGGACGTGTTGTGAACGGGACTGGACATGGAGCTGCCGCGATGGGAGCTCTACGGATGGCCCACAAGCTGCGGCGCACGAAGTGGAAGGAGGTCAAGAAATCGTTGGAGGAGTACAAGGAGGTGGTCGTCAGGAGCGGTACCGGGTGGACTTGGGTTTAGCAGGTGAAAAGTGGCGGCGATGGGGTGAAGGCCGACACCTTGCGCGGTCGATGGGCGGGTGCTAGATTGCCTCCTGGGGCTCCGGCATTTGCAGCAGCTGCCGTTCGTTGGAGACGGACACTAATACATGCAGGCCATGACAGCTTCGTGGATCGGGCTGGGTCGACTCCAGATACGCTCGTCGCAGAGCTTGCTACGAGCGTGGCAACATTCGCAACGGCATGATGTATGCTGCAGATGGGAGTTCGGCGGCTATAGAGTTAGTATTCGGGTTGGAACGATGGATCAATAGACACTTCGGCATTGAATTGGATGCAGCTTCATTCGGATGCTACAGATCCTTGGGCATGAAACCTCTCTCAACGCCGTATCGCATGCGCAGTGAAGCATTTGACAACCGTGTCACCATTTCCATGTCCACGCTCAAAACCCTGCACAAATTGTTAGCCATACCCCTACTCCGTCAATCACCACACCAAATACTCACGCAGCGCAGTGAAGAACCACCGGTTCTTCCCACTCTGGTACCGCTCCTCCAACGCCTTCTTCACCGTCTTCTTCGCCTCCTCCCTCTGACTGACCTCCCCGAAAGTCTCGTTCGTAACCACACCCTTCAGTCCCTCCAACTCCAGCGTGTACCGTGTGGGCATGATGTGGTTGTAGTTGACAACCTTGATGAACGGCTTGACCTTGCTGCGCTTCGCGGCGCGGGCCTTGGACATGCGGCGTGTGACTTGCGAGGGGTAGCGCTCGATGCCTGCTACGAGGGCGTGGGGGAAGGGATGGGCTTTGCTGCCATTGTCCTGCGGTTGGATGATGACGACTTTCTTTCCGGCGTAGCGTCCGCGAGTGATGATGGCCTGGGAGGGGATGTGTCAGGTGGTGGAGGGGAGGACTGAGAGGTTAGAGAGGGTGTTTGCGTACCACACGGCCGACCTTGAGGACTGCGGAATTGTCAGCTTATTACGTTGGCAGCATTCTGGCCGTACGTACACTTCACCATGGCTGTGTTGCGTGCGGTGTCGAGGTGTCGCAGCGTTGATCGAGACTTGACGTCGTTCGCGAACGAAATCCGTCGAAGGTGCGCTTGGCTTGGCACTGCACAGCGGGCGATCCCGTCCTCCGTTAGCGCAGCCGAGTGTTGACATCTCTGTTTACCTGGTCGCGACTCGCTCGAAACAAGACCAAGACTCGACGGAAGAAGCTGCTCTGCTCTGCTCTACACCGCTACCACCACACTACACTCTGCTACATCAATCGCTGGAGAATCGCACCGAGCAGGACTACAATGCAATCGTCTCCCTCAACTACTGGCAGACACTAAGCGGCATTCTGCGCATTCAGCATTCCAGTCGTCGGCTCGACTTGTCGCCAGCCTACACACGCACCGCCATGGCGGGCATCGAGCGGGAAGCTTCTCGCGACCGCGACATCGGTGGGCGACATCAGCATTCCTTCTCACATGACGGGCGGTCGAGCGTGCCGATGTGAGTACAATCGCCTTGTGCGACAGAAACAATATTTCTGCAATTGAGTGTTATATATGTAAACATGCAGCTACTGACGAGCATCAAACGCAGGTGGGACTCTTCCGATCCCGAGCGCGCACCACCACCACTTCCATTTCCGCCTGGCGCGAACAGCCCGACCACGAAAGGGAACACATCCGCCGGTATTGCCGCGGCTGCTAAGCAGATTGTCGAGCGAGCGCGTGAGAGCGCACCACTATCTTCTTACACATCGAATCAGACACCGCAAGGGTCTCCAGAGAGGTCACTCGTGAAAGGCGCGCACCACAAGCGTCTGCAATCGCTACAGACTGGCAGCGTGAAAGATCTGAGGAGTTATCTGGATGGCAGTCGTTCGCCCGAGAGATCGCCCGAGCGGCCGGCATCGCGAGCAGGATCTTACTTCAGCAGGCAGGAAAGCAAGGAGGACATTTCGGTGCCTGGTGAGAGGTCTGTGACTCCTACGCCTGCGCCCAAGGATCCCATGAAGGAGACGCCTTCTTTGCGACCAACGACGCGCAATGCGCCCAGAAGCATACTCAGCGAGAACACACCGCCTTCCAGCACTATGTTGGCTCTCCAGACCATGTATGTCCCGGACGAGCCGCTTCACGACATCACCAATGGACCGAGTACGCCCTCTCCCATGCGGACGAGCACACACTACGACTTCTCCAGTCAATTATTAAACCTCACCACAATCGCGACCAACCTCCAGAAAGAGATGTCAGGACTCAGCAGGCGCAGCAAAGATAATGCCACAGACCTCATCAGTCTCAAAGAAGCCACCAACCAGCGCGACGAGGACATCCGCAAGAGTCTACGTGAACTGGCGAACGTAATGGGCAACGCGAACAACCTGCTCGGCCCACCACCTGCACCAGGAGCCCTGCCTCGAACAGCTAGTAGCTACAGCTTCCTAGACAGCAAAGGCTTCAACTCACCACCCTCAGCATCCAAATCCTGGTCCGTACCACGCGCCGCGAGCGCCCACAGCTTCCTCGAAGATGTTGGCAGAGTAGGCTCGCCCTCTCCTTACTCCGTGGAAGGCGCAGCAAGCGTCGCCATGCTCGAGAAGATCATCCGCGAGATGGTTACCAAAGAAGGCCAGGAACGATTGCTCTCCACTCTGTCTGAGATGCACGAGAAGAGCCATATCGATAATGCCGAGGCTGCCAAGCGGTTGAAGGAGCTCTCCGAGTTTATAAAGGAGAAGTCGGAATCCCAGGCTCTGGTTGCGATGCCGAAAGATGGGCCTCCTAAGCTGGAGCTCAACTTCGACTCGCCTGCGCGTTTGGCGAAGATTACTCGTGAGGGAGCCACGGAGGAGAAAGTTGTGGTGGACGAGGAGGTTAGGGATATGCTTAAGCGGATCAAGGAGTCTGTTGCGCATTCTGGGGGTTCGACGAATGAGGTCAAGGGTTTGGTACGCGATTTACGCGGCGAGGTTCTGGGGATGGGGAGGGAGCTTGGTCGGAAGTTGGATCAGGTGAGCGAGACGCAACTCAATAGCACGCTTGACAAGTCGATAGGAGATGGCCAGGGTCAAGAGCAGGCTGAGGAGGTGCAGCGTATAGTCGAAGAAGGCATGGCGGAATTGAAGGAGCATCTTTCGGGTCTCATGAAGCAGCGCGCTGAGCAGGATGATGATACTTTCCGGCAGCTATCGACGGCAAGGGAGGGGGCTAGTGGGGAGGAGGTGTTTGCTGTTGTCAAGCATGCTTTGGCTGAGCATGGGAATCTTGTTGGTAAGAGGGAGGTGGATGTGGCGGAGGTGCAGCCGGGCTTGGATAAGGAGGGTGTGCTTGATGCTGTCAAGGAGGGTTTGAAGGATTTCGAGCCGAACATTGAGTTGCAGCAGTTTGGGCTTGAGCGTGATGAGATTCTGGCAGTGTTGAAGGAGGGTCTGGCCGAGTATCAGAATGAACGAGCCGAGCCAGCTTCTGCTCCGATCGACAAGGGGGAGATTTTCGAGGTCATGCAGGAGGCTCTCAAGGATTTCGAACCGCCTTTCCCGGCCCAGGCTATGGAGCAGATGAAGATGGATATTCTGGAGAATGTCCGACAAGCACTTGCTGAGCATCAGCCTATCGTCTCTGCTGCTCCCATGGACACTGAAGCGGTCCACGCCGCTGTCACGGAGGCAGTCAAGGAAGGTCTTGTGAATCATGGCCCTGCCGCACCACGAGAAATCGAGATAAGCCGCGATGATCTGTTTGATGCTGTCAAAGCTAGCTTGGACGGGTCCGCGATACCTTTTGGTGGGTTTGGAGAGCAGCTGCTGCAGCGGATGCATGAGTTGATTGATAATATGCGGACCGAGTTCCAGCAGTACTCTGCTGCCAATGGACGGGATACCGAGCAAGTCCTTGATGCTGTGAAGGATGGCTTGGAGTCTTTGCGGGCGGAGATCGAGACGTATGTTGATCGGGCTCAGGACGTGACGGGCAAGGACGAAATTCTGGATACTGTCAAGGGCGGTCTGGAGCAGCTGAGAGGTGATGTGCAGGGTTTTTGTGCACAGGGTCCGGCGCATGATAATGGGAAGGCGGATCTGCTGGCGTATATCCAGAAGGAGTTTGAGCATTTGCATGAGACGATTGGAAGTCGCGATATGGTTGATGAGGGCGATGAGTCGAGGTCGAATCAGATGGCTGAGGTTCTCCGGGCGGTGAATGAAGGGATGGAGAGTCTGAAGGTGCAGATTGATGAGAAGGATCGCGGCGAGATGGAGATTGATTTCCCCACTGACGAGATCCATGATGCGATGAAGGAGGAGTTCAAGCAGTTGCAGACGACGTTGTTGAATGCGCATGCGTCTGATAAGGGGGAGTTGATTGAGACTATCCAGGATAGTATGGGGGCTTTGCACTCCAAGCTTGGCGACAGTGATAGAAGTACGCTGTCTGGCGGTGCTGGGGAGGAGATCATCGGCGAGTTGCACCAGGAGTTCGACACGCTGAGGGAGACGCTGCAGACTATTATCGCGCAGTCGGAGAAGGAGGCTGTGCTTGATGGCGTGAAGATTGCGGTGGAGGATTTGCGGACTCAGCTTTCGGCTGATAATACTGAGACTTCTGCTGAGATGCTTGGGGCTGTGAGGGAAGAGCTGGAGAAGTTCAAGGAGACTATGGCGAGTTCCATTGTGCTTGGTGGTGCGGTGGGGGCGGCTGGTGCTAGTGCGAGTATGGATCATACTGAGGCGCTTGAGCATATTCGCGGTAGTCTGGAGGAGCTGAAGGACACTACTGCTGCTCGCAGCACGCCTGAGGGTGCTATTCCTACGGAACTTCTGGAGGCCATGCGCGGCGAGTTTGAGAATTTGCGCACCTCCATTGCGGCGAGTGTTGTGCACAGTGGCTCTAATGAGGAGGTCCTGGACGCCATCCGACTGGGTCTGGATGACCTGGGGAGCCACGTTGAGCGCAAGCTGGATAGTCCGGATCGAAACCAGGCACAGCAGAGCGAGATGCTAGATGCTATCAACGAGGGCCTGGAGAGCTTGCGCAGTGATGTTGTGAGAACCCTCGACAAGCCTTTGGATATGACTGTCAACTACGAGATCCTGGACACGCTCAAGGAGGGCTTGACTGGGCTGCGAGCGGACATCGACTCACTGAAGTCGGAGAAGTTCGACCGCCCGGAGACGCCTAAAGGCGGTGAGATCGTGCTTGCTGAGCCTATTGTTGGCGAAGGGCTGTCGCGCGAGATTATTGAGGAGGCTGCGGATATACCGGCTGCGCCTTTTGCTCCTGAGACGATGAAGAGGGCGGATCTGGAGAAGATGGAGGTCTTGCTTGCTCAGCTGCAGATCAAAGTCGAGGCTATGGATGCTACGATTCAGGAGTTTCCGATGTCTCAGCCATCGCAACCTATCGAGGGCTTGGCCATGAAGGAGGATCTTGGTGCTATCGAGTCTATGATCCGGGAGGTACAAGATAACGTGATCACCTTGGCGGCTCGGGAGATAACAGCCAATGCTCCTGAAGGCGGTGCTAGGAAGGAGGACACCGATGCCATCGAGACGCTACTTCGAAACGCCAAGGCTCAGCTCGACGATCTGGCATTACCCGATCCTGCCACTGTTGCGAGCAGGGAGCATCTCGACGCTATTGAGGCTGTCGTCAGACTGTCCAATGAAGCTATCGAGGGACTGGCGGATAAGCTGGAGAACTCGGCAGCTTCCAAAGCAGATGTCGCTGTTGTTGAGGTCCTTGCCCAAGACGTCAAGACAGCGTTGGAGGAGCTTAAGGAGAGCATGCCTTCTGCCTCGTCCGACGAGGAGAAGCCTGAGCTTATGACTAAGGCTGATCTGGATGTTCTTGGTATTATCTGCACAGAGATCAAGGAGCGTGTCAACGAGGTGGCTTTGCCGAATCCGGAAGACCTGCCTAGCAAGTCGGACATTGAGCAGTTGCAGGGTCTCATCACTGACTTCCGCGAAAGCCACGACAAGCTGAGGGATAGCTACGAGACTGATATCGCTGTGACTGCAAAGGCCTTCGATGACCGGAAGCAAGAGTTTGACACCACCGTGGAGCAGATCACGAGCATCAAGGACGTGCTCTCCGAGCTCAAGGACGACCTCATGCTGAAGATGAGCGACGGCGAGTCTGGCATCAACACGCTTGGCGAGACGCTGAAGGTGTTGGAGGAGAAAGCCGGCGGCAACGAGCCAGTCATTGCCGAGGTGAAGGAGGTCATGGAGGCACTGATTCGCGAGTTCGAGCGTACTCATGGCTCCCTCGAGGCGATCAAAGTTGATCAGCAGCAGTCAGCCGAGACTGCGTTTGAGAAGCAAGCTGAGCACAAGGATGCCATGGTCGCCGAGCTCGGCGAGAAGCTGGATGGGCTGTTCGACGGCATCATGTCGAAATACGATGATGCTCAGCATGCCGCTGAGGAGAAGGCCAGGGTGATGGAGGAGAAGTCTGCTGCGCAAGCAGAGCTTCTCGAAGGCACAAAGGTCATGGCTGATGATCTGAGGCTTTCGATCGACACGCTCGGCACTGCTTTGACCACGTTCACGGCCACCTTCCCGGATCAGATGGACAAGCTTACCGAAGAGTCGAAGACTGTGTTCAACAAGGTCGATGACACGTACAACAAGCTTGACGAAACCCAGGAAGGTCTGAAGTACGAGCACTCCATCACCCGTGACGAGGTCGCCAAAGCACTGATGGCCATCGCTGGGGTACAAGGCGAGCTGACCGAGCACAACCCGCGATTCCTCATGACGCTCAAGGAGGTCCAAGCACTCATCGGACAGCATTACGAGCACTCCCAAAAAGCCTCTCAGGTGGCCGAGCAACAGCATCAAGCTGTACGTGAATTGCAGGATCAAATGAGGGCTGGCTTCGAGGACACCAAGACTCGCCACGCCTCGCAAACCGAAGAGCTCAAGACTGCTTTGCCAGCCCTTCTCCCTGCGCCCCCTGCTCCCATCGAGATGCCAGCTCCAGCGGAAACGTACGACGACTCAATGCTGCACGACAAGCTTGATAAGCTGATGGGTCACGCGGAGGACGCGGCCAACCCATCAGCCCAGCTTGAGCGTCTGGATCAGATACATGAGAGGGTCATGGCGACTGCTGCGGAAGTCTCGGCGTTCGTTGCCTCACAAGCCAAGCAAATCACCGAGGAACACGAAAGTAAAGAGCGCGAAACTGAAGAGCTTGCTCTGTTGCTTGAGCGTCGATCCGTGCAGAAAGATGAGCTCGAGGCTGATATCGAAGTTCTGGGCGAGGAGAAGCATACGCTGCGTGAGGCTGTAGAGGCGCTCAAGGCAGAGAAGGAGATGCTCGCTGCGCAGAAGTCCCGCATGAACGCCGACGTGTCTTCGCTGGAGACTGCTCTTCGCATCCGCCGAGAGGAACTGCATGAGATGGACCGCAAGGCCGAGATGATTGAGCGCCGCATGCTCGAAGGTGTCATGAACCAATCTCGCATGCTTCTGCTCACCAAAGGTGCTAAATCGGCTCCGGTCAAGAAGCAACAGGGCCGTGATCTGCGTGTGCCGAGCAATGCTTCCGCCATCTCTGCGCAGACAGTGACTTCGACCGTGCCACCACTCAAGGCCAATCACGCACTGGCAATGAAGACACGTCCCTCGGTCCTGCGCAACAGCGGCATGCCGAACAGCAACGAGCGACGTATCATGTCACTCAACCAGATCACCCATAACGTGCCTACTGGCGCCCAGGCCTTCTCTGCAACGCCCAGCCTCGCCTCCAACAGCTCGCAGCGCATCCAGCGCAGCCACTCGGTCAAGACACAGCAGTTCCCGCGCAAGGGTTCATGGGCCGGCAAGCGAAACCTCAGCATGACTAGTCACAACAAGGAGAATGAGACTCTGTCGGAGGAAAGTGAGGACGAGCTGTCTCGACCCGAATCTCGCGACTTCGCTCGTCAGAGTTTCGGTAGCGATGCAGGGACGGAGCGTCGCACCAGCTTTGTGAGTGCTGCCGAGAGCGGCATGACATATGGCGATGGCAGTTCTGAAGGTGTCACGCCGTACACGGAGGATGGGAGGCGGATCAGCTATGGGAATAGCGACCTATCCTACGGCACTGGCTCCTACATGACAGGCTCCGACCTCGATGGCCGCGATAGCCTCGCGAGTTCGTCGCATGGTGTGCTCGGCGTGCATGAGGAGCAGTCTGGAGAGGATGAGGTGCACGACCAGCCGTTGCAGATTGAGAGTGTGCCTGCCCAACAGGATCATGCGGAGCTCAAGAGGCATTTCGCACCACCAAGTGATAGTGGGCTTGGTACGGATTTGCCGACTGCGGCGTTGACGGATAGCGAGTACTTTGGTCGTGATTGAAGTTGGAAAGAAGGTTCAGGTTGAAGATTCACACATGAGCGTTTTCACGGGTCGTTTTGGCGCACAATGCTGGATTGAAGCGCTGGAGCGCTATGACTTGTTTTGTTTGAATGGGGTTTGAGTCGTTGGCTGCATTGTATAGCGAACGATCCTGCACATAGTCGTTTGAATACATGATGATCCTATATCGTACACTCCCTCTCAGTTCTTACAGCTTCGCCTTGATTTTCGACCCTTCTCCAGTCTTGAAGTATTCCTTGACTGCTTCCTTGGCTTTGCCAACAACACTGGCGTCCTCGATGGTGGACGGATATGATGGTTCCTTCTCGAAGTCGCCCTCAACAGCGTTCTCCAGTATCTCCTTCAGCGTTCTGCGTAAAGTCTTGCCTGATCGCGTTTTTGGTATGATACCCGGTGCTGCAATGAAACCTGCGAGATTTGCAATAGGCCCAATTGAGTGCCTGAGCCTGGCATTGAGGTCTTTGAGTAGATCAGACGGCGGATCCGCAATGCCTATGAACGCGAATGGGACATGTCCCTTCATATGATCCGGTATGCCCACCACGGCTGCTTCATTGATGTCCGGATGTGAGGTGATTGCTTGTTCGATAGCGCCGGTGCTCAATCGGTGCGCGGCAACGTTGATGATATCGTCGGCTCTCGACATAACATGCACGTAGCCGTCCTCGTCGATCATGCCAGCGTCGCCTGTGTCAATCCATTTACCGTCGAAACGCTTGAGGTAGCCTCGATAGAATCTTTCTTCGTCGTTCCAGAGTGTTGTTAGTCCAGTGGGTGCGAATGGAATGCCAAGGACTATGTTGCCCATGTTGCCTTTTGGTATCTCTTTACCTTCATCATCGACGATGCGTACATCGAAACCAGGTGCTGGCTTGCCTGCCGAACCAGCCTTGACAGGTAGAGGTGCATGCCACGTATGGTCGTCAAACCGACTTGCCACGCCAGGCAATAATGCCAGGCCCGTCATGGGAGAGCCTGACTCGGAGGACCACCAGTTGTCGATGACCGTCGCTTGATTAGCACAATGCTTGGCAAGCAGCTCTTGATACATAGAGACGATAGCCGGCTCTGAGCGCTCGCCAGCCAAGAACAATGCTCGCAGACTCTTTAGACCTCCGGCCTTGCCTCGCTTCTCGAACAGATTGTTCTTGGGGTCCTCTTTGCGAATAGCTCGTAGTGCTGTGGGCGCAGTGAACATCGAATTGACCTTGTACTCCTCGACGATTCGCCAGAAAGTGTCGGCATCCGGAGTACCGACTGGCTTGCCCTCGAATAGCACTGTTGTTGCGCCTGCGAGCAGTGGTGCGTATATGATGTAGCTATGGCCCACAACCCAACCAATGTCACTTGCAGTGAACAGGACATCACCGGGCCCACGTATGCCGAAGATGTATCGTACGCTCAAATTTAAGCCTACTGCGTGGCCACCAGCTTCGCGAAGCACGCCTTTGGGCAAGCCAGTTGTGCCTGGTCTCATTAGTATAGTATAAGCTCAAGGGAGCACTTATACTCACCACTGGTGTAGATAATGTACAGTCCATCACTACTTTTGATGGGAACATTCTCTGCCGTCAACCCTTCATCTTTTGCAGACTTGACGAGGGCCTGCCACTCCCGTTCGTCCTCCCGCACGTCTTCCCATCGACTCTGCTCCCGTTGCCATATCAGCACCCTGCTTGGCTTATGCGACGACTGATCCACAGCTCCTCTAACCATTGGCTTATACGGTTGTGCACCTTTCGCGCCCTCAATCCCACAGCTCGCCGTCAGAATCACCTTGGGATTGCTCGCCTCAATACGCTGGGCTAGAGACGCTGCGCTAAATCCACCAAATACCACAGCGTGTAAAGCACCAATGCGGACCGTGGCAAGTATTCCTATCAGAGCTGCAGGTATCATAGGCATGTATACCAGAACTGTATCTCCCTTCTTCACACCTTCTTTCCGCAACACACCAGCTAGCGTGGCCACCTCGTGCTGCAGCTCCGCGTAGCTGATCTTCTGCTTACTATTCGATACCGGGCTGTCCCAGATGATCGCCGTATTGTCGCCATGACCTGCTTCGACATGCCTGTCTATACAATTATACGACGTGCTGATCTCTCCGTCGGGAAACCAGCTCCAACTGGCATGCTCAACGCCAGACTTTAGCTTCCTCGTATGCTTCTTGAAGGCCGTGCTCGGTTTCTTGTGCCATGTCAGTTGTTCCGCCTGGTACGACCAGAACTTTTGAGGGTCATTGATGGACGCTTCGTAGGCCGTGTCTTGTGGGTGGGGAGTCATGGTGGAGAGTGAGGATGTACGAGAGATTATTGAGGGTCTGCGAAGAGACCAGAACCTACATGAGCGTGAGATACCGAAGCCGAGCAAGCGCATCGGGCCAAAGGGTGTTCAGTTCGGAGGGAGGAAGAGACGACCTCTTGGCTGTCAGTCTAGTCAGTCTTCGCCCCGCTTCTCCACACAGGGGGAAGGTGGTTGGGTGGCAGGGGTTGTTGACAGGGGTCCAGACGACAACGACGTCTCTGTGGTCAGATTTCGCACTCTTTGACATACAACAACTTTTGGAGCATCGTTTGGGTAAACGATGCGTTGAGCAAAACCTGCAACACCTGGGGAAAGTGGTGGTGAGGCTACCCCTTGGAGTTTGCAAGCTTCGAATTACACATTGGCTGTGGTGGCGGCACCAGTGCGATTCTGATAGGAAACAGCGTACGAACTGGGACCATACTAAGGGATGATGGAAACCGGGGTTTCTGAAAGCAAGATATGACTATGTTGCTTGAATACTCATTCACTCATGCGGCTACAAACGTGAAATGAGTTATTTTCTTCCACCACCAGAAGAGGAGCCGCCTGTACTGAGGATGCCTAGGGACTCTCGGACTGATCATTCGTACGACGACTACAAGGACAATTTCCAGGCCTCTGCTGGTGCAACCCAGTCAACAAGCCAGTCAGGGGTTATCGGCTGCAGGGTGTAATTCGTATTGAGACCTTCGACAAATGTGTTCTGTCCACAAGTCCCTGGCTCTTTACGCGTCCAGTGATCGTTGCCTCCACCGATACGCTCTTTGATCCACCCCATCCACCTCATGCGGCTGGCCTGGATAACGGGAAAGTGCTTCATCGCCTGGTAAGTAAACATTTCTAGGCTCTGGTCTCCACCCGCATTACAAGACGAAGCAACCCCCTCTTCGAGAAAGTCGATGGGCAGGGCGTCGTCCTCCCCAGCAAGGACAAGGAGCGGACCCGCGAACTTCTTCCCGCCCGCAGCAACCTCCTGCTGCCAATGCTGAGCAATGCTGTTGTTCGTCCACCCGGGTTTTGCAAGCTGATCGAGCGTCACATCAGCAAAAGCTAAACCACCGGTCGCCAGACATCCTTGGGCAGCTTTCAGAACATTGTTCCATCGATCGTAAGATAGAGGTGTCATGCCTGCGAAGTTGTAGTTCGAGAAAGACGTAGTGATGGACGCAATGATGGGAGGCTGAAGGCCAATGACGATCGGGACCCAGAGCGGCCAAGATGCAGGCAGAGTCGAAGCTGCGACTGCGAGAGCTTTGTCCACCAAATCCAGGAGTCGTGTCACCGGAGAGATGGCGATTGTACCGCGGTACCCAGGTACTGGTGACACCGCCTGTCGTTCCGCAAAAGCCCAAGCGACGTTTCCACCCTGAGAATGGCCCATGGTGACGAACGGACCCTCCTTGTCCAGCTGATCTGGGAAGGCTTTCCTTGCTGCTTCGATGGCGTATGCAACGTCGTTGGCGCCGGCCGGGCCAGCAAGCCACTCGTGCGATGACTCTCCATCCGGGCGGGTGGTCACGCCGAGCCCAGCATAGTCGGTAGCGACTACAGCGAAGCCTTCTAAAGCGAGGGAGTACGAGGTCATGAAGTTGTACTGAAGGGACCGGTAATTGCTCGGTGCGCAGTTGACGAAGTAACCAGCTGTCCCGTGCGCCCATACTACCATTGGGAACTTGGCATCTCCAGACCGTGGTTGGTGGCCTCTACCGTGCCCTTCATATCCAGCGGTGGATTGGAAAGGCACGTACGGCCAAAGCACGTAAGCAGAGACTGGCACCGTCGTGCCATTAAGATTCTGCGACGTGTACATGATGCGGGACATCGTTAGGCCGGAAGGCACGGTGTAGTTTGTCAGATCAGTATGTGCTTCGATGCGTAGAAGAGTGCCGGGTTCCATGGAGGTGTTGAAAGTGTCCGGTATGGTATAGAAGTCGTCCAAGGGCGTGTGTGCGAACGATTCGGCCTCAAACTCAGTCCCGAGCTGGACGAGCTGGTGACATTGCTCGTTACAGGTGGTGTTCTGGCCGAGAGATGCAGGAGATGACTGGGCGAAAGAAGAATGGGCAAGCAAAAGAACGGCAAGGCCACGCACATGCGTTTGAGCGATTGGGAGCTTCATTTTGGCGGGACTGAGCGCAAGAGTCGATCAATGTGCGGATATGTGGAGTCTGGAAATGTCCTGCTCTTTATCATGCTTGCTCTAGTCGCTATGATCTTGGCTTCCCTACTTGTCGGACTTGATACGTTTGCACAGGCTTGCTCAGCCCCTACCATCGTTCAGGTGCGAGAATGGTAGAACGGCTTTCCACAATCGTACGTTAGAGTATCTGATATCAAATACTTGTTCGTCGCTTGCTGATCGGTTACCAAGAAAGGTCCACGAATGTACGTCTGGGACACGCTTGGCGGCTTGGCGGCTGCCGGGGCTGAACGAAAACGAAGGTCATTCTCGTTTTCGTATATCTTCATTGCATTATCGCCGTCTACTCCATCTCCCTACTCCGCGATCGCGCCAGGGTCAAGACTCGTAGGGCTACATGTATGAGGCTATTGGTGTTGAAGTGGTCCTCACGCGGCTGAGAGAGCAGTGCGAGATAGCATTGCTCTCTCTGCCTTGCTCTCTGTGCCGCGAACGGCCTCATCGTACGACTTGTCGGCGCAACGGTTGTAGTTTTGGAGTTACCAGAGGAGCGTGTGGGCGAGATGTAAACGATATAAGGGAAGAATGGTGGCCTCTCGACTGCCTCAACATCAAAATCCGAACAGTCTTCCTTACCCGAAGCCAGCAACCTCGAGCCTCCGATCACGATGCTGACAAGCGCATCAGTACTTACTCTCCTGAGTCTCATCGGCTCCCAAGCAGTCGAAGCGACAGCAATCGGTCATCACAGACCACAATCGCCATGCACGAGTTTCATGGTTCAGGTGCCCATAATCGCCCATAACCACATCTTCGACGTTGTGCCCGTCAACAACAACATCGATGCGGTCAATTGGGCTGTCGATCTCGATACATGGAACAAACCTGCTTTCCCGAAACGCATTCTGGAGGACATTACCGTTTCTCGGACTTATGACATATTTGCCACGCTTTGCATTCCTCCTCACGGCAGCAAAGCGTCGACTTTGCAGATTGCGACACACGGCGGTGGCTTCGATAGCCGCTACTGGGACCCCAGTATCGATCCAGATGAGCACTCGTTGGTCAAAGCGGCACTCAATGCCGGCTACAGTACCTTGACGTACGATCGAATCGGCTGTGGTCAGTCCTCCAAACCGAACGCATACACGGATATGCAACACACCACAGAGGTCGAAGTCCTGCGCGTCTTAACCGAGAAGGTTCGTGATGGGACAATCCAGGAACTCGCATCGAGGTCGCATCGTCCAATGGGTCCGCCTATCACTTTCGACAAGATCATCCACGTCGGCCACAGCATGGGCAGTATCATCTCCTACGCATTGACCTCTTTGTATCCCAACGCCTCGGATGCAGTAATCTTGACCGGATTCATAGTATCTTCACAAGTCTTCAACGGCAGGACAACCGCTGGAGGGCGTGAATACGCACCCGAGAACGACCCCAAATTGTTCGCCAATCACTCCTCTGGCTACATCGTCATTGGCAATCCCATCGCTTTCCAGACTGGCTTCTTCTCGAGTCTGACCAACGAAACCACCAACATTGGTGGCTTCAAGCAAGAGGCCCTGGACTATGCTTTCTCCGTCCGTCAGCCTGAAAGTGTGGTAGAGATGGGTTCGGGTGTTACCCTCGTCCTTTCACATCCGATCGCGCCGCAATTTACCGGTCCGGTGCAAATTGTAAGAGACTTACTAGTAGTAGGGTTCGATAAATAAGAGACACGTGCTAACTACTGTACCCTTCTAGGTCCTTGGGGAATTCGACTTCATCGTTTGCCGCGGAGACTGCAAGGGAACATACAACATGACGGATGTGGAGAGCATGTTCCCCGTGGCGAAAGATGTGAGTGTGCATCTGCAGCCGGGCACTGGGCATGGTCTACCACTGCACAACAATGCCACGCTGGGTTTTAAGGCTTCTCTTGACTGGCTGAGTAGCCAAGGCTTTTGAGGTCGAACGACTCCCGAAGTCTCCTGGAGACAGACTGGAGCAGGTGGAAGAGAGGGGTGACGTGTACTCGCGAATCATTAATGCCCAGTTTGGAAATGCTTGTAGCCTCTTGCTACTACCTTCGTCAGCCAATGTGGGTTTACTGATGGATGCATTCAGTCTTGTGCCTCCTAGCTACACCTGCATGTAAATCGCGCTCATCTCGTAAACATTCGGTTCGGCTGCCAACGGATCCCTTCTATGGTGTACTGGTGTTCAAGCTTCATCAACGCCTGGTACGAGTGACACGAACAATAGGTCGAGGTGCGATGTAAGGTCGTAAAGGTTTCGTTCAATGTTATCGGTCAACCAGCCCATACATATGTACAACCAAGACTGTTCAAGCTGTTCAAGCCTGTTCAAGCCTGTTCAAGCCTGTTCAAGCCTGTTCAAGCCTGTTTAAGCCGATGTTGGTCCGCAGACTCTACTCCGTCCCGCTAACGCCTGCTGAAAAGGTTTCATGTCGTGCCTCGTTCAGAGCTGCCATTTGTCAGCGTCGTGCCAACGAGCTCATTACTCCAAATTGATGCTGGGAGCAATTGTAGGATCAAGCCGTATGGTCGTCAGGATCAAATCGAGACCGATGTTGGGCGCAATTGTGGGACTTACGGTGAGGTCTCCGAGGTCAATGTTTCCAACGGAGTTGCTCGAGCCGGCGCCTACAACCATGTTAGTAATATGACTTGCGCGGAAAGAGTTCAAGGGAATATACCATCGCCAACAGAGTTGCCGTTACCAGCAGAGTTGCCAGAGCCTGAGCCGTTTCCACTGCCATCCGCAGAGGCGCTGTTGCCAGAGCCGGGGTTTGCTGATCCGTCACCGTTTCCATTGGCGGTCGCGCTGTAGATGGTGTCAGCTTCGAATAATCAGAGCAGGCGAACTTTGGTTATATACCTGTTGCAGTTTCCATTGCCGGTGATACTGCCCAACAGGCCGGCTACGGCACCGCAGCTTGTCGACGAGGTCGCCGGGGCTGCAGCGGCAACAGCATTGGGTGCTGGGATGGCGACCGCCGTGGAGAGGACCGCCGACGCGAGGATTGTGACGAAGACGGAGGCACGCATATTGAGGATGTGTTGGTTGGTGTTGTTGGTGATTATTGATGAATCGTGTAGCTGATGCTGATAGTTGTTGTAGGAGCGAGACTTGACTGAAGTAAGTGGTACTGTGAAGATGATGAACAAGAAACAACAAACACAACGCGAATGCCCAACCTTATACCCTTCGTATACACGGCCTCGAAACACTGCTACCACTCAAGGATCGACCGATGCTCATTACACGTTGCGCTACCAACACGCGGACTCATGTTGGCTGCAGGTTCTCAAGCATAGCTTCCTCTCGTGCCTTTCCAGGAGCGGGATGATCGAGCACGTTGCTTTCCAAATTGTTATAGCCGAGCAATCACATCAATCGAAACGGTGTGGTAGTCAGCTTGAATCGTGCATCTCCACTGCTAGTAGCAAAGCCACTGATGAGGTGGGTCCGTAGAATGGATCGACATGATGCAAGAGGCTCAAAGGTTCAGCCACGCTAACATGTTGTTCCAAACTTGTTGCATTTCCGTGCTTTGGCCGTTGAGCTTGTATACACTTCTAGGCGGCAGTCGAAGGGTAAGCAAATGATCCAGACGAATCTACAGTTCCGGCGACTGCATCAAAAGCCTCACGGTCGTATTTCCGCGAATTATTGTCTCTTGTAGAAGGTACGACGAACTGTGCGTTTGACGCCGAGTCTCCGGTGTTGCGGTTCCGGGGAAAGGGAGACAAGGCGAGGCTTGTGGTTAATAAAGTTGTCGGATGCTTATACAGTCGTCGATCATTGCGCGATCAAGTCAGGTACAGGAGATGGTAATCCGGAAAGGGTCGAAGCCGTCACGAGCGCGCCGATCGTGGTTTCCAGGAATGGGTTTGCCACGGCGTTTGTTAGTGCGGATCTCATCCCCTTCTCAACGACCACTTGTTGCAAGATCTCCTTCTGGTATTTACCGCCTCCGAAGTTCTTTTAACGTTGGAGTGATGTTCGCGGCGAGCGCGGGAGTCCGCCTTGGCGCTTTCGGGTGGCTCCGCATGATCGACGACGAGGAGTTCTTTTCGACACTATCTCTCCAACACCACGATGCGCAAGATGTCCGTTTTTCGTCGCGTGGCGTGTAGCTGGCATGGTACCGAATACATGTGCGGGCCATTATGGCACTCCAAAGACGATGCAGACGCCTGGTGATCGGCCGAAGTGCCCTGACTGACGGAAGCAAGAGGAGACAGTACATTGGCAGAACGATCAGAACGATAGTGTAGCCATCGGAGCTCGAGCAGAGGTGTGACGCAGCGCATGAGCATGGTGAACGAATACTTCTATCGTTAACAGGCTTGGATAGACGTGTGAGCCTGAATTCGACTGTTTCAGTAGGCACACAAGCTGTAAGAATTGGTTTGCGAGGACTATTCCATATGAATGGTTGATTGCGCCCTCCGCCTCGATACCAGTCTTCGAGCGCTGTGTATACAGCTCGCCAACGAGGACATCTGCCCAACGTAAGAATGGTGGTTCCGTGCATACTTACGCAGACTCTGCCTGCTCAACTACCTTTCGGGCTCATCAAGTAAGGACTCTATTTGGTATGTTGGATTTGGTGGACGCGAAGGATTTGACTGATCGGTGGAGCTCTTCACCTCTCGGTTCATGTCCTCTCGGAGAGTCTGCGCCTGCGATCTGAAAGTTCTCAGCAATGGATTGTTCGCAAGCTCAGGTGACAGATCGTCTGCCGGTTCAGTCCCGCTGGTGATAATTCCCGATTGTGTCGGCGCATCGCCATTGCTGCCGACAAGAAGTAGTAACGAACTGACAAAAAGCTCCTTCAGATACGCAAAGCTAAAGCCGTCGGTGAGTCTCGACATCACCGGGCATATCTCACTTGGAAAGGCAACACGGTCTGTGTCGGTGATCTTCCTGCGCCAGTGGTAGCAGTACGCTAGTCGCTCTTCTTCGGTCGGCAGCTGGAAGTGATACTTGCGGTCAAAGCGGCTCGGTCGTTTGGTGACCGCAGGATCCAGCTGGTCAAGATGGTTGGTAGAGCCAATCATCAGGATACCATCGTTGTCACTCAGGCCATCCACCTCATTCAGGAAGTAACTCCGGGTACTATCTCCAACGAGGCTGTCCAGATCCTCGAGGACCAGAAGACAAGGCGCAGTGCGACGCGCCTTCTTGAAGATCTGCTGCATCGACCATTTGGGTCCCGCACATGCGTCAAGCGACTTGACGTACAGAGCAGGGATGGGTGGTGCTCGAGCGGCAAGTGATTTCATCAACGTCTTGATGAAGAGCGTCTTCCCAACTCCTGGAACGCCGTGAAAGATGATGCCGCGCTTCCAGGAAACTTTAGCCCTCCGGTAAAGGTCGCGATTGTCGAAGAAGCCCATAACGTCTTGATTGAGTTTGTCCTTGATATCTGGACTGACGATCACGTCTTCCCACGACGTTGTATCAACCGATGCGAAGAGTGCACTGTCCTTGGCCCATCTGGCATTGTCGAAGACCCAAATTTGCTTGTGAGCTTCACTGGTCCACTCACCGCAAGCTGAGAGAAGACCGTCTATCTTCGGATGATGGGCTTCATGTTGCCTCTCAGGAGTCAATACGTACAGAAATCTATCAACTTGGGCAATCCTATTCAGGTACGCCAGCTCATACACCGTGAATTCCGTTTGGTCCCACGTGAGCATCCAGAGACCGAACGTCGTGACATCTTCGAGTGCCCCTGCCTGTCCGTCGACCCGAGAAGCGGGTGCCCGGTACACCCGGGTAGCATCGTGGCCATCTCCAACAACAGGCGTCGCTATGGCATGGCCAGCTGCTGCGTAACGCAGGAGGTCACAGAACGTTGGACTTGTACGGGTGACATGGTAGCGCGGGTAGGCTTCGCGGAGCTTATCCTGAACGTGGGAAGCTGTCTCCTTTCTCTGACCGCTTTTGTGCTCTCTCCATAGCCCGAACGCATGTTCATGTGAGGGCGAAGGAAATTCCATAGCGTGATTGTCGAGCGATGGGATTGGGTTTGTGGTGGCCGCCAGTATCTAACTGGAGGTCTGTAGTGATAGGGACAGAAACCCGGAGACTCACGTATGTCTGAAAACAGCGCCCGTGTAGCAATCACATACGATTAGTATGCCCGAAGTAGCAAAGAGCTCAAGGACGCATTGACTATCGACATGGGAAGGACAAGAAGAGAATCCTTGCACCGGCTAAAGCTTAGCAAGCGGCATACTGTTACACCAACAACTCTTCGTTTCGGGGAATTCAATATAGATGCGAAAGGTACATGTAGGACTCGAGAGGTGTTGTTAGGCCTCGACTGGACGCACCAATAGGAGCCCGACAAACACTTACCTAATACAGCATCTACCTCACCTCAGCTCTTCTAGACCCTATCGCATATTGCGACAACATTGTATCATCCTGGTCCATACGCACACGTTAGCACCCGATGCGCTGGTCTGCCCCGCCCTGCCTTCTCCTCTATTCTAGCTCCTCCGCTCAACAACGGAAAACGAAGAACACGGGCACCACAAAAATCGACGTTGAAGGAGAACGGCACTTTGACAACCAGCAACGAAGCCGCGAGACACGTGCGGAATAGTCACTGTAAACGAGGAGCGTACTGGACCGGTCTGCAGCTCGCACGTACACCCCGCGCCGCTCATGTACAGAAGCACTCGTGCGGCTATCGACGTAGGATTTCACTGTGCAGTGGCCTCCTTTGATTTATTGCTTGCGATTGCTTAGCCGCCCTCGAAGCATCTTGCCGGCTCCTACCGCCTCCACTCCCTGTCCGACTTGGCTGATTTCTTCTCGTCCTCATACCCGCCTCCCCATAATCCCCATGGCTCAGCTTGGGTGGAGCCTGGAGAAGCTCAGGGTGTCTGTGACCGAACGCATGTGGCGTGCGTCTTCATATGATACCAACTGTTGGTTTGTCCCATTGCGCTCAAAGAGCTAATCGAGCGAGCAGGTATGTGAGATGACCATGCGCCAAGGCCGACAGGCATAGCGTCTGGAAGTGCTCGCGAGGTCTTGGCAAGCTGAGTTCACTCTATAGCGATACAGTCCAGCAATATCGCCGCTTTCACCGCATTACCTACCCTCGCCTCGAAAAACATCAAAGCAGAGAACTCTTTGAACCCTTCGACGATACTTTCCGTGTCTGAGGTGCATACATCTGTTCTCGTACTAATTAGCC
This sequence comes from Elasticomyces elasticus, assembly GCA_035926095.1. Classification (NCBI taxonomy): domain Eukaryota; kingdom Fungi; phylum Ascomycota; class Dothideomycetes; order Mycosphaerellales; family Teratosphaeriaceae; genus Elasticomyces; species Elasticomyces elasticus. The sequence goes on from JAVRQT010000002.1 coordinate 1,598,816, forward strand.
AAGCGCCCCGAAGTGCTCAAGTTGGTGCCCGACCGAGCTAGTATATACATCACAAACTGACACACCACCCTGCAGTAGCTCGTGCATTGAGGGCCTATGCACACGCCCGAGAACATTAACATCCGAGTCCAAGAAGATGCAGCTTCGGCCGCTAATATACGCGGATCGCTGATGAGCCTGAAATGACCGCCGGGCGGTAAGAGCAGTCCTTTCCAAAGCACGCGATGGCTAAAGAGTAAAGCACCAAGCAAAGCCCGTCCTATCGAATCCTCCTTCCCACGGTTAATAGAAGCATGCAGCTTGTCCCTGTACCACGCGCAGGCATCCAACAAGTGACTCCACACAGATCCTAGCCCGCGCGGCGCAGTAGCAGCGCCAGTATAGACCGGTAGGGTGGTTACATTGGCTCAACATGACCGAGAGGGCCTGGTCGTAGGTTCCGGAGCATTATAAGTACCTTGATAGCTTCTCTTGTTTCGATTAACTTCCTATAGTCAAGACCTACCAGCAGGTTTCTCCTCTTACATTGATTCATACAAATCTACAATCAACTCCGACAATGAAGCTCACCACCGCGTTCCGTTTTGTTGCGGCTTTCCTGCTTTCGAAAACGTTTGCGGCGCCAGCGGTATAACACAAGATGCATGTCAGTACGTGCTGTCTCAGCTAATGCTAAATGTTAGGGCAAGCAACCTGCTATAGCTACGACCAATTCGCTCGAGGGCTATCCTAAGCTCAGTGGCCTAGATGGCCGGGTCGGTATGGCTAACCTGGACCCGGACGGAGTCTATCGACTGTACCTGGCCAACGGGACCGTCGTCGATGCAGCTCGTGTGACCCTCGCTCAGATCCAGACTTGGGTGGATGTCCGGGCACCGTACCTGTCCGAAGCCGACGCCAATGCCGAGCGAGTCATCTACGGTAGTAGCAACCCTGAAGCCGTACCTGATGCTCAGCTCCTCACACCGTCCGAGGACCTCAAGCCGAAGAGCCAGCTGGAGAGACTGATGCAGACCGAGATCTCCCTCGCCTCTCGGAGTCCGTTGCTGGAGAAGAGAGAGCCAAACTGTCCTCTCTTCTACTGCGTCAACACTGCATATGTCTGCTACAATTACAAGAAATGTACGTGCGGCGGCGCCATCTGCGTACATTTTGATTAGCAAGCGCATATTGGAACAGTCTTCACGAATAGAGGGTGCTCTCTGTGCTGAAAGTTTGCTTGCCCAATCCTGAAGCTTACTGAGGTGCCTTGGTCAAGTTGGCGGCAGAAAAGAAGTGCTGCGAAATCACGGTCAGATTCGCCTATCGATCTACATCAAGCGGACAACATCACTCATTATGGAGCACAGACACTGGGCTGTAGAATATCCGGTAGTGGGAAATTTCACAGCAAGAACGCATTCGAAGCACGTATGTTTTATGTCAATTTTCCCCTCCGTCGTCCGTGTCTTGACACTGCAAGGTGCCGACTTTGGAGAGTACCACACCGGGTCATTTGTCTTGGCTCTGCCTTTTCTACCTAACGCAGCCGTAAAAAGGCATATATTTTGCGTACCAAAAGATTTGCCTCGTCGAGAAGACTTGAACGCAGCTTTAATGGTGTCAAGAGAACCTAATACGAAGTAGAAACCACATTGCGCGCATTCATAGGAGCTTCGGCCACCTTGGATCTTAGCTCCCCTATTGGCTGGGTACGCCCGCGTGTGGTACTCTTCAAAGTCGGCACCTTGCTGCGTCACTCGAAGTGATGTTAGGTTGCGCCTTGGCGTTTTCGGGTGATCCCGCATGAGTTTGTCGACTCTTCATCATCACGGCGCCCGCTATTTGACGCGAATGGCTATTACGTGCCGAAGCGACGCCTGGTGATCGGTCGAAGCGCCCTGAGTGATGGAAGCAAGAGAAGACGTCCATGTTACAATGAAGGTGCTGCCGTCAGACTTCGCGATGCATCTCTCACGAGCAGAGGTGTGAAGAGCATACGAGCATGGTGAAGGGGTACTTCTATCGTCAGTAGAGTTGGATTATGCACACATGTAGTGGTATGTAAGGACTGTTGCAGGCGGACGAGTTTAGGGGAAACCACAGAATAACCACGGTAGGCCGGTACATCAAGTGTAACCCTGACCACAATAGTCCCTGCGACACCGATGTCGTGTTATGAGCTTGCCGCTGATACCAGCATCGGCACCGCCAAGACCCGCCGTCAGGACCGTATAGCCACGCAAAAGAAACACTCCTTCAATCGGGTGCAAGGTGGATTACCTTTGCGGCTCGAATTACATCCGCATCTTGAGAATTCCTCAATGGAAAGCAGCTTACCACTGTGACTCGACACACATCTCAAACTCAAAAGCAGTATGTTTCACACCATCACATATGTATATCTCACTCCCTTCGTTCTTCACATTCGACTTCTCGGTCTAACATCATCTCCTGCACTGCACGCAGCCCACCTCAACCTTGATAACAACGAGACAGTTGCAGCCCCGCCATCAGCCAATAACCTGCAAACCACATTTACAAGCTGCGAGCTTGTTAATTGCACGACGCAGAGGTGCTTCCGAAATTCGAACCGCACCCGACTCCAGAGCACCAGATCCGCTATCTTCCGCGCGTTATGGAGTCTCGGGAGCCGAAGAGGACTTCATTTCTGATCATGTCCGACACCCACAATCTCGAGCTGAATGCGACTGCCGCCTCCGAGCCTGGAAGTTGCCCCTTGGCCAACAAACTCCCGAAGGTTGACGTCCTTCTACACTGCGGTGATCTGACTCAAGTCGGCGGCACATCGGCCTTCAAGAATGCTCTCCGCCTTCTGGGATCGTTTGACGCTGAGCTAAAGCTTGTTATTGCTGGCAATCACGACCTCGAGCTTGACGGACAGTATTGGAGGGACAACCTCGACATGGACGATGGACCGGAGGAGCACGATCGTGCCGTGGAACTCATCACTGGACCTCTAGCAAAAGCTGCAGGCGTTACTTACCTTGCGGAAGGGACTCACCACTTCACACTCAAGAACGGCACCAGCTTCTCCATCTTCGCCTCGCCATATCAGCCATGGTGCGGTCCGTGGTCATTTGGTTATTCACGGACCGACGATCACTTCGGCCGGGCCAACATACCAGCTGGCGTAGACATCACGATGACCCACGGTCCGCCTACTGGACTCCTCGACTACATACCAGACCAGAAGAAAGGCGTTGGATGCGACAGCCTCTTGTGTGCCGTAAAGACTGCTAGACCAAAGCTCCATTGTTTTGGCCATATCCACGAGGTTCATGGGCATTTACTGAAGACATGGGAGGCACAGAGCTCCAGTGCAGAGAGTGAAGCTGTCGTGTCCATCGCACAGGCAGGAGTACCAGAAGCGGCGAAAGAAACGAGGCAGCTGAACGTGGGGAGGGAGACTTTGATGGTAAATGTAGCAATAATGGATGGACGAAATAAGCCAGTCAATGCTCCGTGGCTGGTAAAGCTGGACTTGTAAGACCGATAGCGATGCACATTGCCTGTCAATTGGCCACGATCAGATCTCACGAGCAAATGTGTATATAGTTTACATTGCGGTGGAGCACTATCCGCGGTGGCACATCACAGCACGCAGATTCACTCCGAAAAGAGTACGTAGTCCCAGGAATCACGGTGCCTGTGTTTACTGCGTCCCTTGCTTGTTGATCTGTTTGGTTTGGACGGGAAACATGATCCATACAGATTGATGCTGGACCCCGAGTAGAGGTTGGCAACGCCGAGATCGCTGTTTCGTGATTGCTGTCTCGCACCACGTGAATATACACCCGCCCTTGCATGACCATCTCGGTCGACAGATGTAAGATCATTCGTACAAGGCAAGTATAAGCAGGCTCTCGAAATGACTAGCCAAGTGACCCGAGTGCGTGCCTTCCTCGAAGGGAGGTGCTTCCCAGCACAAAGGGCAGCTTGTGCGATCATCTGGTAATGACTCCCGTGAGTACATGATCATGACACGAATATCGGACTCATCCAACTCGGTGCAATGAGTCGTACGCAAGTGGTCGCGGAATCCGTCGGAGGTTGCATACGTTGCACAACGCTCCCAAGGGCAGTCTGGGCAAGCCCATCCCAACCGATGCACGCCACTCTCATGACCAATCCAGGCCTTCGTGTCACGGAAGATGTTGTCAACAGCGCACGGACTGTACGTGCATGCATAGGGCTGGAAGTGCTCAAGCAAGTGTTTCCTGTCAATCGTTAGCAGAGCCATGATGTTGTGAAGCATTACATACAGGTAGAGAGAGGGCTGTTTAATCCACACCTGATCCACAGCGGTGCACATTACGCATGACCCGGGTTTGCCGGGCCTCAAGAATGTCGGCAGGGCTTCAGTAATGCCAATCCGCCCAAGCGCTATATTGTCAAATTGTGCCTGTGTTATCGTGCTGGATCTGACTCCACGTAGAAGAGAGTCTCGCTTTGCCCTGCTGTCATAATACTGGCGGGTCAGACGGTCCTCGAGTGCAATCTCCGTGGCACGTGCATCAAGACCCGTAGGCCTGCCATGTGCGTTATCGATGCGGATGCATGACAAGAATGCTCTGATAAGACTCCTTCCAGTCTCAACCTCGGCCTTCTCGACGGCCGTATAGCTTCTCATGTCCCACAGGTATGGTCGTGCAAACTGAATGCTTGGTTTCCAGAGCAGTTGCTGCCACAGTACACGAACGTTTTGTTGTATTGAGGCCCATGGGGCATAGGCAGAAGATGCTCCATGATCACGGAGGGGTGAAGAAGCCCCTTCGTCCTCGCTGCTTTCAGAATCCTCCTCTTGCGAAGCCGACTGCGGCGTGTGGTTCCGGACCACCTGCTCTATACCTTTTATTGCTACAACCTATGTTATTCTATGATGAACACACCGGAAAGAGTGACGTACCGTCTTCAAGTGATGTTGCCGTCCTCGCAAGACTTCTGGTCACTATTCCGGATGCACCAGACACGTCAGCCTGCAGAGCCTCGACGTCCAAAACAATGGCCCAGTTGGCGTAGTAAAGGTATATCTCTGCCGTATGATCGAGCCAGAGCTGCTTCCGACTCTCTTCGACGTGAGGAAGGCAGTCAGTATCGCAGTAGAGCTTGTGGAAGCCATCCGAGCACCTGCAAAGTACCTGAGTCGTGTCCGTCATCGAGTACGAATGCTGGCAGGATTCACAGATTACAACACCGTTATGTGTGTTATAATCAGGCTACCGCTGCGCCACCGCCTCCTCGCTCTAGCTGCGTCACATTCGCAACCAGCTATGAAGGAGAAGGCGCACTGCAGCGGGGCTGAGTCACCGTTATTGGTGCATTGGATGCTTTCAGAAAGAGATACGTAGAGCCATCCGTGGGAGTATTGGGAACCAACCGTTTGCGTCTTGTAATCCTGCCTTACCGTCCGCTTCATCCCAGTCATTTCAAAGGAGAGGAGACTGCTTTTACGTAGACCACGTTTGAACCTTACGCAAAAGAAGGCGACGCGAAGATCGCTTTTAATGGCAATCGCATACTCCTGCCTCCTCACAAGACTGACTGACCACCGTACATTCATCATGGGAATCTACCGCGACCTTTTTCATATCAATCCTCATCAGATGAGTCTCCAGAGCGGCGTACCATTATCGATGCAAGGGTACCACCAAGGGTGCCACCTGCCACCAGGTCCTTAGCTGTTTGAGAGCTACGGCGCCTTGTCCCTTCCTGTCGACGAGCTGCCTGCTGTTCCACTTGCCTTCGGTTCTCTCGTTGCTGCCTAAAGTACTCCTCGTCCGCCATCCTTTGCCTTTCCCGCGCATCACCGTCCTGTTTCGCTTGACAATTACCACAATCCGGGGAGTAGTCATAGCTTGAGCCAGTGGCCTGCCACTGTTGCGCTCTTGAGGTCTGTCTGTCACCTCGGATTGAGTTTCGTCTGGCTGAGCTCTCCACATCTTGCCCGCTTCGTCTGCGACCGTTCGGTGTGGAGCGATACATCTCCTTTTGAGACATGTCCGGGAGTCCTGCCGATGCTCCTGCGTACTTGGAGTTGCTCCCATCTGTACCGCGCTCGACTGAGATGATGAGACGCCCGTGCTCAAGAAGTACATATAGTAGTTCAGCTTCGGTCAGACGAAGAGATTTGGCGTGAAGCACCCCAGGTTGGCTGCGCTGCGCTGGTAGATTTGCTAGGTGCGGCTCGATCTGACAGGCAGGATCGATGAAAGCTAGGTCGCAAAGATCTGACGACGATCCTGTGGTTGCTCGAAAGCCGATGAGCGCGGATCTGCCATCCGGTAGGTCCACCACAACGCCACCCAGAGGATATTCACGTGGATGCAAGCGTAAGGTCTCTGAGATAGCGTGCCAGCAGCCTCGTGGGAAGTAACCCCTCAGGGTAGGTCGTTGACTCAGCTCATTGGGTCTGAACCTGATGGCAAACCAGCTAGCACCATTCGAACTTGAGGCCTTCATATATTTTTGGCTTTGAAGATCCTTGCTTGGCGCAGTAAACTATTAGCTCTGGTTACACCACCAGTACGTCTTCGTCTTCATGCATACCTTCGTGATAGTGATGTCTTTCGCCTCTTCCGATAGAGCCCTCTCGCTTACTTGGCTCAGTCGACTATAGATTTTGCGACCTCCTTGGGTGGCACATGAGCCCGAAACATAGTACTCGAGGCTGGAGTCTCCATGAGTGGGATGTGGGCTCATGATCAGAGCAAATGTCTGGGACGACTCTTCATCTTGGCAATCCAGGACTCCGAGGGTATACGAAGGCTGGCCTTCCCTGTGCAATGTCCGAATGATAGGGAGCTTGATTTCCAGACCTTTGTTGTTGAGTTGGTACTTGGCTTCCACGGGGGTGTCGGTTCGGCGGCATATCCGGCTGCCGTTGAAGAAATAGCTTGGAGACGGCGCCAGGAGCTGCTCACTAGGGTTATGCTCTAGCCCTGATCCCGGCTGAGGCACGTCCCACGCGAATATTGTCTGGTCTGTGGTACGCGCAATGAGGTGTTCTTGGAGCCTCAGGAAAGCTCTCCGGCCTTCGTTGCGCACCGGCGTCATGTTGACATCGAGAATCCCAAACAGTGCATATGCCTCATCTTCGGGTAGGGTAGTCGTCCTCATGGAGGCCCACGATAGCTGCTGCGCAATACTGAAATCGGACGGTCGCAGCGAGTGATCAAGTATCCCCTTCGGGATCTTGGAGATCTGAGAGACTCTGTCAATCATGCTCACCAACGCACCAATAAATTCCCAGTTCTGATCGAAAAAGCGAACGTGCCATGGGGCGATAAGTTCCTGCAAAGTCCAACCACGCCGCCACCAATCGCTCTTCTCGAAAGCGCTCCAGTCTAGACCAGATGCGGAGGACTGTGTTTCGCTATCTTGCAAGGTCGCGTCGGATACGGGTACGGATACGTCGAAGAGGTAAACGTAACAGATCTTGGCATCGGTATACCACTGAAACATTGAGCTAATGGCTTCGTCGTATTCCGAGCTGCTGCTTTTGTCGATGCAGCACGTATCTATCTGCCAAGTTATTAGGTTGAGCATGTGGTAGTTTAGGTATCGTTCCTCGGGAAATTGCATTGTCCTTAAAACGTAGAGCACGAGCCCGCGTACTTTCTCGAGATCTTGCTCTAGAGACAGCGCAGCTTAGGCGACCTGCTACGGAGACGATGTATAGGAAGGTGGTGCGGAGGTTTGACGTACTGTACGATATTAGCAGATGGCCTCAGCATTGGAAGTGTGTTCTGAAAGGCTTGCCCCAAACGTAATGGATCCTGTCTCTTTTGGCTTGCTCACAGAGACCCTGGATCTTGGAGAAACCCTTCATCTTCCCGGCTTTGTCCAGCTTCTGGAAATCCTTGTACTCTACTTCGTCTTTTCCCCATCGGTGAGAAAGAATCGCGTATTCGGGTATCAACTCCAGCCTGGAGAAGTCTCTCATCTCGAAGGTGTTGACCTCGATTAGCCGCATGGTAGAAATTCGTCTCTGGCAAGCACGCCTAGACAGCGCGTTCTTCGTAGCTCTAGTCTTTGATCGATCATCGATTGAGAATCTTGGTAGACGCGCAAGACGCAGATAGAGAGGCTCCCTACTTGACGCCCATACATCATTCGGGCAGTGCGGCGGACTTACTGTATCGCTATCCCGCTGCAAATTCGATCAATGGTAGCCTCGTCATGTCACCTGCACCTGTAATGTACGAACCCTCGCTAGAGACTCATATCACACTCACCGGTCTTGTACTTGTATCTCTCTACGTATTCAGAAGTATACTGCTCGCACAGGCGGGTTGGGTACATGAGTACAACAGCGTCTGCGTTGCCGCTGACAAGCTTGACATGCTTAACATGCTTGAGTGCTATTGGTGGTCAAAGGTGGTCTGATGGTGGCTTGCAAGCCATGAGGGGCGAGCTCGTGTTACGTTAATGCAGCTTGCCCTCTAGCGATTCATCGCGGACTGAATCGATGTCGCGGTCTACGAGCGAACAGTCGTCTCCTTGTTGGAGGTGTTGTTACAGCCGCCAAGTGTTGGCCTTAGGCATTCTCTCGGCAAAGCGCTTCAAAGTTTATCTCGACATCTCAACTTCACCTTCACCATCAACACGGTCAGGACGGTATCCTGGCAGACGAGGCTACTGATGTGCAACGTCAGAGTTGTCTTGCACATGCAAGTACTGATGTAGAAGCACTATCGGCCGCCACTGCGGCACGCCTGCGGCGTCAAGGTCCTTATCGGCCTGCAAGACCCAGCCTTCTGGCAACCACGTCGGTGCTCTGGACAACTCGAAGGAGGGGTCAGGTCACTGTTGGTGCTGCTCACAGACACACGACCCCACAGGCATGAAAGCAGCACTGCCTCCCATGAGGCGGCGCTTTGAGCAGCCCCAAGATACATCCTTGAGTCTAACGTTTGTTGATCTACTCCCCAGTTCATCTCGATAAATTCGTCTCCATTTTTTGAGCAACGATAGCTCAATTGCGACGCTCCCCCCGACACATCATGTCTACGTCCTCGGATGATAGTTCGGATCTGGATTGGCCCATCAAGACACGCTCCAGAGCCGAACCTCCAGCACGTCCTTTTCACCCAGCTTCTGCCAATACCCGTAGCCGCATGACGATCAACCGCCCGGCGAGCCAAAGAAGATATGCCGATGAAAGTGGTCACAACGAACCGCTATACCACTTCTCGGAGAAGACGCAACCAGCATACGCACAAAGCATTAAAATGGAGTACCCTTCTGCACCATCAGAGATGGGAAGCGACTCTGGTGGGTCGCATCAGTACGTAGTGTTCTCAGATGAGGTGCTGTGTTTTGGATCTCAAGCGTTAGAAACATACCGTTCGTCTACGTTTGCAAGAACCCTGTCACGAGGATACGCCGGGCACCCCGAGGCTCGTACTGGGCGACGACTGATCTCAGCCTCACCGACAGGCCAATACGCCTTGCGTCGCGACGATTCTGGGCATGAACGTCGACCACGCGGCAGCTACATTGACGGACGAAGGCGATCCGCAGGACCTAATGTGGAACCGCGGTACATTAACCAGCGAAACCCCGAGCACGAGCAACCTGTATCGGTGCGTCGCAGACACGGTCACTACAACAACAATGTCGGCGACGAGTCTGACTATAGTAGCCGACGGCGCCGCCTCGATCGACCGGACGCTGAATATGTGGCTGAGCGGGTCGTGGTGCGAGCTCGTCGTGCTTTTGACGACGAGGAAAGTGACAAACCTTCGGAGGTCACCAGTAGAAGCCATTCCCGCCGACAGGACGCCGATCGACGACGCACTATTGAACTTGGACCCAACGGATCATACGAAGGTAAGGGAAATGGAGTTTCCTGTCACAGAATGACATGGCTGACTATACCATACTCGACTTAGATGACAGAGACAACTCTGCCACGAAGAAACTCGTCGATCATGCGCGACCGATCGCACGCGTTATTGCTATGTCAATGGCAAAGAAGACTGTGTGGACTCTGATGAAGAAGAACATTTCATGGCTCAACAGCTGAATTTGACTGCATCGCTTGTATTGGCATGCATGTTCACTATTCCATGATAGTTCCGAACGTCAGACATCCACCTGCAGGCCACGAGGAGCGGTTCGTACTGATAATGACTCCGCGATGCAGATAACGCATATCTTCATTGTCAAAATATGCTCCATCACCGATCGAGCGTGGTGCAACCTTTGGACGCTCTCAAGAAGTGGTTCCACCCCATGGAGATCATTCGCGAGCCGTTCGGACGTGCGGCGCAATCTGGCTTACCACGCCTCGCATCATGACGAGCCCACGGCAAAGTCTGGCGGTTCCATCGTGGTGGCCCCACAAAGACAGTCGGGGTTGGTACGTAGATCTTATGCGTGTCGTGTCATTTGCTTCGGTGCTCCATAGGCGCTGTGACAAGTAATTGGGGCTTGCAGCTTGCAGCAAAGCTGTGCGTTTACGAGCTGCGACCTCGTCTAGCCGCCCGACGTGGGGACGCAAAGCTTACCGGCAAGTGTCTAGAGAGGTGTAGCCTAGCCTCGAAGCAATGGTGGCTGGTTGCAGCGATCAGGAGCTCTTCACCGGTTTGTTGGCGCATGATCAGATCGAAAGTCTGCATGTCGAGTCCAGGTCTGCTTGGAATATCGACGGGCATCTTCCTTGCCTGGCCAACCGCTACAACGTCATGCGATGCTTCGAACCGTAATAGACCGACCAGTAACGTCAGATACTTCACTCGGATCCGTTGCCCGAATCGCACGTGGGCGTCAAGACTCAAGCACACCTTATTCAAGAGATCGCATTTCCATTCGAAGCCATCTGCTCGACAGGCCGACGAGCGATACAAAGAGTGAAGTCGAGAGATTAACAGGCTCACGTCAGCTCGTCCACGCCCCCGAAATTCCCACCACTTGAGATCAGCCTGACAAGCTTGCCCTTGGCATTGACCATGTACACCGCCAGCTCGTTGCTACCAAACGGAAGTACGACCGGCACCATCGGCCGAAATTGGTCACCTGAAATGATCTTCCACCCATGCACTTCGTCGGTTATCTGGGCGGCCGGGTTGAACGTGGTCTGCCACAGCGCACCTGTCGGTCCCACTACAAAGGTCTCTTTATGGTTCGCTCCCATCGATATGACGGCCGGCGGCGCCCGCACCCAGTCCTTCGCAAGGGTCATCGTATCGGTGAACCATTTGCCCAATCTGGTGGTGACTATGTATATCATATTTCTTTCTTCGCCGATGCAATACAATTCGATCTTTGCAGTGTCGTTAGGATAAGCCGGCCATGTGACACTGATCTCGTCTCCCAGTAAGAAGGTGGCTGGATTGACCTGCCATCCCGTCCAGTCCGCAGCATTGGCCGGCAGAAAATTGTAAACAATGTTGCGATCGGTGTTCATGGCGAACATATTCAGTGCACCATCCGCTCCATTGATGACGAGAGATGGTATGCCACGGAAAGCTCCGCCGGTCAACAGAGTAAGAGGCGCCCATGGTTCATTCTGCTTGGTGCTCGTCCAGTACAAGAGCCCGTTGACATCAAGGACGGCCAGGCCGATGCGGTTCGGGTCCGAGTAGGTACATGCAGCGAGAGCACCATTGAGAGCAACACCCTTCGCAACTTCCAAAGGCTGAAGTGTTGTCCATTTGTCGTCACCAGCAGCAGCAGTCTTGAAATAAAGGTTGGAGTCAGCACCGACAACGAAGCAATACCTGATCGCATTCTCGTCTTTACCAGTGGTCCCACAGACAGGGCTACAGTTGCTGTGCAGCACAATATTATCACCTTCGTAACTCCATATCTCAATGGCCTCAGGATGTTGACCTTGGGGAGTGATCAGCTTGTGCCAGAGGAAACCGTCACTCCCTTGGGCAAAGACATCATGCTTGTCGTTGGGTGATGCGACGACGGCGGGCTTGCCACGGATCACAATCTTGGGTTCTTTCGCGGTCGCTTTTGGCCGTGTGGGAGGCAATCGCAGTTGCCAGCGGATGGGGTCCATGTAGGCCCGCGGACTTTCGGGCGTGAACTTCTTCACAATGTCCGGATCTGCAGTGATGTCGTCGACAACGGTGTTGATAGCGGTAGTCTGAAACAGGAGATCCGCTTTCGCGTCCACAAGGCCTCCTTTCGCCGCAAGGCTTGCAACAAATGGCTGCTCCGCGCCTGAAGGAAGAGCAGATGTGTCAAATTCGAGGGTCCTCTTCGCGATGCCATCTATTGTTGAAGAAAGCTCTCTCAAGATCTGCTTGTAGCGGATGAAATCGTCGAGCAAGTTATTGGTGAACAGAGCAGCGTTTTCATATGACAACGGGCTGATGTCCTTGACCTGTTCCTGGAAGCTATCAAGATCGGCATACTTCCTCAAGAGCACAAAGCTTTGCGAAGGTGTGTCGGCGCAGAGCGATGGAAAGCGAGCGCCGGCCTGGGTCAGCTGATCTATGTCCCAAGCCGCGTCGGGCTGCTTGATTTCGCCTCCGCCATGCCAGAGTACGGAGATGGTCATGTTGGTGGATTTGTTGAGGTTCTCCTTCGCCTTCTTCACTTTTCCATCAGCGTCAACACCTCCTTCTGCGCCGGAAAAGGCGATGTTGGCTTGTGCTTCAATATCGGTCTTCGACGAGTTGTCAATGATCTGAATTGCTATCGCGACGTATACATTCAGCCAAGGATAAACTTAGTCAGGCAGCGTAATGCTTCAATACGTACAGACGACGGCTTGGAAAGTACCTCCAGTCTCAATATCGAAGATGTACGTGTCGCCATAGATAGAATTGAAGTTCCCTAAAGTGACATTGGCAAGCTTGTTGAATTTCTCATCCGGTGGGCCTGTAGGAACATGCTCGTTTTGCACGTCGACTTGGATGAGGAAGTTAAGGTCGCTCTGCGAGAACTTGCTTTCGTCCACGTAAAGGCCAGATCCCGAACCAGCAAAAGGCCCGTACTTGATCGCTATCGAGCCTGAAACGTTGAGGCTCGAGGTGACCTCGCTGAGGCTTTGGATCAACTTCTTGGTGTAGCTGACCTTTTGTGGCACCTTTGGCTGTCCGCTTAGTGGCTGCCCCAGCGTAATGGTCACGGCTTTGTTCAGGCAGGTTGTTTGGGTATAGGAGTTGAAGCCATTGCCCAGCGTCATGCCGGAAGTGAAGGGAGCTTTCGTAGTAGCCATGTTGCCGTGACGAGTCTAGTTCAGATTTGTCGAAATGGGAACGAGGAGTGTGCGTGAGGATAGCGCGAAAAGACGCTCTCCTGAGCAAAGGCAGACTCGTAGTTATACGCACCATCTCCAGGAAGGGCCAGCTTCAGAGCACTGAGAACACTTCGAAAGGGCATGCGTCCACCGAACTGGAGAGCGCAAGCCATGTTCCATCTCCCAATGTTCATCCCGAGCTGAGTGTATGCACAACGGGCGTTCGACATGCAGCCGCGAGCAAATGAGTGCTGAAGGGCGATGCATGTTCTCCAGCCCGTCAACTTATGCAAGATCATGCAAGAGGTAGACTGCGGGGGAGTACGTATCTGTTCTTGTTCCATCAGCAGGGCAGACGAGCTTGCTACTTCTCCAAGCGACATGCAACCTGTGCTGCGACCAGAAATATCCGGACCCGTCCACTTCGCGAGGTTATTGCAGGAAAGCTGACACAAGCATGAATAGATGTGGCTACCTGGAGTCTCTGGTAGTTCAGCCAGCCTCCAGCTTCAGCTGTAGTCGCTTCGCCGCTTTATTACGTTCATAGGGCGTGGTACCATAGACGGCATCTCAACATTTCGCCCTCAGCTAAGCCCGATCACCAGACATAGGCCTTGTGGTTGCAGTATTGCTGCTCCTGTGGACGGGTATCGGCGAAGTGGCTTCATCTTTGCCGTCTGATTTGGATCTCTGGATCCATCATCTCCTTACATCCTCCCGTTACGAGTGCACGATCGTTTGACCGTACAGTGACAGACTCATGTTCAGCTCTGTCTTTTTGGTCTCAACCACGTGCTTGGAATTGAAACACTCGCACGATTCAAAATCAGAGAACCGCAGAAAACAGGTTGAAGAGTTGACCCTGAATAACGTTCCGCCTGCTTCCAAGCGTTTCGACCATGGCACAACCGCTCACGGTTGAGTGGCCGTTCTTGCCCTCAATAGAGACTTTTGCAGCCGCTCGGCGACCCATAATCTTGCCCTGGGGTCCGACAGCGTTGCCTGTTGGCACTGCTTTCTCTTCCAAGAACTCTTCAGCTCGACGCGGACCTTTTCTTCCACAAAGTGCTTTCGACAAAGTCGCACTTGCGCAAACGCAGCTCGTTTACGAGGCAAGCCCGAATGGAGGCAACTACCATGAGGTAGTCACCACCTCCAATAGTAACACTTACGAGCATACCAGCGTCAGCCTAGGCGTCTCGATAGGGGGATCATTTCTCGGAGGCAGCGTTTCCGGCGAGTATGACAAGCTCGTTCTTGAGAACACCGATGTGAGTCGAAGCTTGATTCATGGATCTGCGCGTCGTCTGATATCCTGTCTGCCAGACGAATAAAATCTCGCAGAGTGCGAGCATACGAATGGGTCAGATATGCCTGGCCGAAGAGCCTGCTCTATCCAAAGACGCTCGCGATGTACTATCGAAAGGAGGCTTTCTCGCTTTTCAATCCGCCTACGGAGATTATTACGTCGCCGGCTTCAGCCTTGGCGCGGACTCTGGTATTTGCTTGAGCTTCTCTGAAAATGATCGCTCTGAATCCGAATCATTGCGCATCACTGTTACAGTGAAGTTCCTTTTCATGTCGGCGAGCCATACATGGTCAGATTCGAGTGCATCGGCACTGCAGAACATCAGCATGGAGCTCAATGGCTACGATACCTTGACCGGGAGCAACATCAAAACATCGACGCATGGACCCAATGGCCTTCAGAGCCTGCGGCAAGATGCAGCTCAGATCACGGCAAGAGACACATCTATCGCGAGGGACGTAGCGAGTCGGTTACAATCCCTTGGAGTGAAAGATAAAGGTCTGCTTGGGATGCGCGATATGCCGCAACTGCAAGCCTCGCAGCTTGTTGTGGAGGTACTCCTACTTCCATGGACGGGCATTAGCGAAGTGGCGTCGTTCTTGCCATCTGATTGGCATATTCAGCAAGTCAAGAGGTTCCTGCTCCCGTGTGAATGATTCAGCATCCGTGCAGGTAGAAGACCAATAGAATCTTCCAACGAACAAAGCACCGCCTCATGTAGTAGGTTGCACCCGGTCGTCAACTGCACCAAATCAGAGCTACCCGAGCTCCCTCGCAGTTGCAGACCTGTCTGGCCTAGCGCCGACACTGGCAATGGCTTTATCCCAGAAGTGTGCGTAACCAAGGCGGTTCGACCTGATGTCTGCGTTGCGTTGCGTTGAGACTATCGGAGCTCGATTGCGTTCAGACGGCATTATTCGTGCTGGGTCCAGACCGCGCTCGACATGGCAATACCTAGACCAGCTTAAAAGTCTCTGGGTTCTCCGATTCGTCCACTAAAATGTCAGCAGACGCTTCGCAGCTCGCTGAGCCGATCGCTTCACGTACCATGGATCTCGAATGGTCCGTCCGAGACAGCGACCATCGCTTGTCCTATGAATTTGTAGTACGACTGGCCGCAGTGTCTCAGAACCAGTGGCGGCTGACAACCTTTCACACAGACCAAAAGGTCATTAGGTTCGGTTGAGACCGGAACCAAGACAGTAGTGAGAGTGAGTCCATCTGGCGGCGGTGTCTCAAGTTCTGCAACGAAGACCTGACTAAAGGTATCAACCAAGCAGGAGTCGTCAGACAGCAACGCACTTCCGCAGTTCAACTCCAGGACCGCTCTTTTCTGACTCAACCTTGTCCTAGCATGGACCAGCTTGAACTTTGGCGGCCCAAACTCATGGTTTAGAATTGCAGTGACCGATGGAAGGCATGGAAGCCGCTTGGGAAGGTCCTGGTCTTGTATGGCCTCGTACATCTGGCAAGGTTGCCAATCTGCGAGGAAACAGAAAGCCTGTGCTTGGTCCAGGTCTTCTATAGCGTGTCCAATGCAGAATCCGAGCACTGGCAAGCTCATATACTGGGCAGGTTGCCTTTGAAACCGGTCCTGTCTTCTTGCCTTGCCCCACGCTGCATTGTGGCTGCTTCGATAAGAACTATAGGCTGGCAGCCCACACCTCCAGTCCACTACCCATGATGGTAGCTTTCGACCCGACACCTCTGTGCCGTAGGTTGCGTTAAACAACAGCGGTCCGAGATGTCCATCTCGACGGATCAAGTACCACATCAAGTCCTCGAAGATGTCGGCAGGGTGCCTATCATAATCTATGGCAAGGGGCCAAGTGGCGGATCTCTCGCGGCGGCCGTTCGAGCCTTTTATGTCGGTTCCCGTCATCCCCAGCAGACCGTATATATGGTCACGAGGATCACTACACTCGCAACCAGTAGAGCGCGCCATAACAGACACGATGTCGCAGCCTAGCGATCCCTGATAGTCACTATCGAGCGGACTGACGGCCTCATGATACTGATACTCCGCCAACGGTGCGTCGCCAGCTAATGTCTGTGCAATCGCTGCCTTGGACGCCATCTGTAGACCGTCGAAAGCCTTTTCGTACCGGTGACTGAGGATTGGGACAACATGAGAGAAGCTTGCCGGTATGGCATCCCGGAGGTCCTTGGCAAGCAACGGAAGGTCATCCTTTAGCTTATTCCACGGCGATGCTGACCCGCCGCATTTCACCACAACTACTTGCGCCGCCCATATCTCCTGTTTCACCCAGACGCGAGAGAACCACGGCCTTTCCAGGATGTCCTGCATTCCACACAGGATGCGATAAGCGTGGGGGGGACAGTACCTCACCGTTGACGCAGTCTGTGGCCCCGTGTCGCGGTACGGAAGGCATTTGAACAGCATATTGGTGTTTTCCGACCACTCGCCGAGCCAGACGTCGACTTGAAAGGCTTTCTGATATATTAGTAGCATATTCTGGACTTGTGCTGATCGCTCATGTACATCGTGTTGATTTATGCATAGGGCATCGACCCCTGCGAAAAAGTTAGGGAGAGCTTGTTCTGAGTCGAGTATCTGAGACATAGCAGGCTCTCTAAATCTCCCTCGATAGGGAGAACAAGGAAGATGACAGTGCCGAGCGGGAGGCAGAAATATACGTACTGCCGCACAATTAGCATGAATTCATCGCTTCGGACAAGTTCTCCATATCGCTTACCAAACACGCACCCTGCTCTGCTGACGACGGAGGCGTCGCAATGCACAATACAGAGTCTCTGTGATCGGATACGTCTCGCCATTGATCCTGATGACGCAGCAGAAGTCAGGAGGTCCCCATGTATATGACAATGCTTTGTATGGCACGCTTTGTTCACTCTTCTTCCACACAAGCCCATGAGCTTCTGTGATGTTGCAAGTATTCAGTCGGGCCTGCAATTCAGAACTGTACTTGCCCGGCTGCAAGACCAAGAGCCTGGTCTGCCATTCTTTTATGGGAGTGTAGAGCCTTGACGCAATCGCTGCCTGACGCCCGAGTGCTGCTTTGGGAGGTGGATTCGTAGATACCTCTAGGAAAACCTTGCGATAGAAGCGGCAGGTGCTGGTACATTCGTGATTCGAGACGGGAAGGTCTGCCGGGGCGCCTGATTTGGGATCGTGTTCATCGAGTCGGGATGGGCCAGGAGATACTGTCAAGTCGTGCAATGCTTTGCTAGTATCATCATCCTGGCGGTTTCCAGAGGCAGAATCAATTGCCAACGGCAATTCTACCGTGAAGCGGTCGTCGTCTTCTTCGTCTTCTTCGAAGCAGCATTCGACGCTATCAGAGCGCTTAGGTCTACGTTTTCGCGCTGGCAATGTCGCGCTCATACTTATCGAAGCAGAAGGAGTGTAAGTAAACAAGTAGCTACATGTGTATATGTCATTGTGCGGCCTCTGCTCGGTTTCTATCGTGTAGATCACCATCCGTGCAGATCACCATCGTGCAGATCCCCGGGCGCGGTGTGGCGCAGCCATGCTGTGTGCAGCCGCAAAAGCTTTCATTGCTCCAGCCCGCCCTGAGCAACGCAAGCCTTGAGTGCCACCTGCTCCAACATGCTTGATCCTTCCATAAACACTGTAATGTACTCCTGGGGTTGGTACTGCGTGCCCGCTCTGTCTGTATATATGTACTTTTGGTACCTTTGCAGGTCATGCCTCGTGCCCAGAGCTAACATCATGGCCTTCGTGGTATCTACGCCATGGTCGAACGCAATATGCAGTACTGTCTTTCCTCTATGACGCCACCCGGGTTTGGTCTTCGCCGCCAGTAATCGCATTGTCTCTTTCTGACGTGTACGGAAATCTGTTCCTTCATTTGCGATGATGCACCAGGGCCATGGCTTCGCCCCACAAGCGACTGCCAGTGCGATCATGTAGCCAAACTCCTCGGCTTTGTGATTACCATCGCCGAATTGAAGCAACCACTCAACAATCTTCGGCAAGGCTAGAAGTGCCGCTGTGTGGAGATACTCATTGTCCGGTGGATGCCTGCCAAAACTGAGACGAAAGGCGTCAAGATTGCCCAGCCACAGAGCTGCCAAACGCAGAGGAAGTACGTCAGGCAAGTCTCGTATATCTGCGTCGCTCTCTGACCGAGCTCTCGAAGTACATAAATTAGCAAAGGTAGCCCGAGGGACCTCATATGACTCTATACGAGGGTCGTTGATCTTGAGAAGAGCATCCAGTACGGGTGTGCGGCGTGCGTCG
Source organism: Elasticomyces elasticus (assembly GCA_035926095.1). Classification (NCBI taxonomy): domain Eukaryota; kingdom Fungi; phylum Ascomycota; class Dothideomycetes; order Mycosphaerellales; family Teratosphaeriaceae; genus Elasticomyces; species Elasticomyces elasticus. The sequence continues at coordinate 1,617,575 of JAVRQT010000002.1, forward strand.
ATCAGACAGCCAAGAATGGCAGACATCCCTGTCACAGGCGTGCAATATGCTGGCTGTGCTATCTAGTTTGTCAGCGGCAGTATAATAAGCTATTGCAAAAGGCTTACCAGCAGCTCCCTTTCCGGCGATGAGGGCAAGGATGGCTTCATTCCCTATTCTCGGCTCGCTAAACAGAGCCCAGATCAACGGCGTGCATCGCTCGGCTGGCCAACCAACACAAAGGGAATGAGGGCGCGTTGAGGAAGCAGTCGCCCCATGCTTGAGGAGAAGGCTCAAAAGCGAGCTTCCCTGCGGGAATTTGCGCATACACTGGACGACAGTATCGTCTCTCTCGATTCTGCCGGCGCGAACTTGTTTCTTGAGGCACATACTGAACCAGCTGACGACTTGCCGTTCTTCCTGGAAGTGGTTCAGCAGCGCTTGTAAGACCTCGTCCAGCTTTGCGTACTTGCACATGGCACGGAAGAGCGTGGAGGTGGACGCTTTCGCTGTCAGTACAAAGCACTTGGCCTGGTGAGAGTTCGGATCCGCGCCATGCTCAAGTAGCATCTCTACGATGCCAATGTCCGACTGGGCACTCTTCAGATTGTCTTCTAATGCCTTGTAAATTGAGGATTTGCTGACTTCCCTTTGCAGTAGACAGCGGTAGACTTCGCTGCGTATCTGGGCACTAGGCAATGATGTAGTGCGCGCGATCTCGAACGCGATTTCGGCGGTGCTGTCATGGACGATGTTCTGGCTCAACAGCTTCACGGCCTCGACAGAAGGGACAAGGAGTGCCAGAAGGAAAGCTTTCCCGTGGTCGTAGCCGACGTCGGCACCATGCTGTACGAAGAGCTTGGTGAAGCACAAGTCCGCGAAGTCGTCGGTCTCAAGAGAATGGATCAGGTTCTCGGACATGTCATCAGTATCGACTGGGACTCCCAAATCCAGTAGACACTGCGTCATCGAGTATCGCCGACCTGGCTCAAGCTTTATACTCCGCCCATGCATCAACAGTGCTGCTATGCGATCGGAGTCACGAATGGTGGCCGCTAAAAGCATGAAAAGTGAGCCTGATGCTTTCTCCATGGCCAGCTTGAGGGTATCAAGAGATACCGTGGCGCGGCGGGCCAGCAATAACTTCGGGAGCTGAGTGTGACGTGGGAGCCTTGAGATCGAGTCGGTGAGTAGCCCAGACACGTTCTTGGCTAGTGTGCTGCTATTAGCCGTCAACAGATGCTCGAATATGAGTGTCTTCTGTCTCGGAGCCAGCGACGAGCCTGCAGCTGCCAGACATGCCCTATTCAAAGATAAATAAGAGGGCTCGCGCGAGGTCAGCATGCTTAAGGTCTTGAGAGCTCCCGCGGCAGCTGCAATCTGCAACGCTATTCCTTCGTTCACGTCGACCACTGCCTTGTGTTCGAGGACAAGCTCAAGACCCCCAAAATCACCGGTCAAGGCCAAGCGAGTCTGAGGCAGAAGCGCGTCCGTCTGCCCAATTTGTACGCCTTCTGCCTTCCCCAGCAGCAACTTCATCGCGTCCAACTCTACGCTCCTAGTCGCGCTACTTGCGGCACCCTTGAATGCTCTCGTCATCGTACTGACACTGGGGCTCGAAGCCACATTCAGTATCTTTTTCAGCAGATCGAGATCCATCTCTTGAATGGCCAAGTACGGCAGAGCTCCGTTTTGTACGTTGATATCAAGTCCGTGCCGCAGACAGCACAGTATGATGTCCGCTCTCTTGGGATGGCCTCTCAGTCGGTTGGACGACCACGTAGCGTCGAGCGCAGCCGCCGCGGCTTTGCTAAATATCAAGATCGTGTCTAAAGTGACCGGCTCATGATATGCTGTGTCCATAGCAGTAGGCAACACAGCCTCCGTACTCGTCTGATTCGGTGGGCACTTGACACACAGTATTCTCAGCAGCTCCACGTCCCGAGACATCACTGCGGTCTCGAAACACCGACCACCTTTGTAATTAGCATCAACGCCGTTCTCAACCAATAGCCGAACAATGCTCAGCTGTCGATCCTGCGCGGCACGGAGAAGGGTCTGACTAACAAGTTCACCAGTCGCACCTTTGTGGAGAAGTAGTTTCATTGCTGCTAGCGCTTCTTGGTGTCCGGAAGTCTTAATTGTGCTGAAAGCAATCGGTATGGCCTTGGAGAGCGTGTCAACCCGCGGTCCAGCATTGCATAGCATCCGCAACACGGGCAAGTCGCCCCTGTTAGTAGCCACCAGAACGGGATTGCCGGAATCATCGCGGCCCTCTTCAACGGGTGCGCCATGTTTCAAAAGGAGAGCAACTAGTTTAGAGTCTGTCGGACCCTCCTCTGAAACGAGCAGTCGCAATGGCCCGTGGAGCATGTGCGCCGAGACTCCTTTTTCCGCCAGTGCTTTCATTGCCTTGAATCTGTCGGGCCTAGACTTATGACCCATTGCTGCGGGTATTGCGGCGGATAGAATCGCTGCATTACAGCGACTGGTGAACAGAATGGTGAGCAGCTCGAAGTCAAGGCTTTGTAAAGCGGCGCATATTGCAGCAGCCTGTCGATATTCCGTCGAGGCGCCCACCTGGAGAAGCTTCTCGACAAGCCGAGTGTGTTGCTTGCATGCCGCGCGGACTAGCAGCGAGTGCAATGGCTCGCCAAGAAGTTTGTGAGGAGCAAGGAGCTCTAGCAAGCGTATTACACTCGGTTCCAATGCCGAGTCCGGCACCAATTCCAATGCTGGCGACACTGGCCCAGAAACATTGTCCTTGAGAAGCGCCAACACGTCGAGTTCCATTTGCGCTACGGCCCAGCTCAGTGCGTTGTTTGGCTCCGTGTCAGATACAACTCCGGCTTTCGTTAGAATCTGTATCAATGGGAAGTGTCGAATCTTTACGTCCCTGAACAGTTCCCAGCGAAGCATTGGATCGTCAGCCAAGTACCCGAACGTGTCGAGTAGTTTGAAGAACTCGTGTCGCCGTTCATCGTCGTGGACATCCGTCACGAGCTGGAAGGCAGCAATGCGGATCAACGGTCCGGTGGTGGTGTTGAGTGGGATCTGGCCAGCGCCTCCATAGGCAAGAATGATTGTGGCCGCCCTGAGGTTCTGTGACTCCAACGCTTTCAGGAACAGCGGCGCGCAAACCACTTCTGGTCGGTGAGCAAGACACAGCGGCAGGATAGTCGGATACTTCTGAACTTGTGGTGTCATGCAAAACCGCCAGTCTTCTACGCTCATCGCATCCGGTGCCGAGAGTAGGAGTTTTGCCAGAACAATATCATCCTTGTTCAGTTGCTCAAGGATCACCGTCCGGTGAAAGGAAGCAACTGCGCCATAGCTGAGGAGTATTTCCACCGCGGATATGTATCGATGCGTAAGAGCTATTCCAAGAGCTCGATTTCTGGCACCTTGATTGATTCCAATCTGGCAGAGTAAACGGATATAGTCAAGGTCGTTCCGGCGAGTCACCTCGTCAAGCCAAGACGTCTGAGGAAGGACTGAGGATCGCAAAGATGACAAAGAACGCACGAGACCTATTGAGTTTCTGATACGACTCGAATCCCTCTTCTCCAGCTTTGGGTCGTGGAAATGACGCCACAGATCGTCGACCGAGGATATTGGAACGTGTGACAACAGCGCCTGCGCGACACTGGGGTTTGGGAGCGGTAGGCTCGAGAGAAGGCTGCCAAATGTTTTAGCAACCTCATGCTTGGTGAACATCCAATTCGCTGTATCTATCCTCCGCTCTCGAATCCGAATGATGCTGAACTTGTGGCGAAGCTGCTGTTCAGGCGGCTTGTAATCTGGAGCATTCACCCTATGCTGAACCAGTAGTTTGCGTGCTTCGTCAATGTTGGTCGGCTCTGCTGGCTGGAAGTTGTAGTGCAAGGGTTTAGCCAACTTGCTGATCTTTTCTGGGAGTACAACGTCAACGTCCTTTAGCAAATTCGAGACCCGACGGTCGCTGAGTGCTGAATCCATGATGGAACGGCAAGGGTATGGTCAGGGTGAACAAGCTGCCAGTGGGAAAGTAGTATAGCCCGTACAGGAAGTTGTGTCGGCCGAACTAGGCTGGCAGTCTCTGCACTCTTCCAATCGCCGCTTGATCGTCCAGACGAAGCGCTTGCGCGGTATTAGCGAGACCTCTGGGGCGAGCGAAGGTGACAGCACATCTGCAGAGACGACTATCCTGTACAGAAGCACACCTGTTTGTAAATCAATCACTTACCCAGCGGCTGAGGCTCGCGACCCGATGTACCTGTGTACGGTGTATTGGCACGTCCGGCCAGTAAGCTCATTAACCTTGCGGTGGCTGCAGCATACCACGCTCTCGTTGTGCTATGAGCTAGGAGTGTCGCACAAACACGTCTCGAGTGCAGGCGGAAGTCCGGTATCGTGCTTCAGCCACAACGACGGCCGAAAACACGACTGCGCAAAGCACAGTAGTGTGAAGCGAGTGCCATGGTTCCAGGGCGGCCTCAGGTGCGTGACCACCCTCATCGTCGTCAGTACTAGTGCGTCCTGCATATTTGCAGATCGCGGTGCATGTGGCGTCCAGTAATGGCGAGCAGGAGGCTCAGAGTTGCAGACAACTCACAGCCTTGCGCGGCAGGTCGTCTGAGGTGATGAACGTGAGGTGGAGGTGAACAGCCTCAAAATTGAACAATGCGACGGGCGGCAACTCCCGGACCTGCTCCATCCCTTTCTTGCTTCCTCCGCGGACTACAGACATTCAGACATTCATCCACGAACGTTTTTATTGTGATGCTCGCTTCTCGATCTCGCCGCAGGATACTGCGGTATGCAGCTTGTATGCATGGCCCTGTTGGGCAGCCTCGCATTCGACACAGCCTTGTCCGCACACCCGATGCAGACTGCATCGAGGCGCTGGAGCTCAGTTCCGCGCCACCCAAGCGAAGAAGAGGCAACCTGCCCCAAGCCTGCCTGATGGTTTGAGGCTACAATGGCAGCACGGTAAGTGGCATTATTGCTTCTGCTGGCCCCGCCTCGACCCTTTGCACTTATAAGAGCTTGTTGATACCATTGTCCCCAGGGACTTGAACTAGAAGCTCGCCTGAGAACTCGTTCTATTCACTGTGTTGGTCTAGTTGTCCCTGAACATCCGTTATGGCCTCGCCTCCGTCAGCCTCTAAGTCGTCCGGAGCGTCGGTGTCACGCTCCAAGATCTCGCGGGACAAGCTGGCATCGGCTGCCGACTCTATGTTACTCTCTGCTGTAACGCGCAGCAACGCGTCCCCTGCTCCACCTGGTGCATTGCCGGCGTCTGCATCTCGATCACGCACTTCTCGAGAGCATATGAGCTCCTTAGCGGACGATTTGCTTCGCGCATCCCTAACGAAGTCGCGTGGCACCATCACTTCCATGCCGCCTCCGTCCGAGCCGCCCTCATACCGCACTCAAGTTACGGTCAGTCCTGGTGCACAAGCTGAGACACTCAAACGCCGCAAGTCCGAGCTGCAGCAAGAACTTGACAGGGCCAAGGCCAAGGTACTGCCGCGCAACACCAAAGGGCTGTTCAAGGCAGCTTGTTCAACCGATCTGATGTTTGTGATCGATGCCACCAACTCTATGGAACCGTACATCGATGCCGCCAAAGAGAACGTGAAAAAGATCGTAGCCGATATCAGAGCTGCGTACCTGGGCGAGTCCAATGTGAGGATTGCTGTGGCTATATACCGAGATCATCAATGTCAGCCCAACATCGAGTTTCTCGATTTTACTACAAGCGTCGAAGATGTACATCAATTCTTGGATAGAGTGGGTACCGACTGGGGCCGTGATTTTCCAGAAGACGTCCTCGGTGGTCTCCAGCAGGCGCTACATGCCTCTTGGAAGCAGCAGACACGCTGTCTGATCCACATCGGCGACGCACCTCCTCACGGACAAGGTCTACATGACATGAGCGCTTCGAGCGACAACTTCTACACGCCTGGCTCCGAGCCGCATCGTCTGGTCTATCAACCTCTCATCGCGAACCTTGTTCAGCTCAACATAAACTATGTGCTGCTGCGCATCGGATCCTATACCGATCGCATGTCGCTGACCTTTGCTCAAGTGTATGGTGACGGCAACGCAAAATTGAACTCGGCGAACAAGTACTATAACACTCTCCATTCGGGCCTCTACGGTAGTGCTACGAGCTCCCACCCTGGATCTCTTACCGGAAGGAATCCGCAATACGAGGAGTTGCAGCTCGGCAGCAGCTATCACGATATTCGACATCTGGTGGTCAGCACTGTGTCCTCCTCGATAGCTCGCACTGCGGGTCGACTTACATTATCGCTCAAGAGGGTCAACTCGCCGCAGCAAGCGATGTCGCCCAACATGATGACTGCAATTCAAGAAGACGAAGATAGTGGTGGCACGACTAGCAGTAGAACCAAAGTGCCACTTGAGACGATTCCGCCACGGTGGGATACGCCGAGCTGGTTTACCGAGAAGCTTGAGATGGAAGGTTTCTGCCCCGACGTTATGGTTCATGATGCGAGCACACTTAGCGACATGATGGATGCGCCCGAAAACATCAAGTTAAGCGTGGTAGAGCTTACCATCAACGCTCGACCACAACCGTTCGCTCAAGGCTCGCTACGTACAGCAGCCTACGCGCGCACAGCCATCTCGACTAACCCGTTCGTGTTGAAAAAGTTCATCGATGACAGTCACGGACGAGCCGAGGTTGCCGAAGACATGCGTATGCAGGCACTTTGCAAAGCGTTTGCTCTGGAGTTCAACGGCTTGTTGAAAATCGAACCGCCACTCGACTTTATCGTTACTTCATGTTTACAAAGCAAGACGGGTCCAGGTGCGACCAAGAAGAAGACCTGCTGTTCTCTCGAACCATACATCCCCGGAACATATGTCAAGTATAACAATAACGCTGGTTGGGTTAACGAGGACCTTGCCGACGATCAATTCAACCAGATGGCACAAGCCTTCTCCCATTTCACCTTCGAGCGGTCATGGGGCCACCTTCTCGTCGATGATCTACAGGGCGTGGGCCATCTTCTCACTGACCCGTCCGTCCAGACAAAGGATGACAATATCCTCAATCTCAATGATACCAACCTTCATGTCGAGGGCTTCAAGTTCTTCTTCGCCGCGCATAAATGCAACTCGTTCTGCGAGCAGCTAGGCCTCATAAGCTGTGGCGACATGTTGATCACCGGAGACTTCAATTTCAGGGAGCGATGGCCCACTATGGATCCAACAGTGTGCTGCTCGAACAAGTTATGCCGGAGCATCATCCACCTGGCAAGCGCTCATCAGTCAAACCAGTACCCCGATCTTCATTGGTGCGACAAATGTTGGCCACAACTGCAAGCGTCAATGGCGATAACGACTTGCCTCGAGGCCGGTCCACCCCACAAATTCGAAGTGTCTAGCTTTTACCACGAGTCGCAAGGGCAGGTACCACCGCGGAAATGCCCAGCTCATCGTGAGAAGGACACTTCGGGCTCAAGCGCGGCTGCAGTAGGTGGTAATTTGTGGAATAAGATGAAATCTGCTGGGCCCACAGGATCCATCTCTGGTCGGAGCTGGTAAGCGTGAGAAACGGAGATTCGAGAGCTCACGTCTTTCATGCGCTATAGACTAATACCTCGAGAACGTGAGTGTGACAACGCCCTTCAGCCTCGAACAGCTTCTCCTTCGACGCTATAGGCAGGCGCGAAGGGCGACTGCGGCAGCTCCCGCAGAACAGCACCTCTTGACTTCGCGGGGCTCTTATTATTAGTACACAGCATTCAACAACACACTCTGCGAGCTCCATGCCTACATCTTCTCTATGATCCGATTACGAGAAGGTAGGTAGACCGAAGACGAGCGACCTCGGCAACGTTGCGACTGGTGAGCGATGTCTTTCTCAATGATGGACTGATCTAGCCAGCACGGAGAGAAGAAAATGAGTAAGCCCACATGCAGACTTACGCTTGATCACTGAGCCAGGACAATACCACAGTGGAAAGTAGTATTGATTTTGTTATATCAACTGCGCTTTCCCATCGTGAACATCACTTACACCTGTGGCGGCAAGGACCTGGATCGAGATGAGCATAGAGTCTTCACCATATCGCTACCAGCCTCTCGACCCGACTAAAACAAATCATTGGACCTTCGAGATCCGGCTACTTACCATATTGCCTGGTCCCAAAGGCAGTGACCTTGAGCTGGAGCTGCGCGTAGTGTGCCTGGATGATGTGAGGCGACAGTATCATGCCGTGTCCTACGTATGGGGAGAGGAGGGCAATTTGCACGAAACATTGGTCGACGGCAAGATACTTCACCTGCGGGATAACATATGGCGCTTTTTGAAGCACAGCCGTGATGAATCTTTGCATACCGAGCAGTATTTCGCGTGGGTTGATGCCATTTGCATCAACCAACGCGATGCGGACGAAAAAGCTAGCCAGATAGGCTGGATGGGAAGCATTTACAGTCATGCTAGATCTGTCCTAATGTGGCTGGGCAATGTGAGCGAGAGTATCTCGTTGACATCTGCAGAATGCGAGCATTACGCCCAACACCACCGGCTTTTCAAGGGGTCGCAGATCTTTGTAGATGACTTGACCATCCCTGCCACTCAGACTCTCGAGCCTCCAAGTAAAGCCACTCTCGAGGAGAAAGCGGTTCTCCAGAACATCGGAGAACGCATTACCCGCATCCTGCAAAGTCCCTACTGGCTTCGCCTTTGGGTCTTCCAAGAAGTACGTCTAGCTTCCACAGCAAACATCATCTCAGGCACTGGACTCCTTCCGTTCCAAGCCATCGCCAACATCATAAACAACGCCCACGTAGAACGAGTCGAATATCTCCTCAAAACCTCAACCGCCCAAATCCATCGCATACGTCTGGTAGCAGCCAAAAGCAACCACGAGCCTATAAGCTACTATGTCGCAGCCTGCAAAGACCACAAATGTAGTGAGATTCGCGACCACGTCTTTGCGTTGCTGGGTGTGGTAGAAGGGGGACAAGCTTTCACAGTGGACTACAGCATACCGCTCGGAGATCTACTCTTCCGTACGTTCCAGCATGCGGTGACATACGATGACAGTTCGTCCCACGAAAGGGTCGATGCACTCGAGCATTTGCAGCGAGTCTCGAGTGCTCTTCCAGTCAGTAGTGGTGGTATGGTGGCGGCTGTGAGATCTGAATACGACGTGGAGGACGAGGACTTCATTCTGGATGTGAATGCCGGGGTGGACGTGCACCCATCGATGTATCGAAGCTTAGGCGAAGCGAATCGCCGCCGTGCTTCGGTAACCGTGCTAGATACCATCGCATGTGCTCCCGTGGCAACCTACGACCACAAGAATCTCAAAATGCATAGCCCGGGTATAGTGCTGTACATTAACGGTCGCTCCGTAAACGTCGGACAACGCTGCCGACAGCCTCTCTGCACGGATGACACCCATCAGCCTCAGACGCAGCTCATTCGTCTGCAGCACTGGAGACCCAACCTCGCTCTTCTCCAACAAATGCGGACATGGATGACGGAAACACCATACTACTCCTCGGGCGAGCACCGAGATGCACTCTACTACGACTACCACTTCAACATGCCATGCTCGTTTGCGGGTTTAGCGGAGTTGCATGGCGCGATCAAGAAGCTCCAAGGCTTGCCGGATATCGACCTATAGCTATAAGCGAGGAGTCGCATCACGGCATGACTTCCAGATGTCGTAAGGCGGCGCTATGTGGTGCGCATCTTCTGTGACTATAGAATGTCTCGGTCGTGTTGGCTTCAAGCGTTCCACGAAGAGCATCCGACTGGCAAGCACCAAGTTGCGACTGGGCATCCCTTGATAGTGTCAGAAGTGTCTGATGTTCGATGGTTGACCTGCCTCTCCATCCAGCGGGTGCCTATGAGGCACTTGCGAAAGTCCAGGATTGGATCCTTGAGCTCACCGATAATTAGAACATGTATGGACCCGTGTCCGTGGCATAGATTCATCTGGCTTGCCGAACTCTTCGCACGGAACACTTCTGCCTGCGAGTGTGATGGCGCTACACAGCCAGGACATTGAGATCATTGGCCATGATTCCGACGAAGCGATATGGGCACGTTCTGTCGCTTGGCCCTGATCTAGATCCTATTGGACGAGCTATGAGTGAAAATCATGTGGTCTTGAAGATGTGGGTGGAGACACAGGAGAGACTGATAACCATAGTAGAATCACATAATGCTGTCGCTGATGTACGCCGCCTGTCTAAGCGCCTCCGAAAACCAGCAAGCTTTGAACTCTGACTCCGCCAAACCCTTCCCGGCGCAGCAGTCCTCTTCCACGATGAGCTGGGAACTCCGCCACCACGATGACACTCATGGCCTTGACATCGACCCCAGAGTCCACCAGAAGATTCAGCACGGCACAAAGCGTTGTGCCAGTAGCGAGTGTATCATCCACGATCACTACTGACGTGGCGCGCTCTGTGATCGCGAACTTGTCCATCTCGATCCTGCTTCCTTCTGACGCTCTGTCTGCGAAAGACGAGATGTGAGAGATAGGCTTGGCGACCGATGTTGTAGGCGGTGGACGTTTGCCTTCCTTGCGAAGCACCTTCAACGGTACGTCAACCTGCTGAGCCAACGCCGACGCAAACACCAGTCCTCCAACCTCACATGCAGCTATACAGTCAGCTGTTGCAATGTCGCTGGCGAAGTGAGCTTGCAGCAGGGATGTGCACAAGCGTAGCCCGTCTGGCTGTTGAACAATGTCCAGCACGTCACGGAAGTCGATGCCCGGGCTTGGAAAGTTGGGTACTGTGCGCATCATGCTGGCCAATCGCTGTAAGTCCTCGTGGAAGAAGGGTACAAGACGAGTTGTGGCGAAGGTCTCTGCCCCTTCACTGCCAGTCACTTCATTGCTGAAGATGAATGTTGGGCACGCATCGCTCTCTTGTTCGACGTCAGCGTCGCCGTTAGTTCCATGAGCTGCGTTGCTAGCTCCGCGATCATGCCTCACCTCTCCGCTAGCCAGGACTCTGACTTCGACCACTCTGCTTTCAGGCACGAGATGCGAGAAGGATGCTACTGGTGCATTATCCCGCATACCAGTGATCAGGAGAACGTCGACACCGATGGCGCCATCCACCAACTGCTGAAAGTGCTTCTCGGGCAAAAGTGTTGTCTGCTTTACCTGCTCCTGATAGTATTGGGTCAATGCAGGCCGATGGTCCTCCTTGTAAGGTCGATCACGTAACAGACGAGTCAGATCGACTCCATGAGCTTCGGCGTACTCCCGCTTAGTCTTGTCGCTGATGCTGATGACACGTGCACTCAGACTGTTTGTACGAAATGTTCGCGCCCATATTTTCGCGCAGTGGTCCTTACCAGCGCAGCTTTTACCTGTAACGAGTACGATGAGCTTCGGCGCCGCAATCGTCCTTGAGATCGGGCAAGCATATGCCAAAAGATTATCCGGATCTGAGCGATGCTTGAGGCGTGTCAGGCGAGATCTGTTTGGACCAAAAGCTTCCACCGCAAGAGCGGCGTCCCTCGGATCAGGTCCAAGGTCGGCGCAGTAAGCTCCTTGGCTGACGGGCAACAGATCCGTGGCGACCTTGTAGACCCACTGCACAGCAGCGTCAGCGGTCTCGGTTCCATCTTGATCGCGAGGCCAGACACCAGTAATCACACAGGCATACTCCCAGTCTCGACACCCGAAAGCTGTAGACATATCTGCGACATCACCAACCGCTCCGCCTCCGTGCAGCAGATGAAAGTAGCAATAGGGCGAAGGACGAGTCTCCATCGCCGCTACAAGGATATCGACGATGCCAGGTGATCCAATGTGCTTCAAAAAGATACATCGCTTGAGAGCTGACGTCTTGCCGCCACCGTGTCCACCGTGCATCACCGATATGTACATCTCCGTGTCAAACAGACCGACGCCATCGACCTCGATGGACGTTTCTTCCAGGTCCATGAATGCACGTAGAGCGCTATAGTCAGGCGAAAGTGTCTCGCGGTCGTTTGGAGTTGAGACTTCGCACATACTCACGCCAAGACGCAGCTTGTTCGCATTCCAGAACATGTATGCGTCAACAGAACAGTGCCGTTGCAGCTCTTTGGCAACGAGCTCAAGCTTGCTGAATTTGTCTCTCGTCTGGACACAGTCTTGCAGCGGCGCTACCCAGTTCCGGATGGTATACTTCGGTGCCGCGACAGCCTTGAAGACAACGCTGATCACAATGCCGAAACTGGTGCCTGCGCCTTTGAGCGCCCAGAGAAGCTCGTCTTCATTGTCCGGGCGTACAGCAACAGCGGGCCATGCTTGCTCTGGTACACGTCCGATGCAGATGATCTCACCCAAAGTGTTGACAACGACAGCACCAACGATTGAGTCGCTCGTGAGTCCGTGTAGTCGTGCGAGATGTCCAATCCCGCCCTGCAGCCACAAGCCAGCGCCTACACTCGGGCGGGAACCCATAGGTACTGCAAGTCCCGCTGCCATGGTCTTCTCGACGACATCGCCAGCGTTGCAGCCTGTTTCCACGACTACCAAGGCACCAGCTTTTGCTTCAGATATTTCTGTTTCGTTTCCGGAGTCGACAATCTGTAGCTGATCGAAAGCACTCATGTCGACCGCGACAACACCTGGCCACAGACACTGACCGCTATGACCTCCGCCGACAACCGTTAAGCTGGTCTTGTGCTTCAGAGCCCAGAGGACACACTTCTGGACATGGTGCAGCTCCGTCGGTCTCACAACTGCAGCAGGACCATGGAGGCGTGCGTGTCGATTCTTGATCTTGCTGGTATCGTTCGTGACCGGCACTTGCGCAGTCAGCTCTGGCAGCTTCGTGGCATGTCGAGTGAACGTTGCCGTCACTTCGGGTGCGGCAAAGTAAAGATGCGCTTCCTCACGACGGCCCAGCGTGCGACATACTTCACGCCACGCAGAAACAGTAGTGCCTTCCGGTACGGAGACACCGGAGATGAAAGTAGCGAAGCAGTCCAAGACTTTGTCGTCGTCAGCCACGCGAACAGAACCCGTGGGAAACGAAGCAGTCGTGTTGCAAACCAAGCCATCGATACGCAGTGTGCCTTGGCGATGAAACACCGCAACCATCCCGCCTTCAGGTGAGTCACGCACCATCTCCAGCGCGCGTTCGATATATTTGTGTTGCGGCTTCATCCCATACATGCTGTGGCAGAACAACAGGAGATCGTACTGCTCAGCCGTCCAACCTGCATCGCCGCCACGAGATGAACGTGTCTCATCTTTCAAGCCAAACGCGGCTCTGTGGATGTTGGGCGGGTGTTCGAGACCGGGCAGTGCGCATTGGGCTTCCAACCTCTCTGCGAAGATCTCGTTCGGCTCCAGCGCCGTGTATCTTCTGATTTTCCGCCTCAGTTGCTCGGGCAGAAATCCAAGCACGCTCCTCGGGCCAGGTCCGATCTCGAGCACTGACACATGGGTCCGTGTCTTGACAATCGACACCAGGGTTCGGCTCAGTTGCGGAATAATGAAGTCCTGGTAGGTTGCCCAATTGCCCTGCGTCAGAAGATCAAAGCCTGCATCGTACTGCGAGTCGGTCAACGGCTTCGTGTATAATGGTGCGTGTGTCTCAATCTCCTGCTTGAGGGCTTTCTTCAGGCGTTCGATATTAGCCATGTCGATGTCGCGTGCGAGTGTGTCTCTTCGAACTTGGGTGATCTAGTACGGATCTGTAATTCTTGTATCTGGACGATGTGATGTCGTGCGGTTGTGATGCTACAAATGTGGTGATCTGGTGTGGCATGATGAGATGAAGGCGCAGCTACACGTTTGCTTCCATTCACTTCGTTCTTTCACTAGATGTAGGCGGCAATGGGTGCAAACGAAGTGCCCATGCGGTAGTGCGTTTGCTTTCGTTATGCCCTCCAGACCTCGTTGCCTTCAATGCTGCCAACTTACATTCTATCATCATCGCTATGAAGCGAACAAGTGAATCTTGCATCTTCCTTAAAACACACCAAACTTCTCGAAAGCCTCGCAAGCACCCATGCCGCTTCTGATAGCTTTCTCGACCGCGTTCTCCGTCGTAGCCTTCTCAACAGCCCGGCGCACAGCTTCTCCTTCAACGTCATGCGGTATGATCAGTACGCCCTCGCAATCGCCAAAAATCATGTCTCCAGAATTGATCTTCACCTTTCCAATCGTAATCGGGCAGCGCCACTGCGTGCATTTGCCACGTGCACCTTGATCTTGAGCATACAGACCACGAGAGAAGATCGGGAAATCGGTCAGTTTCTCAATCTCACTTGCGTCTCGAACATAGCCATCTAATACAGCGCCCGCAGCTTTCAGATGCTGTGCACGAGTCGACATAAGGCCGCCAAAGAGAGCGTAATGTGAGACGGTGCCAGCTCCGGTGGCAATGTAGACCTCACCTTCCTTCAAGTCATCCAAAGCTTCGAAAAGTCGTCCGAACGGCTTATCATCTGGTTTGTTCGTGGGTTCTGGACGATCCTCCTGTAGTACAGTCATTGCCCTTCCCACTATCTTCTGCTGAGACTGCAGAGGTGCAATGTCGGGCGGGAGGAACTGGTGGTGGTAGCCCATGTGGTCGAGCACATCTCCTACCACGGCAGTACTCAGATCCTCGACCAAGGTCTTGCGCAGCGTGCCATCAGATGATCCGTTTGACATGATTGTTGTTGCGCTGGACCCGGTCGTGTCACCGGCGCTCGTCATCAAACCTTCTTCTTCCAAGAGGCCAAGCGTACCAAGGCGATCCAAGCCTTAGCCGAGCAGCGCCAGCAATGTCACTTCTTTCTGCTCAAGAATCGCAGTCTCGTTCATACACGAACTCCAACAAGCTCATTGCAGTGTGTCGCAAGTCCTTCCGCTCCAGCACGTAGTTGACGCAGCGCCATGACGCAAGATGCGCCGATGCGTTGCGACGAGCTCATTCCAAGCTGACCACACGTGTTTGCTTGCTTCCGCATACACCCTCGACTGCTGGCCTCTCTCTTGAACTGACAAGTTCATCCTTACTTACGAACTAGCAAACCTCACATACTCACAACAGCAACCATGTCCTTCTTTGGCCACAACAACCGCAACGACGACGAGCGCATCACAGAAACCGAGCAGTACTCAACAGACTACGATCGTGGATACGGCGGTCGAGGACCACGTGAGGACGAACGGTTCACCGAGACCACCACAACATCCTACGGTGGCGGCTACGGCGGCCCTCCACCTCCTCCGAATGTCGCGTACCCTTGGCGTGCGCAGTGGGATGACCGCGAGCGTCGCTACATCTTCGTTAACGAGCAGTCTGGCGAGCGGACGTGGGAATTTCCAGGCGGCCAGCGTGGCTACGGAGGAGGTTCGAGCTACCAAAGCGAGCAGTACGGTGAGCAGCGAGGCTACGGCCAGCAGGAGCAGCCTAAGAAGTCCCATGGCCTCCTGTACGGAGCTATGGGTGCCGCAGCTGGTCTAGCGGGCGGAGCGCTGCTGATGCACGAGGGCGACAAGATCGGGGACGATTTCGAGCGGGACAAGTATCGTGTCGAGGACAACTTCGAACAGGACAAGTACCGCGTTGAGAACGGTGTCGAAGACTTCCCGGAAAATGCTGCACGCTGGACCGGTGAGAAAGTCGGAGAGGTGGAGGACATTCCGCAGGACATCGAGCAAGGGTTCGATAGGTTTGGTAACAAAATTGAGAATGGCTTTGATGATGTTGTGGACGCCCCGGAGGAGATCTCTGGTTGGGTAAGTTCAACAGTGATGCCTAAGTCCAAGTATTCACTGAA
The DNA here is from genome assembly GCA_035926095.1 of Elasticomyces elasticus. NCBI lineage: Eukaryota > Fungi > Ascomycota > Dothideomycetes > Mycosphaerellales > Teratosphaeriaceae > Elasticomyces > Elasticomyces elasticus. The sequence goes on from JAVRQT010000002.1 coordinate 1,633,317, forward strand.
GATTGCGTAGGCCGGTCGTAAAGTGGGCGATGTTGAGCGCTTCGACGACAACGTCGACAACGCCTACGATCAAGGCAGAGACGAAGGACGGTACGATGACAACGACCGGAACGACAGGTGGTAGGAGTATGCTTTTCACCGCATTCGGTCGGTGTGGTGACCACTCATCACCTTCACGGCGCAGCAGTTGCGTAAGAAGTCTCAGAACATTCAGCGCCTTGTCCAAAGTGACCTGGGCTACGACAGCATTTGCGTGGGTGCGTTATCATTACGACCTTATGCCAGCCCTGAAATAGCGAAAAGAGTTCAGCTTCAGAATGCCTCGCGTTCGGCAAATGCCGTGTGTCAACTGAGAGAGCTGCAGCGCCGAGAGCTCTCAGCAAAGCTCTCCGCGGCTCGCTGCACCGACTTTCCTGCCGCTGATCTTTGCAAATTACTCGTGTACAGCTGACAAGTTCAACCATGACAGTTTCCGAGCTGCTCTACACTAGACTCGACAGTGGCTCTTCTAACACTCGCTTCATCACGTTCCTGCCCGCTCTCTCGGAAAAGGGCGAAATTCAATGCCAGCTCGAGACTGTCTTTCTAGACGATACAATTCAAGCGCCACTGTACGACCCGCCATCACCTCTTCAACATCGCTTCAAATGGGGCGATTTCGCAGCTCTCTCTTATGTTTGGGGCGATGACAAGGACCAGCAGATGATAATCGTCAACGGCGTGCGCGTGAAAGTGCACAAGAACCTTGAGATCGCGCTGAGAGCATTGCACGCAGAGCATGTCTTCGAAGGACAGTATTGGATAGATGCCCTTTCAATTCATCAAGGTGATTTGACCGAGCGAAGTGAACAGGTAGGTCGCATGCGAGACATCTACAGTAGATCCTCGCAGGTCATCGCTTGGCTCGGTGAGGAGGCGAATGACAGCGCTAAAGCGTTTACACTCTTGCACCATCTCGCCGAATGGACAGGCTCAAACCTCTCGAAGGGAAAGGCAACGCGGAAATGGGGCTTCGGAGATTCCGGAGACGGCTACTGGCTTGCTCTGCAGCAACTGGTGTTGAGACCGTACTGGCGACGGTTGTGGATCATGCAGGAGCTCGTAATGGGTGGCACTCGAGTCGTGGTCCGGTGTGGCCCTTCCCAACTCGAATGGAGCATCTTCCTCAAGGGTATCGTCGCTTTGCAATCTCATTGGTGGCACTACAAAGATGACGCGATCAGGAAAGACAGAGCTCAGATCGGAGCACCACAGAGCGCCTGGAACGTGACAGCGCTGCACATGTTGCACAACCAGCTGAGACCACTGTGCGAACAGGAAATAGCCTCTTCCTCTTCCGCCCAAAGACCGGACTTAGGAAGTCTTATGGTGCTAGCGGCGACCACATTCGCTTTCGATCCACGAGATAAAGTGTATGGCCTGATTGGCATGATGGAGCAAAGCATCTCCGACCGCATCCGTCCGGATTACGCAATGCCAGTACCGGAGACGTTCACGAAGGTAGCAGTCGCGAACTACGAAGCGCGCCACGATCTTGAGCTGCTGCGTGACTGTAATCTTTGGGGTAAATATCCGAGCTGGGTGCCAGACTGGACGTGGCATCAGCGACCCGGTAATGCTAGGTTTCAGAGGACGGACGATCGATTCCGCCGAGAGTTCAATGCCCACGCAGGCATACCGGCGACGCTCACCATCTCTGAAGATCGCCGCAGGTTGACATGCTAAGGTGTGATCGTAGACCGACTCGATGGTATTGGCGCTTCTAGGAAGAATCGTTTCATCTACCGTCCAGAGACTGTAGTCCAACCTGACAATAACCAGCTAGCTTACGATGCTGAACATCTCTCTCAAGCCCTCGCCTTTGCATTGTGTGCTGATACGCAGTGGGTGCCTTCGCAGGACATTCTTCATCGCAAAGCCATTCTGCAGTGGCCGTCGACATTCGAAGCAGGCATACCACAGTTCAAGGCACTCGATTGGCATCAGCTAGCTAATGATCGTCCATACTACTGGCAGTGGTCCAGGTGGCGAAGCGGCAACAAGGCCTTTCGACTCGGAGGACGACCCTTGCCATCTTACTTCACGGACACGATTCCACCGGGGAGTCTCGAAACCCATTGCTGGGAGGCAAGAAGGCAGTATAATCGCGCGAGCGATCACAGACGGTTCGCGACGACGACTAACGGTCGCATTGGGTGGGTGCCAGATACCATAGCTCAGAATCAGCATTTCCAGGTCGCCAAGGGTGATTTGGTCGCGATCATTTTTGGGTGCACAACACCATTGCTTCTTCGGCCACATGGTGCAAGCTATCGCGTTATTGGAGAAGCGTACTTCCTTGGCTTGATGGATGGCGAGGTGCAGGCGATCATCGAAAAAGGTACTTGCAAGGTGCAAACGTTCGAGCTGGTGTGAAGTGGTAGGGCAAGGAGCGCACCCAGATTTTCATTATGTGGTCTCGATGGATGCCCAATGCAAACCAACGCCAGGCTCCATCCTGCAACCGGGTATCATTGTATCATGTACTGCCTCTTCTGCGACCAATGTTGAAGCTCGACGCAGTCTTCTCGATAAAGTGTCCGCACCACTACTTCCTCTTCACCGGCTGGCTCATCCGAAACGAACTCGCCGCATGATCCAGTCGCGAAAGCGCCTGCTTATTGAACTTCGCTCGGATGGGCGACGAGGATCTTGAAGACATTATACATTAGCCTCTCGTGCTCAGTGCAGAAGGCATGCTTTCTACCTACGGTGTCATGCTACGCCAGCTCTTCATGGCAAGTTGCGGCTTCAAGCTCACAACATACGTCAATCGGTCGGTAAAGACGTGGCTCAACACTGCCTGCAGAGCGGGTATGGCGCCAAAGATGAAGCCTCCAAGTGGAAAGAGGCAAGCCTCCCATGCACCAGCCACGTGGAAAGTGGTGAGCGAGAATCCATCGTGCGCAATCATATCGTCCAGCAACCCAGCTTTGCGCATCTCTTCCTGCCGAAGCCCGACGCAGAGGCGATGGTACTGCTCGTACCGCCAGAAATAGCACAGCATCAGAAGCCAGCCGCCGAGTCGACACCAGCCCGCAAAGTCGATGGCCAAGTGCAGGACCTCCGGCACGAGAAAGCTCGGCGTGAGGAACATGAACAAACTTGACGTCGTCAGGATGACTGAAAGATGTATGGGCAAGAAATGCGCCTCGAACAGCCGGAGGAATAGAGTGCACATGTTCCACACGTGGATCGGCTTTGGCGGCACAGCTTCGGTGTCTGTCACTGTAAGTTTGGGTACGAGCGACTTGTGTAAACCAGTGCTCGTGTAGAACGCGGTCCAGTTTGAGCTGCGACTCATCAGCAACTGTCTTCTGACGATCTTTACATGGTCGCAAACGTACTTGGGAGCGCTGAGTGGCAGGTCGGACCGCGTTGGAGTGGTGTTCCAATGCCTCTGAAACATCTTGACGCATTCGCGAATGGCGAAGCCTGTATCTAGCGAGCCCCACATGTGTCTCAGAGCTTGTTTATAGCGAGCGTAGATGCCATCGATGTAGCCCGCGATGCCTTTCATGTCACTGCTAACGTTGCATTGACTGGCAGCAGCGTAGACAACTTTCACGTCCAGATTGCCAGAAAGCGCAAAGAAGCACTTGATGTACATGTGCAAGTCTTCGCCAATGGCGCCAGGTCCGGTGTCCCAGCCTCCGACCTGCTCAAGTAGTGTCATGGGCAGCGAGTAGACCGAAGTCGGTATGCACACCAGCGAGCCAGTGTACAAGCTGGAGATTCCGGCACCTGCCCACATGAGGTCTGCCGTCCTGACCGGCAGTGGCACATGGTGGAGGTTGCGGTCGAAGACCAGTGGCGGAACATACATGGTTGTATCTCGAGTCTCGGGTGACTCGACATGCATGCGTGCAATAAGCTGGAAGTATCGCGGCGAGAGATGCGTGTCCGCTGCGAAGCTGTTAGCTCATGATATCGTCTACCGATAGACACAACTGACCGTCCATCGTGGTGATGATCACATTGTGCTTCATCTCCGGTTCTGAATAATCTCTGCAAGCCTGTTTTGCAGCCCAGCTCTCGTTGCTGCTTTTGCCTTGAGCTTCACCAGGAATGCCCTGCGGGTGTATGGTATAGCTCATGCGGAAGAAGCTCTTCCGGAAAGTTTCAATCAGAGTCTGTGCCTTGGCCTCTGACTTCTCTTCCTTCTGCTCCATCGCAAGGTAGACCTGGGATACGTCAATTTCTTGTCGGCGAAGTTTCGGCTCACTGCGGGATAGCCACATTGTCAACATAGACTCACATGATAGGACTCCCGTGCTTGCCCATGTGAAGCCAACACCCTCAGTGTATCCTCCAACGTGCCCATGTCTTCCTTGTATGCCGGCAGCAGTATGACGAACAGCGGAGCAGGCAAGGTCCTGCCCTTCTCCGTCACCATTGTTTGTGCCTTCCAACTCTTCTCGCTCTCGGCACTCGGAGCCACGCTCTCCTTGATGTTCTTCACAACATCACCCAATGCGAAACATACTCTTGCTGGGAACAGAATGGACATGACGTGCAGGATCGAGGTGTACACGCTCAGCGCAAGCTGCCACACCGTCGCCCCGCCATGGCGTTTGCCTGGCTCTCCTCTTCCATAAGGATCGATCAAGAAGGAGAAAACCAGCAAGGAAGTGATGCCGCAAACGCTCAGAGCTGGTATGATCCTCGTTAGGTAGGCGGACAAGCTGCTGGAGGCTGCCATTGTCAGCGCATGAGTGTTGTGAGGGTGCAGTGGTTGAATGCTGTTGCTGCGTAGGCAGCTGTCCAAGGAGTGTGTTGCTGCGACGCGGTGTACAAAAAGTTGTTGATCGAGCTCTGAATGTTCGAGGTAGCTCTCCGCAAGGGTCGCGCTAGCGCGTGCGTGGGCCAGACACGAGATTCTGGTTGGCCATCACCGCTGAACGTGTTTGTCCTTTCATATCACATGCGCAGCAAGGGCGCTGCTTTGCTGGTGCCGTGTGGTGGCACAAGCCGATAGCCATCGTGGTGGAGACCGTCTTGTCATTGCGTCGAGGCCATTGGCGGGTCTTGGCGCGATCCTCGCCGTACAGCGTAGCTCGGATGGGCTGCTTGCGCGTATGAGTGACATATCCGCGACATTACTGTATCCTTTCGCCCGAGGAGAAGACTGATGCGCCAGTAGTCGAACATCCTGGGTAGGTGCATCTGGCTGTGTGTTTACGCGTCTATCCCATACGCAGCATCACCAGTGCTCGCAGCGCGATCGCTGAGCACTTTCGGGAGCCAGAGCTTCCGCGCTGTTGCAGCAGCAAGTAGAGGCAGAGGGCTCGATCCAGGGCGTTCAATGGAAGCCTTAAATTCCTCTTGGGCATGCGATGGAGCATTCACCCTTCCGCCACCCTCGTGTTGAGGTGACGAGCGCCGCAGTCGTGTCTCCAGCAACGGAGCATCCCGAGTGTCGAATGCTTGCGGTGGCATCTCCTGGGCTCTTAGCATCTGGTCATTAGTGTTCGATCGAAAGAGACACGCGACACTGTGTATGAAGCAGCTTGAGGACTTAGTTTTTTCGTGGACAACCTCGTCTCGCCGCTACCACGCCTGATCAGAAGATGGGAGCAACATACAGTGCCTCCGCAGCTTGCTGGGAGTGGGAGAAACGAAAGAAGATGGGAGCAAGAAGCTCGTCAAGAGAGGGAAAGCTGAAGAAGTACAGCTACCTCGCCAAGCCGGAGAGCGGGTGCGCCATGAGATCGCTGGCGACTACGGATGCTGCTGTGCAGTCGCCCTCAGATGCTGAGAATCTGGTAGTGTGTATGGGCGGCTATGGCAATGTTCGCGATTCATACCCTCGAGTGCGGGTACCTGGAGGTGCTCGCGTGACTGCTAGAGCTCGTTCAGAGGCGTGAAGCTGCACTCTGCTGTCCTTATTCGTCGCGCATACCCAAAGTCATTGGCGCCGTGATCCAGACCTATAGCCAGGTAATTTGCGGTCAGCCTGCTGGTGTTGTCGCTCGTGTTGTCGTCGTTTCGAGGTGTTTGCTCAAGTCAGGTGCGAAGACGTCAGCGTTTCCCGCCACCTGCTCCTCGGCCGCTTCCCGCAAGCTCTCCCAAGCTCCTCTTCACCAAGGCAACCGCTGTCTACGACATCCATCTTCGCCTCCCAGACGAAGAACATCTCTCACATCACACATCCTCTCTATCAACCAACAGATATTCGCAATCATGAAGGGAGCAGCAATCGTCGCCGCCACGCTGGCAGGTAAGTCAACAGCACCACTCCAATGCAGCCGCGCACGCCCGCTGACTTGACTCTTCCAGGCACCGCCTCTGCGGGCGTCCACAAGATGCCGCTGAAAAAGGTCCCGCTGTCAGAGCAGCTGGAGTTTGCCAACATCAACGAGCAGATGCATGCGCTCGGGCAAAAGTACATGGGCGTCCGGCCCCAGGGCCACAAGGAGGAGATGTTCAAGGAGACCTCCATCAAGCCTACCAAGGGCCACCCAGTCGCCGTCAGTAACTTCCTGAACGCGCAGTACTTCTCTGACATCGCCATTGGCACGCCGCCGCAAGAGTTCAAGGTTGTGTTGGACACCGGCAGCTCCAACCTGTGGGTGCCTAGCCAGGACTGTGGATCCATCGCTTGCTACCTGCACTCCAAGTACGACCACAGCGGCTCCAGCACATACAAGAAGAACGGGTCGGAGTTTGAGATAAGGTACGGCTCCGGCGAGCTCTCGGGCTACATCAGCCAGGACACCGTGCAGATCGGCGACCTGAAACTCAAGGACCAGCTCTTCGCTGAGGCGACTGCTGAGCCCGGCCTCGCGTTCGCATTCGGCAGATTCGATGGTATTATGGGATTGGGATACGACACCATCTCCGTCAACCACATTACCCCTCCCTTCTACACCATGATCGACCAGGGCCTGCTTGACGAGCCGGTCTTCGCGTTCTACCTGGGCGACACCAACAGTGGCGAAGACTCCGAGGCCATCTTTGGCGGCATCAACAAGGATCACTACACTGGCGAGATGACCAAGATCCCTCTGCGCAGGAAGGCGTACTGGGAGGTCGACCTCGATGCGATCACCTTCGGCGGTCAGACTGCTGAGATCGAGGCCACTGGCGCTATTCTCGACACCGGAACCTCGCTCATCGCGCTCCCAAGCACCCTTGCTGAGCTTTTGAACAAGGAGATTGGCGCAAAGAAGGGCTACAACGGCCAGTACACCGTTGAGTGCACTGCGCGCGACTCGCTCCCGGACCTCACCTTCACGCTTACCGGGCACAACTTCACCATCGGACCCTACGACTACATTCTTGAGGTGCAGGGCAGCTGCATCAGCTCGTTCATGGGCTTCGACATCCCGGAGCCTGCTGGCCCGCTCGCCATCCTCGGTGATGCGTTCCTGAGGCAGTGGTACTCCGTCTACGATCTCGGCAACAATGCTGTCGGGCTTGCGAAGTCGAAGTAAGCGTAGATAATATGCTGGAGAGGATGCAAACGATACCTGGGACTTTTGGCTGAAGACAGCCGTTTGGTGAATAGGCGCCTACGGGGTTTGGCTGCTTTCGAGACTGTACCTAGTAGTGTGTACCGTGGGCATTATTCAGTGTAGCTGTATGAAGAGCATATGACAAAATATCCCTACGCCTCACAAAGTGTTGTTCGCATTCGCTCCATCCGCTTCACTTGCAGCCTGAGCACATGCATACCACCGCACTTCACATGCAAGCAGCTGCGTAACCTGCATGAACCCTTCAGATCTCACTCACCCGTCAGGCTACAATATATTTTATTTGACATTGGTTCTGCTTCTCACTTGACATTGGTGCCATACCTTACAAGACGACTGCATCATTACCACAAGCCTGGCTTCAACTCGCTCTACGCGTGAAACACATCCCACAAGCCGCGGCGACGGCGATATCACCTTACTTCCTGCCTTCACTTGGCCACAACCCGAAAGCAACACCCTGCCACACCCCGCCATTATCACCATACCCTGATCATCAATTACGTGGCACTCCGTCATCACGATGTCCGGCGGCTCGAACATGATCAAGCCCTCGTCTATTGACAACCTGCCCTACCTCTCGGAAGAAAAGAAGAACTACTACAAGAGCGGGCTCGCAGGGTTATGGACTCAATACGAGAACTCTCCCAAAGGTAGTCCAGCGTGGCAAGCAGCAGAGAATAAGATCAAGGCTGCGAGTAACAAGCTCATGCAGGAGTGGCAGAACGCTTCAAAAGGGCAGGTTGGTGGTCCGAGGCCTGGTTCAGGTGGTGGACCTCCCGCGCCCCAGCAGCAGCAGCAAGGTTTGGCGAGACCACCAACACAGGGCGGTATGAGCGGTGCACCGCAACAGATGGGTGGGCAGGCGCCGACACAGCCACAGCCGCTTTCGCAAACGGCGCAGACTGACTTGCGAAGCGTCAATGTTGCCGTGCCGGCTAGTCTCCCTCAGGCGTCGCATGCGAAGTACAAGACCGATTGGTTTCAGCGCGCCTCTACCATACTGCGGGCGAGAGACGGCTGGGTCCAGAAGGGTAAGACAGCCACTCAGCACTCTACGAACTTGAAAAACCAGGGACTGGAAGTGCCGCAGAATGTTACGGCGGTGTTGGAGGCTGCGCGGCGTGGTGTCAACGACACTACTCTGCAGTGGAACCAGATGAAGGCCGACAACGAGCAGAAAAGGCAAACGAACGCTGCAATGGCAGCCCAGCAGACTCCGCAATCGAATGGAGCACCGCCGAATCCATATCAGGGCAACAACGGTGGACAAGCCGAGGTGAAGGTTGAGCCCAATACTTCAGTCTCGCCACAGCAGCCGCAGGGAACTTTCCAGCAGCAACAACAACAGCCGCAACAAACCGCAAATGCCCAGACACCCAACGTGAATATGTCACAAACGCCGCAAACTGCGACCCAGCCCCAACCTCCACAGAACTTTCCACAACAACCTCCGCCTCAGCAGCAGCAACAATACGCGCCTCAACAGCAGCGACCGCAGATGAATCAGCAACAATCACAGCAACAAATGCAATACCAGCAGCCACCCGCGCAACCTGCGCCGAACAACGCGCAACAGCCGCAACGTCCACAAGCTCTCACACAGCGCGACGCTATGGAACAAGCAGCCGCATCATACAGAGGCCAGCAGCAGCAGCAACAAAACCAGATGTCGAATAACCAAGCGCAAAGCAACGCGGCACAACAGCCAAACGGTCTGCCATTCAACACACCCGGATCGATGCAGCAGCAGTCCGGAACCCCTGGATCAGCCTACCCTCATCACCAGCAGTCGCTCACCGGCACACCCACGCAAGGCACCAAGTTCCCGATCACCAAGAACATGCAACTTGATCCGCGATCCGTGGGACATCAGCCCGTACAAGCTCCGCCTTCAAGACCCACGATGGGAAACACAGGTATGATGCAGCAGCCTGGACTTGCGCGACCACCTACCTACACTTTGGAAGGCGAAGGCGACCACGTGCTGAGTAAGCGCAAGCTGGACGAGCTCGTGCGACAAGTGACGGGCACCGCTGGCTCTTCCTCGTCTACTGATAGCTCCTCGGCGTCACTGCTTGCGCCCGAGGTTGAGGAGAACATCATGTCGCTCGCGGATGACTTCGTGGATGACCTTATTACTGCGGCGTGCAAGCTGGCGAAGCTGAGGCCGGGCCCGCAGAATGTCTTAGAGATCAGAGATATTCAGATGGTGCTTGAGCGGAACTATGGGATGCGTGTTCCGGGCTATGCACTCGAGGAGACGCGGACGGTGAAGAAGTTCGCGCCGGCGGCGGGGTGGCAGAGTAAGATGCAAGCTGTGCAGACTGCTAAGACGCTTGGTGGCGGAAAGGGGGAATGATGAGGTAAGTCGCGTGATTGCTGCTTATACCCATTTCACTGCCGCGGACGGAGTTTGATTCATGGACAAGGCTGGGTGGAACTTTACTGGGTGGGAGGTGGTGGCGTGTACTCATACTTGACGATGGATGTGACGTTGTGCTTTTGGTAGCGAGGCGTCTCGGATCATGAGATTAGGGGCGAACGGGACTGCCACGGTGGCGCTCGACGGAGTTCTGTCAACGAGGAAAGCTCGGCAGAGTATGGAAATTATGCTATACTAGTAGAACACTATCTGCTGATTCTTGATGCTGTTGCATGCCGCGACTCAATTGCTAGTAGGATCATGGCTGCGGCAGCCTTTTTTCCAAGGACTGCCAAGATACGGTGTCGTTGCCTTGTTGTACTGGACCACCAACGTACGGCGTTCGTACACGGCCTCCGAACTCAGTTGCAACAGACGGAGAAGCAGCTTCCCCTGCTATACTTGTTTGTACCGGCGTTGGTGCGGACCTGTGTACATCTGCCGGTGGTGCCCCGTAGTGCATAGGCTCAGGCATAGCAGTTGCAACAGGAGGCGAAGCAACCTGCTCAAGAACGCTTGCCTGTACTGGTGTAGGTCCGGGGCCATACGGATGGTCCTGTGGTACCCCATAGCAAATCGGCTCGGGCATGGGTGTGTAGGCCGGCGCCGGTTCGCCAACGGGAGGCAGCGTGTCTGTATACCGCAGCCCACTTGGTACCGCAGGGCGATGGCGTACAGTATGCGTCGAGCTTGCGATACTGCTGCCACCATCGTCGTCGATGTGTCCAATAACGCCTCTATGAGACCTGAGAGATCTATTCGAGATAGACATATTGGAGAGACCTGTCGCGATTGTGCTAGCATCGTCGTCCTCATCGTCCTCGTCAAGAGCCCAGCTCATTCGTTCCAGTCGCAGCTTCTCAGACCGCAGAGACTCCGCATTGGCATTCCTGATTTGTTCCTTCTCGCGCTGGGCCTGGATCAGCTCCCGCGCACGAATGGTATCTGGATAGTCTCGCGCATGCGCTGCCGACAGCCGTATCGCTCGCTTCATTTCCTCTTGCTCTTCCCGCAGCTTGCGAGTCTTGCGATGCTCTTCGCTCTCTCGAGACTCAAGCAAAGCTTGCTCGAGTTCAGCTTTGTCTCGTTCGTGCTCCATCCTTCTCTCACGCTTGGAGAGCTCCTTAGCTTTCTTGAAGTCGCTCTCAAGCTTCTCTCGGTCTCGACGGTCCCAGAACTCTTTTGTCATAGCCTCGAGAGTTGCATGGTCGAGTTGAAGTTCGCCACCGTTGCCAACCGGTACGGCGTGGAAATCACTCAGTGCTGGTCGCTCTCCGGCGTTGGGCAATGGTGCCTCTTGGGTGTGCTCCGAGTCGTTGGTAGGCAAGTCTTCATGCTCATGGATGCCCGTCGCGGCAGTGCTAGGGGTAGCACTCCATCGATCGTCGTCGTCGTACATTTCGTCGAAGTCTTGCCCTGTGCTGAGCCTTTCATTCCGGCTACAGCCTGGACACAGATAATCGTCTACTATTCGTTCTGCTCGGCCTTCCAAAAGACAATTCTTGTCTTGCTCCTCCGCGGCAGGACAGCGGGTCACCGAGACCTGCGATGTATGTCCACAAGGGATATGCTCGTAGTAGTACCAGTGGCACATCGTGCAAAGGTTATACCGAAGTATGAAGGTAACTAGTGAGGATTTGATACGAAGGTATAACAGAGTGCGGCGCGGAGCACTCGGTGGATGTGGGAGTTCAAGAGAACAGGGTGTCGAAGAAAGGGACTGTACTTATACCTATGAGTGATGCTCAGTCAATGTATCTGAACCAAGTGGATGCATGATCATGTGGTGGCAGCATTGACGTAGGTAGCATCTGTACAGCCATGCACGGCGCTGCTCGCTGTACAGTGAATCTTCGCTGACTCTCCGTAGTGACTGCCAAACGCCATAGGCCGCTTTTCTCAGTTCAGGATTTCGTATCTGGATGGCAATGGCCTTACTACGTACTTCGATAGTACTTCGATAGGTCGCGTGACGAATGCTCGAAGAAGCGTATTGACCGTAGCATTGCAAGGGCATCTAGCATCGCCTCTATTGCTGCCTCTGTCAACTGTCAGCTGGACTCACGTGGAGTATAAAGACAGGTCGCAAGGCACCGTGCCAGAAGCACAACTGTGTAAGAAGGCAACGCGACCTGTTTTAGGGAACTTACATCTGGCTGAGCTGTACCCTGTCCATTGAGAGCTTCCGTACGCCGGGCGTCGGCTTCAAGACGCCTCTGCTCCTCGATCGAAGCGTTCGCGTGCAGTCCTCCAATCGTGGCTACTGGATTCAGGGACCGAAGCGGCGGCATCGCTACCTGAGGATCTAGTGATGACGGGAGTGGCAAATTGTCAGTAGTAGTGTACGGCGGCAACGTCAGCTGCGAGCCGATGGTAGATTCAGCCCAGTGCCCTTGCAAGAAGCCGTAGATCGGATGTCTTTGTGCTGTAGGGGCCACCACTGCTGGAGTCCGGCTCTCGTTTGTTGATGAGGTGGCGACGTTGCTACCTGCATTGTCGTTGACATTACCGGGAGTAGCACTTTGCGGTTGAGTGACGGACGATGTGTCGTTGGCAGTGATGGTTGAATCATCAACGTCGCTCCACCACCCTTGCCGGCTGGTTTCCCATTCGAGCGCAGATTGTAAGGATTCTTTGCTCACCCTTTCGAACTCTGCGTCCTCTTGCTTGCGGAGTAACTCCTGCTCATCAATATCCTTCAGCGAATTGTGATGCGCTTTGAGGCAGTCCTCCTCTTCTCGTTTTTGACGCCGCGCAACATCTTGCATAGATAGTTGGTGCGCTTTCTTCAGCTCAGCTTCCTCCTCAGCACGTAATTTATCGAGGTGGTCCAGCGACTCTTGCAGTACTCGTTTGATGTCTTCTTCCTCCTGCTGTGGCCTCGGGTTTTCAATGAGCGAGGACTCCCGCAGAGCTCGAGCGAGTTCGTCGTCCACAGTCTTGTCCGCTTCCGCTTCTTGCAGAGACTGCTCCTGAGCTGCTTTGAGATCGCTATCGAGCCGATCTTGCTCACGCTTTGTCGCTTCTTGCAGAGATCGCTGTCGAGCGGCTTCCACATCGCTATCGAGCCGATCCTTCTCAAGCTTTGCCCAGAAAAGCCTGGTCCTTTCTTCGAGTGTACTGGCGTCCGCCCGGGCGCCGTTCGATGCATGTCCAGGATCCGGCCTAGGCACTGCTTGAACAGTCCCTGGTACGGCAGGCAGCGGCGCCTCCTCCTGGCGGTTGGGTTCCAGCGGAGCATTCGCACGCGGCGCAACCGGCCCATCGAAGCGGTCATCGTCATCATAGAGCTCGTCGAACACGTAGTCACCAAGTGGTTGATCCTGTTGAGCTCCGGGGGCTGCTTCCGGGGCTGTTCTTGGGGCTGCTCCAAGGGCGCCTTCAGCAACAGCATCGTCACCGTTCTCACTGCTGGCAGGCGACTCTGCGAGTGGATCTTCCTGCATGGTCTTTGCACAGCTTGGGCAAGCTACCCCAATCTCTACCCTTTCTGGACCGCCCAGCTGCATAAATGCGCACGGGGTATTGGTGGTTTGCGCAGTTTCGCAGGGCGTGCTGGACACCTGCGAGTCGTGTTTGCACTGAATGTGGTGGTAGTAGTACCAGTGGCACATTTGCTTTGTTTTGCGGGTTCTTGATGGAGTGACGATGACAATGGTAACGAAGCTAATGGCAGGGTCGGTGTGGTAGCGAGTGCGTGGATCCGACTTGGTACTGGTATGTAAATGCGAAGTCCTAGAGCGCAGGGAAAATCTATAAGTATACAGTAGCTTAGCCATAGTGAACAGAAGTCAATGATCATGACCCTGGCTGCGAGAATGGCGTCGTTCTTGTGGTATAAGTAGTGCTCGTTCACCAGAACGCTTGCTGTACACATATGAGCAAATCTGACTCCTCAGGGTCATTGCCAATAACTACATCCCATCAATGACTGCAAACGCCGCGCTACCAACGCAAGCAAAACCGCCGGGTATCTTTTTCGCAACCACTGGCCCCCCAAACGCCCTCGTAGCATGATCGCAAAGCCTACGCCACCTAGCCGAATTCAATGCTACACCAGCATAGTCAGCAAGCACTCCCACTCCACATTCAATCAATATGTATCACAAAGCTACCCCCATCATCAGCCACCTTCCTCGCACACACAGACCAGAAAAGACAGCGCAAAACTTACTCGTCGTCGTCCGCTCCACCCCACCCACTCATCCCACCTAAACCAGCACTCTCCTTCCAAGGTCCGCGAGTCTCCCGATGCAGCACAAAGTCCAAAACATCACTGCGAGGCTCCACGAACTGTCTTAGACACCAACCGATAGGCGCAGCATGTACTTTCGTCTCCCCAAGAGCAGAGAGACACGTCGAGCGCAGGTAAAGGAGCTGATTCTTACTATCCTCGCGCTCAAAAATCTTCTCCGAGATTCCGAAAGCGAGGAGTCGGAGTCTGTTTGGTTGTCGTGTCGCAACTACATCCGACACCGAGTTGCTAGCTGCAGCAGCGTTCTGTTCCGTCGATGACAAAGCTGATGTAGTAGCGCCTCCACTCCTACCACAGCCGTTGACTGCAAGATCGAAAAGTCGTGTAGCAAGGCATTGCAGAAGCTGTTCGTATATCGCTTTCGGCAAGAGTTGAGTCGACGGCTTGTTCTTCGGGAAAGTCGAGATGTGAAGAGTAACCATGTCCTTGAGATTGTTCACAACCGCCGTCTCGTACGAAACCCACGAATCGTTCGGACTCCGGATCACGCTTGACTGCGGCCAAGCACACGAAAGCTGCTCCAGATGCTTGCAGGCTTTACAGATCTTCTCGAAATCCTCCGTGTCCCAAACGTGCTCTTCGATGTCCGCATCCGAGCTCGTGACATGTGGAGGTTCCGGCGAGGCGTGAACGTTCAGCAGCTCTAGAGTCTTGCCATGTCGCACGATACCCGCCGCAGCTGGCAGTAACTTGACGTGCTCCATGTCAATGATGAGATCCCGGATGCCAGAAACGAGACACAAGAAGCCGTCGAGCGCGATGAGGACTTCGTTCTCCGCGTTGTCCTTGTGCATTAGCTCGAAAGTCTTGAGTTGTCTGGGCAAATGGGACGCTTTGCACATTTGACCAAGCAGAGAGTCCACTCCTGAGCACTGATATAGCCGCAACCACTGCATCTGCGTGAAGTCGACGAACTTGCACCAAGTGTCTGCGCAATGCCGTAGACTGACTTGGTGTAGTCGCAGCGACGTCAGGTTCTTGAATGGCGTGCACTTCTCGAACGAGCCCATATGGCTGAATACCGTGCGCGTCAGCAAACCAGGTCCGGTCGCCGAGTCGTTCAACTCGCGCGAGTCGATGGCCTGGCCGACGGCCATGGGTGTGCTATGGTCTCTCGCATCGTGCGCCTCGAAGTTGGCGTGGACGATCAGCTCTTCGAGATGCTCGGCTGTCCGCTCCACGAAATGCTGACACAGATCCAACGTCGCTCTGTTCTCCGGATACAGCGCCAGCTTCCTCGCATGCGAGAACAAGGTCTGTTGTATCCGCGGGTTATTCTTGATCTCGGGTAACGCATCGCGATCCAGATCCATAACCTCCAGCCACTTCATCCGTCGCTGCTTCTTATACAAGATAATCAAGTTGTCAGTCGAGAACGGTTCCCAAGGACACCAACTGTGACAAGAACAGCGCATTAGCCTAGACTCAAGTGCACCATTAGAAAGCAGATCTTCAGGAGAAATTACGTGTTGTCCCACCTGAACTCCTCGAGTGTGTCCTCGGGGAGAAAGTCCAGCAGCATCCTCGTTGCGAAGTTGGCCTGCTGCTTCTGATTACATCTGTCCCTGACACTGGCAAGATATAGCCTGATCTGGCGGATGTGCTTGAGTCCTTCATTGCGCGGGTTGAGGAAGGCGGAGAGGCGGGTGTCGTTGGCGCTGCCTAGCTCGAGGGAGACATTGCGGTATAGTGGTTTGACTGCGAGAGAGTGAAGTTGCTTGTTCACCAGGCAGACGTTCTTGAGGTCGGTTGGGCGAAGGATCTGTGTTCCCGTCAGCCTTGCCTACATATATGGCCTCCATTGCGCGAGTAGCTCACTTTATCGACTATGAGTGCCTGGACGTCTTCTGACAGGTCTTCAAACTGGAGTTTCGCCATTACACCAATCGCGGTGTTGCAGATCGAACAGATGCCGTTCTCTTGCTCCTCAACCCAACGTGCTCGGTAGTATGCGCGAGAGAGGCGGCGGCCAGCTATGAGGAGGTGGATGGCAGGAGTAACGCATCGGCGAGGTTTGAAGAATACTGTAGCTGCAGTGAGTCGTGCTCAGCCTTGCATTCGAAACCGGTGTCCGTGTCTGTGCGGTGGGAAAGTGAGGCAACGATGACTGGTTCGCGAGCTGCCTCTCGAGCATGTGACAGCTGAAGCTTGGGCCTGTTCGCCAAGGATAGCAGTGAACATAGCATAAGAGCACGAAGACTGATGGTAATGGACTGAAGTATCTTGATTGCAGCTTGATATGTCTAAATCACATCGTCGAAGGTGCACCGCCCCAACACCTCCGCTATGCAACCACATCATCCATATCCCGCCCTGGGCTCCAAGCCTGGTATTTGCCGCTACGCCATTCGCCCCAACCCGAAGTGCCAACTCGAATAGAAGAAGACTCAATCACGCCTCCTCCGCATCAGCATCCGCTTGCAGTTCCGCGGCCAGCGCTGCCTCAAGATCATCATCTCCCTCCTCATCTTCCGGTGCAGGCTCAGGTACCGCCACCTTACTCCCACCATTCGGCTCCTCAACCACCACCTTCGGCCCAACAGCAGCCAGCCTGACAAAATTCGTCAAACTCGTCGTCCTAGTCAACGCCTCCTTCTTCCGCTTCTGCAATCTACTCCCCTCTCCCTCGCCACCACCTTCCACCACCTCACCAGCAAAAGCAACATCATGCTCCCGCTTCTTCTCGCCCTTCTCCGGCGTTGCAGTTCCATCCGAGAGCACCCCCATCTCCGTCCTTACACTCTCACTATCGCTATCGCCTCCCTCCTCCGAGTCCCACGCCTCGAGCTCATCAGCGATCAAAGCCCAATCACCTCCATCTTGCTGCTCACCAGCACTGCTATCTTCACGCTTGACAGTCGGCGAAAACATAGCCCACTCCTCATCACCAGTGTCACTCGCAATCTCAGTATTAATCTCCAACTGCGACTTCCCAATGACCGGCGGACCAGTCGGCAGCCCAGTCGGCGTCTTAGCCCCATCCCCCTCATCCTCCGTCATCGTATTCGTGCTCTCCTCATCCGAAGAACTGAGCAGGAAATCCCGGCTCTCGAAACTACCCGGCAGTGCGTGACCCTTTCCATTCGCAGCAGTTTCCGAGTGGATGCGAAACGGCTCGACGCCCACCCTCTTCCACTGACTGAAACAAGCATACAGCCAATTCTGATTCACCACCTCCACCCTCCCTCTCTTCTTCATCGCCTGCCTGACCTTCGCCGTCCGTCGATCAGGCGAAGCAATAAGATGCGTCGTCTTCTTCCCGATATTCTCGCTGATCGTCGCGCCGAAACTCCTCGCCCAGACCGAGAGATCATGGCTGTGGATATCTACTCCCAATGGCACGACCCCGGAGAACACAAGATGCACACCGGCGAGTACTGATGCCTTTAGGTCCGCCATCACAATCGCGGCGTCCGGGATCGTTTCAACCTCGTCAATAGAGCGCTTCTTGCCGTGTCCTGGCCGGAGCTTAGCGATTCTATCGCCCTGCGGCGCAGCATTGACTTTATCGTATTCGGCAAAATAGTGATCATGAATACTATGCAAGCTCTCACCCAAATGCTGCAGCTCGTTGTCGTCGTCTTGCAGCAAATTGTGGCGATACTTTGGGGATGGTGGTGTGACGCTACCATCACCTGCGTCTCCCTCGTGCTCGCCGTTACCAGCCAGCAGCTCACCAGCTGCCTCCACAGCAGGCGATGCCTGGGCCTCTTTCTCTGCGTCCTCGAGCTTCTTCTGCATCTGTTGTAGTGGCCTGTCCTTCTGCTGTGCAGCAATTGTCTCGTCCTGCTCCTCAGACTTCTCTTTCATGCTGCCTTCGTCTTGGTTGCCGGCCATGCTCATCATGCGATCCACCGCTGTCACGTCGCCGTTGGTCGTCGTCGGAGGTGTAGAAGTAGGTGTGGTCGATCTGCTCGGCTTCACTGTCTCGTCGCTCTTCGCTTCACTTGAGCTCGCGACAGTCCCGTCCGTATCCGCTGCCTTCTCTGCCTCCACCTTGCTAGGCTTTGCTGGCCTGGCTTCAAGCTCTGGCCGCTTTGGCAGGAAACTGCTATTGATATCGCCAATGCCGACGAAGAAATCATACGCGCTGACTTTGACGAGATTCGGACTCCAGCTCCACACATCTCCTCGATCATCAATAATCACGACCATCTTCGTGTCCACCGGAAACAACCTCTTCAACGTCTTGCTGCTCATGCTACCATTCTCATCTCTTGACAATATCCGATTAGCAAACAGCTTCCGATCCGGATCGATAAGCTTCGCAATCTCTTCAGCATACGCGCGCGTCGCCATAGTATAGATATGGAGCTCGTAATCCTGCGCTATCAGCTGCAAGAACTCCTTCAGGCCAGGTCGAAGCTTGATATAATACCACGTCCCTCTGCCGCCCGGTCCATCATCAACGAGCTGGAACTTCCTCACATCCTTCACCGCGGCATGGTTCGGGTTCTCCTCATCCTCCTGCCACTCGGCGACCGTCGGATCAACCGTCGCGTGAATGATAGTCTGATCCAGATCCACCACCAAGCTCAACTTCCTTGACTTTATCAACCTCCTCTTCGCCTCGTTGTCCTCATGATTGGCCTGGTCCTGCGAAACCAGCAATTTCGTATTGCCATGCACCGTATTGATTTTCGCGCGCTCGGTATTGTTGCGCGTCGTGCTGTAAGTCACCTCATTCATGTCCTTGCCGCAGTTGGCGCACATGCCCGCAAACTGCACCTCATGCTTGCACGGCTCCTCGATCTCCGCCACAGCCGTCACGGCCTTGATCACCTGGTCCTTGGATAGGTGTACTCGCTTCACCGTGCCTTCCACCTCACTCTCGAAGTCGGTATAGAAGTCCGCTTCTTTGTCCTCGTAGACACCAGTATCGCGGTTGTATTGCTCGCGGAGGATAGCGCGGTAGCGGTAAGTGAAGAGCGGGCCATTCTGCGGTATCTCGTCGCCTTCCTTGACGAGGACCTTGGTGACCGTGAGCGGGTATTTGAGGCCGGGATGGGTGTTCAGGCGCATTGGAACGGATTGTCGGCGCGATCACATGGCGTGATCGCAGAGGATGGAAGTGAGGCAGTCTACACGTCACGCAAGAGGCGATTTCATCTACGAAGTGATCGCATGACTACTGCCAGGTGCTATGCGACAAGTGCAATGGTGGATGGTCAGGAAGCTTGGAAGTGATGCTTCTCAGTTAAATTTGTGGATGTGGTGTTATTCCGTGGTGAGGCTTGCAATGGTGTGTGTTGCGGTCGCAGGCGTTGATGCAGATGGTGTTTGTTTGGTGGTGTTTGTATCCCCGCGTTCCTGTTTATTGTGCAGCGAGCTCTTCGTTTATGTATGCCTTTATTTGTGGGTCTCGGGCCAGGCCGCTATCTGCACGGACCAGGCAAGTGAGTTTCATGATCACTCCACTTTCTGCTGCTTTGGGAAGGCACTTAACCACACAACCATCATGGCGGAATGCGAATACAGCATCACGCTCATCGGAGCCGGCACAATCGGTCTCTCATTCGCAGCTCTACATCTAACCAAAAACCCAATATGTACAGTCACAATCTACGACACCCGACCAGATCTCCAAGCATACGTCAAGCAACACCTCCCGGGCTACCTTTTGGATGCCGACCACTCCGCATGCTTCTCCCGTTTGCAGTTCGCAGATGATCTCCAAGCTGCCGTCAAAGACGCCACAACAGTACAGGAGCAAGGTCCAGAAACTGCAGACTTCAAGGTCTCGATCTGGCCGCGCATCGAACAGCATGCTCCTTGGGATGCCATATTCTGGTCTAGTACTTCTGGTATCCCAGCCAGTGTGCAAAGTTTGCAGATGAAAGACCCGAGTCGATTGGTCGTTGTGCATCCGTATAACCCGCCGCATATCATGCCATTGCTTGAAGTTGTGCCTTCATCTCACACCTCTCAGGGTACTATGGATCGAACATTGGCGTACTGGCGTGCGTTAGGTCGCTCTCCAGTCGTAGTGAAGAAGGAGTGTACGGGCTTCGTGGCGAATCGGCTAGCGTTCGCTTTATATCGAGAGGCGTGCAGTCTCGTAGCACAAGGTGTAGTCGA
This sequence comes from Elasticomyces elasticus, assembly GCA_035926095.1. Taxonomy (NCBI): domain Eukaryota; kingdom Fungi; phylum Ascomycota; class Dothideomycetes; order Mycosphaerellales; family Teratosphaeriaceae; genus Elasticomyces; species Elasticomyces elasticus. The sequence goes on from JAVRQT010000002.1 coordinate 1,653,592, forward strand.
CGTCAAGGATCTTGATGAGATCGTGCAGACGTCGATGGGTCCCCGATGGAGTGTTGCAGGACCATTCAAATCTTACCATGCTGGTGGTGGTGAGGGCGGGTTGACCAGCTTCATGGATAAGATTGGCGGTACTGTACAGGAGTGTTGGGAAGCGAGCGAGAAGGATGTCAAGAAAGGCAAGATTGACGTTGGAGGGAAGTGGCAGGCTGACGTATGTCGCCAAGCGGATGAGGCTTACGGTGTTGTTGATATTACTGAGAGAGATGAGAAGACGAGGAAGGTCTTGGCTGCTGTAGGCCGACATTAAGTTGCTCTACTACTTACAAAGTGTTGATTCCCATTCGCCATGCGCCATCAGTCTGATACCAGAGACCTACCCGACTGCACGCCAAAATACCAACGCCTGTGCATTATCGAAAGGGGCCCCACAACAACAAAGAGTATCAGAGCCATCAATCTGCCATCGATCCCGACCTGTGCCCTTCACAAGACTCCATCTGCTCTTCAAAGGCTCACGGCAAGGTACTCGCCGTCTGGCTAGCGGTAGCCTGAGTCTGCGTGATAACAGTCACGCCATGATTAGGCTGCGTGAGGCTGAACACGGTCGTAAGAGCCGTGACGGTACTGGTACTGGTAATGGGCGCCTTGCTCGAAGTCTTGGTAACGGTGATAGCACCACTGATCGCCGCCTTCGAAGTGCTGGACGAGGAGCTACTGCCCACGTATCCGCAGTGCTTCCAGCAGCGCCAGCTCTTTGCACGATTGTCGAATTTGATGGCTGGGTCGGAGAGATTGGCGTAGCCGGGGTAGACGATGGGTTCGGAGCCGTGACCGGTGCAGTCGGGGCCGCTTTGGGAGCAAGGCATTCAGCATGATTGAAGGTGTATGCGGTTGAGAGCGAGACTCACTCGTAGAGAAAGCAAGTCTGGCCTTTGGGCGGTCCTGCACTGGACACGTTGCCTGCGAGGCTCTTGCCGAGACCGGAGCCTGTAGTATGTCAGCCTTTGTTGTCGATGCTGGTGAGCAGGCGAGGACTTACCACATTGACCGCCGACCTTGCAGAAGTTCATGCTCTCGCCCTTCCAGCCGTAGCCGTTGGTCATATAGATGCAAAGAGGAGTTGGTCCGCCCTCATCGCGTAGGTCGATCGCAGCAGCGGAGACCAGGGTGGTGCTGAGCAGGAGGCTGGTAAGGGTGGTGAAAAGCTTCATGTTTGCTGAGATGTAGTTGTTCTTTGGTTGCAGGGTGTTTGCAGGCTTCAACAGGTGTAGCTCAATAGGTGAGATGGTGCGAGTCTTGAGTCGATTGAGTATTGAGTTGAGTGTTGATGAAAGGGACTTGAGAGAAGCAGAAAAGGTTCAAATAAATAGTCGGTTCGGCCTCGTGCCAGGAAATCGCACATCGGTTTGCCGCACGCAGCAGGTACGGCACAAGCCGAAAGGAAAGCAGGGAGAAGGCAAAGGAAGGAAGAAGCGACCACGAGCAGGTTGCATGGTATATGTGATTTGCAGACTGTGTCATGTCAAGTGCTGGTCTTCGGATCGCGTGAGATCTGCATCGAGACACTACATCCAGACTTCAAAGAATCGTGAAAACTTTTCATAGAAGGTCCTGCGGATCTCCATGCGTCAAGAAGGGGTTGAAAGACAAAAGCCATACAAACAGATTCTGCTAAGACGTCGCTATGCTCGTACTCCCAGGATCAGCATTTGTGACAGCCCTTGGAACATTCGCATTTCCCTTGTAGCCCTCCGCCCATGGCGGTCTTCCATCAACATCGAATGCTGCCCACTCAAAGTACGAGCAGCCAATTTGCCCTGGAGTGTAGCCAGAATGGCACATCCACATGTACCGCCCTCGAGTCGCTGCTTGCTTCTGCACGCACCGCAAGACCGCTGGCACATTGCATTTGCACCGTGGTGTATACTTCGGGTGCAAATACTCCTTGTAGCAACGGTACGTGACGTTCAACCGCTTGTTGCCAGCAATTGGGTGTGGTTCGATAGTCTGCGCGGGAGCGACAGCATGCTTCCACTCCTCCTGCATCTCCGCATGCATGATCAGCAGTGAGTTATGCGGTAGATGTATGGCTATCTGGCCTTGTGCGTCCGCGGTAGATGTGTCACCGCTGGGTACGATGCGCCTGACGCGGAACTCTCGTGCCACGCCTAAGGAGAGGCTGCCGATCACCGCTCGAGGGCCAAGGTACGTGAGCTGGTCCGAGTGATAGCCCACACTCTGCTTGCCTCCATCGTAACAATTGACGAAGCTTGCATTTGGTTGCCACTGCTCCGGAGATTGGAACCTCAGCTTCACGCCTCCAGGATTAGAGCATTGCTGTCTTCGCTCGATCTCCTGATTGACTGCGTCCCGTACCAGAGCAGACACCTTCAGCATCTCTGGTGTGGTTTGCGCCACGTCTGCAATTGAGCTTCCGTTGTATACATACCTCGTCTTCTGCTCTTTCGCCTCCGCCAATGAGTCGACATAAAATCTCATTGTGTGCGGTGACTCAACGGTCCTGTCAAATAGTCGATATGTTTCTGTTCCAAAACTGGGCACCTCTTCGAGCAGCTCCTGCAGCAACGCATCTGCAACGTCCTGCGATAAAAAGTTGTGGATAATCGAGCAGGGTGTATGTGCTTCTACATCCTCAGGCGCATACACGTGGAGAGTCTTGCCTTTCTGCGTCAACACCTTCTTTGGAGAAGATTGCACATTGCCGTTGCTGTGAGTAGGGCGCGTGAACGAAACCAATGAGGATTGGTGTCCACTGATTGCTGGTCGCTTCCTCGAAGGTCCAGCACTTGCTGAGACGAGCAACGCGTTAGCTGCTTGCTCCACCGATCCACCAGATGCGAGAAGAGTCTCCAGAAGAACATCCTGCGGCCAGTCCGGGCATAGCGATGCCAGCACGGCAAGCTTGAAATCAGTCGACTCTGCTTCGCCGTCCTCAGTCGTTGTCCTGCTCGGCGGAGTCACCTCTGGCGACAGTCTCCGCCTCTTCCGCGATATGAACGCCTCCATCGCTTTTTCTGCCCGACCCAAATATCCTCATCTTGTTGATGTTGTTTGCACAGTTCACGATCAGGTCGCGTCGACGAAGTCTATCGCCAGCCCCATCGGACGGAGAGCTTGCCGCGCACGTGATCACAAGGCTTCGATGCATAAAACACTTCATGTTGAGTCACTCCAGCTTGACAACATACACGTAACGACGTCAACATGACTGACCCAGGAAATCCAAATCTGGAAGTACCAGCCTTCTTCGAAGTAGAGACGGAACGACTACGGCTTCGCACGGCGTACCTCTCCGATGCGAAGGGCTACGCGCCCATGATGACCAGCCCCGAAGTCATGCAGTGGACTTCTGCAGGCGTACCTATTACAGATGTTGACGTTGCTGAGCAGTGGATCAAGGCAAGGGTACTCGGGCGTGATACGTTCAAGTTATCTGTCGAACTAAAAGGACCACTGGACGATTCCGGTCGACCAGAAATAATAGGCATGATGGGATCAGATCATTGGCCTGAGATAGGCTATATCTTTCATCCAGGTATCAAAACTATCTACAGGCTCAGATCAACGTATCGCGATTGACGGGTGCTTCATAGGCCACTTCAATAAAGGGTAAGCATATAATCGCTACGAACCTGGGGCGAATAACCTCTCCGAGATGCTGTAGCCTAATATGTTACCACGTGCGGTTGTGTGCTGTTTCGTCCCAGTCTCTAGAAGGAGACCATGCTGCAGCTCAACGCTTCTGCGACAATGGGCTGACTCTGCCCTATCACGCGATCCAGATACGCCACAGAAGCTCTGCGCGCCCTCGTACCAGCTGCGTTCGAGCGAATGCCATCCGCAGAGAAGGGCGGCTACGACTTCCTCCTAGCAGGTACCATCAAAGGTTAGTGAAGAAGCGTCTGCTCATATGCACTGCCTGACAGCGTCCCAGGCAATGCGGCTTCTGGAAGAGTGCTTGAGAAAGCCGGCTTTACAGAATGTGAGACGACGCTTCAGGACTTCGAAAACTCCTTCTTTGGCAAGTGCGACAGCGTGTGGTACAAGATTGCTCGACCTGGAAAGACCTTGGAGGAGCTTGGTGTTTTGCCTGGCACGGGTAGTGCGAAAGATGGTGAGTCGCCGGTACCGCCAATACAGTGAGCCCTGGCTTCCCGTCTGGTGTCTACAAGACAATCAAGCCCTTGTAATGCCTCGCACGAAATGATGTGCTCTTGCGCTGAACCACACGCCCTCGAGCACATCACATCTGAATGGCCGAGTTTAACTCTTCCTAGGTCTGCTCTTCGCTCGATCCGCCGACGATAAGAGTAAAGCACGTGCTCAACGCGCAGAAGCTGAAGCATAAGGCAACGTTACTCCACTCCATCACGCGAGCACTCTGAACGGGAGCCTGCGATGCAGGCGCATGCTGATCTCGACAAAGTCCGGCTCGTTCTCCGGAATGATGAAGCTGTGTCTGACCAAAAAGTCGATCAACACGGCTGCCGAATCGGGCTTGAACTCGCCATTGAGCAAAGTGGCCTGCACCTCCTCAATCGACATGCAACTGAACTCGCCGACCTCATCGTCACAAGGCTTCGGCACGACGTCAAACGGCAGTTCCATATCGTAGACATAGATGAAGTCCGGTACCACCAGACCTTGCTCTCCTCGAAATCCCTTCCCTGTCAAGCTCAAATGACTGATTGCCCCTCGCGAGCGCGCATGCTGCCTCACAAGCATCTCCGGCAATGAAGCCTCTTCCTGCGCTTCTTCGATGATGGTCAGAAACGGCGAGGAACCAGACTTGATACCGCCTGCGACTGTAGTGTCGAGCATGCCAGGATAGGTGTACAAGTGCGCTGAGCGGCGTGGGATCCAGAGCTTCATTCCGACTTGAGCATCGTTGGTGTACGCTACCAAGTGGGCACCTCTTTGGGTCAAGCCGAATAATGCTGCTGCGAAGCGTTCAACATGGACTGGCTGGTCGTACTTCGCGCTGACGATGGTGCATGGCTCGCTGTGTCGACCATCTAACGATCCGAAGAGTTTGCGGTCAATACAATCGTTCACTAATCCGGCAAAGGCGTCATTGATAGCAGATGCGATGTCTCTGCCGTGGGAGCCGTCGAGAATGGTGACGCTGCGAGGGTGGTCATGGTAGATGGTAAAGTTCTTCGTCCATGGCATTTGCTCGACGATGTCAGGAAGCATGTAGCCGTGGGGCTGATCATCGTTGGGCAAGTACAGCTTATAGTATTCTGCGGTAGCACTACTGTCGTAGGGGAAGCTGCCAGGTGTTAGCTTGACCTCCTCTCAACGAAGCAATATAGCCTCACTCATCGCATGACGCCACGATAGACAGATATGTGTCTTTATCCTCTCGTTGCGCCATATTGCTCTATGATGGCTGCATCACATCTCGCTGCCACGTGCAGAGTCGATTCCTTGAAGAAGTGTCTCTGTCGTCCTCGTCTTCCATCGCCTAAATGCTTGGCATATATGTGTGCCTTAGGATCCATGCTCTTGACTTCACCTCGACTCCTCCACGTTACCACGCCAGAGCATGCACTCTTCCACCCTTCGTACGGCGCCCGTACACCTCACACGTGCTCTACAAACTCCTTCATTCACGACTGCACGGTCTCTGCGGCCATGCATCGTCGCGAAATGGTTGCACTCGCGTAGACTGACCACTGCATCATCACGGACTCAGGAGGTCATACCGCTCCGGAAGCACTTGAAAGAGGAAACGAAACGGAAGAAGGCCGAGGCCAGGCAAGATGGCAATGCATTGAGAAAGAAGCAGACTTCAGATCCGCGCCTGGAGAAGTGGGAGCTTACGGTTGGCATTGAGATACACGCAGAACTGAACACTGCGTGTAAGCTCTTCTCATCTGCACCAGCCGAAGTATCGGTCGGTGATGATGGCGGAAGTGCGAACAGTCGAGTAGCCGCTTTTGATGCCGCCTTGCCAGGCACGCAGCCACAGTTCCAGATCGCAACGCTGCTTCCTGCCCTACGAGCAGCGATCGCCTTGGAATGTGAAGTGCAGCGCAAGAGTGGATGGGATCGGAAGCACTACTTCCATTGGGACCAGCCGAATGGCTACCAGATCACCCAGTACTACCAACCTTTCGCTAAGGACGGCAGTCTCACGCTTGGAGCTTTCGACGGCGTCCCGGCTGAAGACCTTAACGGCGCTGAGAGCATTACCATCGGCATCAAGCAGATACAAATGGAGCAGGATACAGCAAAGACGATGAATGTTGGTAGCTCAACATACCATGTAGATTTGAATCGTGCCGGCATGCCTTTGATCGAAGTCATCACTCTCCCTCACATTCACAGTCCTCAGACCGCAGCCGCTGTGGTGCGCAAGATCCAAGCTGTGCTGAAAGGCGTCGACGCGTGCGTCACAGGTATGGAGTTGGGTGGTCTACGTGCAGACGTCAACGTATCTGTTCGCCAGCGAGGCACAAGCGGGATAGGTTCGAGCTATAGCGGTGTAGGTGGTCTGGGTCAGCGTACGGAGATCAAGAACCTGTCATCCTTCAAGGCGGTAGAAGACGCCATTGTTGCAGAGCGCGACAGGCAGGTCTCGGTACTGGAGGCTGGCGGCGTGATCGAAGGTGAGACGCGAGGGTGGACTCTTGGTGCGATGGAGACGACACGCTTGCGTGGAAAGGAAGGCGAAGTAGATTACAGGTACATGCCGGACGCTGACTTGCCACCTCTGGTGATTGGATCGGATCTGGTGCAACATCTCAGGTCGACTATGCCAATGCTACCAGACGCTGTGGAGCAGGACCTGGAGGAGTGGCATGGGCTCAGTCGTAAAGACGCTAAAACGCTCAATGAGCAAGACAACGGTGATCGTGTAGAGTTCTTCGAGCGCACTGCGTCATTTCTGTCGGCAGAGATTGGCACATTCAAAAGCGAGGTCTCTACCAGCAAAGAGCGACGCAAGACGGGCAAATTGGTCGGCAACTGGGTCTTACACGAGCTTGGCGGTCTGCTCGCCACCCATCAGCGGAGCTGGGATGATGTTCGGGTCACCGCAGACGAGCTGAAAGACTTACTGGTCTGCCTGCACAAGAACGAGATCACTGCGCGTGCTGCCAAGCAAATCCTTGCCGAGCTTTTCCAGCGACAGCCAGCGCCCGATGGTCCATACTGGCCAAGCATGGACACTCGGCCGTCTGTGGAGCAGCTCATCGACGCTGGCAATTTGCGTCTACGGCCGCTATCTGAAGATGAGTATGAAAAGCTAGCGATGCAGATCATGGATGCGAATCCCGACATCGTCAAGGCTGTGCGGGAGAAGGGCCAGAAGGGCAAGGTGATGTGGTTTGTTGGCCAGATGGTGCGGCAGGGTGAGGAGGGTACCGTGGAGCCGGAGAAGGCCAAGGTTGTGATTGAACGTCTCATGGGTGGCTGATGAAAAGACGGCAAATGCGACCGCGGAGCCTAGACCTAACTCGGCACTCCGTACGCTGACAGATCCATCATCGCATCCGGCGCTCCAATCTCAGTGGCACCCAACTCTCCGTCCGCCAACGTCAAGTCCTTGCCTGCAGCCGAAATGCTTGCCGGAGATAGCGACATGGCTTCACTGAGCTTGATATCACCCATCACCATTTCAATACCCACCACCAGCTCCATGAGCTCGCGCACCATCCTCGAAGCCTCGGCAATGCCCAGCATATCTTCATCCATCACTTTCACCTGTTGCATCTGCCGTTGAGTCGGCGATCGACCTTCGTCCTGGCGATCAGTAAGCAGCTGCTTCAAGCTCTCAGCCTCCGCTTTCAGTAGCTTATACTGGTCCTGTATGTGCTGTTGCAGGAACATCCCTGCCTGGGACGTGACACGCTTCAACTGCGAAGACGAAGAAGCATCAAGCCATGAGACGATGCAGCGGAACCGGAAGCGAGAATCGACGTTCAGCAATACTGTTTGCTGATCTTGCCACTTGAGCAGAGCGGCAGCGTGGCGGTGAAGTCCTGCGAACGAGTCGGACATGGGATCGTGGCCTGAATGTTGACATCAGTATCTTTCCAGCCAGAGCCTAGGGAACAACCTCTTACCAATATCGCCATGGGAATGTAGCGCTTTGCCGCCCGCGACCCAGCCATGCGCCGCTGACGCTTGTGTTGGCTCGATCACGTAGTCTGAGAGTGGTACGCGTGCGATCATCTGCTTCTGGTCATGGACCTCCGGATCTTCTTTCATGGAGAATGCTAGCATCTTGGGTGTCTGTTCGTTCATGTCAAGGTCCTCAATAAGGAAACGAGCTTGGTGCGGTAGATGATCCATGGAATGTGTATGCTTGTCTGATGTTTTGCCAGGATGACCGTCGGAGTTGCGATCAAGCTAAGTTCACATGCTTGGAAGTGGTGCATGAGCAAGTGAATATTCTCGCATGTGAATCACAATGGTGAGTCACTTAGTCGGGCCCAGTCTCTCCGCGACATGTCTATTATTCGAAGGCTCAGTTTGCTGATGTAACCAGACGGTCATAAAGTTCAAAGACAGGAGCGCAGCCCAATCGTCAATAGACAGCGCTGCTGCCTTAGAGACTACACTCCTCTTTCGCCATACCTGACGACGATGGCTACGAGGAAAACTACGAAGACAACCGTCAAACGTCCTACTAGAGTTGCAACGACCGCCAGCACGACAGCCACTGCGACTGCGACCACTGTCGACACGACCTATACTATCTTCGGCGTCAATGCACCAGGCCAGCTCCTCAATTCGTTGAACCTCGTGTCTGTGAGAATATGGATTCAAAGCATGATACAACTCACGCCGGGGGAATTTGTACTTGAACAACGTCCACAGCTTGCTCTAGGAGAGTCCAGGGTCTTTTGCGGCGAGGACCTCATACACAAGTACGAGGAACATTTACACACTCAAGCCGCCGAGCAAACAGACACATCTTATGCCAAGCTGGTGAAGAGGATAACGGATAACCATCTTCGCATTACTGATGTAGGCGAGGAGCACCACGCGGTGCTGAAGGCGGCTTGGAGTACGGAGTTGAGCCGACTGGTACACAACGAGCTCGAGGAATACAACGTGCGGGAGGCACAGAAAGAGGAGAAGAAAAATAACTGAGCCAGATGCGAGGGTGAGAGCGTATGCTATGTTCCAGCCGGAGCCGGTGCGAGAATTTGTGCGCCAAGGGTGAGAGCAGGTAGCGATTGTTCAGTTCGAGGAGGAGCGACCTCATAAACACGGGCTAGAAGAGGATGGCATGTGTCCCTTCTCACCGTGATCAACGAGAAGTGTTGGTTCAGGTTACTTACATGACCTCAAAGGGACAAAAGAGGTAAGCGAACTGATCGCCACCTGAGTGGAAAAGCATACACAATTTGCAATAGGATCCCGCAGACGGTACGACCTAAGATCCAGAACTCTTCTAACGAGCCATTCATCTCTTTGCTGTAAGCACCTTTGGTACTCTTCTTGTCTAACTGCTTCCATGTGGTGTCTTGGACTGGCTGGAACTTTCGGGACTTAACTTCCCGAGACAAGCGAACAGCGCTACTCTGAGCGAGGACCCAAAATACTCCGAAAGCGTCCCAATAGCTTTACGCCACTGCAGTGCAAAACCCTGGCTTCATGCTTCATCTGGAATTGGTATGGAACTACTACCGCGACTGCATATCTATGCCTGCCCTGCCTGCTGCGTGTCTCACATCCATCTCGTCGAAGAAGATATGGCTTGCGTCGGTCGGCGACTCCTTGAGCCAGGCCAGTACAGCTGCTATGGATGATCTGGGTATATAAAGACCTGATGTAGGTGTCTATCAAAGCAATCTTTACCTGATCACTGATTATTCGTCGCGATGGTTGCCTTGTCTACATTCTTTGGGCTCTTTGCAGCCATCACGCTCGTTACCAGCAGCCCTGTTGCTATCAATACTCCAGGATACTGCAAGGCCATCACTTCTGCTGTCGGCAAGGTCAAGGGCTTGAGCAATGCAACATCGTTCTGCTCGGCATTTCTACACATACCAACGAAGACTACAACGATCTCGGTGACCAGTACTAGGCGAGTTTCATTTGTAACGAAACATTGGCGGTGGACCTCTGACACGATTTCAGTACGATTGTCAGCAAGATCACAACGACTAGTGGCACGACGACAGCGACAGCCTCCGCTATCGTTGTCCTCTCACCGAGGCAAGACAAATGCCCAGAGAGAGTTTCCGACACTGCCTAACGATCTGTAGCACAACTACAACCACCACGACCACGACAGCAATAGTCCAGACCGACTTGACGACAGGCACAGATACGGTACGCCTTCGCAAGACGGGGAGCTCGCATTAGGTTTAACCACTATTTGATTCTGACTCATCTTGCAGGTCACGGCGAGCGATCCCGTCATTACTACTGTCTTCGAACCGTAAGCAAGGTCAGCTCTACATATTCCCGTTCGCTCACTAACAGCATATAGTACCACCGTCCGCGCGCTATGCTCAATTTCGACCACGCCGGCCAAGGCAAAGCGTGAAGAAGCCAGTGTGACCACTACTATCTACCATCTGGTGAATGGTGTGCCCGACACAAACAAGCCTGGCGCAACAGTCACGATCGACGCACCAGCCAATATCAAACGGGCAGCCAAGACGACCTCTACAGGCCTGTCAACTCCAACAGCGCTGAAGGGATGGGTGTCTGCAGCCATCTCCAGTGCATGCGGGTAGGTTGCTTCGATATATGCATGTCAGTACGTCTACTTGTTTGCAGACTAACGTTCTCGCAGTTGCCTCAACATCGCAACGCCAACCGTGAGTTCCACAACAACCATTAAGGCCGTGGTGACGAGCAAGTCGACTATCGTTGTTGCTGCGAGTACGACCGTCACCCCAACGATCGTTTCGTCTCCGGTTGTTACACTCACGAGTATGACGGTGGACACTTCAACTCAAACCAACGATGTGAGTCGAGTCTTTGACCGCGCAGTGTCATGAAGACAATGCGAAACGCCGGAGACTCGCTGGTCACTGACCACACCGCAGCTCGCCGCCACCTTTACCTCTGTACCAACAACCACAACCACATCCACATCAGCCACAACTATTGTACCGAATAACACGTGAGTCCATAACCGCAACAGATCCGAATGAAGCTGACCTTACTCCTCCAGTGCCTGCTCCTCGGTCTCAGGTCCCATAGCCACCGCTTCGCCGCCAAAGCCTGCCTCCTACGCAGCTTACTTCCAGGGCTGTGGCGTCCGCGAAAACTCCAACAACAAGGGCAACCCCGTCCACCAGTCACGGCCTACTTCGACGGCTCGCTTGCGGCATGCGACGCCATTAGCCAGTGCGCTGGTGTGGCGGCGAATGGTCTTGAGGTCTACTACTCCTTTGATTTGCACTATCGCATCTCGACTGCTCAGTACGAGTGCGTGCAATACTACGATGGCAACACCGATACCGCTGCATTCAATGTTGTCGACCCCGATGTGGATGTTACGTATAGATATAGCATATACGGGCGATAATTGATGATTGGTGCCGCAGAGTCAACAGTCGACAAGTGTGCAGCTTGGGAAGATGGAGTTCTGATTAGCGTTCAAGCGTACATCTAGCATCGCAATGATTATCAGTTCCCGACGTCCTCCATGTCTCCCTCCATCTCAATAACCGGAAATCGTCACAGTCTGTTCCGCAACCGTCGTAGTCTTACCAGCATCGAGCTGCGTAGTCGTCACAGTAACTGTCACTATCCTCTCGTCATCCCCAGAGCTACTCGGACTGATCGGCACAATCGTGATCCCAGCCAACGGAGGTACGCTCGTCTCCGCCGCTGACGGTGCGTACGAGAAGTGCGTATTCGAAGGCAGGTATGAGTATTGCGAGACGAACACCGGGAAACCCGAAGAGGAGGGTGAGGTATGGGGGTATTCTGACGGTCCTTCGGTGGCAGATTGTGTGGGTATGTAGGGTGGCAGCGTAGGGGCGTTGTTGGAGGTCTCGAGTGAGGAGGTCTGAGCTGCAGAGCTTGAGGCACTCGCTGTCGAGCTCGATGCTGGGTACGGGTTCGCTGAGTAAATTGGCGGTGCGCTAGGCGTGGTCTCCAACGCCTCTGTAGACTGGGCAAGAGTTGATGGCTCTTGCGTAGGGCTGGTCATCGGAGTATTGTATGCGCTGCTCGCCAAACTCGAAACTTCCGATGAAGCCGCAGACGTTGACTGTGGTGCCTCGGAAGATCCATACGCACTACTCAACGTCGGCAGCAGCGTCACCGCACCACTAGCCATCTCACTGCTAACGCTGTACGTCAAAGTCACACTGCCGTAGACAGCTAGCGAGGAGCTGCTTTCTGCTATCATCGACGAAGCCTTTGAAGTTGATCCTGGTGCCGCGGAAGACCCATAAGCACTACTCAGCGTCGGCAACAGTGTTACCGCACCAGTGGCAGTCTCACTACTGACGCTGTACGTCAAAGTCACACTGCCGTAGACAGCTGGCGAGGAGCTGGTCGCAGAAGCTATGGTAGTGCTCTCGACTGCTTGACTGTTGACTTCTGACGTCGAAGCCTCGCTGTTCGATGTTGCGGCTGCACTCTCACTCTGCTTGGTTCCGGGGTACGTAGGCCCAGGGCTGGGAGGCACGGTAGTGTAGAGCGCGAGTGTCGTTGTGCCGGTCGATGAAACTCCACTCTCTTCCGAAGTTGCCGGAAGTGACGTTACTGCAATACTGGCGTTCGATGTGGCCGGCGCGTAGCTGAAGTATGGCGAGGTAGAGGCGACTAGGGTTTGCGCTTCTGCAGCTGACCCGCTGTATTTGGTATAGGCGCTTGCCTGAGCGCTAGAAGGGGAAGTGCTCAATCCGTTGAGGTCTGCCGGGGGCACTGTCGAATTCGTCGCAGAGTCGTGGGTTGTTGAGGCGATGTAGGCGACTCTTGTCAAGCTTGTGGATATACTTCGCGTCGATCCTGGCGTACGGTTGCTCGTATTGTTCGAGTATCGAGGCAATGGGCCAGCTATAGCCTGAGTTGCACCGGCGACGAGCAGAAATGTCCTGAGGCTACACATCTTTGATGGTCGTCCGAGTTGTGTGATTATTAGTATTATTCGTACTGAAGACCAGCTTCGGTGTCTGTGCGTAAGTTGCAAGAGAACGAAGAAATGAGAGTGATAGTAAAGGACTGCTGAACAGTGAACGGAGTTGAAGAGAGGAGAAGAAGACAGTGCAGAGAAGTCCTCTGAACGCGTCCAGGCCATCTGTCTCACCATAACGCCAAACCACGAGCAAGCCAGACTATGGTGTTCATCGCGTGGCATCTGTCTCGATCTGTACGAGGTCAATGCGGGTCCAGCGCGTCTGTTCGACAGGTTGTACGCTGGGACGGCGGCTTGAACTTCAGAGTGAGGTCGGAGAAGGGGAATGGTTGGCTGAGAATTGTCGGCGACGTGAAACGCTTTCAGAGCTCAGACATCATGGCCATCAGTGTTCCTGAGATCTCCAGGACGTGGTCATTGTTCGAGGCTCATCCATTGCTTCGGTAGGGCTGGTGGTGAGAAGACCAGTCGTCGTCGTGAAGTCATGTTTGGTGAATTCGTTAGTCAGCCATCTCTACGGCAACCACGATGGAGCGACGTCAGACCAAGGAAAGCAAGATCCACAGCAGAAGGAGTTTGGCATTGGACACATCCTTACCATCTCACCCCAGCAGTCCTACAATACAATGAGTGTCCGCGTCGTCGCCCGCATACGACCGCTCCTGAAAGCGGAAATCGAGCGGGATGTCATTGTTGACGCGGCCAGCGCTCCAGGCTCAGCAGAGGAGAAGAAGAGCGTAGTCCGGATACCGAACCCAAAGAACGAATCGGAAGCCTTCTCGTTCCAGTTCAACAGCGTGTATGGCCAGGAAGCGACTCAGGCGCATTTGTTTGATGGGGAGATTGCGCCAACGGTTAAGCATCTTTTCAAGGGCTACGATGTTACACTTTTCGCGTATGGAGTCACGGGCACTGGGAAGACGCACACGATGCGCGGTGGGAAGACGTTGGCTGAGCGAGGTGTAATCCCGAGGTTGCTGTCTAACATTTACCGAAGGGCGCGGAAGCTGGAGAAAGATAGCGCAGAGGAGACGCAGGTGGAGGTTGCGATGAGCTACTATGAGATCTACAATGATCGCGTGTTTGACCTGTTTGAGCCACCGGAGAAGCGCACACTGGCTGGACTACCAATTCGGGATGTAGGGAACGGCAAGACGCAGGTGGTAGGCTTGACGGAGCGACCATGCACTTCGTTGAAGGAGTTTGAGATGTTATACGACCAAGCGAACGTCAACCGCAGTACCTCGGCGACGAAGTTGAACGCGCACTCCTCCCGCTCTCATGCCGTTTTGTGTGTCAAGATCATACAGACCACCGCCGAGCAAACCCGCGTCAGTACAGCATCCGCCATCGATCTGGCTGGCTCCGAGGATAATCGCCGCACCGACAATAAAAACGAGCGCATGGTGGAGAGTGCTAGTATCAATAAGTCCCTGTTCGTGCTTGCACAATGTGTGGAAGCGATCAGCAGGAAACAAGCCCGGATCCCGTACCGCGAAAGCAAGATGACCAGGATCCTGTCATTGGGCCAGAACCAGGGTTTGACGGTCATGATCCTCAACTTGGCGCCTGTGCGAAGCTACCATCTGGATACGCTAAGTAGTCTCAACTTCGCGAACCGTACCAAGAAAATCGAGGTGAATGAAGTGGAGAACCAGCCCATCTTCCGAGAGGCACCGGGCAAAGGCAAAGAGAGTACCGAGAAAATGCACGGTGCGATGAGTGCTCCCGCAATGCACCGCCAGCCTCTGAGGTCGAAAGTCATATCGCAGGCTAGTCACTTGAAAGATGTCACGAACAATGTCCCGAAACCCGCCAAGCAGTTCTCTGTCTATGCGGACAGGAACTCTACTACCGGAAGACCGTCTGTAACCCCGGCCAATACTGCGCAAGCCCGGAACCCTTCAGGTGTGCTGCTCAAATCGCCTAAGCGGACGAGCAGTGAAGCTATACCAACACTTGGACGTCCGAGCAAGATTTCCAGGCCGAATGAAACCGCGGCGATCCAGATGAGCGCCGATGCCATCGAAGCACTTGTAGCTCGCAAAGTTAACGAGGCACTTGCTGAGCGCGCCGATCATAGTACGATCGTCGAAGCTCCGGCCGTTCCAGACGAAGTGCAGCGTCGTTTGAACGCTTTGGAGAAGAGGGTCGAGGGTCAGGAGACTGAACGAGCAGAAGGACTTCAATATCTGTTGATGGCGAAGCAACATCAGGTCCGTGGAGAAGAAGCGAGCGCACTGAAGATGTATCAATTGGCTTTACCTCACTTTCCAGGCAATGAGAAGCTGGTCCGCAAGATGACTGCATTGCGCGAGAGGATTGAGTCGAAGAGGGTGGAGAAGAGAGGTAGTGTCCAAGGTGGCGTATCTTTGGCTGAGAAGCGTGCGAGTGCTCACGGAGGCGTGGAGTTGGGTCGAGCTGACTCTGTGGCGGATGCACAAGCTGCACTTCCGCGATCGAGAGCTGCTGGCGTGGTTGAAGAAGAGGAAGATGAGAGTTATCATGAGCCTCCGCCAGTACTACGGCGGGAAGTCGAGGATGAAGATGAAGAGCTTGAGTACCAACCTCGCACCAAAATCCGCCGGCCAGCACCTGCGAAACGTTCTGCTACTGCGCCTATGCTTCAGCAAGAAACAGCAGTCAAGCACTCGCCACCAGTCGACTCGGATGACGAGGGTAGTAGTGATGATGAGCTTGCGACTGCTCTCGTTGCGCAAACACCAAGGACGAAGCATCTGCTCAACATCATCAATACGAAGGATGTGAGTCAGATCAAGTTGCTGAAGGGTGTCGGCGCGAAGAAAGCGGAGGCTATTGTTAATTGTTTGTGTGATTTGGATGATGGTTCAGAGAGTCGTGTCAGTTCGCTGAGGGATCTGGGTAGGCTGAAAGGTGTGGGTGTTAAGGGCGTGGAGAAGATGAGAGTTGGATTGGGAGAGATGGTTGTTTGAGCGCATGGTATCATCGATTAGCGAGGTGTTCTGGGGGGTTCGCATAGCCGTTGTGCTTTTATTCTTGTTATCGATGCTGTTCTTCTTGATATGGCTTGGCGTTTCGTGCCTCAGGCGTCAAATGTCGACCTCACCTCTGGCTCCCGCTTCTTCCTTTTAAACAAAAGCAATGCACCCACAATAGTGAGGTCCAGTCATGCCTGCCCAGGGCTGCGGCTGTGGTACGGCGTAGGAACATCGCTAAGGTATCAGGATCTTGCCGGTCAAGATCTGTGCCGACTTCACGCCCCCATGGCACGCAGCACGATGAGAGCCACTCTCAGGCTCTGTTGCGAGACGGATCTGCTAAGCTATTACCATTCATCAGGAAAGGCGACAGCTGGCGGTCTGGGTCGCATAGTGCACCACCGGAGTGTATTGGACAGATCCAGCAAGTACAGCGAAGCAGTAATCGGAGTAGATCAGGCCAGACAGTTGTCGCACAGGAGAGCGCAGTACACAACACCGACAACACCGACAGCTCCGATCAATACTATCTGAATTTGAAGGTGCGAAGACATAAGTGTGAGCCTTGTGCGGGCTTGATGGCCATCGACCGCTCACAGTGCTGTGATGCTCTCCCGCCGCGTCTTCGACACAAGCCACTGGCAATATTTGACGACTCAAAGGACCCTGCAAATCTGGATCTTGTCCGGCTCTGTCTAGAGGCGTACATCGCACTCTCGTTCGAGAAGAAAAAGTCCAAGCAGGCCGCCCGCACTTATTACGATATCGACAAACCTGGCAGCAAGGCGCTGCAGTGGCTGCTTGAAACAGGTCTCGATGACTCACTTGATTTCCTAGCTAATGCTAGATTCGTCATGGCGATGACTTACTGCCTTGTAGCCGAGAAACAAGAGGAGTTCATTTGGAAATGGGTGACGTCTACCAAGACACCCGCCTTTGCCAAAGGTGAGACAAGATCGAAGATTAGAGTACGCTGGAAAGCATTGCTTGTACGACAACTAGTCGAGGCGCAGGCTTTCTGGTGTAAGGGACCCAATATTCTTCTTGACTCTTTCGATACCTACTTCCGGGCGTTGGCACCACCGGACCCGGAGTTAGGGTACAAAAGAGGTTGGATACCTCTCGTCCAAGTAGGTGTCTGGCTTCGCAGGCAGCTGTGTTCTACCGCCGCTCGACATGTACCCATCGATGTACACGATAAGTTTGCAGCCTACATGCCATGGCAGATAGATCCCGACGTAGTGGCATATGAGCGGGGCTGCCTTGCCTTGTTTCATCCTACAGGCCCTGACCCCGGCCCGGCACTCGCCTTCTTCAGAGGTATACAGGCCACTGCGCACTCTCCATCTGTGTACGCTGGCAATCTGTTCGATCCTAAACAACTGAATCAGGCATATCAATTATATTGGCTCATCATCCGCACGGCTCAGGCCCTCCATCAGCGCGGCGATGTTCGAGATGCTCGATGGGTCCTTGATTTTGGGCGAGCACGCCTGCCCGGCCTCTTTAGCGGGAAGAAGTACATGAATCTTCCAAATACAAAGGACGACGGCTCCATCGGATTTCTGTAGGATCAGGTTGCACATCGAACTTCAGAATACAGTCGTCTACACAAGGTGTATCGCTTCGCATACTGAGGTCCTACAGTACGCGCTAGAGTCTAAACGGAGGCTTGTGGTATTGACACAGATATCAACGAATATAAGCAGCGGATAGAGCGCCTCGTCCCGTCTTGGCGGGCTTCAGAGTCAACGATGAGTCCAAATGCTTATTCGATAATATGCAAAATTCATCGCCTCTTTCCGCACACTATTAATTACACCCCCCGCACATACGGCTGCGGGAAGCCACCAGGTCACCCGTTGAGATGCATCGCTCCAAAACGCTCAAACGCGAGACGACATCCTTCTTCGGTCTACCCCTTGAGCTTCGCCAGCGAAACCACTACCAATTGTTACCTTCTGACAACCTCGTGACCTTCTCCGACCTTCAGTGGACCTACGAAGAGGGAGATCTGCGAGCGACTCACACGACGTGTCGTCAAGTAAACACGGCGCTACGCGAACACCCCGAGAAGAATTGCGGTCTCTGACCTGTGTTCAGCTCATCACCGCCCAATACCCTGCACGATTGCATACGATTAGCTGCCATCCAATGAGACACGCCTCGGCTACTACGACCTTTGCTACAATGAAGATGTCATGGGAAAGCTTGCCAAGCATCTGCGAGACTTTGTCAACATACTTTAATGCTCCAATCAGCTGCCCCAGTGAAGCAAGGTAACAAAACTGCAACATAGCAATGATAATGCATCATTTAAGTCTGACGAAGTATGTGGATGGAAGATCAAGTGCACACAACCCACAGCCATAATCATACCAGAAGTTGGGTCACTTGCAACATAGAACAACATTACGAACCAGCAGAGAGCATTTGGGTATTATAACATGGTCCAAATACCCTACCAAGCTTCCCCCGTTGGCAGAACATCGACTCTATCGAGCGCCGCTATGGTAACGTTACTCGGACAGTCATTAAAGAAGCTAGTGCCAAGCCTAGTGCGGAATATAGCCGCACTGATGAGCTTTCTTCCTTGCGATTCTCTCTCGAACAGCAATACTATAAGGTCCGGTCTAGTATCACTTGTAGTCCTGCATAAGTAACGGTGTTAGTGTCGTGTGCTTACCGAGCAAGCTGCTTGCACAGCAAACATAACAAGTTGTTTAACCTGAGGGCCAGAATCGGCCACGAGTGTATTCCTCGATCCTTGCCGCGCGCGCAGAACCCAGGCGGCGAAAGAGCAAGGCTCGGTGAGCAATGCTCGTGGCCGATTGCTTGTAATCCTCTGGACTCTGAGTCTTGCAGTTGGCGATAAACCACCAATCTGGAAAAGCTGTTCGTGCTCAAAGGTCATACGCGCTGATGTTGCCAGATCTAAAGCGCTCCTAGTATTTCATTGTTCCTCGATCGGCCGATAGAGTTGTCGGCTACTTTACGCTAAGCTTCCATGACAAGCACTTCAGCCGATGTCTTGTGCACCGGCCGGGTCATTCGATCCGATGCAGCCATTGAGCCGCTCGATCGATGGCCCGGAGTCCTTGTGCAACGAGCAGGAAGAGTCAAGACGTATCACGGCTGTACACCGGCTCGACGAATACCGAACGCGTCTGAACGCGGCCAATGGACCCGATGAGCGCCATGTGATCCATGAAGCGATTGCGGGAGAGCTCGCGGCAGACCATACATCTCTAGCAGGCTGCGCTGCCGCCTTGCTGAGTACTCGTCTGCGTCCGCACGAGAATACCCATGCGTGGAACATTCTCTCGGCAATACGAGACAGTGATGGTGCCACCAAGAATGGATCGGACGCGGCTAAGTGCCTTCGATTGTGCGCACAAGTAGCGGCCCATTGGGGTGCAGCTATTGTGCGTCGATATGCTTGGGCCTCTCGAGCACGATCTTTCCTGGAGCGCCTTTGGTCCGTTGCGCAAGTACATCCAGACTGGACTACCGCTATCCGGTATCTGAACGCTGTGCTGGTACTCCGTCATGAGCTTGTGCTCTTAGGCAGGCTTTCACCGACCATGCGACACTGGCAGACAATCGGAAACGAGGTCGGCGAAGGCGCACATGGCCCGAATTACTCCCCTGTCACTGCGGCGGACCTCAAAAATGTCCTCGACTGGGAGGCAACTTCCCGCATCAATCTTGGTGGTATTTGCCTGCAGAGTCTTGATGAGGCGGAGAAGACCGTTGTGCATTGGGCGAGCGCGACAGCGGACAGTATAAGGCTTGCAGATGGCTCTTCTTTGTCTTCTCGACCACAAAGTGTCTGGAATAGATGTATGATTGCCCATGATACAGAAGGCTTGATTACAAGAGAGGATACGCTAGAACGACGTCCTGAACGACGTGATGTAAGCCCGGAACGAGCTACCAAGCGACTTCGTCTTCATGATTCAGGGATTGATCTGGACGGGGACAGCATTCCGAGCTTCGCTAGCTCAACTGTAAGCTCACCCAACAATGTGCACCCACACCACCTCTTGCAGAGTGCGAGGGTCCGAAATGGGTTTCAAGAGCTGGTGCGCTCTCCAGCGGCGAGGACAAGCGCAAGTGATGAACTGGAGGAGCTCAACGCGTCTGATGCTGGACTGAGCGAGCTGACGGACCCAGATCCCCACGACTCAGACGGCGAAGAGGACGCGATGGAAGATGCCGAACCATTAGAATCGAGTAACCAGTCGGAGGATGAGGATCAGTCGGAGGGAACGGTTGCTACGGAACACTCATATGAGGTGGATGACGGCGAAGACGCAGACTCCCCGCCATTCTTTGATGGGCAGGACGGCAGCAAGCCCTACGAAAAGCTCATTCACGAAGATGGATTCGATGCAAGAAGTAGAAGTGGGTCTGAAGATACATTTGAAAGTCTGCAGGACGAGCACGCGAGCTCTGATAGGTTGTCACAAAGTCCTTTGTCAGACCATGTTGAGGACTTGGCTGGAGGAGAAACGCCAAACTCAACAGCAAGCTCGATGATGGCCACAGGGGAGCGATACCATGCTCAATCCTCCGATTGCCCTTTTTGCGATGGCCTATGCGCGGCCGGCTTTGTACCGAAATTTACACTGAAAGATAGTTCGCTGACCGATACGATGGCGTCTACCCGTCGTAAAGAATTCGAGGTCATACATAGTATCAAAGACTTGGTATCGGACCGGTGCAAGACAGATGCCAAGGCACATGTATTGAGTTCATGGACCTTACCTAGCCACCTCGCCTCAGTGTTCTTCGATCCAGATGACGACTCACTCTCGTCTGCTACACGAGAGGAGGCAGAGGTATGGTGCCTAAGCTCGGATTGCTTGCACCGTTATCTACTTGCGGGTATCGTCTTGGACCGACCTGTTCTGATCAAGAACGCAGTCCGGGATGCTGGATGGCTGACATGGGAGAGATGCCAAGCGATGCTCCGCTCCAAGCTCGAAGGACGAGTACTGCAAGTTCGAGATCCAATCTCTCATGCATTTGTGGACATGGACGGCGAGGAGATCTTGGAGAATCTCTCGTCTCCTGATGCTGCTCTCAATGCTCTTGATCTCCCGGGTTTGGTACGCGGTGATCGGCCTACCTTCACGCTCCTACCACAATATCGCTTGCTTGAAGATCTGGTATATAACGAAGCGTGGGACGAGGTGTCGAAGCAGATTACGACCAAGGAGCTGGACATACTAGGATGTACCCGCTTCAATATCCTTGGGTTCCGTGGAGCTTTCTCTGGCGCGCATATGGACACGCTGAACGGGACTTGGGTGCGGAGCTTCTGCGGGCGCAAAGCTTGGATGTTCGTCCCTCCGAACAAGCTGGACGACGACGATCTGCGCCGTTTGGCACAGAGTGGCGACGCATACGACCCTCGCGGTAAAGGCCGAATAATGATCATTGAACAAGACGAGGTACTACTCATGCCACCCGGCGTCAACATAGCCCATGCTGTCCTTACGCTAGAGACGTCTCTCATGGAGGGGGCTATGCTATGGGACGAATCGATGGTGAATGACATCTTGAAGAACATACACTGGATCGCAATGAACCAGCAGGCAACCAACGAGCCGTGGCCGAATCAAATCCAGGCTGTCGTGAGCCAGCTCGATCGAGCGGTCGTTCATGACACTAAACGATTCATTGGCAAGACCGGTCGCTTGGAAGACTTCATGAAGCTCTATGAAGAGCGCAGCCGGGCAATTCATGCGCTGCCGTGTAGATGCCCTTCCCGATGTGGGCGGTCATGCCCTTGCAGAAAAGCCCGGCGGCGCTGCACAAAAGAATGTAAATCGCACATCGGAAGAGCGTTGATATGCTTCAGGGACACGTAGGTCCGAGAGATGGACTTGTGTGGTCGTTGAAATGGCATCACACAGGGAGTAGACTCAGTAGAGTTGCTCTGCTCTGTTCGAACTCATTGCAAAGCTTAACCGAGCTGCGCATTATCTTGCCAGAAGTGGCCTCATTATCTGACTGCCACACTGGTCATAACTTCCACGTACTGCACAAGCTGACACTGTTAGCTCGAAGTGTATTTCACTAAGCCCAGCCGCCTTCTATTGTCCACGGCTGTTTCGCCAGATGCACGGACCATCACCTGTTCTGAAAAGACATGGTCCAAGCTTGAAGCCAGCACACATATGGCAGTGGACGCTGGCCCATGTCAGAAGCATCCCAGGATCACTAAATTATCCAATCCTGCTTGGCGAATGTCTCGACAACAGATATTGCCTGTTGCCCTAGAGGACGCTCTATTATATCTGAATCAAACCATCCTAACGAGTGTTCATCTGCCCATCGATACAACTCTTCCGCGTCGCCACACTGCCGCTGTGCTACTATATCAGCCGCCATGCCGAGCTCTTCGTACCAGACAAGCGGGATCATATTCGGAGTAGCCGTGCACATGATCGACTGCAGAAGAACATGAACGCAGTGATTGACGTGCCTTCGATGAGTGGTGGAGCCCTCGCCATCCGGATATATGTCTCCGTAATAATGGTCAAAGTGGAGCTCTTTGCGGAGTGTGTCAAGGCAGTGGACTTCATGTTGGATCGTCGGTATAGCCACAAAGGCTTCTCCCCCGAATCGGAAGTCCGAGGGAACTTTCATCGCTATCAAAGGGTCGACTCCCAGCGATTCCAGCTCGGTCAAGTTGATATGGACGAAAGGAGCACGAGACAGATCGGTCCAGAGACTGTCGACTTCCGGTGATGGCGCTTGACGGTACTTGTTCTGCCGCATATCTGACTCATCGTAGTCTAATGTGCGGATCGTCGGGATTGACGGGTGGGTTACGAATTCTGCTAATGCTCTACGTTAGCATGAGTGGATCACCATATACAGCATGGCCAAGGACTATACCAATACTTTGGCCGTGTCGACTGGAGTTTCCACAGCCGTTTGGGATGTATGCAAAGACCAGACCTAGGCCTCCTATCATCCCTAGCATGAATACAATCACATGCGTCGCTATCGTGCGTTCAAGTTGCCATGCTCGAGGAGACGACAGCAGCTGTCGTTGTGATGATGTAAACTCGTCATCTTCGCCGGCCAACAAAGGTTCTGTGGACTCGCGCTTCTTCCACGACATTGTGCAATACCTGATGATAGAACAGAGTCCTCTGCCCTAGCAAAGTGATCAATGCAGTCTTGGATGACTGACAGCATTGCGACAAGATTAGTAAGATCTGCAGATTTTGCTGAGCCGCACAATAAATCGAGCGCTTGAGATACCCGATATCGCGCGCTTCGTCATTTCATACGACAGCACTACACAACTGATCAGCTTCAATAGTGACAGCTCAGCCGAAGGTTATGTTGCGACTCCTGAAGTGTTCTAGTAGATGCAGTGCCTCGTGATTCCAGTGTACGTCAGTCCTAGCTATCCGTACTTGTATCTGGTGGAGGAAGCAGCAGAATTATATATCTCGACCGAGGCTGGTATAACCTTGTCCATAGAGCCTTAGCGGCTCATGAAGATGGTGGATCGCAACATGGGCGGGTTATGACGACCACGTGTTACCCAGCGCGTTGACGGCCTTCGGATTGCACTTACATGCTATGCCTGGACGGTCACAAGGGCACAACACCGTCAGCTTCGTCATTACTGCGCATAGCCCTGCGGACACATTTACGGATTAACAGAGCCTGATATTGAGACTAGCTTCCATGTGTCTCCTGTTGGATGGGAGAGAGGTGCGAGTGGATATCCTGGTCGTGCTTATCCTACAGCGATGCACAAGCAAATGGAGGTTACCAAACCACGATCTTTCATCCTTAGTGCAAGATGGTGACCTCGTCCAATATATGATTATTTCTGAGCCCTGTAGATACATGCACTTGGCTTCGATCGTCGTTTGCTCCCCACTGCGCCTTACATACAACTTGGGAGCACAGGTGGAAAGTCTCGGTCGCAGACCACACGGACCGCGCCTCGAAATACTGCCTTAGACGCCGTGCTCAGAGCCCGGATTGACCGCAGCACCATCAATTGTACCAGAGACGACTGCCTATTCTGCTTTTTTTTTAGATGTCCATTGACTTCTGCTCCATGCTCGATGACCCCCGAACTTCCCTAAACTTGCCGAGTCCCAGTCTCGATTCTCCATGATTATCAATTTCGAAATCGTCGTCCTCAATGATGAACATCCCACTCTCGGGTTCGGATTCCAAAGACTTGCCCATCTGTCTAAGCTTATTCTCCCTTCGGCCGCTGCAACGAAGGAAGATAGCAATCGTCGGAAGAGCCGCGACCTCTGCCGCTGACGATAGACCGAGCAACATGATGAATGTCGAATTAGCTCTAGCTAGTTGAAGCCCGGTGAGGATGGTTGTCCAACCCAAGACCAAAATAGAGAACCCGAGCGTAGAGTGTATTATGCTTAGAGTCTTGTGAGATCGATTGACTCTAAAATGAACGGAAGCCTGACCGAGGATTTGCTGGCTCAGGACGGCAGCAAACACAACCATCCCGAGTAGCTGGTGCCCGTGGAACATAGTGCTGGATTTTAGCAGTCCAATGGCCGTTGTGCCAGCCAAGCAACAAGCTCCAAGTGACTGGATCATCCAGTGCGGCAGTAGGTAGCGACTTTCCTTCATCCATATTTTGATGACTCCAAGCGGAAAAATTACGAGTATTGCAGAGCAGGCGAGAAGCCCATGCAATAGCCAGAAATCCATGTTGCAAAACACTGTGCAGCGGCCAGTGCGTGTGGCAAGTCACGGCTCAAGGCTTTGGCCCTTGAGCTGAGTCCGCTCTGCTTCCCATATCCATGCCCTAGAACGCGCGCTGGACCGCGAGGATCCGAATTCCACCTTGCAGATGAGACACTGATCAACGCCGCTTCCTCCGTTGACAATATGCCTCCAGACGCCATGTCAATGTCCATGACTTGGACGGCACTGTCATAGCACTTCCATCATCAAGGACGTTTCTCAACGTCGTTTGCAAGAAGCTACCTCCGAGGTCAACGGGTACGTCCTACGAGAGATTTGGTGATGGTGGTACTGAATGGTCTCTCTGCGGAGGCATGTCACGACATTCTCGCCTAACTTCGAGGGATAGTGTAAGAGGAGTGACTGGATACGAGTAGAGTAGAAGAGAGCCTGCAGAGTTTTGCGCTTGTACGTATTGGTGTTAGTGGGCGGGCTGTACCGCCGCTGAAAATTCGACACAATCAACCACAAGTCCATCAAATCTCACACGCTTCACATGTGGCTCCATTGAATCCCGCTCCCTTGGAGCCCGAGCTTTCTTAGGGCCTTATTGTCGATGACTGCAGTGTGCTGGATGAGCAGCAAGTCCCCATGGTCAAACGAGGAAGTCCTGACGGCCTCGTCGTTGATATATCTTCGTCTCGAGCTATCTCAGCAGAACAGTGACTAGGTATATGATCAAGAACACAACACAGATCTCGAAGGTAGTGCAATCCTGACAAAGATCGCAGCCACAAGATTCGTTTGCACTCATGTTCTTTCAAGAGCATTAACAAGCTTCGAAGTTTATACGGAAAGCTGTCCCTGCCAAATCATCCCCCATCTTGGGAGAGACGTACAACTGATGCGTTGTCCTGTTCTCTAGTTCGTGAAGAACCATGCCAACACAATGCCTCTGGTGTTCCAACTCGGGATCCGTGGTTCTGAAATCCTGCCACTCCATGCCGCCAGCGCTCTTTCCTTGCAGTTGGCGCTGAGCATGCAGAGCCATAAAGACGCAATGTACCACATGCTCTTGCAGAGTGGTATATACCTTCCCAGGATACTCGGCAAGTTCTCTCAAGCTCTCGATGTGTCCTGTATTGTCCTCATTTCTGAAGTACGGAAATGGCTGAGGCTTACGTTCCGGTGCGAGGACCCATTCAGTGAAAGCGTCGGCAGAGGTGTAGTCTCTACACTCTCGAGGAACCCAGGCGACCAGTAGTAGATCGAATTCGCAGTCTCGAGCCATAGCTTCGGCCGCTGTGAAGCCACAGTTCCGCGGCACATGTGTGCTTTTGTTGACCGATGTGGTGGTCAATCTCGAATTGATCAAATTCAGGTAAATCGATAGCAGCATAGCACCGAGCATAGCGCCGAGCACGATGTTCAGAAGGGCGGACCAGTATGCAACTAACGTCAGCGGCTTTCCAGTCGTATGTACCGTAGCGTCTTCGTCGGTGGGTTTGCATTCTAGCAGGGTTGCGCTTCGGTACTTGGTCGCCATGAAGTTGCTCAGAAGGTTGTCGCACCAGGAAGATGGGTTTGAGTTGAGTGGATATCTGAGCATAAGCGATCTTGCCCAGATGAGGTTTGCTGGAAGAGCTATGCATGGCAAGCTCGCTTGCGTTGAGGCGGTCATAATGGTCTGCATCACGCGCGGCTAGAAAAGCCACATCGAACGCACTAACCCTCCAAAGCGATCAACCTCAGGCACTAACGGAAAGGCAGGGATTCGAGTGCTCCTCTTATGTGTCAATCCTACATACATACGCCCGTACACCTCAGCTCACCTGGCCATCCATGACAGCGCCATGTCTACCGGCACTGTATCAGCTACACGTAGTCTCCCAACGACTAAGACCGGCCCATACGAGTTCCTACTGTCGGAATTCGAGCCGACTAGCAACCCGTGTCACAATAATGACGAGCCATCAGCTGCACCTGCATCGCTTTCAATTCCGGGAATGCTTGCCTTGTGCTGTTCTTCAGGTGGATTGCAATTCTTCTGGTCCACAATCATGGCGAATCTCGCAGTTCGTGTCCAAGGTACTGACGCTTCGGGGAGGTCTTGCTAATGAACTTCCAGCCATTCCTTCATAGACTGGGACTGCCGAAAACCATCGTCGCAATCACATTAGTATCACAACCTCTGGCTGGTGTGATCCTCGGGCCGTACATCGGAGCCATTAGTGATGGTCTGTCTACTCGCTGGGGCAGAAGACGACCAGTGATGGTTCTTGGAGCAGCAGCAATGGGTATTTCACTGACCTCCCTGGCCTGGACTGGAGAGGTGATCCGTCATCTCACTTGTGAGCATGGACGATGCGGAAGCTATGAGCATGCAGTCGAGCGCCTGATCCAGGGAGTAGCCATCATAAATACGGTGGCTCTCAGTATTGCCGTCCAGCCGCTGCAGTCAGGTCTGCGCAGTCTGATCGTTGACTCAACTCCACTCCGACAGCAGACTCTAGTCAGCGCCTGTGCAAGCTTTCTAGTCGCCGTTGGTGGCATTGCCGGATTTCTGGCTGGCTCCTTCCCTCTGTCCGCCAACATCATCTTCCTACACTGGATGACACAGTTCCAAGCTCTGGCTCTGTTGACCACAGCAGTGGTGGCGCTGACGGTCACAGTAACTTGCCTCTCCAGTAAAGAGCTTCTGCATTTCGAGGTGACACAAAGGCGCCCTACACTGTCAGAAATTTTGAGGAGTATGCGCAAGATTCCATCCAGGATTGTGTGGATATGTAATGTGCAGTTCTGTGCCTGGATTGCATGGTTCTGTGTGCTGTACTACACCACGACATACATCACCGAGCTATGTAAGTCGTGATCCAAGCTGAAGCAGACGTATTTCTGATTTCATCAAAGCCACGATCGAGGTGAACCAACAGGAGATTAAAGAGACAGATGTACGATCTGTCCAAGTCGGCACCTCTGCGAGTCTGGATTTCACACTGATGGCACTTCCCGTCACGATGGCAGTTCTACTTGTCCTCCTCTTCCGCGAGAGACTAAGAGACAGAGCTGCGACTGCACATGCTCCTGCGGTACCATCCAGGATGCTGGCAAGGATCTGGGCTATCTCTCAAGCACTCTGTGGGGTGTTCTTGCTCGCGACTCTCCTCCCTAGCTCCAAGGTACAGGGGACAATACTCATCGCCTTACTAGGGGCACCTTGGGCTATCACCCAATGGGTACCTTTTGCGATCCTTGGCAATGAAATTGCCTTTCTGCAGCAGCAAGCGGTCGAGCAATGCCAAGACGAGTTACAGTCTGGTGTTCTTCTGGGCGTTCATAACATGGCTATCTCAGCTCCTCAAGTCATAGCAGGTGTGACAAGCAGTTTGATCTACACGATTGCTGAGTCGGCGGACAGTAGAGTACCTACAGCCTGGATTCTCAGCATTGGGAGCTTGGCGGCGTTCGGGGCTTCTCGCCTTGCATACAGACTAGCCTAATATCTGCGATAGATATGCTGTTATGTTGACGGACCGAGCATCTCGTACCCGTATAGCTCCACACAGATATCTTGATCCACAGTCTGGACGTGGCTATAACGTTGCCTAGCGGACACCGACTGCTAGTCCCGGCAGAGTATGACACATTGCAGACGGCAGGCAGGGAAGCAGGCAAAGCTCGACTACACTCTATAGCGAACTCAGCACTTGGTCAAGGAATGTTAAGAGATATCCATGCCTGCACTAGATACAATAAGCTGCCGCAAGTGTTCGCCAGCTTCAAGTTCCTCGTAAGATGTGTCTCATTCTGATTACTCGTGATCAAACTCAATTTCGTCGGATAACACAGACTCACCCACGTAGTGACATTATAGTATCTCCACTCGTGCCTTACGAAATGGCCCTGGTTACTTTCCCATAACACCCAAATTCTCCTCGATTTCCTTCGTTTGTCTTTCAACCACGCCAGCAATCTCCTTAGCTAGCGCAAGAGCTTCTTCGTATATGGTCGTCGACTGCGCAAGATTCCCGCGATCGCGTAGTACGCCTCCAAGCTTCGACGTTGCCGACAGCTTCGCAAGACCAGATATGCTCCCCTGAGCTATGAAATCGCGGTATATACGTTCTGCCTCGTCATACTGCCCAGCACGGCATAGAACCGATGCAAGGTCGTTGCGAGATCCCGCATCTCTCGCGTCACCTGTCGATGGCGCTTTCGCAAACTCCTCCACAACCTTTCGTGTACTTTCGCTGCCTAGAAGCTGTCCTTGCCGGGTAAGTGAGTTGGCGAGATTCTCCTTGTACCTGAGGGTGTCTTCGTGGGTCGGTCCATGTATCTTTTCATTCAGTGCCAGGATCTCGCGCTGAATATCGATCGCTTTCCCGTACCGGCCTTGATGGGCGTATATATGCGCCAGGTTGTTAAGACCGGAAAGTACATCCGGGTGCTCAGGTCCGTGTAGCTCACGGTCCGCAGCGACGACATCAAGCTGGAGTGACTCGGCATACACTAGGTCTTTGCGCTGTGCATTGAGACACGCTGCAAGGTTGTTCTTCGCTCGTATCACATCGGCCTGATGGCTGGCCAGGGTATCCACTCGGGCGGACAGCACAGCCCGGAGGAGGGTCTCCGATTCTGTAAATCTGCCTTGATCTTCCATCGCTCGCGCAAGGGTCTCCTGAGAGCCCAAGTCGGTCGTAGTCGCTGTGGGATTGTTGCTGTCGGATGGCATCTTGTTGGTCGATGTATGATGTTAGGTGTTGTGTTTGCAGGGCACACTACCATGTCCTTGTCACTCTTGACACACTTAGGCAGCCGTGGCAGCCTTGAATCCAGCGCCGGAGACTAGGCCTGGCGGTAGCGGCAAGAGTAGCTTCGTGGTCCGGATGACTGCGTCAATTCGAGCGGCATGATGTCGGGTACCTGACCTTGCCCATGCGATTTCATTGGCTCAAACCCTGCTTCTCTTGATTGCTCCAGCAGGTCAGGCGATGTTGCGAGCCCTTGTGGGTCTCGGCTCCCTGCCTCCATATACTACCGCTCTCTCCCAGTACGAAACACTTTGTAGCATTTGGTAAAATGATCATATCAAGGGCATGGAATGCTCCACAAAGGGGCACTTGACACTCAAGACATTCGACTGGCGTGGCTCGAGTTGCAAACCACGCTTGCGTCTTGCTTTCTATATGTCACAACTTCTCGCTGTGGGTGGCAAGATATGCACAAAAGCCGCTAGCATACCGGCGAGACAGCTTAATGGCCTACAACTTTCGCTATTGTTTGCTCTTTGCCGTAAGTCGTGTGGAAACGTCTTACATCCTGAAGATTCTTGCACAGATGTTCCACACCAGTCCCAATTCTTGTATGTTCGAGTGTTACATCGGCTGAACACATGATACCTTGCCGTAGGTAGTCGAAGCAATGGCTCAAGTGATGGCTGTACTTGTGATCACCAAATATCATATCTTCTGTGGTGTTCGAGCTGTAGAAAGCTTCTCGGATAGTTCCCTTAATTTACTCAGCCATCGTCTGGGTTCTAGTTTCAAGTGCTCACTTACCAGACAATGTAATTGATGGTAAAGCGTAGTGACATATTTGTTGTATCCGGGAACCTCGCTTTCACGCTCACCAGGCAGGATGCCTATACTTTCTGGGTTCTTGAGATATATTACACCAATGTCGAGGTACTCGATCGTCAGCCGTCGCCACGCTTCTACGCCTCGGTCTGGAGAGAACAACGTAAAGCTAGTGTCATCGTCAAAGGTTACAGTCGTTTGCAGAGCCACTGCCTTGTCCGTCAGCGATGAGCATGGGTACATCATCGGGGGTGAGTTGCTCACTTTGCGGCGGGAAATGCGTATCTCTTCGCCTGGTGGTTATACTCAGTGACGTAAAGCCATAGGTGAGTATTGCTCCGAAGAGTACGCCCACGAGCAGCGAGGCAACTACCAGCTTCCACGACCGTCGCAATGCTGTTGTGGGAGAGGAACCTGCATCTCTTAGCAACGACGCCGTTGACAAGGCATGCGCTCTCAACCTTCGTAGCGGTTCCAACTAAAGATAGTGGCGGACGGAGTGTCGAGTGGACTGTGTGCAGGTTGGAGGAAGCCCTGACTTTCGTGAAGCTCATCGGCGTCAAGCGTTGAGACATACTTTGACTCATCCATCCTTGACTGCAGATCTGATGACCAAAGCAATGTTATCCATATGATTCGGAGTCTTCCTAGGCTGGTGGTATGGCCCATCTGTCGTCGATGCAAAGTGAGAGGACGGGAACGAGACCAAAAGGGCTATGCTGAGCTGAGCGCGCGTGTCAGGATCTCTGTGCGGGATAGCCGCTTTCCGATCACGTACGAACCCAACTGTCCAAGTGACTGACTCAAGCGAGGCATCTGATGGGTCATTGTGCCACCATGCCATCAAGGTGTCGGATGTGTGCTGTATATGGCCATGAAACGGTAGGTGCATTGGCTGCACGCACGAGCCGAGCGGAATCTGAGGGGTCTACATGACGAGGGGGACAAGTGCGACAGGATACATAGCATGCATAAGCAAGTCTTGTACACAAGTCCGAGGTCTGGGAGAGCCCACAGAACTGTACAGTAGAGCGCCGCTGTAATCAAGACTCACGCCCTTGTGTCGGGTGCCGTATTATTTGAACTAAGACTGGACTTTCGCCCTGCCACCTTGGAGTCGGACGCAATGAACACGACGGCGCTTTCCGGTCTCTACCCTGAAAGCCAACCGGAACGACGTCTGTCAAGATTCATAGATGTGACGCCTGTTGGCGTCGATTGGTCGCGGAGCCCATTAGGGTTGAGCAACCACAACCTGCGGCCTGCCTACTCATCTGGAGGTGGGGTCCAGCCACTGTCGATGCTAGAGAATCGTGGGAGAACACACCTAGTGTATCCTGTTTTGGCGTAGCTGACGTTGGCTCCAGGAATGGCTTGGAACGCAATGGCTTTCGCGCAGTGAGCTGCGTGCTCGTAGGCCCACAGATACTCGACAAGCGGACCCCCAGTCGTATAGGCTTTCATCTGCAACTGCCATAGGTACGCGCAATGGAAGAAGTGGAACTCCAGAGTAATCCATGTTCCTGGCAAGTCTCCCTTCATCACCCTTTCTCTAGGCGCCTCATGCTCAAAAGAGATATCATGAAACCACGACCAAGAACGCGCTTCGAGATAGCTGTCGTGTACAGCTTCGTCGAAGCATAAAGGTGACACCCAATGTGCCAACATCGTGTCAAATATGCATCCATTTGCTCGCGCCTGACTCGGGCTATGCCCGCAGTCAGCGAGCACGAGTGGGTCTGGGTATGAACCTGCTTTTAACCCGAGGATATCGTCTTGATCGTTCGAAGCAAAAAAGTCCTTGTCGGCCAGGACTAGGGTGAGGAGTGTCAGGAGTATAATAACCAGAACGCAGAAAGCCAGGGTCATCGACGCGGTTCGCGTCATGCGGTGAGTGGCTCGTTGCGGGGGAGGAAGTCGCTCAGGAGCGGGCAAGAGGCCTTTTCCTTCCGTGTCCCTACTCCATGCCGGATGTTGGATTTCGAACTGTGAAGAGACCTCCATGATCCAAAGAGCTGGTATCTGACTGATGATGCCTGGTCATTGACGTTGAGTCGCAACATTTTGGCGAATTTTCTTGCTCAGAGACGAAAGGCGTTGGCGCGCGCTCGGGTCATGCCCACTAAAGGAAGAACATTTCATCCGTCCTTCCAACACATTTGAATTCAGACTCTGGGCTCGACACAATAGAGTTGACAGAGTGCGCCGCCAAGTGAAGTCATGTTCGGCGACTATCGATATCAGCGTCTACTCGACGGCGAGCCTGCAGAGAAATCAAGACATGCTCCTGCAACAAGTTGGTCGATGAGACCCCGGTTTCGTATACCAAACTGGCCTCAATACCTCAAGATCTTCCTGATAGCCACACTTGCGTATGGACTTGCGTACAGTCACTTGGCAAGCGCGCCATCGAATCTTCATCGGGGCAACAGGACTGCTGAGAAGCACTCTTGCGGTCAAAGCGCGGCCGAAGCTTTATCTCGAGGTTGCGAGTTTGACATTCTACTCGCATCTTGGATACCTCAGCAATGCAGGGACTATGATACGGCGGCCGAGTTCTCCAGATGGGTTCACGCAACCGATCGTCTGCCAAGGCCATTTCCTTACTTCAAAGACCCTGCCGGCATAGCGCAACTAGAAGATGAGGACGAAGTCTCGGGCTGGGCCGATACGATCTACACCACACCCGAGCTATACGTTGTCCGCTGCTCGATGCTAGGCCTTCATGTTCATCGCCGGCTGCTCGTAGACAGCAATAGCGGGGTCGAGTGGCAAGAGTGGAGGGCCGTAGATCCTACGATGGTGGACCAGAGCAGATGTGCAGGTACAGTCGTCAGCGAGCTAGGAAACAGGACCTCGATTGACCGTTGGAAATCCGTTTCCAGCGCAGAGATGACGCTGCGTGTCGCTTTCGAGAGTTGTTGATGCTTGCTCGGCGTTCCCGGTGAAGATGGCCGCTCTCAGCTCATCGCATCAGTGTAGCATTCCGAACAGTAGCAGACTTTCAACCAGTGTTCGCCTGGACTTTCGTTCTCTGCTCGACCGCTTTCTTTGAATTATTGCGGCTTATGACATGGGCGATGCCATTTGTCATTGCAGGATTGCGACCTTGGTGCTCGATGCCTGGGTACCTGTAGCTCCCTTTGACGATGATACGAGGTGATGATGATGATGAAGGACTGGGAGATGGAGTGGGACAATGAGCACGGACCATCAATTTTAGGGTCTCCATGGTCAAAGCTCGCCGCTAGTGCTGATTTGGCAAGACTGAATATCAACCTTATTTCAACAGTACTTCTTGCTTGTATCAATTCACTCTAACAACACCATGCCTCTCCGTACATGATACTATCATACTTCACGTATCCAAGATCGAACCTGCAAAATCACTGTCACCATGATCTGCCAAGAACTCCTTGACAACGTCCCAATCACGACAACTGTGCACGGCATTCATCCCAGTATACGACCAGGAGGTTCGGCCGTTGTTGAGTCTGAATGGTACACCTGCATCAAGCGCAAGGTCACCTGAAACTGCTTAGCAGGAGGCTCACAAGAATGTCATGGGTCACTCACCTGCGCACTGGACGCTCTGTCGTACTGATTAGAACAGTTAGCATGGCGCATCTGGGCTTCAACGCCTCCCACAGGAACGTACGATAGTCGAGGCAGTGGAAAGGATGATCTGAGTCCTCCAAGAAGTCTCGCTCTCCGATTTCTAACCTCACAAGCGTGTCCCGGATCGAGGCCTGTCGAGTGTGTCAGTAACTGATCTGTCTGATACAGTGAGTATTGACAGACCAAGCAATGGAGCTGATGAACGACTGCTGCTTGGTAGGCAAATGCTCCCTTAACTCGCAGAGACGGTGCACTCTCATTGAGGCCAAAGTCTTCGGGCTCCGGAATGACGACATATCCAGCACCCTCTGCAAGAGACTATCAGTACTGCAGGCTCATCTAACAGGACGGCGATGACTCAACTGGGCATAAGGTCGTCCCACGCCTGTGCGCCGAGATGGTCTCGTCTCCAGAACTCATGAGCATCCTGAAACTGTAGCGGGGATCGTGGAACTAGATGAACGTCAATATTCATAATTCCTTACCGGCGCTGATCTCTTCGTTGGAGAGGAAACGCGCACATTTAGGGAAGTACTGGGCATCCAAGCGACTTATAGATGACGATGGCGTCCGCAATGAAGAGGAAACGGCCCACGTAAAACCCCCAGTTCCGATCACAGCAGCCACACACACTCCCATCACAACTGCTTTCGGGCTGCGACGTCGAAGACTCCATTTAGGAGTTTGATCTGAAGGACTGGCCATAGTGGTAGTTGATTCGAAAGAAATCCGCATTAGCCCGCGAAAGACTCAAGAGACCATCCCGAGGTGCTCAGATCGATCCACTGTTTGAACAGTCCCTAGGCCCTACGCCACGCCTACTTGGTACATGCCACTTCGGCAGCTATGAAACAAAGAATTTGTGGGGCTGCCGCGCGCCAGCTGCCAAGCCAAAGTCCTGGCGACAGCAAGTACTTGGACTACTCCACAGAATTTATGAATGCACTCGAGGCCAAGCAATCACGCCTGCAAAGTATAGACGGAATCCTACACTTTGTATGCAGCATGCATTATGACCTATTACCGGAGTACAAAGCAAACAACACGGATAATCATGAAGAGTCCAACGAAGCCTTGACTCCCGAGAGCCACCAGCCCACTCAACAACGCATGATCTTCAACCTTCTACCTTTGGGTTTGGCTGTCGTGCTTGCAAGTTTCATGGCTGGGCTCTACACATCCAGACTCAGCCATGGGGTCGAGACAGCATGGGCTCAAATCTTTGATTCATGTGAGCTATGCTATCTCGAATGATGCGGTGCTTCAGGCTGATCAAATATCAGCGCCCATTGCCCGATCTATCTCCCTCCGAGCTGATGTGTCTGTAACTGATACGCGACTGATGCCCAACCATCCTTTCTCCGCGACCTCACACGTACAGGAACAGGTGTGGAGCAACATCAGTAGCAATCAGTTTGTCTGGATTACAGAAGATGAACTTGCGGACTTGAGCATCGACACGCAGGTTGCCGTACGGACGAGAGTCCCGTCGAACCCAGACCAAGAAGGCTTCGCGGCCTCAGTCACAGTTCTTCACAATCTCCATTGTCTGGAAGCAATCAGGAACAATATGAAGCACGGTCCACCGTGGTCGAAGATACCAGACGGGGGCCGCGGGCATCTGCAACATTGTGTCGAGACCATTCGCCAGGCGCTGGTGTGCGCCGCCAGCACAGACATCACACCGTTCGTATGGTACGATGACGAGTGGTCTTCGGACTTTTTAGTGAAGGACAAATGCGGCAATTTCGATGGCGTCACAGAGTGGGCGGCGCAGCGTAGTATGGACGTAAATCCTTTCGATATCAAAATGCCAAGAGGACAGAAGTCACGTAACTCTACTGCAATGCAGCGGATAGAGTTGTGGTACTAGAGTTGGTTTCTCACAGACAGTCTTGCAGGCGAGGTACATGCAGTTCATAAATGCTTGTTGATCTCGCTGGATCTACAAGTAGAGATGCGCATTTTTTATTGAGAAGC
Organism: Elasticomyces elasticus; assembly: GCA_035926095.1. NCBI lineage: Eukaryota > Fungi > Ascomycota > Dothideomycetes > Mycosphaerellales > Teratosphaeriaceae > Elasticomyces > Elasticomyces elasticus. Next base: position 1,689,519 of record JAVRQT010000002.1, read on the forward strand.
ACAACATGTCCGTTCATCGGCAACAGCGATCGCCACAGGTCCCCATAGAGTGAGGAGACCTAGAAGCGGAGTTCGGCCAGTATCGTTGGGTCTCAAGCCCGGGAGATGAGGCCATACTAGTGTTGTGTGGCCGCACGCGCGCTTCGCTACATAAGAGCCCGATTGCATCTCCGCTTGTTGATTTGTGGGCACTAAAGTGTGTCTCCGGAGACCACACAACACGACAATTGGTCTTACATCGACTCGCAAGGTTCCAAACCTTGAGGAGGTCAGATCTCAAGCTCGATCATGAAACTCACTGCCATCCATTGACAACACCTAATACTTCCTCTCATCTACCAGGCCGGTCTATCGACCATGAACAACCGCATCCTCTGGGCTCTCGTCCTCTCCTGTGCCAGTATCGTGGGTGGCGTATTTTATTGGTCGTCCGGCACCGATTCCGTGGAGCAATGCGGCACGACTGCTGCTGAGGCGCGAGCCAAGGGTTGCAGCTTCGAAGTCACAAGCTTCAGCTGGCTACCAAGCGAGTGTTACAACGATGAGATTGATGGTCTGTTGGAAGCACATGACATACACTACTACCGAGACGAAAACCGCACCATGGAGGTCGACATCACTGAGGTACGCCGGGGCGAAGCTCACGGCTTTTTCGTCACCCCAAATTACCACGCTGCACATTGCGCCTTACTCTTCCAGAAGATGCACATGGCGACCAAACGAGGGGCGAAGGTGGACGGACTGATCGCCCCGTTGCACCACACCAGCCACTGTGTAGGAATCATCCTCAGTAGCCCAGCGGAGGTTGCGATGTTTCCGCAGTATGCGTTCACGAAATGGCCCTACTGTGGGAGAGAAGGTGGTTACAATGTTCATTTCCACCAGCAAGGTCAGTGGACAGATTGAGAATCCGCTGCAATCCCAACCAAACTCGGATGCCAGTATACTCTTCGAGATGATAACGATGCACGTCGATAACGAATACAGAGAAGGTTCGATAACGTGGACTTGGCTGTCTCTGTTGCGACTTCGCAAGGTTCGAGGAACGAGTGGGTAGCTCCCCTAGCGCAAAGAAGAAGCCGTTACATTGCAGGAAGTGATCGGTGCGAACTGAAAGTCGTCTTACGGATCCTGCATACCGTTGCAAAGGGCAGATTACACTCTCAGCTTTCCGCATGGTATGACACAAGATGAAAGTTTGACTTTCATGTCTGGATCTCAACTTCCGCGAATCAGTCAATTACAAGGTCAACTTCCAGTCTCAGGACTGGCTTCCTGCAGGTGTTCTCGCAGCTTTAAGGGCGGACAGGACGATGTTGATGCATTGCTACATGACTGAGTCTAGCTCTTTCCGTGGTACACTGGTATGACATACCAATATCGGACATAAAGATTCCTCATGATTGTTTCACCTTTCTGTGATCACCCTTTAGTTGGAAGACTGCAATTGTTGCAACCGAGTCGATCGTCTCCGTCCCACATTCACGGGTATAGACCCAGTCCGCGGCCGAGAGCTCATAATACGAGTCTTTTGTTGAATGTCGTTGATCAAGCTACTGATGTACCTTACAATCACGACCATACTACTCTCGGTGCTACGGACTATCCAGTGTTTGCATCAGCTCCACCATCGTATCCTTCTACCACTGCCCGAAGGAATGGACTCATTGGAAGCGTGACTTGATCGTGTGTCTTGTGCGTATAGTCAAAAACATCATCAGGCTCGACGACATGGTCCTCCATCCAGTCAGAGATCCCATCAAAATCGCCGCACTTCCTATTGATATTGAAGTCGTGCAAGGGCAGAGCATAACCGTCGTACCAAGCGTAGGTGATGATGTCGGTGTTAGCATTGCATACTAAAGACTGCACCAGAATCGAGAAACAGTGCGCCGTATGTCGTTTGTGGAGCTCGGATGGGACACCGTTTGGGAACGTCGAGCTCCAATAGTAGTCAAACCACAAGTCTTTCCGGATGCGGTTGAGGCAGTGGACCAGGTGTTTGACGTCAGATACGATAGGATATGCATCGTCGCCCAGGCCAGCCTCCTCACTGAACTTGACAGTGATTGAAAGATTCTTCCCAGCGCGCAAAAGGTCGTCCGCTGTCGCCCATGCATTACCATACTTCGTGAGACCAAGCCATGCAGCATCGACCTCGGGAGATGGAGGCTGTGTCCAGATATCGTTCTCCTGCTCGAGGTCGCCTTGCAGAGTCACCATACGCCCTGGGTCTTCAAGTCGGGACGACAACACTGCTGCAATTTAATCAATCACTGGACATGCCGTTAAGCTAGAGACAACCTACATTCAGCATTGAACATATTCCATGCTTGTCTCGGACTACAAGTCGAGGATAGCAGGATGGTCAAGCAGATTGTGAGTAGGGTCCACAAGGCTAAAAGGAGTACCTCGATCATGCCCACCCAGCTGAAGATATCTCGTCGGTACCGTGATGATTCCCTCATTGGAAAGCCTTCGAATAGCATGTTGCATGACCAAGCCATTCATTCTTTGATTCGCAACGTTATTGCACCTTACGGCCTACATCTCCAGCGATGACACAACAACGCGCGCTGTGCCTTGATCTCAAGCAAATACGCGACTGTCGATCACATTCTATATCGTGCTGCCTTGAACATGTCCCACGACTCATCCTAATAGCTTTTGATGATACACTCTGCAATTGCAGGCGAACTCTCATGCCATTCAAGAAATTGGGTTGCGGTCTTGGCTGATGACTCAGCTTGCGGCTGCTTCCGCAACTTCATCTCACGTGCTTGCTCAAAAAGCTGCAACAACTCGCGTACGTGGATACTTCATCAATTCCTTCACTTATATTAACTGGCTATGAGGCCCGTAAGTGGGCCACGCAGCATGTAGAGCCTCAATCAACAGCCAAGGGTACTCCAGCCATTGCTGGCGCTTGTTGGCTCACTACAGATTCCGGCGCAACATCATGAGTTCGAGCGACGACACGATCCAGTCTCCTCCATCACCAGCTGCCCCATTGATTGGCGTAGAAGGTGCATCTTTCCTAGGCACTCGAGCACGGTCACGCAGAAGCGCCAGATCTCCCGCCACTGCCACCCTTAAATCATCAAATCGAGCAGAAGCCGACTTACTTATCAAGGAATCAAAAAGCAAGACCGACGAGACCTTCGAGGACCGTCAGGATGACTGCCAATCGAAGGACAATCTCGCTAGCTCTTTCGTGATTCAGCTTTGCGTCCCAAGCATCATATTGGTGCTCGGGCAGTTCAAGATCTCACAGGCCTGCTGGGATTCAAAAACCACTTCTCAATTGGAGCTGTTACCCTACACTACGCTCCTTCACCAACTCATGTTATGGACGGATTGTTTGCCGCCATGAAACTCATTACCGCGCCCTGATCTTTGCACATGTGTACCTCGTCCCAGCCCTCAGCCCGCTCAAGAGTAAGATCTGCGGCGCACATGATAGTTTGTCGGATGTATTCGAAACAATGACCGATATGATGACCTGATAGATCCGCTTCCGTAGCATTGCCACTGTACAGTGTTGCACGAATCGTTGCCTACGACCTCTCAGCTTCTAATTGATCACGACAGGGACTTGAAAGACCTACGAGGCAGTGCAGCTGATGGAACATTGACACCGCGTAGATACTCGTGTTCGGCTGATCGGAAGGTACTGTGCTCGGTCGTAGGCCGACGCGGCCAGGATCTTTAAGGTGGACTGCGCCGGTAATTAAGTTGGTTGCAACTTCGTTCCAGGCTTCGGCAGCATGAGGTGCTGCTGGCATAAACTCCTCATCCTGCTGAAAGTAGTATGGAGTGCGGAGTTGTACTTGTAATGATAGTCAACAAAGGGCCAGCGCAATGGTCTGGCAGATACTAACACGTCGGCGGAAAAGTCGAGTCGTCCCTACCTGTAGCTTGCTGCCGAACGTATACGCTGGAAATTGCGGCAAGCACAATCAAGTTGAGAAGAAGAGTAACACTGTTACATACGGCCCATGGGAACCTTGCAAGCAAGTGCATAGTAGTAAAATGATTTGCCCAGGTCTGGATAGCCAATGCATGTAGTAGTTGGGCCATGCCTTGGTGCCTCGCAGAAGCGCGTCACTGGGCTAACAAATTTACAGGCTCCACACTTGCCGCCGAGCATGTAGTACGACATTCGGCACCTGCGCATTCTCCAACGTCGAGTTCGCGGAAGTTCTTCTTGACACCAACCACCTCAGCTAGCCAAGATTCTCGTTGTAGATTAAGCCATCCATGGCAAGGAGACCATACGACGCTGCTTGCGCCTACCTACAACCAAAGTGGCAACGCGACATAAGCTATCACTCCCTCTTGAGCCCTAGCGACGATCAGGATAGCATCCACTAGTACGTCCGAGTATTGTATCTCGAATGATTGCATGGTGTTAATGAGTGTCGCAAGTGCCGATCCTCAAGTCGCCACACTGTCCCAGACTGCGAAGATATTGCTCGTCGCAATGTGCGTGACCGTGATACCGGTCGTGTACGCAGTCTTCAGAATGGGGCCTTTTTCCATAACCGATGTGCGCTCTCAGTGTGAGAAACCTGCTATCCGCCGAGAGTGGCGTGAGCTCGACGCAGCTGGACAAGTCGCTTTCTTGGAAGCTGTAACATGCCTAGTGGATACACCATCGGTCTTGACAGGCAAAGGATCCGTCTACGATGATCTGGCCCTTGTTCATAGGCAAATTGGGGCAAAAAGTAAGCAATATGTGAGTCGGAATATTGCAAGACTTCTCTAACGAAGCTCGCAGCACATATGTTGGCGTCTTTCTTCCCATGGCATCGTACGTTCTTACATGTCTTTGAGAGTTTGCTGGAGGAGAACTGCGACTATCGCAACGGACTTCCGTAAGTCACCAAGCGCATGCGATGCTCATCTTCTAACCATATAATGGTAGGTATTGGGACTGGACCCTAGACTGGCAGAATATTACGGCATCTCCGGTGTTTGATGCGACCTACGGCTTTGGTGGAAATGGCTATGAGGGCGATGAGAGCGGGTGCGTCAGGGACGGGCCCCTGCGGACTGCATCCTTGTTATATGGACCCGAAGAGTCATATGACGAGATTCATCCGACCCATTGTCTAAACAGAGTTTTCCGACACTACGAAAATCATACTCTGGGCAGCATCTCAGGCCAGCACCTCAGGCCGGCATCGATTCGCTGGATCAGCAAGAAGCCGACTTATGATGGATTCCGTAATGCCACTGAAATTCTCGCGCACAACTCGCTCCATTGGGGTTTTCACGGGGATTTCAGTTCGAATGCCGCTGCGAATGGTACGAATTTCTGTCTCGCCACCGTCGCCAAGACTGTATTGAGCCGAAGCTAACGCATTCATAACAGACCCGATCTTCTACATTCACCATGTGCAGCTGGACAGGCTGTGGTGGCAGTGGCAGCAAGCTAAACCAGGACGATATCAAGAGTACTATGGAACTGTCAACAGAGACACTTTACAAAGGGCATCGATCCAAGATCTTCTGCCATTTGGAGATTTATGGGATGACACTCGTGTAGCAGATGTCATGCATACTACCAGCGGTTTGATGTGTTACACTTACTAGGTATGAAGATAATGCAATCTGGTCAATGTCAGCCCCACTGCAAGAACTCTCTCTGTGATTCCACCTCCGAGTTGTGCGACATGGCCGCTCAAAGTACACAAACGTGCCATGTAGTGTGGTTTTCGCCAACGCAGATACAAGTCGTCTGCTCAGATGTCGGCAGTGGCAAGCGAGAATTGCCATGGACAAGAGCAAAGACAGGTCCAGTGGAGACATTCGAGACTACTGCCGTACAGAAGCTGGACGGCAGTAGCTTAGCTTCCATTCTATCGCCGACAGTCTCATCATCTCTCATACCCGCGCGTGCGTCCACCACTGAACGTCGACTTTGAGACGATGTGATGCCTGTCTTGAAGTCTTCCATAAGAAGCAGCTCCCAGTACATCGTGTCAATTCGCTTCTCATAGTCTTCGCTCATCGCTTTCGCTTTCCACACCTCGCACTACAGCATCCAGTCCACAGCTACGGTCTTGTGTCCACCTCCACGCAAAAGCTACCTCACACCACGGGCAAGATGCACTTCTCCGTCGTTTCGGCCATTCTTTTGGCTAGCCTGGTCAACGCTGCACCAATCGCCGCACCCGGCGCCGTGATGAAAGCAAGGGAGCCAGAGGCTATGCCAGCGCCTGCGATGCACCACACGGCTGCCCCAATCGATGTTGGGAAACGTGCCGAGGACGAAGTCGCCACAGCTGCAGTCGTAGCCGATGCGGCTGTTGTCGACGCTGCTCCAGTTGGAGACGCGGTCGCAGACTACAGGTACCAAACCAACTACAGGTACTCTGGAATCAAGCGTGCCGAGGACGCAGTGGCTGCCCCTGAAGTCGTGGCCGATACAGCTACTGCCAACGCTGCTCCAGTCGGCGATGCGGTCGCCGACTACAGGTACCAAACCAACTACAGGTACTCGGGCATCAAGCGTGCCGAGGACGCAGTTGCTGCTCCTGAAGTCGTGGCCGACACAGCTGTGGTCGACGCTGCTCCAGTCGGTGACGCGGTCGCCGACTACAGGTACCAGACCAACTACAGGTACTCTGGGATCTGAGGGAAGGCGGACTCAAGGATGGGGCACGCAAAGGACATGGGGGTATGGGGTCTGGTACTGATACTTTCCTTTCGGGAGCGAAATTCTCATGTGTCGCATTAGGTGGAACGGCTGCCTTGCTCCCGGCACCTTCCATGATCAGCTGTGGTGAAGATCGAGATATGAGCACATGTATACACTCCTTTAGGTAGAAAGCAAATATAAGCGTGCCCCGACGATCGTTACAGAAATCGTCCTTACAGTACTATCATTGAGTCAGAGCTGCGAGATGGAGCTGCTTCTCCCAATACTCTCGTGTTGTATTGTAGATCCGGAAGCGTGCGCGTCGGGAACGCTGCATCGAACGCAGCAGCTTTAGTGGCCAGTCCTTTCAGAGATGATGGTCTCAAGTGAGCAAGAGCCAGCGAATATCGAGCTAGCGCAATCGGCTGAGGAGCCAGAAAATAGCACAGGGCTCGGTGTGAGACATACTTACAGAGGGTTCAATCATGTAGGCCGTAAACTTTGATAACGATGGTGATAGACGAAGGAGTAGTTGACAGTGGTACAAGTGAGGTCAGATCAAGAATTGCCAAGTTCATGCCTGAGGCTAATTTCGTTTGCCACCCACCTCCTACATTCGGTCTTCAGAGGCCGACCACAGACCTCAATCGCTGCTTAGTACCATTTTCGCGCTTCGAGACCAAATAAGCACATCGTCACCTGTCTGTACAAGTGTGCAAGTAGTCTCGTAGCGTCCACGGCCATGCACGAGTCAAAGGGTTAGTTGCCAGGGCATGAGCGCAGTCATGAAGAGCACGAGATACGTTCATGTGGCCTGAAATCCAAGCCAACATGGTGCGGCCGAGCCTGATTTGCGTGCTACATCACTGTTCGATGCCGGAAGTCCTTACCTGCAGCGGGCTGACGGAGACATCTGGCCAAGCTTTCAGGAGGCGCGCAGCGCCAGCGCCAGCGCCGTCCGTTGACCAACAGGACAAACATTGATCGCGCTCGCTGGTTGTGGAGCTACAGACGAACATACTCGCGTCGGGCTTTTCAGTATGGATAAGGAACACGATTCTGATATGGAGTCTGTCCGACTACTGACCGCAACACCTCAATCTGACAGAGACGAGCAGGACGTGTGGCAGACCCGGAAATGGAAGCGTATTGCTGCAGTACTGGCACTCCTATATTGCGTGTTGCTAGGCGTATGTGTGGTTCAGCTTATACTTCCGGTGAAGGAAAGAGTTGTAACACGGCAGTCGCACGCCTATTGTGAGCTCTTACACACCACACTGGCTGATGCTTAGCTAATATGCTACAGTCGGATCACCACAAACAATACCTACACCCTTCAATCATGATTGGCGAGACATAGCAGAGTTGGAACACCTGGGCGGTGAAGGCTACAGATACAAAGACGAGGAATGGGAGCATCTGTTTCCAGGTAGGCTCACATTCGCATGATCGAGAGGCTGCACTGACTTCACCGGGATCATCAGACTTAGGCGGATCCGTAGCACTGAGCAAGGCTTTTGCAAAGGCTCATGGGCTTCCTGACGGTTCGAAGACAGATGAGGACCCGTCGAAAATGATATACCAAATCGCTGGCTACCATCAGCTACATTGTTTGGTTTGTATCCTGATTACTGGCCTACAGGAGATGACAAGCTGAACCTTCCCAGTGGTATCTGCGAGAGTATATATACTACGTCAATGGCTCATCTCCCGCCTTCGACACATTGGACATGACGAATCATGTTCCACACTGTATCGAGGCTGTGCGAATAGCGCTGACTTGCTTCCTTGACCCGACTCTGATTCCGCTGGGTGCGTGGCCAGGGATTCCGAATGGATATCAGCACGAGTGCAGGAACCGAGATGCTATGTATCACTGGGCACAAGAGCATGGACATGACATACCGAGTCCTAAGCCTGTGCTGTGAGGAGGCAGCGGAAGAAGGCAGAACCCAGATATAGAGTAATGGCTTTCAATTACAGTAGCACAGCTTGAAGAACCTCTGTTGCTCGTAATGTGTGCGAACAGCAAGACGAAAGGTCGTAGTCGGCAGTCGAGTATGTCAGCGCAGCAACAACATTGCTTGCAGTCGCAGCGAAAGACGTAATGTGTCGGCTGCATTCACTATCCGGCATGGGTATGTAGTGCTATACCTGCAATTAATCGTGTTACAGAAGCTAGAGACGCATCGGGATTGCAACTATAGATTGTCGCGCGCAAACCACAATGTACCCCTACCTGCTGATTGGTCGTCAGCTGCGCTCGGCTATATGCTCGCCTTGCCTGGTAAACACGATTCTCGTGGTCCGAATTGAACACCTACAAGCATCCACAGCACACAGTCTCGACGTCGCCAATGTTCGGGAAGCTACAGGGTCCCCGGTATCATCGGATCGATACATTGGAACAAGACAATGACAAGCCTTCCCAGAGACCTGTCAGGGCCTTGATCACACTCCTTTTTGGGGCAGTGACATTCACCATAGGCCTGATCGTCGGTCGGCTTGGTACTGCTGACCATGCAGTGGTCGAAGCCTGGAAGACTCTGCATGCGGCATGTAAGACATTAGAATGAAGATTTCCATGTTTGGAATTGACACTTTCGCAGCTCCTCTCATCGGCGGTATCGACTTCCAGCTAAACATACGCAAGCTCGACAACCGACTCACGGGCCAAGAGTATGCACTGAGCCAGGGACCATCAACGGAGAACGATGCAGTCTGGGAACATCTACATGGCCCTCTTTTTGTACGGATCAGTGAGGAAGAACTCATACAGACGGGAACAGCCCCCGAAGTGGCGTTGAGACTACCATCCTCCGATGACTACGTAGCCAAATTGGACATCAGTCATGAGCTGCATTGCCTGGGGGCTATTCGCAAGAGTGTGTACCGGGAACACTACTTCCAGAATGCAACAGCCGATCGACTGGCGTGGGACCATCAACACGTGCACCACTGTTTGCAGGTGATTTTGAATTCGCTCATATGCGGTGCAACGACCGATCTTACACCATTTACTTGGTATGGAGACTCAGACGAGCCGAATGACTTCGTTCTCAAGCGTCAGTGTATCAACCTCGACAACGTCATACAGTGGGGCAGAGATCGTGCACTCCCCGAAGAGTTCAATCCATTTGCTATAGGCAAGCCACAAGGGCAGAAAACTCTTGCAGCAAGGATCGAGGATGAGCTTACTCCGCGACTTATCGAAGACGATATCTTAGTTCGGTGAAACACAGGCATGGGCAGCACGGAAGAGATCACGAATTCGCAATCTTGTACAGTCCAACTCAATGCATTCCAGTCAAACAAACGGGCAACAGACATCAGACACTGTTCGTATGGGCGCGAAGAAGTGCTTTCTTCTTGTCTGGTTCTATCATATCAGATCCTGGCGCCCTCGACACAAGTTACATAGGCCGTCAGTAGCCATAATCCTCGGGATTGGGGTCATCTTGTCCAAGCAGTCGGAGCCAATCTTCTGATTTTGGTGCCTTGCTTGTATCTGGAGACGCTTCCAGACCATCGAACTCCTCGGGGTCTATGCCTTGGCTGTTGGCGTATTGCCATAGGCTGTCATAGTTGCCACATTTGCGGACGATCGAGAATTCGTTGACGGGATGCGGCTCTCCTTCGCGCCAGATTTTCGGAATGAGATCCATGGAAGACTGGCACACGATGAATTGTCTCAGAATCTTGAGGCAATGAGCTGTGTGAAACCTATGCAAGTCTGAGACTTTACCATCAGGCCAGATGGACTGAAAGTAGTAGTCGAAGTAAACGTCCTTCCGTACTCGGTTGAGACAATGTAGCAAATGCTGAGTATCAGAGGATGCACCATACGCATCGTCACCGAATCCATATCTTTCCGGTATTTTTGCTGCAATGGCGGGATCTACGCCTCTCTCGCGTAGGTATGCTGAAGTCACGGGCAAGACTCTTGAAAATGAGAGGTTCGACCAGGCGAACGTAACGTCGGGAGATAGGGGCTCGTTGAAAGTGCTCCCTTCTGGATCCACAACTCCGCCGTTGAGCTTTTCTAAGTGGGTTTCAACCCCGATCACGTCCATCATTGGTGCTGTTGTTTCCAGAGTCAGCATGAGTGCAAGCTATACCTGAGGGAGAAAGTGCGCAGGCGCTTACAACTCAATTGGAGTGTATGCCAAGCCTCCTGAGCGTCGCATGCACCTCTAGACAGATCCCGTACTAGGTAACCTGACACTCCACTCAGAAAGCAGAGAAGGGCACAGATACACTGTAGACGAACATCCAGGACGGACCTCCAACCGGCTCGCAAGCCTCGATAGGGCTCTGCAAAGTCCTGGCGTCCATCGATTGGCTGATATTCTATAGCCATTAGGGAAACGCATCCAGTATCTTCGGGCAGAGATCCAGAAAGCAAGACTTCAAGGTATAGAATGACATAGCTTGTATTACTTTGCGTGAGTGTTGTGTTGATCTTGCAGACTTGATCAAGCGGTCCGGTAGCTCGTATGACCTTCAATGGGCGGCGCGGCTGGAGCTACCTTTTGGTGAATCCTGATCTGACCCGTAGCTGCTCATCGAACGTTGCAACTGGAACATCATCATGCGAGTCGTTACTGCCTCATTCGCTATCATCTCTGTGTTGGTTTGTGGAGTGAAAAGCAGTACGGGTCTTGGTAAGTAGACAAGATATTGTCCTACATATGCTCAAGCTCTAAGAACGCTATTCAGACGAGCCTCCAATATGTGGCCCTGACCTGGACTCCAGTCTCGAAGTTGGATGCATCTTGGACGTTGCGGGCTTGCACTGGACACCCCCGGCATGCTTCAACCAGGGTTTGTCAGAATCGTCACTCAAGTCGTTGGATCTTGAATCTGGAGGCCGTTCGACATCACGCAAGTTCGACTGGTTCAAGGACGCAAACAAGACGCAGTCATTGATGAGTCTCGATGATCTCCGAGAGTACCTAGAGGAAAGGGCCGAAAATGCTGAAGATATCGTCGCCTATACGCACGCTAGTTGGCATCCCATCCATTGCATATATATCTCCAAGATCGCCACATTAGCGATAGAGAAAGTCGCAGCAGGGGAGAAGAATGTCTACATTCCCGACATGGCCAGCCAATCTGACCACGCGAATCATTGCGCACGGGTCATCGACCGAACGATGCAGAGTGCTGAATGGTTCAGTCAGCCCTTCGAGGTGAGATTTGGCTTCACCCGATGTGTCCAATTGTCATAGGGCTACTTCTCTGCGCGGGACAGGTGTAAGCCAGCGTATGTTTGGGGGAGCTCGCGGTATCGACAGACAGTAGATAAGCTTTCGGACGTTAAGCTTATGAAGTTTGTTCGGCGCGTCAAACTACACGCTTCTGCTTCGTGACGGGCACTCGACTTAACGTGGTCTGTATTGGATGATGCGATAGTCGGATGGAATGCTTTGTCGGGGTCAGTATGAAATAGAATGCTTCATTCGACTCAGGTTGATACACCTCAACAGAGCAACAAAGAGGGAAGACTTGGTACTCTGTTTCAACGATACGAAAGTCTCACTACCAGCTACGGAGCTAACCAGTGCTTGGCCGATCGCAGACGATGTCGACGAGAGTGCAGAAAACCGTGATCAAGCTCGGTTCAAGGCCCGCGTAGATGTAGTATGAGTACGCACATCTCTTGGTGAGCCTGAGTCGAACATGAGGTTATCCAATGCAGCACGTCTGCTATGATATGTCGAACGCTTCTAATGCTCGATCCATCAATGGTCCTGGCAACGAGATGTGTCCTTTTGTAACCACGTGAGGACGAGCGGACCGGCAGAGATCACGGGTTCACGGTAGTGTTTCGGGCGATTGTAGACGATCGTCGTCCTGGAATGGTTTTGTCGCTGTAGGCTTGAGTGTCTTGCTCCTCCTCGGAATCTTCGACAAGGTTGTAGAGCTCGCTCGCGGGACTGGACTCTCCCGTCCTCTCGGTCGCGCGTTCCGCTGTACCCGAACCACGCCACCGCATGAAGAAGGAGCCACCGATGAGGCCAAGAACCTCAAAGGCCGACAGTACGCTGAACATGATGAACGGCGTTGAAGCAACCGATGCTAGTCGGAAGCCACTGAGCATAGTGATCCAGCCCAGCAAGAGCGTCGAGAACCCGATGCTCGAATGCGCGGTTCGAATGTACGTCGTACCTCCGTGACTCCCTAGCGTGTTGGCATGCCCAAGGACCATCTGCAGAAGAACCATTAACGCTACACCCAGACCGAGTGCTTGGTGGGCGTGATGCATTCCGCTGCTTCTCCATAGTCCCAGTGCCGCGGTGATCACCAGGAAGAGCATTCCAGAAGACTGTATTGCCCAGTGTGGTACCCACCAACGCCTGTTCTTCATCCACAATTTGATAATTCCCATTGGCAGGATTAGTATGAGTGCTATGCATCCCACGCCTCCGTGTATCAACCAGATATCCATACTGGAGAATGAAGTTGGCGGACTCACGAGAAGCGTGTCCAAGTACAGAGGACTCGTCAATCCCTTAGCATGCCGCCTGAGGATTACTTCAGGATCCTTATTAATCCCAGGCGGGAAGGCAACAACATCTCGCGCGGCACTCTGAGCCCCCGAGATCGTAGAAATCTCCATGTAATGCGGAGACTTTGGACATTCGAACGCTTCGAATCGCGCCGACGGGCCCGCGCAATGTAACCAATAGAGTAAGGATTTTGCAAGCGCCACGCTCGCTGCCCTAGAGCGACGCTGAGACCTGGTGAACCATGCTAGATGCCGCTGCTTGCCGTGAGCGCTAATCAAAGCCTCCGAATGTCAAAAGGCATATGTACGTCTGTTTGCTTTGTGCTTATGTAGACTTTTATGTGCGGCCTGTGAAAGCTTCGAACGTTGTCAGGAACTGAAACTCGTCATCGATGTACCTTGTCGGGTACACCGAGCATCCTTCCCTCAGCATCATAATCACGACCTCGTAATAATCAACCAAAGTTGCGCAATCACGGTTGACTGAGCACATCTCGAGCCGCGGTCGACCAGTCAACCAAGGGACCCCAAGTACCCTGTGATTGTTGCGACCACGCGTTGTGATTGACTAGGCAGCCATGTCTGACAATGGTATCAGAGCAGATTCCACTCCTTACCCAGACTTCTCATAGCATCAAACCAGTCGTATGGCCGACGCTCTTCGGAGACATTCACTCCGATGTTGGTTTTACGGAGACGTTGGCATTCTTTCGCAACGCAAAGAGCTCGTGTCAGTTTCACGCTGTAGTCGCCGCTTCTACGCACCCCGTTCGCGATACCGGAGAAGAAAGACTCATGCTCTTCAGTAGTCATTGATGCAGTCACGCAGATTGGCCAAGCTAGACTCTCAAGCAGTTGCGGGCGACTTAGCCGCTGTATCGCAACCACTACTCTCGACACGGTGTGCCGAATGTCGGACACGTTGGGGTAGGCGCCGGATGCCGTGGTGTGAAGGTAGACCTCAGCGGCATAGGCAAAAGCCTCCGTTATCTGCAGCACGGCCGGATCTACGCCGACATCATCTTGTTCAATGTTGGAACGCTGATGCTCAATATCATGGCGGATCGCTGAGGCTTTGTTCGCCAGCTCCACTACGTTGAGAGAACCGGCTTCTACCGCGCTCAGCTTCCACATGCGAAGGTTGGTGATTTCGAGAATTTTATGAAATACCCATGTCTGGCAACCCGTCACCTGGAAGAGCGACGCGCTCAAGGTCGCCCCACCAGGAGACGTGCACGTTTGGAGAGGCATGCCGAAAGTCGCTGAGCCAATGATCTCGAGGGTGCTCAGAAGGCTTTGAAATAGCTCTACGAGCAAGCTTCTGCTTTCGAGGCGGTTATGATCATCCGTGACCAGCTTCGCAACGTTACCCAGGATGACCTTAGTTGTCGGGCACTCATCGATCTGATAGCGCTTGTCAGAAACTGTATGTGCCACCGGGTCTGCAATCTACCTACCTGGAACAGTGTCTGGTGGACTAGCATAACCGTTATTTCTTCCACGCAACGACTCCTGATTTCGACGTCGTTTGTCAAGGTATTTGTGGAGAGCAGCATATAGATGCTCTCAATATCATCAGCGCTGCTTTTGGCGCTACGGTCCGACGAACTTCGAAGCCCGAACTTCTCTAGGCCTCGTGACGTCAAGCAATCAACATAGTCAGCGACGGTAATACGGACGTATTCTTTGATGGGCTCTTGCGGAGACAGAACCAAATGTCGCAGCTGCGATAGCAGTTCGTCCCCAGCATAAGGAAACTGGTTCGGAAGCACAGAGTGGGTGAAATACCAGAGGGTCGAAGACTTCTCGTCCGTGCTTGTGGCTGATATCTCTCGAGGCCCCTTGGATGATGCACCAGACCGGGTGTATTTATCTGGGGACGTCACGGTAAGGCGCGCGTCGGAAGTACCAGAGTGTGTATCCTCTGTCGAGTCAGCCGGCGTAGGTGGACGTCCGCAGTTCTCATCATGGCCTAAGTTTTCATGGACTGTACTCAAGTAGGGTGAGAATGAGAATGACTCGGCCGAGGGGCTGAAAGCAGCGGCTGGTGACAGACCGTGCGTGTCATGGTCGAAGACGTTCAAAGCCTCACGATTGTTGGTCGTCTGCTCGTTCTGAAGCAGGCTGGTCCACTGTTCGGAAAACGCAGCTTCGACTATAGCACCCGGCGGCAGGATATTCGACTGACTGTCCACGACGTCCAAAGCCGTGAGATCTTCAGCCGTTCGCTGATCTCGGTTTGGAAGCAGGCTCATCCATTGCTCGGAGAACGTATCGTCGGCACTAGCATCCAGTGGCATGTGATGCAATCGATTGTCCAAGACGTCAATTTCACCCGGAATGTAAGCAGTTTGCTGATCTCGGCTACGCTGGTGGCCGTTCAATTGATTGGAGGACAAATCATCAACCCTGGCATCTGTACGACAGAGTGCAGAAGGGGCTGAGATATTGCCATCCATGTTTACCCTACTCTGAGCCTCGATGCAGCCACTCGATTGGATTGTGAGTTGTTTATTGAAGTCAACAAGCGCCCGTAAAGAGGTATCGACGGTCATTTCGTCGACTCGGGGAGTGGTGTCAACCGCCTCGAAGGAAAAGGGTTCCGTCCATGGTAGAAAGTTGCCGTCCGCTGCTGACAGCAGCTCCCAATCATATCGATCGCCACCTGACACGTTACCGAGAATTGATATCGTAGGGTTGCCAATATGATCGCCAAATATCTGTTGAGGCGGTATACTCTCTTGAACTCCACGAGGTCGCTTTACCAAAGTCTGGCTTCGCTTTCGATGTCGTCGAACTCGCCTTTTAAGATCCTCAACTTTCTGCTTTTCTCGTATTCCTCCATCCATCCACATAGGCCTCGTTCCGTACCCGTCACATTTGAGTCTCAACGAGGAGCACGTCTTGCATCGCTCGGGTCTCTCGTCACACTTCTTGCGGCGAACACGGCAGGTCCAGCATCCAGTGGCGCTGCGTGCCCTGGCCTGGCTTGAACATGATTCTTCGTGCCCTGACCCATCAGCCATGGCAGAAGTGATCTAGGACTGATATTGATGTTGACGCTCCTGTTCTTCTCTCGGCTATGGGTGCGCGCTCTAGCAGACCTGAGATCACAGCCCCCAGCAGACTCCCGCCCGGACGAATCCTCCATGTTGTCTGATATCTAGCCGCTGTGCTCCAACGAAGCACTCACCACTGCATGGCCCCGAAGGACCAACATGATACTGCAAGCACTACTGGGGCCACGTTCTGGAGGCACGGCACAGAGCTCAGGGGTCCACCGAAGTACCGACTAGTAGAGTGCTCCAGCTCGGGCCCGGCATTGCAGAAGGTCCGGTGTGAATGATGCCATAGTATATCACTATAATCCTTCTGACTTGGGCTGAGTCCGATGGAGCGCCAAGCATGGTAGCGTTCAAGACCAAGCGAGCTTCAAGTGGCGATATGACGTCCGCTCAGGCTTCGGTATGTGCGGGAGGTCCAGAGTCACTAACAAGCACACTAAGCAAGCCCAGACGCACAACTCGTCCCCGACGAAGCATTTTCCAGGAGCCCTTATCTCGTAGATTCGACTGGACACTGTTTAGCGCCAGGTGCTTGTCAGTAGCATAAGCTCCCCGCCTGCCTTGGCAAGAGCTTCATGATCGTCCTTGTCATGAATGGCGCTTCTTCCGGAGAGTTGCCAGTGTTATGGTTGCACACTGCACATGTTGTGCTCACGGTCCGGTCGACCCTCTGATCTATCACTGAACCATCGGCCGGGAATTGGTGGTCTGCCACTAGAGGCTCTCTTCAATGTATGCCAGTAACGATCCGCGCGGTCACAGGCGACTCAATGCAGGTCGCTTAAGCCTGTAGCATGCTCGGTGTCCACAATATGCATGGCAGCCTCCTCCGCTGTCAATTTGATGGTCTGGCCCCAGCAATCCAAAGACTCCAGACTCATTGCCTTGAGCGATAGGTGGAGGCATATGTCACCCTAGGCAAGCGAAGGAAGGAAGGATGTCTAGCTCCGAATGAACGTAGAGATGATGGAAGCGCCAGATCAGCCGTATGTCCAAGAGTGTGCTCTGGACGTTTTCGTGCCAGCCTCCAACGATGCATATCCATGTTGCAGTACTGGGTGCATCGGATGTTACTGTCAGGTGTCATGTTGTCGGTCAGCGGTGGCGAAGTGGGCTTTGTCCCGTCCACGGCGTGTTGGATCTCTAGCGCCAGCTGAGTCTACGTGACATGCAAAACAAGCTAATGTCGCGAATGCAGGATGATGCGACTTTTGCTCCTGCGACTCGCAACTTTTTTGAATCGCGGGCAGCTTCATGCTAGCTCCTTCTCAGCCGTTCCCCGCACGTGCCTTCCGTACCTTCCTTCACGAGCCACTAGACCGCCGTAACTTAGCGTGTGCCTCGCGAGCATGACTGTACAGATAGCACGGAACTGCCTCCGAATGGGCTCCCTCGAGGCTGCAGCATGGTGCGGTGTGGTATGATGTTAGTAAGCAGCTGTACACACTTCGGAGCGGACGCACCAATACTCGAACTAAAACTGGTCCACCGAGAAGTGGGGCGGGGACGTGCCTTCCACGATGGCTTATCTTGCCGAGCGTTGTTTCACGAAGCCCATTCGTGCACTTCGTCGCTGTACTCATATACATACCCACCGCTTGCTATGCACAAGAAATACACCATCCAAGAGTATCCGCTGATTATCCAGTCTTCGATGGTCCGCCACCACACCAGCAAGTCTCGTCCGTCTCTCGTTCTACGTGAATGACAAGATCCATGTTCCGCTCGTGCACAAACTCTTCCACTCGCATTCGAACATCTTCAAGGTCAGCGTTTTGTGAAGCAATAACATGGATCACGCCCATCGCTTTCCCCTTTCCACCTCCGCTCTCTTCGTGGTTGTGGTCATGGTGATCATGATGGTCGTGATGATCGTGATGGCCATGAGGCGTGGCAGTCTCTTCCCTGTCGTCGATCCAAAATCTCGGCGCAGCGTATCCAACCACTCCCCTCATCTCGCTCAGTTCCTGCAGGGTGTTCTTGACCATATATTCCATCTCATCGGGAACGACCAGCAAGAGTTTCCGGCCTGACGAAATCACCAGCGGCACAGCAGCCGCGAAGATCAAGATGGCGATGATGATGGTCGCGAGCGGATCCCACAGGTACCACGGTTTCCACAGCGTCAAAGCCGTACTGACAATGACTGCTAGCGAACCGCCAGCGTCGGCCGCCACGTGCAGAAAGATACCATGCATGTTATCGTTGTGCTCGTGCCCGCCATGTGAATGGGCTGCGTGCACTGGCTTCGCATCATGAGAGTGAGTGTGGTTGTGCTCACTCTCATGATGATGTGCATGCCCATTCGTATGCGAGTGGCTATGCTCATGGCCGTGGTCGTGCTTTTCGTGAGCATGGCCTGCGTGGGAGTGACCATGATCATGTCCCGCATGCGCATGCCCAAATGCGACCAACCCTACCATGTTCACGACGAAGCCAGCCGTGCTGACCCAGAGAAGCTCCTTGACATGTCTCAACTCCGTGCCCTCCGTAATACCTTCGATCGCCTCCCATACAAACTCCACGCTGACCAGCATCAGGAAAACGCCATTACCGAAACCAGCAAGGGTGTTAAGCTTGCCCCACCCATGAGGCTTCTCTGCGCTGGTCGGCCACTTCGAAGCCACCGCTGCGCCGAGGCCGACGATCAGACCGAAGCAGTCGAAGAACATGTGCACAGTGTCACTCAGCAGGCCAAGGGATCCAGAGAGGTAGCCATACACTCCCTGCACGATCATGAAGCTGAAGTTGAGGACTGTGAAGTAAGCAATTCTTCGAGAGTCCTTCTCACTGATGATTCCGTAGACGAGCGAGCCGGGTTCGCAACGAGACATGATGAACTTCGTGAGTCCGGAGTAATTGCCATCGGGCTTCGTCACCGGATGATCATGATGTTTATGCGTGTTATGTGCATGCTCGTGAACATCTTGATCGTCGTTAGAAGCGTAAGAGTCATACATAACACCAAGACATGACAATGCTGAAAGGCCGCCATTGCAGATCGTGCCGGGCCAGGTAGAAGGTGAGTACAAGAAAGCAACACCAGCGATCAGCAAGCAGCTTCCACCAAGGCCGGCTCGGTAGTCGCTGCGCAAGGTGTGCGGTTGAGAGAACATGACCGCTGCTGTGGTGGCAGCGATCGATAGTGTGCTGAAAGTAATCGCTATTCCGTGGATTGACGGCGACGTTGACGAGATGATGGAGATCGCTACGGTTAGCAGCGTAAATAGGACTCCAGATAGCAGAGTCAGATTGGCATCTCCGGTTGAAGCAATGAGTGAGGAGGTGGCTGTGAGTTTACTTCCAGATCCCGGTGATACAGCCAGAGAAGGCAGTGGTGGAGGCAGCACGAATACCGAGAGGGCCAGGGCGAGGTAGCCGAACACCATATGTGATATCGGGGCATGAAAGGTCCATCCAGCAAAATCTGAGGCGATGCCCAGGAGCAAAACCACAAGCGTAGCTATCCGTGCAGACAGAACGTGCTTCCATTCGAAGAAGGTGCGTCGTGAGGACACATCCGCGCCAAATAGATCGGCAGCAGTGGCAGTCAGCATGACCAGACCGGTTCTGAAGCCACCGATCTGCATCGCTGCGAAGAATGGCAGGGCAAGACTTATTGCTCGTAGAGTCATCTTCCGGGCACTGCTTAAGCTGAACAGTCCTTGTACCTGCTGTTGGTAGTTCCCACCCACCTTCCGACGGTCCAGTTGACGCTCTGCTGCTCTCACTTTCGCCAGAATACCAATTAGTAGCAGTGTGCCTGACGTGAGAGTACATGCCTCCACCAAGCCAGAATCACTGCTGAACTTCTGTTTGGGCAGAACCTTGCCTTTCCCTCCTGAACCATGTTGTAGTCGCGCATAAGCAGGAAGCTCATGAGTGCCTCCGCTCAGCTCCTCGTGCGTGATCGTGGAGTATGCCGCAGAAGCCAACAAGTACGGCAGAGGCACAAGCAAAGCGGTCAATGCCTCCGGCAGCGAGAACCAAGATTTCGAAGCGGCGTCCACCGTCCCAGCAGAGTCCAGTCTGGCCAGGGTAGGTCGGTATGCTGGACTCCGCGGATCTGCTGGTCGCCCTAAATCCGACTCTCCTCTCGTCCTGCCCATGCTCTTGACCCGTGTGTGGCTGCTGAGGATTGGAGCAGATAGCCCCGTATTGTTCTCGAATGCAAAGGTATTGGTCTCGAACGGCGTCCTGAACAGCTCACTGCCTGGCGAAGGTAAAGGGCTGGAGTCGCGACTGGTTTCGGCATGCGTATATAGGCTGCTGTGGGAGCTGGCCTTTTTGACTGTAGGGTAGCCATTGCTAGATGGTACACCGTTGGCGATTGCCTTGTTTGGCAACAAGTACGGAGGATTGCTCGAATGCGACCGATTATGACCAGGCTGTTGGAAGTGATTTCCTCCATTTGGCGTTGGCAATGCGTAGCCTGAAGCCATGTCGGCGAGCTCGAGGGCTGTATAATGGTGCTTTTTCACCTCCGAAGTCTCTGACAGCTTAGCCCAGCGGCGGGCAGTTCAAGTTCAACGTGCATGCTGAACAAAAGAAGTTGTTTGCTGTGCCTGGAAGAAACCCCTATCACGCCTGGTCTAGCGCAGACGCGAACGATCTACCCGACGCGACGGGACATGCGCCACAATGTAGATCGTGGTGTGGCGTAAGCATATGAAAAGAGAAAAATCTAGGGACCCAATATGATGTTGAGTACTATGTAGCCAACCTCCAAGTAGTCCCATTCCGACAAGACCAACACATCGTCCCAGGACGTCTCCAAGTCTGCACATCGTCAAACCAGATCCTCGCCTGCGCAACCACCGTTGTGCAGCACAGTATGCTCAGGCACCGTCCCATTAGCTGTACTCATGAACAGCATCGTGGTCTCTTCAACGGTCTCCGTTACGTGGCCGATGGGACTAATATCCGCAGTGTCGGCTGCAAGCAAAACGCCACTCTTCCCGCCGGAGACGAAAACTGTATCGGCCTGATCTGTCTGGTTCTGCAAGTAGATCTTGATCGAGCCAGAGAGCACAATAACCCATCTGACATTATTGTCAGCTGACGGTACTGTAGCAAGAACGAGGGCCAACTCACTGTACAACAGGAGCCGGGTGTGAACCAAAGCTGAGTCCTGGCGGGAAGAAGTTGATTGAGACCGCCTGGGCCTTTCCAAGGGTTTGCGACTGGAAGCTCCCACTACCAATGGTTGCCAGCGATGGTGGTGTTGTGAGCTGCCAGCACTGTATCACACTTTTCCCATGCTCGCCGGTGGCCACACTGATATTGAACAGATTCGAGGGCAAGAGAGCCGCCGCCGGTACCATTGACGGGAACGCAGCAAGGAACGGAAGAAGAGTTGTGAAGTTCATGTCTGAAATGTGTTTGCTGTTGGTCAATATGCAGATTGAAGGGTGAGAGGACGAGTGAGAGTAGCGAGCCATACCTGGCACAGCTTATAAACCAACAGCAATGCAAGCGCATCCAGCTGAGACAATTACGACCGTAATATATCCACCATGCACTTGTAGCTAAAGCGGCATACTTTATGAAGCTTAATCCCGTCATGCATGAGCGCAATCTGCGTCCCGATCGGTCCACGGTGTTGCACGACTAGACTTAGCCCTCGAGGTCGTCAAAGTGGACTAAGTGACATCGGTCTTCCATGGTCGGCACAATGCCATAGGCAACAATGCAGCGGGGGTTGAGTACAGGCTGGCCGTTGAGAAGGTGTGGAAGGGCGCTGCATTGGGTGTACGGCAGGGGAGTACACTCCTTTGTGCAAGTGTCTTCAGCTTTGCTCCTCTTCTGCAAGGATCAGCGCATGCCATATACAGCTCTTGCGCATCTCGATTCAGCCTCCAGGCACTCGTCGTGTGATCATGCACGAATGCTTGTCAGGAAGTGTTCCCGCGCTCCAATCTCCTTTTCTGATGTCCGACCTCGCTACCTCCGACTACACCTTGCTCTTCCATCGTGTGTCCACGATCCATTGTACATGAACCAATGTTTATGTACGCGTTCGAAAGAGCATAAAAAGCTCAACCGGATCAATGTATGTCGGAGCGGGCCGTTAGCTTCCCTCTTGGCTCAGCTCAATCCAGAAGTCACGAAGACCACCTCACCTCACCTTCGCATGGCACGCAATGACTTTCCCATGGATGCTGTTATGGGAGGTGTCCTTGACAGTCACCGTGATAGGGTCAACACTTGTTACTATATTTCTTCTCACGCTCCCGTCAGCGTTCTCGAACTTCCCTCCGCACGGAATCACAGAGTCTGACTTCACGGACGATCAGAAAATCGACCTCGAGCGTTCAGGTTTTGCCTTCTACCAGAAGCACAAGGACGAGGATGGGTCTCTCAAGATCGATATCTCTGTGCAAGTTGTCGTGCTTGGCGACATTGGACGTAGCCCTCGCATGCAGTACCATGCCTTGAGCATCGCCAATAACGGCGGCACAGTGGATCTAATCGGCTACGTTGACCCTAGCGTTGACATCAATCCAGAGGTCAAAGCACATCGATTGATCAACATCATTCCCATCCCGGTGTTTCCTTTCCAAGCCACGAGCAAAATGTCTTTCCTGCTCCTAGCGCCACTCAAGATTGCCTTCCAGGTTCAGGCTCTGTACCATGCACTCGGCTACAGGACGAAAGCAAGCAAGTGGATGCTTGTGCAGAATCCACCGTCTATACCGACTTTGTTTGTCGCTCAGATAATCTGCTTTCTTCGCAGCACGAAGCTGGTCGTTGACTGGCACAACATCGGCTACAGTATCCTCGCACTGCGTCTCGGTCCTGAGCACATACTGGTCAAGATCTCCCAATGGTACGAGGGCTACTTTGCAAAGAGTGCTACTGCACACTTCGCAGTCACCAATGCAATGTGCCGAGTGCTGAAAGAGAAGTGGAACATTGATGCATTGCCGCTACACGATCGACCTGCCAATCATTTGCGGCCACTGACTGAGGACGAGCGAGTGACGTTCCTTAAAACAAGGCCTGAACTTGAAGGTCAGCCGTTCGATCTGCATGATCGCTCCTGGCGATTGATCGTGAGCTCAACATCATGGACGCCGGACGAAGACTTCTCCATCATGCTTGATGCTTTGGTCCGTTACGCTACGATCCGCAAACGAGAGAAAGCTTTGCCTCGCATCTGGGCGGTCATTACTGGCAAAGGACCGTTGCAAGCCTACTACAAGTCCAAAATCCAGCAGTACGTTCAGGAAGGTAACCTCAATGACACTATCATCTCGACAGCTTGGCTCAGCACTGCCGACTACGCACGCCTGCTTGGCTCAGCAGATCTTGGCATCTCACTCCACACGTCTTCTAGTGGTGTTGATCTGCCTATGAAGGTCGTTGATATGTTCGGCACCGGTTTGCCCGTTGCAGGATGGGGTCAGTTTGAGGCTTGGCCGGAACTGGTGAAGGAGGGTGAAAACGGACGAGGCTTTGGTAGTGGGGAAGAGCTTTGTGGTATTTTGCAGGAGCTTTTTGGAGAGAAGGACAAAGGTCGGCAGCTGCGAAGACTGAAAGACGGCGCTTTGCGAGAAAGTGAGAGGAGATGGGACGATGAGTGGATGCCGGTCGCTGGGCAATTGTTCGGTTTCGCATCGGAGAGGCAGGATTAGCACTACGAGGATGCCTCTTAAATTCAGCCGCGGCCAACGAGCCTGCGGTGCACCCACTATTGGTGGCTACAAGCAAGTTTTGGAATACTGGGCGCATGAGAGGAAGTGCATGCTCGTACACTGGCAAGCTTAGGACACCTCTCGGCCTGTGTAGCGGGTGCAATTGGCCCAATGTCGTGGGAAAACGCACTTGCTACCCGCGGGAGAGGGTACTAAGGGGGGTTTGAGAGTGCGACTCCGACAGAAATTTCTATCTTGCCCACCACCACTCTATATCCGACAACGAAACCGCCACCCGACTTTGGCAGTGCGTGCTGCCAGCACCAAGACGCCTCCCAACATGAATGATGCACCAGCCCAAATCTGCGCATACAGGTAGTCGCCGTCCCGCATCTGTATTAAGGCACCCGCGAGAGGGGGTCCCGTCAAGCAAGCAAAGCTCACCAGACTGAAGCCCATTCCCATGCGCACGCCTGTCTTGCTCACATCTGACGTCAAGCTCGCGAGCGTAGCCGGCCACATGCTCTGGATTCCTGCCGATCCAGCACCGTAGATAACAGCGAAGACGTAGAGCGTACCGGGTGTATGTACGCCAATCCAGCCAAACATCATGATTCCGCACAGAAGCACAAATGGTACAATCATGTTCAACGGGCCTACGCGATCGGCAAGCCAGTTGGGAAGAAGCCGAAAGACAAATCCGATGCAGACCATTGTCAACAGCAAGTTGATTGACTCTTGGTATGTCATGCCCAGGCGATCGCGGCCATACGAGCCAACGTAGAAAAAGGCAAAGTACAGACCCCAGAAGAAGAAGAATGCCGCACCGCAATAAAGCATGTAGGCGAGCTCTCGAAAAGCTGACCATTCCACAATCGGTCCAGTCAGCCTCGGAGGTAGTCTTGTCCGGTACAGAGCAGTCGTCACGATGTCCACGGCCAGCATGATGAAGCCAATAATGCGAACAGTCCAGCCGAACCCTATAGACGG
Source organism: Elasticomyces elasticus (assembly GCA_035926095.1). Classification (NCBI taxonomy): domain Eukaryota; kingdom Fungi; phylum Ascomycota; class Dothideomycetes; order Mycosphaerellales; family Teratosphaeriaceae; genus Elasticomyces; species Elasticomyces elasticus. The sequence goes on from JAVRQT010000002.1 coordinate 1,714,368, forward strand.
TAACAGCTGCTGGACCAGGAGCGGAAATACTACGCCGCCTGTGCACGATCCGAGGGCACCGATACCGAGAACCAAAGCGCGCTTCTTCACGAAATAAGTGCTGGCCAAGCCCATAGATGGTACGAATTGAAGACCATTGGCGATGCCCATGCAGAGACCTTGGCTGAGAAAGAGCTGCCAATACTCGGTAGCAACGGAGGTCGTGAAGATGCCAATAATCTGCAGGATACAGCCTGCGATGTAGACATGCCGAAAATACCCGGCATCAAGAGCTCGGCCAGAGAACTGTGAGGCGATAGTCAGCACACGTTGGAAAGCGAGGGATGTGGAGAGGACATACCGTGCCGATGAAAAACAGCAGCCAGAGCTGGACACTACCAACCCAGGATATAGTCGACGATGAGACGCCGAGTGTCGACTCGTAGTAGGTTTGAAAGCTCTGCACGCCATGTCAGCAGTCATCCAGAAGCATTACGCATAAGGACCGCACTCACACCAAACGCCGTGGTATACCCGAAGGTGTTGAAGATAGTCAGATGTAAGAGCGCTGCTTGCGTCCAAGCCACTCGTCCACCGTCCGGCGGTGGTCCTGGATCTGGCCATGACGAAGCTGATCTGCCAGTGAGCGTCCGTTGTAGTATGCTGGGCCGTACACTAGCGGGCTTTTCAGAGGTTTGGGAAATCTCAGCTTTGCCAGCAGCTTCCGCTCGTTCTTCTGACAGCTCCCGCTCGATGTCTTGGTCGTCAACATTAGACCAGACATTGGTGCTGGCCTCGTCCCTTGGCGACATCTCCTCCTTCTCCCAGTTGTCTTTGCTATGCCCAGATCGAGCCATTGTTCGGTCTGTCTGCCTCGCGATTGAACGATGACAGCACCGTTGCCCGGATGGCGGAGGCCACCTTGGAGTAGCACCAAGAGTAAGAGCTAGGCAAATGAACCTGCAGACCTACCGACACCAATAGAGGTGCGAAAGGAAGAACGACTATAGTCTGTTATGCAGCTGCATTTATGGATGCAAGCAGTCCTGCTTGGCTTTCCTGAGCCTCCGGCGTCGACAAGCAGATCAGAGTGAGAGGAGTTCTCAGCGTTGTTCTTCTTGAAGAGAGCGGAGTGAAGTGGCAAATTTTGTGCCTAGCTTCGACTTCGGTAGAACAATACACCGAGAAACGAGAGACTCACACCTGGTCAAAGACGACAACAACGCTGAAGTACTCCTACTTATCTTTTGCAATGAGCTTGGACGATACTCTGACGTATTGGCAGGGTGCGGTCAGCTAAATTTGCTGCGTCCTCTATGGCTCTCCCCCATAAGGTTCCCCAGCGCTATGTGTACCCACCCATTGACTCACAGGGTGAGATAAATACACTGATTGATCTTGACCTTAGTGTCGCTCACAGCACACACTACTCTAACAAAGCTTTCCCTCGTCACCGCGAGACACAGTTAGCTCACGGAAAATGTCAGGCAGCCTGCGCAAGCAATTCGAGACGATAGCCATATCGGAAGAGAACAAGCGGCCAACGGGCATCTTCGACCTGCCCCTGGACATCCGTCAAATTATTTACCACGAGGTACTGCCGCAAGAGCCATATCTCGCAGTCGATAAACTGCACTGGGACACGGATCGTGAGTCCCGAATCGAAGAGATCGGATACAAAGGCTGGAAAGAGGAGCAAGAACAGCGTACTTTTCAAGCTGCATGTCAGACCTGTCCCCAGATCGATGCCGAGCTGAACGCATGGGCCGAAAAGAAGAAGTACGGCCGCAGATTCATTATCACGCCAGATTCCAAAAAACTGCCGGACAATATTGAGTACGACAAGCTATGGAGCATCAATATCGTTATCGACCACTACAACCTTAACCACCCCTTTTTAGACGTAGTTGAGCGGAGCCTGATAGATCTTATGCTCAACATACAAGCGTTCGTCAAGGTCCTCCAGGGTTACAAGAAGCTTCGACACGTGTGGATCGAGTTTCAGGATGTGGAGTGGGAGTTCGGGCGAGGTGATCCTCACTGGTGTTGCGAGGTGGACGATGACCAGATGAATTGGGGCAGCCCGCTTGAAACGCTACTTCGCGCTGAGGTTCCGATCGTGACATATTTACTACAACCGCTTCTCGAGTTACCGCCGTGCGCAATGGCCGGCATTGATCTCTTGAACGGCATCTCTGACGTCGCAGATGTGGAAAGCACGGAAGGTTTGCCTAGCCCATTTGGCTACGAGTACATGGAGGAGCTTATAGACACCGTTGAAGGGTGGCTCATGGGAGGCAGGGAGAAGCCATCGCCAGCTTGGCTGACGCATGTCCCTAAGGATTATTCTATGCGGCCTAATTGTCCGCATTGCTCGATTGGGGAAAACTGCAATTCGTGACCGACGTCAGCTGCTACATCACACTGTTCTACATCACCTGCTAGACGCTACGGTGTATACAGCTAGTGGACATAGTGCGCTAGCAAGAACCGCTCTCGCTGCCATCACTTACGACATCCACACACGAATCACTCCATCTTAATGATCCACCCATCGCCCTCCCTCTCTCCTTTCGCATTGACGCCACCCCACATCACAATACTCCTCCCATCCTTCATGACATCGCATCCAAACCACCCTCGCGGCCCGGGATGCACCTTACCTGCAGAAGCTTCCAGCTCCGCCAACGGCAGAGCCTGTACCTCCGCTTCACCCCAGCTTTGCTCGCCAGAGTCATAGCCTAGAGCAGTGCGGATGGAGTCCTTGATCTTGGCCGGCTTGATGGCTTCCGCGAGACTGAACGTGGGTTTGGCTTCATGAGCACTGGAGGGAAGCTGATAGTTCCAAATGTCTGACCAGTAGGGTGGGTCGTCCTTCGAGGTTGCATCTCCTGCGTGTTGTCGTTCGCCGAAGAAGAAAGCGAGATAGTTCCTGCCGTAGCCTGTTGTGATTGGGAGAAGTCCAGCACCAATTCTTGGTCGGGGTCCAGGTGCCATGGGATTGGTAGGGAATGGAATGGTTTGCCACTTCTGTTCGTCTTGTGCTATTGTGATGTTGAGAATGTGGATATCGCTGCTCATATTGTCGCCTCCCGAGATTATGGTAAGAAGTCCGTCGCACACAGTGGCGTTGGATGATGATACAGGTGCGTCCGATAACCGTTGCCATGTACTGTAGACGTAGTCGAAGAGCCATACATCCTTCAATGCTTCGCCAGCCTTGTTCCTACCACCATAGAGCACGAGCTTGTTCTGATGGTCGAAAAGCTTGCCTTCACTTCTCGCTTCCGGTGATGGTGCATTGCCATCCTTCGCCTTCAGGGTCTCCCATGACGACTTCCCTGCAACGAAAAGCCATACGAAAGGCTCATCGATCAGTTCGCCACTCTCGTCGAGACCGCCGAAGACTGCTACACATATGTTGAAAGAACATGCTGCGTGTTTCGTTCGTGCTGTAGGTACTGGTCCATCTACTTGATCCGGTATGGCTGGGATGACTGCGTAGTCGGAGTCTGACTTCTCCTCGGGCGTCAAAGTGATGGAGTGAATGTCGTTGCTAGCAAGTTTGCCGGCTGCAGTCTCGCCGCCGAAGATGTACGCCTTGTTTTTGATGGCTGACACGGAATGTCCTGAGCGTGATAGCGATAGTCTGAGCTAACATCAGTACAGAATTGCAAGGCTTAGAAGGATGAGTTTGACCTCGTGTTGTCATCCGAGGAAGTTGCTATCTGGGTAAAGGTCGCTTTGAGTGGCAGAGTAGGCTTGGATACCATGTATGCCCCAATACCTACTTGAGCTGTCGTACTCACGACCTCCTCTGCCGCCCATGCTACGGCTGCTACTTCTGCCATGGCGGTTCCAAAAGCTTGGCGATTTCAAGAAGTTGTGTTGTAGTGGTTGGTTTGTAGGCGGTCTTGATCGGCTTCGGCAATTCGGGAATGTCGTGTAATGTTTTCAAGCCTGCTTCGATCTTTCCACTGACGTCGCGTGCATTGATATCTGGACCCTGTCGATCAGTTGCAGGGATGTCATATGTTAGCATAAGGCTTATCGATACCAGAAGTCTAAATCTTGGACCTCACTGAGGCACAATTTTCGTATCACATCGTACCCACAACGACAAACATGGCGAAACCAGCAAGAAGAGGAGGCAGCAATGGCGGCATCGCCAAGTCGGACCCCTACGCTGCGGCGGCAGCTCGCAAGGGCAAGAGCAAGACGGCGGCGAACAACATCTTCAAGATGAACACAGATATTGGCCAGCATATCCTCAAGAACCCAGGTGTAGCGCAAGCCATAGTCGAAAAAGCCGACCTCAAGCAGTCGGATATTGTGCTCGAAGTAGGACCCGGAACAGGCAACTTGACAACTCGCATCCTCGAGAAGGCCAAGCGAGTGATAGCAGTGGAGCAGGATCCTCGCATGGCCGCCGAACTCACCAAGCGCTTCCAGGGCACACCCGCAACGGCGAAGAGATTGGAACTGATTCTGGGAGATGTGATCAAGATGCCTGAGCTGCCATACTTTGACGTCTGCATCTCCAATACGCCCTACCAGATTTCTAGTCCTTTGACTTTCAAACTACTCGCCACGTCGCCTGCACCACGGTCCTGCATACTCATGTTTCAGCGTGAGTTCGCTATGCGACTATTTGCGAAGCCAGGCGATAAGCTCTACTCTCGTCTCTCCGTGAACGCACAGATGTGGGCTAAGGTCGATCATGTCATGAAAGTGGGCAGGAACAATTTCAACCCGCCGCCCCAGGTTGAGAGCAACGTTGTGCGAATCACACCTAAACGACCGAGGCCGGAGGTCAGCTATGAGGAATGGGATGGGTTGTTAAGGGTGGTGTTTGTGAGGAAGAACCGAGTGCTGAGTAGTGGCTTTCTTGGGACGAGCAGTGTGATGGAGATGCTGGAGGCGAATTACAGGACATTCTGTGCGCAAAACGATATACTGGTTGACGATGGGCCGTTGGAGCAGGGTGCAGCGGAGGACATGGAAATCGACGATGCCGTCCCAGAAGATGACGACTGGGACGGGATCGCTGAGGATGACGACGACCTACCTGACTTCTTCAAAGACGAAGCAGATCGGCAGGCGAAGAAGCTGCAGGAGAATCCGAGTCGCAAGAAGAAGGGCAAGGTGAGCGAGCTGGTCCGAGCGAAAGTGAAGAAGGTGCTTGAGGTGGATACAGATCTCGCACGGAAACGAGCAAGGCTGTGCGATGAAGGTGACTTCTTGAAGCTGCTGTATGCCTTCAATCAGGAGAACATACATTTCAGCTGAAGACGTTCGCAATACCCATGCAGGGTGGTTCTCGGCGATGAATGTGTGTTTAGCGGCTGTCGTAGAGATCGATCTGGGACTGTTGCACCTCGATCCGTGCGAGAAGCTGAACATGGGGTATGGGAGGCGATGTTCGATGGACTTGCTTGAAGCGTGGTGTTCTAGGCGTTTTAGCAATCTAGCTACATCTCGACGGGCATTGTTGACATCTCGGCGTCGCCATATACGCCGACGCTCCCGCCCTCGGCTGGCTACCCATAACTCGTGATGCTGCAACGGAGGGCCCGCATCGCTCTATACGCTGACCTTCCATACTTTTACCGCCGCATCAGCTCCGCAAGAGACAACTCTGTCCTTTTCCGCCCATACTACAGCCCCAACGCCCTCCTTATGCGCGTTTAAGGCCTTAATTCGCTTTCCGGGATCGGAGATGCTCCAAACGAAAACATTCGTATCGAGTCCACCGCTAACTGCATGCTGGCCACTTGGCGACCATGCAATTGACGTGACTCGAGCGGTGTGAGCGGACCATCTGTTGGTCTCAAGCTCCCATGCTCCTCCCGAGGACGTAGAATTAGCATAGATGAAGATCTTGCCGTTCGTGAGCCCTACGGCCAGTTTTGAGTCGGAGAATGCGAGAGCTGAGGGCGGGTGCGTGAGGTCTTTGAGCTCGGCAATGGTGTCAAAACCCGTCGATATGATTCGCACTCGCTTATCCTCACAGCCGACCTACAGAAGCGATCAGTAAGCATCTCAGTAACAGCTTTGCGAGAGCGCATCAGTGAGTCGAGGATAGTAGCCTGATGGCAGTTGGCGGCTATGGGATGCGTAACTTACTGCGATGATGTCTTTCCCCTCCATTGCAGCAATGCAGAGCGGTGGTGAGGGCAGGCTGTGCGTTTTGGCCTCTCCGTCATCGGTATATGTCGTAATACCACGGTCGGTCATCACAACTGCTCGAGGCCCGCTCGACGCAACCACAGCTTTCGGCTGGCCTGAAATCTTGATCGCAGAGCCGACAAATGACCGTTGCGAGGCATCAAGAGTGCGGAGCGTGTCATCCCATCCAACGCTATAGATTCTGCCATTGGAGGGTGATGCGGCGAGACCAGAAATGTAGTTGGAGTGCGCCTCGCCATCCATGGAGTCTGCGACACCTGTCTTGAGGTCCCAGCTCTGTATGCGCCCATCGGTGCTACCCGTGAAGACTGCGTTGTGTTCTGAGGACGAGACTGCGGAGGTGATGGCCTGATAGTCCGTATTAGCCACACCATCTCTCTCTCTTTTGGATATCCTGGAGAAAACATGGCAGTCCTGCAAAGTAGCGTGGTAGCTTGGCAAGTCCTGGAGAAGCTCTTCTTCTTACCTTCTGGTGACCACGTACGACTCTCGTCGGTGCATCCTTACTCTCGCGGAAGTAATTGAGACTTCCTTCCAGGTCCACAGATACGATCAGACCGTCCGTACGTCCAGCTGGCCACGTAACGCCAACTTGCTGATCTTTCACACTCACACTACCCTCTTCACCCATCCTCCAGCTTCGTAAGCAATTGCCACTCTCGACTTCCCAGATCTTGACTGTTTGGTCGCCGCTACATGTGACGATCTTCTTGCTGTCTGGGCTCCATGCCACTCCGAAGATGCTTCCCTTATGCTCTCCCTCGCCAATCTGCTTCGTGGCCTCACCAGTCTTGCCGTCGTAAAGCCAGATCCTCCGATCGCTGCCTACACTGACCAATGCACTGCCATCTGGACTGAATTGCGTGCCGTAGACAAATTTGTCATGCTTGCCTCTTACACTCGTATTGAACTTGAACGGCACGCCATGGAAAAAGCACAAAGAGGTATCGTCAGAACCCGTAGCTGCTCTCAGAGGTCGTTGTTGTCGGATGCTGACCTAAAGTGAGGTCAGCAAGCATCTCCGGGCCGTAGGTCATGGACATGTTGTGATCGTGTCGCCTACGTGCTTCAAACCGGAGCACTCGCGAGAGATCATGAACTTACGCAGTTAATTTGACTGCTGTGGCCGCTAATTTCGCCAACGGTATTGCCAGAGTCGGCGGTAATGCAGTGGCCGAATCGCTCTTTCCCATCGCCTACAGCGATGATTCGCTGACTGTCACCATCCCAGGCGAGATCGTTGATCCGGCCTGCGATAATATGGTAGTCGCCTTTCGTGTTCTCGGCGCCATGGGCGTCCCACACGCGCACTGTGCCGCTGACGTCGCCACTGGCAACGTAGAAGCCGGATGGAGAGAACCGAGCTACTGTAGTCGGAGCGGTGTGTTGTGTGTATTGTTTGCAGTCGGCTGGGTTATCTAACTTGAAGTGGTGGGTGTAGAAGTTAGCTAGTGTCAACATTCATGGAATGTTGAATCAGGTTGGGAGACTCTTTCGTCACCGACCACGCGCTATCTAGCACGATTGCCGGACACGGGAGCTCGTCAGGCAGTGGTAGCTTGGAGATGACGCCTTGCACGGTCAAGCTACCGCTCACAGAAGTCACTTACAGAGCGAACAAAAATGGATTTGCCTAAAATGTGGATCGTTAGCCAGTGCATAGAAGACATGAAGCCAAGCGCTCCCAGCGTTGCCGAGTTTTGATAGGCTGCTATGCTCGGCGATGGCACTCAAGGGAAACTCGAAGGCCATGAGATCCATGTTCCCTCGATATTAATTTATAGCTTACCCGATGCATAGGCTATACGTTGGCCTTTCGAATCGGAGCTCAACGGTGTAGGCGAGCCACGCGTGGTGGACGGCGCTGCTGCCCAAATGGCTTCCGCTGTTATCGACATGGTGCCGTCAATGTATTTCGACTTGAGGTTGCTTTCGTGAAGTCGAAGAAGCCTAATTCCCCCATATGTACCCCACGTTCCACTACTGCCCAGTCGAGAATGTACCTGCATTAGCGTGTTGCGTGGTCGGAAACAGCGACATCATCGAGTCCGCGTGAAGACGAACATTAATCATGGCGGAGAGGAAGATAGTAGAAGAGGCAAGCGAGGACTCAGAACTGTCGCCACCACCTAAGGATCTGGATCAAGCAGTCGCTGGAGCAAATGGGCATGCTGAAGAGGAGAGCGAGCGGCCTGCGAAGAAGCGTAGAACGAAGCAGACGACTACCAAGGTCGAGACGGTCGTGTCTGATGGGTCTGCGAAACCAGTAAAGAATATCACAAGAGTAGGAAAGGTCAAGATCGAGGTAGAAGAAGAAGCACAGGAACGGCAGACTAAAGAGGTTACGCCAAAGAAACCTCGTGCTCGCAAGGTCAAGAAGGAAGAGGAAGAGGTAGATGAGAACGGCGATGCGATCGAAAAGAAACCCAAGACCAAGCGGAAGAGCAAAGCAGATAAGGAACGTGAGTTGGTCGAGATGCCGCTTGCTGCTCGCACGATAGGCCACAAGCTGCTCATTGGCGCGCATGTCAGTGCAGCTGGAGGTGTGCAACAGTCCATACTGAACAGCGTCCATATCGGCGCGAATGCGTTCGCCCTCTTTCTCAAATCGCAGCGCAAGTGGGAGAACCCACCATTACTCGACTCGGCATGTACGGCCTTCCACACCAATTGCACAACCCACACTTACGACGCTAATAAGCACGTCGTGCCTCATGGCTCTTATCTTGTCAATCTGGCTCATACAGACGCCACTAGGACCACTCAAGCTTACAACTCATTCCTCGATGACCTGAAACGCTGCGAGAGGCTCGGCATCACATTATACAACTTCCACCCAGGCACAGATCAATGCTCGGACCGACCGAAGGCAATTGCACACTTAGCTTCGAACATCAACCGCGCACACGCCGAGACCAGCAAAGTCGTCACATTATTGGAGACGATGACAGCAGGCGGTAACACAATCGGCTGCTCGTTTGAGGACCTGGCTTCCATCATCTCGTTGGTAACCAACAAGGACCGTGTCGGAGTATGTCTGGATACTGCGCACGTATTCACAGCTGGCTATGATCTGCGAACACCAGAGGCGTTCAAATCGACGATGGATGACTTCGAAAAGGTTGTCGGGTTCAAGTACCTCCGCGCGCTGCACTTGAACGATAGCAAAGCTCCTTTCCGATCGAACAAAGATCTTCACGCCAACATCGGTACCGGTTTCCTTGGTTTGCGAGGTTTCCATAACATTGTGAATGAACCTCGCTTCGCCGGCCTGCCTCTGGTCCTCGAGACTCCCATCGAAGTTCGCGATGGAGATGGCGTGCTTGTGAAGGACGAGAAGGGCAAGGAGAAAGAAGACAAAGGTATCTGGGCACGGGAGATCAAGCTTCTGGAGAGTTTGATGGGTATGGATCTTGAGAGCGACGAGTTCTTGAGCTTGGAGAAGAGTCTAGCGCGGAAGGGTGAGCCGGAGAGGAAGAGGCTGGAGGAGCAGATTGAGAGGGTGAAGGAGAAGGCCGAGAAGAAGGCGCAAAGTAAGCGGAAGCCTAAGGCTAAGAAAGGTGTCAAAACGGAAGAAGATGGTGGTGGTAGTGATGATGAGTCGGTATTGAGTGAGGCTGGTAGCTCATAGACTCATCCTCTTCGCGACCGCAAACACTGCGGCCCCTGCCACGGATGTGGACAGGCATATATACACCCAACCGGATCTCACTCGAACTCTGTAGCATCGTCCGACTCGTCAGCATTCTCCGTCCAGTCGAGCACCCTATCATCTTGGTAGCCAGATAAGAGCCGTGTAATGGATGTTCCTCGGTCGCCCTCGAGCCATTTTTCGGCAGCTTCAAATGCGTCAACCATGTATTCATAGTCGTGAGCTCGACCACTGACACCCTTCTTTGAGCTCAGCTACTCAAAGCTGCAAACATCGTCAAGCAAGTCGATGCAAGCATACTCGCTTGGCGGCAAGTCCAGGAGGGTGAGCAAAAGGTATGTCACAATCGGTGTGCCGCTTCTGTTCAGCTTAGCTAGCATTGACTGGCACTCGTCCACCTTGTAGCACCACAGCTGTTGGCATCGGATGCTATCGTAGCCTTCTCGGAATTTGACGTAGACTGGAGGCAGCTTCTTATAGCGCTTGAGCATTACTACGAAGGCTCGCAATCTCATCGCAAGCTTGGTGACGCTTTCATCGACATTGTCGACATCATAGCCATCAACGTAAATCTCAATGCTCGACAGTCTGCCATATACGAGGTCCGCCGGCGTCTCTGAAGATGGACCCGAAGATGAGAAGACAAAGCGACGGCCGTACTTCTGCTTTTGAGCCCAATCGCGTATCTCTACATCGATCTGTGGATGCGACAAACAAGTCGCCTGTAATGCGCGCATCCTCCGTTCCTCTTCCCAGCAGCTATTGCCGACGTGGTGGAATTGTGCTACTCGATCTGATGGCCAGGCCTGCATTTCGAAGATAAAAACACGGTTGTAGTTGTCCGGCAGCATCTCGTGGTAGATTTTTTGACGCAGCTCCAGGGGTAAGTCGAAGAGGCCGGGTCCTTTGCGTGTTAGTTAGGCCATGATGTTGTTGTTGTATGATCGATGTGCAAATGCGACATTGAGGGCAGGGAAGGCTTGTAGATCTAATTGCTGCAGTAGAGTTCACGCTTACCACTCCCTCTCCTTACTTGTGCTTACCATCCAGAACCAAGTCGGCGTAACAGCGGCCGGCATGTGTTGTCTATATTATAGCTCGTAAGCTGTGCTTAGTATGTTATCAGGAAGCGTGGTCTAATGGTATGATACTGTGCGATGGATTCATTCGCTTGTGATCCATCTTTCGCTTCGCACGGTGATATTGGTTCGACTCCATTCGCGTCCAAATCACTTTTTTGCTCGTTCGCGGTGTGCTGCGGATCTTTTTGCAGCCTGGGGATTGCTGCTCACGCCAGGGTGTGGGTGTAATTCAGTGTGGTGGATGCTTCTTTCTCCGAATAAGATGAGGCTACCTCTGAGCTTTTGGCACTTTGCTAATCGACGGCAGTGAGGCTTGCGTGCTCAAGTTGGAATGATATTACCGAGATGCTAGAGCAGGTACAGCTCATAATGGTAGAGAGAATATCACGCGTCCAGGAGAAGAGTCTCGAAATTCGTGGGCGTTCGTCCTTCGTCTTGGCTGAGAAGGAAAGAACGTGGATGGTCATGGCATCCACCGATTACTCGATCCTGACAGGTCGCTGTTCTCGCGCCGACTATTCGCACCGCATTACTCCAGGCATAGCCTGACTCCCAGGTGTAGGATGCATTTGCCTGTAACGATAGGCTAGCTGCAGAAACAGGTTATGGCTTGGCGAGACTGGCCGAAGAAGAACAAGAGGTCCTTGCGCCGTGTCCGCGATCCCGTAGCATCTCATTGAACATAGCCTTCAGCACGATCCCAGACCACCGAGAGAGATGGAACGCACAGAGAACCAATAAGTAAAGCAGTGACCAATTTCATATCGTTTTACATCGTATCCATAAACATAGCCAAAGCAAAAGCCATCATCAATTCCGCAACACCTACCGCCTCCCAAACTTCCTCCCTCCACCCTTCCCACTCGCTTTACTATTCTTATTCTTGATCTTCAGAGCCCGGAAATTGGCGTTCGCGGTAGCAGCTACTTTCTTCTTCGCTTTCTTCGCCTTGCCACCCTCTTCGACAGCCTCCACAGCCTTATCGTCCATCGCCTTACTCTTAGGCTTCTGCTTTAGCCGAGCCGCTCCTCCTTCACCGTCTTCCTCGTCTGCTTCGCCAACGTACTCAGCATCGCCGTCCTCCTGGCCATCAATCACCTGCGTCTCCTGCACAACCTCCGCCTCCTCCTCAGCAGTTTCAAGATCACTAGCTTTCATCGCCTTGTGCAACACAGGCCTCATATTAGTCCTCTTGGTCTGTCTCTTCAACCCCTTCTTCTTCCACGCCTTTCTCGGCTTGCCATCTCGACCCAACACCACCTCCCCTTTACCAACCTCCTCATCACTACTACCCGCTTCGCTTTGATCGGGTCCGAGAGGCATCTCCACTCCTTCGTCTTCGAGAAGTTGACTATCCTCCACCAACATCTTGGCCGGTAAAGCATTACTCGAAGGGGCTTTCGGTTTAGCAGGCGAAGGATTCTCAAGCTCGTCAAGAATATCCCACTCGTCATCCATGCGCTTTTCTTCTGTCTTGCGAAGGTTTTGGATGATTTGGCTCAAACTACGAACCAGACCTCGTTTCTTCGGCACCACAGCAGCAGCAGGCACTTCATCGCCTTCCTCATCCACGGGAGCGAGTGGGAAACTCCTACGCAAGAACTGAGGAGTGCCGTAGCGGCCCTTAGTCGTGCTAGGCGTTTCGCTCACTTCATTGTCCAGTTTTCGTCGTTTGGAGAGTGGGGTGCCGATGAAGGCATCTAGCATTCTGCGTTCACTTGAGGACTGTGGTGTAGCTGATAGTCCACGCTTCGACGATGATGCTGGGTCTGGTGGAGCGGGTTTGCTGGGTGTACATGAGATAAGCGGTACAGCTGCTGCGCCGTCACTCTTGGACGGCGTGGCGGAGGACGCGAAATCGAAGATGCCCAGCACGAGGCCATCTTTCTGCGGTGTGGGACCTAAACCACACTTGACGAACGCCGGTGTCTGCTCAAGCTCGACTTCCAACTCCAACTGCTCATCCTCCTTCACGACCTCCAAACTCACGGCGTTCTTCTGCCATGCCTTCTTCGGCGTTAGATTCTCTTTTCCCGCCCGTTGTCGCAGATGCTTCGGTTTCCTTGGCGACACGCTCTTCGCGCCCTGCGGGTTGTCTATAGCATACTGCAGACGATTGTACTCGCGATATTTCTCGCGGACCGACGCGTCGTTGCTAATATCCTCACGCGAGGCTTTGCGGTTGTGGGTGGATTTGAAAGCGTGTTCCCAGGCTTTGAGCTCGACGCGGAGGGAAGCAACTTGGCGGTGCAGGATCTGGGAGTTGGTCGCCATTGGGCACAATACATGCAATGTGTATTCAATGGCGAGTCTAGGTGATGGGCGATTTGCTGCCCCGCAACGCGATCGAGGTGCGAACTTGGAGATAGAGTTTCAGCCTTACCCGGGCGTTGCGTGGAAGATCCCTGCAAGCGTCAGTTGCTGCAGCGACGTTTGTTTGGGACGGCAAGAACGACCCGACGTCAAGTGATGAAGTGAAGCAGCCAGACCTCGATCACCTTTACACCACACCACTCTATACCACGATTGCTGCACTTCAGTTACGAACATAAGAGAATTGTACATAGCACTACACACTACATCAAGAGACACAAGGTCAACGAGCTCGACGACTTCCTCCCAACCCAACAGGCCGAGGGGCCACACTTCAGTTTGTAGAGCAGAAGACAGGCTTCACGGGCTTGGGCTGAGGAGGGAGTGAGAAGGTCGCCTGGCGAGCTGCTGTCTTTGCGCTGCGTGAGGTATACCATACTCAGATACACACCACTTCAGCAATATACAATACTGACACAATGCGACAACAGTTCCGGATCACAAGAGAGGCATTAACTTGCGCTCTCCCACCAACAGAAAGTGGCCAGGCTTCATATCCAACTTGAAAGCCCACCCCCACCATCCGGACTCAAATCCCTCTTGCACCTCACGGTCAACGTCACTTCACTATTTCAACAACGTCAAGCAAACGAAGTGGCCGCACCGCCCCAAATCCGAAAAAATGCTGTCCTCCAACTCTTCTTCATCTTCTTCCTCACAATCATCCTCGATCCAAAAGCGACGACAAAACCATCGCCGACAACAATCCCTCGAGGTCCCCATCCTAGCGACACCACTTCCTGGCGCCGGTCACCACAGACGAAACCAATCGCACTCACACGCCAACCAACATCGCAGAGGTCTCTCACTCGACCAAAGTGTGACCGCTAGCTTCCGTCCCTTGCAACCCATTGCGCAAGAACAACGCATCGCTACTTCTTCGCCCGCCATTCGACTCGACACTACTAACCTCCAAGGACAACCAACGATAACTAACCAACAGCATTTCGTGCAAGAAACGCAGCAGACAAGAATACCTACAGTAGCCCAGCCGGGGCAACAACAAATACAACAACAGCAGGCATATTACCAGCTCCCACCTCAACCGGCGCCAGTGGACTTCCAATCTCATCTCCAGCAACAGCTCAACGCAGGCGTTGACGTCGATTTCAAGCCTGTTCTCATCCAGTCACCGCAGCCGCAGAGTCAGCAGCAGCTTCGCGCACTTCAGGAACTCGAGAATCATATGGCGTGGTATAGAGATAATTTCTCTCACTCACCCAATTCGGTGGCCGCGCAGCAAGCTCAGCAACAGCAGGCGATGTTTGAGATGCCGCAAGCTTTCGCTATGAACCAGCAGCAGCAAACCGTGCCTGGTGCACAGATGCCAATGCTCATGATGCAGCAGCCGATGCAGCAGCAACAGCAGGCGACTCACACCGCACCGTCACCTCACTCAATCAACCAACAGTCGATACACACTGCGCCCCAAACGCCTGTGCCGCAGGTCCAAGTCCATGCGCGTACGGTTCCAAACACGCCGCAGAACTACACTCAGAGTTGGCCCAGCCCACCAACTACTCACGCCAAGCATGCGCGGAGCCAAAGCTTCCAGCTCGATGTCGCTCCAATGCCCGCACAGCAGCAGCAATTCACCCACAACTTCGTCCAGGATGCCGCGGCCTTCAGCAACGATGCTGGGTATGCGTCTTCGGCGTACTCGTCTAGTGAGGTCGGTGGAGCAGTGTCGCCTCACCCTCAGCAGAGCGCTGGACCACTGCCAACACTGTTTGAGGAGCCTTCACTCTCCTTCAACAACCAGCAAGCATCCGGACCATTCAGCGGCCAGCCTCAACAGACTCAAGGTCCGTTCGACGGCACATCCATCCTCCTCCAAGCCACCGCCAGCGTCCCCGACTTCAACGACCCAGGCTACTCCTTCGACCATGACGGTCCCCTGGACATGTCACCGCGTCAGCAGTTGTTGAATAATCTCGGCCCGGACGTCCCAGCCAGCATCGTCGAGACCGGCGTCAACGCCAACGAAGTCCAGCAATACATCGGCGACCTCGACAACACCGACAACAAGTACCCTTGCATGTTCCCGCACTGCCTCCGCCGATTTGGCCGGAAAGAAAACGTCCGCGCTCACGTTCAGACTCATCTGGGCGACAGGCAATTCAAGTGTAATCTTTGTGACAAGACTTTTGTGCGGCAGCACGACCTCAAGCGTCATATCGCTATTCATTCCGAGGCTAGGCCTTTTGTGTGTCCGTGTGGAACTGGGTTCGCGAGGCACGATGCGTTGACTCGCCATCGGCAGAGGGGGATGTGTCCGGGTGTGCTGCCTGGGTTTGAGAAGACGGAGGAGGAGCGGCCGAAGAGGGGAAGGCCGAGGAAGGAGAGGAAGGATGGGGAGGAGCGGAGGGCTAAGAAGGGGGAGGTGCGGAAGAAAAATGCGGGTGCGGCTAAGGGTGGGCAGCAGGCGAGTGATGGTGCTGGCCAAGAGGAGGAAGACGAAGGGATGGAGGATGTCGAGGCGCAGCTTCTGCAGTATGCTAGCTCGGGCAGCTCGAATGGGTCCGAGGGAGGTAGTGAGAGGGGTTTCCCAACTACGCCGCCGGATAGCTTTGATGCTGATGCGTTTCTCAACATGACGAATGCTGAGTCGGCTTACACCAACATCAGCTCGTGGAGGGATACGCCACCTACGAGCCCGGTCAGCCCGAGTCCGAGTAAGAACACTATTGACGAGATGTTTGACTTCGATGCACCGGTCGGGAAGGAGGTCGGTGTCTCGCCTGCTGCGCTTTCGGTGCGAAGTCCACCACAAGGCCACAATATCGAGATCGCCGTTCGCGCGGACACACCTCAGAGCACTACGAACAACAACGAGGCTTACTCTTACGCTTCACCTGCTGCTTCAGCTGCTACCAATGCTGGCGCTTCTGGATCTTTCCATGGCGGCGAGAGCCCTGTGGAGAACGAGGATGAGATTTTGCAATGGATTAGTGGACCCGACAACACCGCCATTGGCGCCGAAGCTGAGGCGCAGTTGTTCAACGACATCTTTTCGCCGGGTGGGGACTCCAACGGCAGCAGCAGCGTGTACAACTACTCGGACAACGACATGGATACCGACATGTTCGATAAGCAGCTCGATCACTTTGTTGCGTCGACTGCGCCGAATGCGGGAATGTTCGTTACCGCTATGCCTGAGCAGGTTGGTGGAATGTACGGTGAAGGGTATGGAGGGGAGATGATGGATGATTGGTTTGCCGCTGGGCAGTAGAATGGTCTGCGCTGCAAGCCAGTCAGGCTACGACATCAACGAGCTCCACGGGCGGGTCAGACTATAGAAGGTGTCGTACGGGTTGGCAGGGTGATGATGGATGATTTGCGTGACGAGATGAGTGGTGTTATCAGCGAGGTGTTTAGGTGTTGAATTGGGAGATGACTTTTTTGAAAATGGTGGCCGCTGTGGTCAAACTAACTTTACTGTCTCTACTGGACTGCTGAGCAATATGATATGAGTGCTAGGGTGGGCATATAGTGAGGATGTTGACGTACATTCTAACAACTCTTCTGCATATATATTCTCATGTCTTAGTGCTTGCGTGTTCCGCCTTGATGTTTGCATGCTCATAATACTCAGCCGCCTTATCATCGTCTCCCACCCTGCGGAAGTCACCTGTTCTAGCAGAAGAGCGCTCTGACACAGCACAATCAAGCAGATATGGTATGGCTAGTACGACTGCCATGTTAGTAAAGAGTGTACACGGAGCACGACTACAAGGGACGTTGAGACATGATATGATTTTAATGTTTCATTTGTGTTCGTGCGTTCGCCATACAATCATGCAGCATCATCATCATCATCCTCTCGCTCTCCGTCCACACGATCTCATCCTCGGCCTCACATCAGATTGCTCAGAGCACATGGCTTACCATTTAGCCGACTCTTGCTTGACATTCCCTGCCTCCCTCCCATTTGCCCCTACACCTCCCCATCCCCATCCCCGTCATCTTTCCTCGGCCTAGTATCAGATTGCTCAGAGCACATGGCGTACCGTTTAGCCGACTCTTGCTTGATACTCACTGCCTCCCACGGAATCCTCCCACGAAAGCCATCCTCCTTTCAACCCTTCCACCAGCCTCCCCATCCTGCAAGCACCTCCCCCAAGCACCTGCTCAACCCGCCATACGCCACCAAAAGCACCTCACTCCTCCATCCACAAGCAACAAACACCTCCATCCATCACCTGCTCTGCCTTGCCTTCACCCCAATCTCGAACAGACTGACTTCGTATCGTTTCGTGCCCACCCTTGAAAAGCTGCCGCAACCCATACGGGCACCTTTCCGCTTTGCCTTCCAAGGGTGATCTGAATATCTGGTTCTTCGGACAACTGCCGCCGCATTCAAGACCTACGCTTTGCCGTCCGGATTTGATGACAACCATGCACTCTTCGCCTTCCAGATCCAGGTCCAGCCTGCTTCCACCTCTGCACTCGTGCTCTCCACTCATGACCAGATATGGTGCACATGACAGCCTTTGAGGAAGCTGCCGAAAGCACTCGATGCCGTTTCATCGCCATTACTCAACCACCGAGAACTGAAGTCGCTGATCCGGAGACCTCATAGCATGCGCCAGCGCCGGCATATTGCAGTCCCGAAACGATCCAGTATCTCTGCACTCTCATCATCGCAAGAAGCACTCGCGCAATGTCGATTCGCTGATCCGGAGACGTAGCCAGATGCCGGCATTGTATCGTCCCCGAAACGATCCTTATACGCAGAGCAAACATTTCGTCGTCGTACTATCGCTCACAGCACTTGCAGTCTTTGCCTTTACTGCTGGTTCAGCCTCGCCTTCTGCCTCGCCAGCTTCGCCAAGGCAAGGTTACCCGCGAACTGCCTCTTCGCGGCAGCAGAAGCGACAGTCTCGGGCGCCGGCCGCCTGGGAGGTGATGGCGGAGCCTCAGTGAAGGGCTCTTCGTCGTCATCGTCGTTCTCCTCAGGCTTGGCATAGTTGTACTGAAGCAGACCGGTGAGGTCCTTCTCAGCGTCGAACGGCATGAGGACAACATTGCCCTCATCGTCTTTCCCAACATTATCCACCACCTCCTCGTTCACCTCCACCTCGCCGTTCTCCTCCACCTCCCCAGTCTCCTCAACCTCACTAGCATCGCCTGCCGCATCCTCCTCGCCATCCTCATCGACATGCTCGTTGTCCTCCTCATTCGCTGCCGTAGAGCCATCCTCCTCCTCTTGAGGAGGGGCACCATCCTCACTTAGAGCAGGAGTCTCGTTGGAAGGCGCAGAGAAGAACGCTTGGTGCTCTTCCAGCTTGGTCTTCTTAACCGGCTCATCGCTCTCATCCTCATCATCATGGTTGCGCTTCCCAGCAAGCTTAGGCTTCGTATCATCCTTACCGCGCGCGGCGGCCGCGGCGATATCCAGATACTGCACTCGCGAAGTATCGGTGACGGTGGTATCAGCAGTCTTAGTCTTCTTGGACTTCTTGACCCTCCCATCCTCGCCACCATCATCACGCTTACGCTTCTCAGCTTGCCTCGCCTGCTCTGCCTGCTCTGCCTGAGCACGCGCGGCACCAGCAGCTCGTGCAACCTTCCCTTTCCCCAGGCGCTCATTCGTGGCGAGCACTTGAGGCGGAGGAACATTAACATCCTTCTTCTCAAGCTTGGGCTTCTTCGCATCCTCATCACCCTCACTCTCATCGCCATCGCCGCGCTTGCGCTTCTCGACAGTAACAGGCACCGTGGTGAGCGTTGAACTGCCAGCATGGGCCGCCGCCGGATATGGCACTGTCGGAGATGCTGCAGGCTTCTTGCCCTTGGTGTACTTCCTCGTATACTGATCGAGGCTTAACTTCTTCTTGACAACAGACTTGCCTTTGCCGTCATGCTGAGTCGTGGTCGATCCACCGGACGGCTTGTTCGACTGCTCTTCACTGTCTCCGGCCGGCGAGCTTGGCGGAGTCGACTGCTGGCTCGTCTCGGTGCCCGAAGAACTGCTCTCGCCTGTAGACTGCGCAGGCGACGAGACAGTGCTCTCGCTCATCTTCTGCACAGCATCTCGCAACATCGTCTGCGTCTCATCAGACCTAACCGTGTTCGTCTTGGGTGCACACTTCATCGGCGGCAATGCCAGACCACATCGAGCATGGGTACGCTGCGCCGCAGCTTCAGGCGTCTCTACTGGACCCAGTGCTTGCTCCGCCTCCATCTTCCTCTTGGCCTCAGCGTCCCGAGCAGCAGCAATGTCTGCAGTCATCTCAGCGAACTCATCGTTCGCCTCCTGCGCGGGATCAACAAAGCCCAGACTGTGCTGATTCACCACTGATGTGACAATATTTGCGAGGCCGTCATTCACCTTCGCATTGTTCTTGAAGCGCTGCGCGTTTCTGGACGCCTGAGTTGAGCCGGATGCAAAAAGTGGTGAAGCGGGCTTTCGAACAGGACGACGCATGGTGGGTCCCGCGGTCATCTTCTGCTTCTTGAACGGATTCACCGTGTCGTCCATGCTCTTGCGCTTCTCCAACGCCTCAGCCAGAGACATGGTTGATGGTGAGCTGACGGTTGACGCTGGAAGCTTGGGCTGCGCAGCCATGCGGTCAGCGTCTCGCTGAAAAGCCGCCTGCTCACGCTCGGCAATCTGCTTCTTGCTCAAAGGCTTCTCAGGCGCCATCATCTGAGCGGCGGCAACTTGAGGTACTGCCGGAGCCTCAGCAGTGGCGTCAGTTTCCATCTCCAGCCGGCCAACGTGCTCCTCCTCCGCCTCAATCCCAAACAGCTCTTCCTCAAGCCCTTCATCCGCGACCACAGAGTCTCCATCCAACTCGTCCTCGTCGGCAGCCTTCTCATGGACGTCCTGCTCAACAGCCTTCACCTCAACGGCCTCCTTCTCCTCAACGATCTCCTTCCCACCCTCCTTCTCATCCGACTCCGTCTCGAGCGCACCGTCAGTTCCTTCTGCCTTGCACTGATCCAACTCAGCTCTCAGCTTCTCCTGCGCTTCCGCTTCCAGCTCATACTCCTTACTTAGCGTCTCCGTCAATACCCTCAGTATCTCCCGATCCTCAAGCTCCCTCCTGCGATCCTCAAGCTCCCTCCTGATCCTCGCCTCCTCCACCACGCGATTAACGCAAACCTGCATGGCGGCCACAACCTGATCAACCGTCTGCGGCACCAGAGAAGGAGTGAACCCGATCCGGATCCGATCCACCTCATCCCAGTGCTTGATGCTCTCTTGCTTGAGCCAGATAGCCAACATCGGACCGTAGAGCTCAGGTAACACATCAGCTTGGCGTGGCGGAGGGAAGTAGAGACCCTTCGGTTGCGGATCACCTGGTACAGCAGGGACGATCGGCACCGGCTGAGCGACGGCGGCAGGGACCTGCTGCTGCTCGACGATGGGCTGAGAGACAGGCGCGGGAACTTGCTGCATCTGCTGCTGCTCATTGTAGACCTTCAACTGCTGACTGACGTTGCTCCAGTCGCCCTTCGCCGCGGAAGAGATGGCCTGAGCAGTCGGATCCTGCTTCGGAAACTGGATCACGCCGGAATAGCAGTTAGGCGCCGTCCCATCGGCAACCTGCTTGCTCGCCTTGCGAACGATAGCCTCAAAGTCCGCCAGACTCGAATCGGCAGGCTTCTGCACCTCAGGAATAGACGCAACTGAACCAGCGGGCTGGTAGACGAACGGCTGCGCCTGAGTCCAGCCGTTCGCAGGAGGAGCGACGTTAGCCGTGGCCGCATCCCTCAGAGCCGGGTTCTCGTACACGTCCGCATAATCACTATCCGGATTGAAGACGTACTCGAACGCCGGACCGTTCTGCGCATTCGCTTCACCAGCGCGGACGATACTCCCACCCCCCTGCTGCTGAAAATTGGCTCTGCCGACGCCGTTGTCCTGGTTCTGCTCATATGCGGGCTGCGCATGAGTGGGATACCTGCCGTGCGTGACTCCAGCAGCGCCCTCGCGAGTCCAGGTATTGCCTCGACTCGCGCCTCTCTGCTGCGGGCGCGGAGGTGGCGGCATGTTGTTGCGCGTGCCGTAAGGGGCTCGAGCGTTGGTGGGATGGCCGTTGGGGTAGTAGGTATTGCCGTACGACATCGTGGTAGTGTGAGTAGGGGTAGTGGCGCTTGAGTATGCCGAAACTGCGCTGCGCGTGCGGTCACTGCAGATCCCTCGCGGTCTCGAGTCTACGCTTCGTATAGTCAACTATCGCAGTAAGCAGTGTGATGTTCGCTTCGTGCTGTGGAAACTGTGAGAACGTGTGTGGTCAAGTTCGAGGATGCTAGAAAAGGATGTTGTAAGTCGCGTTGTTGAGAACAGGAAGAAGGGACAACAAGGTGAGGTCGCTCGCGGGCGGGAGTGTTCCGAAAAGATTTCACTTGAAAGTGGGGCTCGGGTGTTTTTCGAAATTCACGAAGCAGACCAATGCGGAAAGAGCTGGTGATTAGTGGATTTTTTGCTACTCACCACGACCCACACACAATACTGGCGCCAGCGAGAACGTATCTCTCATGGTTGAATCTACATCTCATATAATATTGCGCCGTACCATGCCCACTCGACTTCCAATCGATCGGCGAATCGCGATTGCCAAGCCCTTCAGTCACTACGTCACCCCCTGCAAACGCTCGCGCCAGCATGCCTGAAAGCTTTTGCGGGTGACGGCGAGTTGCGTACTCTGCAGCCATGGTGTGTAGGGGGCTGGCATACTGGCGCGTCTTGTTTTCCCTCTGGAAAATCGGCCTGCTTAGCGCCATGATGTTTGGGTGGGATAGCTCTCCGTGTGAATGGACACGGCCAGCACGATCCTATGTCGCTCTTTGTCCCTTACGTTGGATTCCAGTCTTTGGTGGGACCAGATGAGAAGGGTGTGCAGGCGCAACAAGCAAGTAGACCTGCTATCTGGAAGTGCGTGCCGCTGCTCGAGAGCTTTTGGCTCGGCAGGTTTTCCGGTATTCGCCAGCGACTGCATGCTTCAGGAAAGCGGCGAGAGACAAGTAGAGGCTCAGCAGAGTAAGATATGGTAGCCAGCAGCAGTATTACAAGCCATACTTCGGACATGGGTCTCGTCCAGAAAAGATTGATCTCCAGCTCATCATCATAGCGTCGTCCTCGTCCTCATAAATCCTCCATCACGCCTTCTTAAACTCACCACTCTTCTCCTTCCTCCCCTTATCCTTCTTCTTCCGCTTACTCCGATCCCTCTTTTTAAGACTCTGCATCCCCGCCTTACAGACCTCCGCATACCTCGCGAAGAACGCCTCAATCTCATCTGGCTGAACGACCGTACTCAGCTTAGCTTTATCTGCGTTCTTTGTCCTATTCTTTGCTCCCTCTGAGCCGAGCTTGGCGCTCTTGCCGTCCGTGGCTCGGATGATGAGTGGGAGCGGATTTGGAGGATTGAGATCCCAGAGAGGGTCATCTTGGACTTTCTTTGCTGTGTCTTCGGCGGTGGTGGAGGCGTCGAATGTTACTGTCGTCTGTTAGAAGGGTAATGGTGTTGGGGAGGTGAGTAGTACGTCGTTTCTGAGTGAGGTAGACAGCGCCATGGCCTTTCTTTTGCGTCTTCTCGATCAACGATGCGAGTTTAGTGAAGAACTCGTCGCTGCTCAAGTGGTCCCGTGCCATGATGTCCGTGTCTGCTGCTGTCAATGTCGCTGTCGTGTGATGTCTGAAGTGAAGAGGCGGGGGCTTTGACTTTCGGACTTGGCCAAGAATTTCTTGAAAAGACATCAGCTTTGCGACAATGAGTCGCAGCACATACGCCGGGCCTAAACTGCCCAAGACTCTGCTGGATCAGGTCGGTGGAGGGGAGAAGAAGGGCAGAGGAAGTGTTCCACGGAAAGACAGACGAAAAGCAGAGCGTGAGGCGAAGAAGGGTGGGAAGACTGTAAAACGCATAGACCTGGCGAGGCAGAGGGTTGTGCGGCAGCAGGATGAGAGCGATGAAAGCGATGAGGAGGACGTACAGCCAGTGAGGGTAGCGGTGAAGAAGGAGGCAGCGAAGAAGGACACGAGGCCGCTCAAGTCAATCTTGAAAAGTGTTAAGCCTGTGGAGCAAGAACCTACGCCGGAAACTGAGATTGAAGAAGAAGAGATTGATGTGGATGAGGACGAGGACGATGTGAGCTCTGCAGAGAGCGACGACTCTTTCACTGTCTCTCGTCAATCAGCGAAGGCAGGGCTGGCAGACGAAGACGATGCGATCGCGGCGTTGGAGCGAAAGCTGGGTATCAAGGGCAGCAAGAAGTCGAGTGGCGTAGACGACAGCGAGTTGGATTGGATGGTCACAGGTGACGACGGCGAAAGTGATGACGATGCGCCTGCTCTCAAGAGGAAGCGGCCTGAGGACGACAAGTGGTTGAGGGACAAGAGACGGAAGGTTGTCCTGACGAAGACTGCTTCACTCAAAGCAGACGTGGACTCGGAGCCCGAGGGGGAGGATTTGGAGACGCCATTCTCCGAAGACGACGAGTTGTCTGAGGGTGACTTCGCAGGCTTTGAATCCGAAGAAGATGCTGAGGATGACGACGAAGAGCAACCGCCACCCAAGAGAGAGCGAGAGAATCCATATATTGCACCAGTTGCTACATCAACGCCCTCAGCAGCCAAGTACATCCCGCCTTCGCTGCGTAAAGCTGCCTCGTCAGACGATGAAGCATTGAAAGTCCTTCGTCGCCAGATGCAAGGCCAGCTCAATCGTCTCTCAGATGCCAATCTCCTCACCATACTTCAGGGTATTGAGCAGATGTACGACAAGCACGCTCGCCAGCACGTCACATCCACTCTCGTCGATCTACTCGTAAGCCTTGTCTCGGACCCCAGTGTACTAAACGATACATTCATCATTCTGCATGCCGGCTTTGCAGCAGCGGTCTACAAAACGCTAGGCACAGACTTCGGCGCACTGTTGCTCGAGAAGCTGGTGGAATCCTTCGATCAGCACGTGCAAGTAGGAGACGATGTAACGACCAAACAGCAGCTCAATCTGCTGTCGTTCCTCTCAAACCTATATACCTTCCAAGTCGTAGGGTCGGCGATGATATTCGACTACATTCGCATGCTTCTCAACAATTTGTCCGAGAACAGCACAGAACTGCTTCTACGAGTACTGCGTACTTCAGGCCCTCAACTCCGCCAAGAAGACCCCTCAGCGCTCAAAGAAATCGTCCTCCTCCTCCAACGCCATACCGCTGAAAAGGGAGAGGCGAATTTGTCAGTACGGACAAAATTCATGATCGACACCATCCGAGCTCTCAAAGACAACAAAACCCTCAAAACAGGCGTCAAGGCTTCCGCTCTCGCAGCCGAACACACGACCAAAATGAAGAAGATCCTGGGCACGCTCAACAATACCCGCTCGGCACTACGTGCCACCGAACCCCTACGCATCACGCTCGAGGACTTGCGGCAGGGGGAGAGGAAAGGGAAGTGGTGGCTTGTGGGCGCCAGCTACCAGGACCCTGCCAAGGCCAAGCAGGATGGTTCGGGTACTGCACGGCGGCGTTTAGATGATGGGGAAGACGCGGGCTATGATTCCGAGACCCCGGGGCATACGAATTTGACGAAGGCTGCTAAAGCGCAGGGCATGAATACTGAGATCCGGAGGCAGATTTTCGTTAATATTGTGGGCGCGGATGATTATCAGGATGCTTTTTTGAGGTTGCAGTCACTAAAGCTGAAAGCCAAGCAGATGCAACAGGAAGTTCCGAGGGTACTGCTTCATTGTGTGGCAGTAGAGGAAGGCTTTAATCCTTTCTACGGGCTGTTGGCGAAGAAGTTGGGCGAGGATAATAAAGCTGTGAGGAAGGCGTTGGGGTTTGGGATATGGGAGACGTTGAAGTCGTTGCGCGGTGCTGAAGGTGAGGATGGAAGTGATGACGAGGACGCTGGTGCTAGTGCGATGGGTTTGAAGAAAGTGGTTGGGTTGGCGAAGTTCTATGGTTTCCTGATTGCGGATGGGACGCTTGGGGTTGGGGTGCTTAAGACTGCGGATTTTGGTGTTTTGAGGCCGGGGACTAAGGGTTTTGTATTTGCGGAGGTGGTGCTTACGAGTGTGTTTTTGGAGTTGAGGAGGAAGAGTAAGGGGACGGAGGGGGGGTTTGAGGAGGTTGTAGGGAGTCTTTTTGAGGCTGCGGGTAGGGCGCCGCAGATGATAGAGGGGTTGCAGTATTTTCTGAGGACTGTGGTTGCTAAGGCGGCGTTGGGGAGCGGGAAGAAAGAGGTTTGGGCTGTGAGAGAGGGGTGTAAGGTTGCGCTTGAGGTTTTGGGGAGGGCGGCGGAGGAGGGGCGGGATGAAGGGGGCAGTGATAGTGAGGATGATTGAGCACATTCATACCAGGCCTGCTCACATTGAAAATATTGGTCTTCCTGGTGACCACAACGACGGAAGATCTCGAGGCGCACAACGCTTTGCGCTTGCGGTGCTTGGTTGGAACATTTGAGTATCCCAACAATAGATACGCACGTGGAATTTGCTGGAATGCAAATCCTGGCAATCCTGCCCCGATCAACCGACCACACACGAAGCTCTATTACCTATTGCTCGCAGATCACATGGGCTCTGCTCAGAGCATGCTGTGTCCACGCTCGCAATGCAATTCTGCAATATGCGATGCTAGGTTGAGAAGGGTCACTCGATCACGCAGTTGAGCGGTCGGCGGAGCAGACACGACATCGCACTCGATGTGCATCAATAGGATGGCCTTACGTTCGCTACCGACCACAAGCTCTGGCCGCGATTAGTACAGGTAGAATAACGTACCGCGTGCTCCTCCTCTTTGTCTTCTCAGTCCAGACTCAAGGGGAGAAAGCAGGACTTCCGGATCCGGCGAAATAGTTTCCTCAATGATGGCTACTCCACCTCTTTGTTCCAGCTCCCTCAAAGCATAGTATATCTCCTCGTCTCTCTCGGCCAGCCTCCATCATCACGATGACTGCCTTCACCGAGTTCCTAAGACTCTTCATCGGACTGTCACCATCACCTGAGCCAACGCCCGACGCAGATCATTTCCTCGGCGCTCTTCGACCTCGACGAACTCTCAAGGACCCGGCTCGCCTTCCTAATACACCAACGCTGTCCCATCGTCCGGCTGTGAAGAATATTCAGAAGCGTGCCAGCAAGCCCAAAGCATTCAAGTGCCCGAACTGCAAGGCTCGTATCACACTTACGGCGAACGGACATCCAAGCAAACGATCCACACTCTGAGACGATAGCCTGAACAAGATGGCTAAACTCAGTGGCTCCAGGAGGACCGTCCCCGAGGGGACTCCTGAGGAGATTGCAGCTTTCTATGACACGGAAACGAGTGAGGAACGCAGGAAGCGTCTCGGAAAACTCAACAGGTTCCTAAGTGTCTACCCCCCACGACCATTTGGCTTGAGACCCCGTATCACACGCCCGGAAAGGTTCGCTGATCTCACCTTCCCGAAACATGTGCCGGCGGCTCCGAAGCGCAAGGCGATCAAGAAGAAGCAGACAACCAGGAAGCAGCGGGCTCCCAAGAAGAAGCTGGCTCCCAAGAAGATGCAGGCTAGCGTAAATTTTTCATTCGCCAAGAAGCAACAGGCTCCCAAGAAGCAACAGGCTCCCAAGAAGCAACAGGCTCCCAAGAAGCAGCAGGCTAGCGAAAGCTTTTCATTCGTCAAGAAGCAGCAGACCCCCAAGAAGCAGCAGACTGCCACGGAGCAGCAAGCTAACCCAACCTTTTCTATCGAATACCCTCCGAACGCCATCTTCCGCCGCTGGAAGGACGGAACCACCATTGTCACCGACCCTCAGGGTACCTTTGAGAGCTTGGGCTGCGGACCCCGGCTGCCAGTGACGCCCACGGATGAGTGGCTGCCCTACTCGGAGTAATATAGTACCATATGACCGGATCTTACTTGGCGGGCCGCTGGGGGGAAGACGAGGCAGTGATTCGACTGTCGATCAATGAAGCATCCACAGATTGTACGCTTGCGGTCGCAAGACTAGCTCACATAGACTGAGGAATGACATGTTTGTAAATCGCATTGATGTGCTACCTGAAGCTGAGAGGCATACCCCTAGCCATTGGCCTGCGACAACCCGCAGTCATCTCAAAGCACTCGCAACCCATGTTTCACCTCAGTGATGTTCTGTAGAAGTCGTGGCCCTCAGACTTGTTGTCGTTTTACAATCCATATCGCTGGCATAGGCGCCACCCAACTCTCGCCAAGCGCATCGCATGTTCACTGCCCTACGACGTCTTCCAGTTCCAGCAGCAGATGCCACTGATGCTGCAGAAGTCATCGCCATTGCCAGATGCGCTGAGCACCTCTTGGATAGCGCACGCCATCTGTTTCTTGCCATCGTCGGTGTTGTAGGTGCTGTGCGTCACAATGGTCAGTCTATGCAACAAAGGTGTCGTGCCCCTTGGAATATGAAAAGTTCACATACCTAATCTTGAACTCGCCCATGAACGCCCCATCCGCAATGTCGCACTCGAGGTTGCGGTGGCCCTCGTTCGGGAGCGTGGAAATTTCCTTGTTGAACTCGTTCTCAAGATCAGAGCACGTCAGTCCACTCACGGAGAACTTCTGACGGTACCAGCATGCTTGATCCACCTTCAGGCAATGTCAGCAAAGATGACCAGGAGGTTCGGCGAAGCTGACGTACGTGTTGAGTGACACGATGTAGCCGGAACGCTTCGTGAGGTGGGAGTGGTCAACGACATCCGACTGTGTCGATGAGACAACGGGAGCTGTAGTGTCGAGCGTGAAAGTCGTATCGCGCTTGACGGGTATGCCGTTGTTGCCGCAGCAGACCTGAGGGCCATCGCTAGGGTGGATGCAGAATTCGTCCTTGTTGCCATCGTTCCATAGCATGCCCTCCAGAGCGCAGGCCAAGCCTTGCTTCTCGGTGTAGAGCTTGCCCATACTGCAGCGAACAAAAGTCAGTCATGGTGCGAAAGAGCTTCAATGCAGTATCAACACTAACCTGATGTCGACCCACTGGGAATACCATATAGATAAGGGGTAAGTGGTGTCCTAGCACTGCAGATTGCGCTTATCTTCTGGGACGAGGCCGGCCAGGCCGCCGTTGAAGTTGAATTGGTTCTTGAAGTCGTCACACGTCGACCAGCCGTATATGGCGAATCTCTGTCGTATGTACCCCTTCTCCTGCCAGCTATGCGTGAACGATGTGTTAACAGGTCATCTGAGACTGGGTTCGGGACGATCGATTTTTGACATACTATATGTCCGGGAGGATGCCGTAGTTGGTGCGCTTGGTGAGGTTCGATCCTTGGTTGACGTTTCCGGTTGGGCCTAGTACATGTTCAGCAATGCTTAACAACTGTGTGGCTACACCTGAACGTACTCGTTTCTGGGATGTAGGTAGCCGCAGCACTCAAAGCGAGCGCCACAGTGGTGATGAGCTTCGTGAGAAGCATGGCTGCTGAAGCCTGGGTTGGGTGATTGTTGAAGTGTGTATCGCTGTTACTGGTGATGGTATGTTGGATAGTGGAAAGACTGTGGATGATGGTGAAGTAGAACAGAGAGTCCAATGGTCGGTGAGAGGTTGGACTATATAGTCAGTAGCAGGAAGTCCACAATGGCATGTGATGCTGCAGTGCGCGAAATGGCAATGAGTGAGGCCATGTGAGCTTTGTTCGAGAGCTCACTGTGAAGGTGAGCTGACGCAGTGACGGTCATGGGCATGCCATATGACGGTAACGACGGTGAGGTTAGCACATGAGAGCGCTTGTGCAGCCACTGACACTGGGAGGATGAAGAAGCACATGTATGCATTCGTGGTTTGCTACTGACTGTGGCAATCAGTATCTACCGTGATGCACAATGGTGATAGTGCAACATACATCTACGCCCAAACAATGCAATATTCGTCACTTCACGCGGCAGGTCCGTCCTCACTGCTTTGTGCCTCTCTCCTCAAGTCCGCCTCGTTGATATAACAGTGAGCCATCTCGATCACTCCACCAAAAGGCAGACCAATAAGAATTCCGGGCGACTCAATCAGACCAGCATTCGGCTCCAGCAGGTGACCGGTATTCCAGGAATGCTGTCTATTTGCTGCAGGGCGAGGTTGCTCGGTTGAGAGGTAAGTAGGATCCACGTAGTGCATAACAACCGGCGACCTTGGCGGGGTCTCTGGCTCCGGATCCATCGACACGAAAGGCAGCGGAGGAGTTACGAACGTCTCTCGGAGCTTCGTCCATGCTTCGGAAGTGCCCTCCACGAAGAAGCTTGCACCCCTTGGACGATCTGCATACTCGCCTTTCTCCTCAACCTGGCTGAGATCTGGCGGATCGATACATGCTTCGGAAGCTGCAGGAAGGTCACTGTCGGTCTTCGGTGACTGTTGCGGTGTATCTTTGCGAGGCCTTCCCCTCTGCCTCTTTGCAGGTCGTTCTTCATTCTGTGATTCCTCCTTTACGGTAATCTCTGACTTGCTTGATAGGTTGCGGGATAGCTTGTCGGCGGGCTTTCGAGACGTGTCCGGTGTCGCAACCACAAGAAGTTCAGCGCGTGCATCGATAGTGCTACGCACGTCAGCAGCCGTCCGCGGTCCCTTGAGCTTCAACTTAACGGGTGGTCGCAAAGTATGTTTTGTAGCCACTGCGGAACCATTATACTGTGAAGTGTCGATGTTGGGTGGCACCGCGAGGTGTGCTCCAAGCGATGCTGTCAAATCTGATGCTGTCGAGCGTTGTCGAGCTCTTTTTGCTGACGGCTCGGTCGTGATAGATGGCGCGCGTGCTGCTCGATCTTGCCTGATCTGATCTGCGGAAGGCGGACTGACAGTGTCGTCCCTGCTTGTCGTTGCATGATTTGCGCTTTCTGTTGGCAGATGGGGTTCTCGTCGGTCGCCCGGATCTTTGACGGGCGTAGCTCCACCATGCCACACTCTGCCATACGAGTGCTTCGAAGTCTCGGGCGGTGATGTTCCCAGCTGTGATTGACCCTTCGACATACTGCCGGGTTGCATTGAATTATAGCGCTCGAAGGGTCGGACGGCTTATGTCGTAGTGTCGATCCTTTCTAGTTTGCTCATGGATGTCCTTGATCGTTGAAGCTGTGATTTGGTGATAGGAATGCGCGAGCAAGCAGAGTTCAGGACCAAGCCGGGAGTAATGCACGATACTTGGTATGCTGTGAGGTTGCGGAAGTCTTTGATGTGTTTGCGGCGGGTCAAAGAGTGACCAGCAAAGCAGATATCGATCCTGTGAAAGTGGGCTTTGTGAGAAGTGCTGACTGGTTTTAACTCCACGCCAAAGACCAAGCCGTTGGGAGAGAGTAGGTTCAGTGGTCCGGACCAATGAGTTGTGAAGGATTTTCCTCGAGGTCTACCACCTGTGTTCGTGTATGTGTAGCCCACATCAGGAGAAAATCGGTAATGCAATTTGTACCGGGAGAGGAGCACAGCATGATTGGGGCACGGACCTCGAATACTTCACACTGGTTTCGACGCTGTCTTGTGAATGCTCAGGCTGAACAGCTGCCGCCTTTCTGCCACAGCCCATGCTTCCTAAACCCCGGAATCCGTAAAAGCAGCCATGCGCATCATCAATAGGTAGCAAACATCTCGTCTATTCCCGACATCGAGCTTTAAAGCAAATCGAAGTCGTCCAGCTTGTCGCGGTACTTCATGATATTCCGCTTGATCTTGGACGAGTCGACCCAAGTCACGAAGTCTTCCATGTTCCTATTACGGCATTAATATCATCCAGCAACATGAACGTACACACTCGAAGCTTACCTGTTCACAAGGAAAGCCGAGTCCGTAACCACTTCGGTGCCCACCCTAACATGACCTTGTTCGATGAACTTGTTCGCCGCACTGACCGTCTCGGACATCCTCAACCTCGTCATCACCACCCCAAGTCTTCTTCTGCAGAATGCAGAGACTGTGATCTTACGCTCTACGTCGCTCAGCTTGCCCTTGCCTTCTCCTCCCACGCCCAACAGCCCCATATCGTGCAGCTTTTCTAGCAGCTGATCCTCGTGCTTTCTCCTAAAGGGCGACTCGGGCGGTAGCAGTGCCAGTCGATGCGCCAGATGCCTCAGATTGCCAGCCAGTCGGTTGTATGATGTGTAGTCTGATGGGTTAGAAAGAGAATAGCGGCGGATGACAGCTGCAGAGCGATGGGTGGCGTCCGATGGGTAGTTGACGAAGTCGACCTTGCGCAGGAGCTTCTGCTCGTGGTGCTTGAGTTTGCGCACCATCTTGTTGTTGTACTATCGTCTTTGCGACAATAATGATTGAAGTCTGCGATGGCCTGTCGTCAAATTCACGATCGGAACGGGAGCAGCCGAGCCGAGCAAAGTCCGTGCACGAAACAAAAGAAGGCCACTGACTCACGACAACATTCTTGCATTGCAAGGTAACATACAAGATGCCTACCGTCCACCTTCTCGACTACGCAGCGGGCAACGTCCGATCCCTCGTCAACGCTATCGAGAAATTGGGTTGGCAGGTCGAATGGATCAAGTCGCCAGACGAGGTCGCGAAGGCTGAGGTGTGTCACTATGCAATACAGGTCTTAGTTCACAAGCTGATAGCTGACAGGTCATCATGTATACGTAGACGCTCATTCTCCCCGGCGTTGGCCACTTTGGCCATTGCCTGAAACAATTTGCCAATGCTGGTTACGTAGAGCCTGTAAAGCAGCATATTCGATCCGGCAAACCTTTTATGGGAATCTGCGTAGGAATCCAAGCACTCTTCGAAGGCTCAGACGAGAACTCATCGGTGCCTGGTCTGGGCGTGATAAAAGGTCGCCTCGAACGTTTTCGCGACGATGAGAAGAGCGTACCGCACATCGGTTGGAACTCGGCTAACACGTCGTTGAAAGGTGAGGAGAGCGTGTATGGTATGAGACCCGACAGCAAGTACTACTACGTCCACTCATACGCTGTACCATACCGGGAAGGCGAGCTTGAGAAGGATGGCTGGACGGTGGCGACCGCTAAATACGGGAGTGAGCAGTTTGTTGGCGCGGTGGCACGAGACAATGTGCTTGCCACGCAGTTTCATCCGGAGAAGAGCGGCGCTGCTGGACTGCGAGTGTTGAGAGCCTTTCTGGAGGGCAAGCAGAGTCAGCCATTGATGAAAGACTCGTCAAGCACGAATGAAGGCCTGACGAGGAGGATCATTGCATGTCTGGACGTTCGCGCAAATGATCAAGGTGATCTGGTCGTGACGAAAGGTGACCAGTACGATGTTCGCGAAAAGTCCGGCAATGCTGTTCGTAATCTTGGCAAGCCCGTCGAGAAGGCTCAGCAGTACTATGAGCAAGGCGCGGACGAGGTGACGTTCCTCAACATTACTTCATTTCGAGATACGCCACTAAAGGACATGCCCATGCTGGAAGTGCTACGACAGACCGCGGCGACTACATTCGTGCCACTGACCATTGGCGGCGGCATACGTGACACTTTCGACCCTGAAATACAACGCACCGTACCTGCTCTCGAAGTTGCAACACTATACTTCAAATCTGGCGCCGACAAGGTGTCCATCGGTTCTGATGCTGTCACAGCTGCTGAACAATACTACGCATCCGACCGTATGCTTACTGGCAAGACGGCAATCGAAACCATAAGCGAGGCATACGGCGCTCAAGCTGTGGTCGTATCCGTTGACCCGAAGCGCGTGTACGTTATGACCCCCGACTCAACATCCCACAACACAGTCGAGACCAGCATTCTCGGACCCAACGGCGAAAAGCACTGCTGGTACGCCTGCACAATCAAAGGCGGCCGCGAAACCCGAGATCTCGACGTCATCCAACTCGTGACGGCGGTGGAAGCTATGGGTGCGGGTGAGATCTTGCTGAACTGCATCGACAAAGATGGCACAAATTCGGGGTTTGATCTGGAGCTTATCAGATCTGTGAAGGCGGCTGTCAAAATTCCTGTCATTGCTTCAAGTGGAGCGGGGAATGCGGATCATTTTGCTGAAGTTTTTGAGAAAACGAATGTGGATGCTGCGTTGGGGGCTGGTATGTTTCATCGCGGCGAGTGGACTGTGAAGCAGGTGAAGGAGGAGCTGGGAAAGAAGGGGTTGATGGTGAGGAGGTTTGAGGAGGATGTGTAGGGTGGTTGAATTGGAGGTATCGGGCTGTTGTTAGACGCCATGCCGAAGAGTGCACCGATTTATACTGCTTTGATGTCTCGCAGAACCTGGTGCCATTTCTTGGATTCACACCTTCTTTGACAAAACACCACCTTGAATCACATCATTGTACGGTGCGAAGGGCATGCTGCTAATCAATATTAGGAGTCATGGCGGCAAAAGAAGTCAGCGGTTCTGGTACTTAAGGTTGCAGACTTCGGGTCAATTATCGAGATGAACGGATGTGAAGTCGTTCTGTGTTCTGGCAAAAGCAATAAAGTTCTTGTGCTGATCTTTCCAGAAGAGACCCACACGCAGATATCGCATCTTCAAAATTCACAGCATTTAAACCGCTGATCTACACTCAACTACACCAACTACACCAACTACACCAACATGTCGCCCTCAAAATTGACGGGCTACGTCGCACCGCCTATCTCGACAGCGCAACAACTCCGCTAATATGATAGCACTGATCGTGCCTCTACACGACACCACGATATCAAAGGCCCTGCATCGTTCTTGCACCTCCCCTACGAGCTCCGAGAACCTATCTACCACGAGATACTACCAGCAACCCGCATCCTCGCCGTCGCTAAGTAACCATCCTAGTCTAAACAAGCCTAGCTCGCAATTCAGCAAGCATCGCCCCACGTCAGCAACGAGCTGCGCGACTATACCCTCAAACACTGTGGCAGAATGGTGGTCCTGAAGCGGAAGTCGAAGTGTACTCAAATCGCGGAAACGATGACGCTGTTCGTTATGCTTGACCACCAAGACAATTTCTCGTACGAGCTCTACGACGAGGGTGGCAATGGTGTGTAGCGACGGAAATCGAGTTCGACTGGCCATGTGTCAAGCGGTTGACGAATTCAATCGGGCCTTATCCACCGAACCGAAGCCGTTTGTACCGCTACCAAGTTTGAGTATGAGTCGTTTATGGAAGGACAATGGTTTGCGAAGGATATGTCGCTGATAATGAGGAAAATCAGTCTGACTTGCCGGCATGGCCGACGGTCAATGGGGGGCATCGATCCAAGCGTGCTAGAATCGAGCGCTGAAGATGGGATTTTTGCTGGGACCTGAGGCACGGTGATGGACTCGTTGTATGTTGAAGCAAGATTGCCGCCACGAGCAAATCTTACCTGTTGTGGGTTGATAAGCAGCGCACGAACGAGATATCTCACGACAACTGCTATGTAACGTCGCGTGGTCCCTGTATTCTGCGTCGGTGTCTTGCCACGTCCTTTGGAGAAAGCCAACGTTTGCTGCATTCAGGGCAGACATGACGGGTTGAATTGAGAAAGGTTTCTCCATCAAGCAAGATGGTGAACAGATCACACTGCTCTGCCAGTTTTGACTCCGTGTAAGATTCTTGCTGATCGAGTAGGGGTCTACAACGTGCGTAGGCATTATGCGACTTTCTTGTCAGGGCTGTGAGCCATGCTGATGGTTACATGGCTATCTCGAGCGTCATTTCTCATGCTTCAGAGACTAGGATTCAAGTCCAAGTCGAGGAAGAGATAATGTCGAAGACGGGCGTGGCTGCAAGACCAACAACATCTCTCGACTATCCGTTCTCAAGCGGGATAGCCACTACCTAGAGAAGAAAATTCCACCAAATGTTTAGCGAATCGCGAATCCGTCCCTACTTGAATCGTCCTCTCCTACTAATTTCTCGGTGAGATTGGCTTTCATGTCTGCAACTTTGTGGAGCCAGATATCACCTCATCTCCAACGCTAGTTCAACTGCAACCCTAGCTCGATCGTCTACGTCCGCTTTTCAATTGTTCATTAGATACCGTCTTTACACCCTGGCAACATCTGAGGATGCCCCACTTCGGCTATTGCAGCACATAGATCTTCTGATATCTTGACACCCGCTTCGCTGAGAATCGGCAGGCAGCTTGATTCTGCTTCCGCTGGCTCTGTTCTGTACCTCCCAGTCTTCTTCCTGTTTGCAATGTGCCACTGGAGGCGTCAAGGCAGGAGTCTTCATCAACGCTCAAGCCTGAGTTCGCGTTCGGTATGCAGGACATGCTCAACATTGAGACTCGGTAGATATCGCTTACCCACAGATTCTTCCTGCGGATTCGCGGAGATACTCCAGGCATGTATGTGAGGCGCCATAGATCACCATCAACGCTGTATCGTTCTCTTCTGATGCCTTTTGTTCATGGCACCGCTATACAACCCCGTCGCGGTACCTCCAAGCTGCCGTGCTCGTGCCATGCCGACATCGTGCTCATATCGCGGGCACATCTTTCCAAAAGCACAGCCGTAGGTCCTGTTAGACTTGTTCGTGACAATCGTCGAGCAAGTTGTTACACATCCCAAGCACCAACTGTTGTCGCAACGGCCACGAAAGATCATCGCTGCATAACCCACGTCATCCCCCGGCTCGGTTCGCACTTTCCCATCCGTGCCGAAATTGACGCACATGTCGCAGATTGAATCAGCCTCGCATGTGTCAGCACGCGTTGTGGCGTTGAACAGCGAGGTCCTCGAGGGCAAGGGCAAGACAAGGCACGCGAGCGAGCACACGAGCGTGTCGCGTGCGCAAATATATATCCTCTAGATGTTGTTGTGGGGGTTTCGAGACGATGACATCGTTCTTGCCAATGCGAAAGAAACAGAAACATCTCTCGGCGCAACATGAACCAATCGCATCGGGCGAAAGAAAGGCGAAATGACAGCTCCGCCTCGCTTCCTCCATCATGGACGTGTCAGTCAGTCAGCAGGATCCGTACGAAGCCGGGCTGTAGCTGCAGGAAGTAACGTCGTCCAGGCAGCTCTTTTGTGTAGCCAAAACTTCCCATCTTCTTGTGTTTGTGTTCGTCTTGTCGCACCTCGCAACGACTGGACGTTGTGGAACTTGAGGAAACGGAAACGGCCAAAGAGTACAGAAAAAACGCCACACCTTGGCTTAGCGTTTCGCGTGGCATTTGCACCTTGTGTAATCTCCGGCGGCCGCCCGATCGAAGAGACACCGCGAGCATCCGAGAGCAGCGCAGCACAGCACAGCACCCTTTTTCTCTTCGACCGACAGACTTTGACTTCACTCTTCAGCATACACAGCGCAATACCGTTCTACAACAAAAAAAAGATCAGCGCTCTAATAAGCTTGAACAAACCTAACAGCCGCGGCCTTTGTTGCGGCCGCCCTGACCTCATACCCAAACACACCACCACCACACACGCGACACAACATGGCCAAACTCCCCCTCTCCTGGGCCTCCCCCCACCGCCTTCTCCGCCGCCAACTCCGCTCCGCCCGCTCCAAACTACGCTCCCGCCAATCCCCCACCGGCACCTCCATCGCAAGCCTAAACACCTCCCTAAACCCCGCCGACACGCTGCGAGCATTGCGAACCCACCACTGGTCCTACCACGACGCGCAATACATCATCCTAGCCATCGTAGCCATCTTCAGCATAACCGTCACACCAGTCCCCGGCCCCATAACAAAAACATTAATCGCGACACTGCTCATGACCGGCCTAACAATACCGCTCACGAGACAATTCCTATTACCCGCCCTCCCTGTCCTGGGCTGGGCGGTGTTCTTCCCCGCCTGCGCCTTCGTACCTAGCCATCTCCGCCCCGGAATCTGGGTCAAATTACTCCCCGCAATGGAAAACATCCTCTACGGCGCCAACCTCTCCAACATCCTCAGCGCCCACAAATCCACCCCCCTAAACATCCTCGCCTGGCTCCCCTACGGAATAATGCACTACGGTTCCCCCGTCGTAGTCTGCATCTTCATGTTCCTCTTCGGACCCCCCGGCATGCTACCCATCTGGGCCAAATCCTTCGGCTACATGTGCATAACCGGCGTCGCGATCCAGTTGTTCTTCCCCTGCTCACCGCCGTGGTATGAGAATATGTATGGGTTGGCACCAGCCAATTACTCGATACATGGGGAAGCGGCGGGACTGGCGGCGATAGATAGGTTGTTTGGGGTGGATATGTATACGTCGAAGTTTGCGGCGAGTCCGGTGGTTTTTGGGGCTTTCCCGAGTTTGCATTCAGGGTGGGCGACGTTGGAGATGTTGTTTATGGGGTATGTTTTTCCTAGGGGGAGGCCGATTTTTCTGTTTTATTTGGGGTGGTTGTGGTGGACTACTATGTACCTTTCGCATCACTACGCTGTCGACTTGGTTGCCGGGAGTTTGATCTCAGGGGTGTGCTATTTCTACGCGAGGGATAAGTTTATGCCTAGGGTGCAGCAGGGGAAGATGTTTAGGTGGGATTACGATTACGTTGAGTTCGGTGAGGCGGCCGAGACATCATCAGATTCCTATGACCTCGACGATTTCTACCAAGCTCCAGGAAGTGGAGGGCCGGATAGCGATGAGTGGACGCTTGGGAGTAGTTCGAGTATGAGTGGGGGCAGTCGGGAGCCGAGTGTAGGCGGATTAAGGAGTCCGGTGCAGGAGAGTTGGGAGGGGGATACGTTGGCTAGTGGGAGTGATCATGAGGATGGGTTGGGGCAGGGACAGGGGGGGAGGTATAAGATATAGCCCGAGCTTGCCGAAGGCGATGGGGAGGGAGAGGGGGATGGGAGATGGGGATGGGATTGGAAGCGCGGTGTGGGTGTTTCTTGAGCGGGACTTTTTTGACGACGATGACGACTTTATTTGATTGCATTGTGCACAGCATGGCGTTCTTCTCATGCTTCCTACGAAGGAGGCGGAGGGGTGTTTGTATACAGGGTTACGCTGGGCTTGGGCTGGGGCTTTGGCCTCTTGATGGGCTTACATATTTGGCCTACTATGGATGGGGGGACTGCATGGTGACTCGCCGGGCTATGGGCATGAGTGTGAATAGAACTAATACATAATTCTCTCTCTTACCCCCTATTCCTTTGAAGATCTGTGGTTGTGTGTTGGAGTTGACGGGTTGTAGTGCGTCTATCTCGCTAGCGGCTCTAAGCTGTGAGGGATTATAGTGGTCAGGGTGGTCGGAGATTCGGTGCAAGAATATGGTAGGGTACAACAGTGTGAGACTTTTGAGGATGGTTCTGAGGTAAGGTGTGTGTTAAGCTGGACATCTTGGTCGAAACGTTGTGCTGCGGATTGAAGGGAGGAGGTTGGACTCAGTGGATACTATTGGACTTGCGTTGGCGGCAGACATGTTGAGGGCATAGACTTGATCCGATGGCTTCTGCGTGGAGCTGGAGAAGACGGTCAGACGGGACAGGATCCAAGTGTAGTTGTATCCTGGTCCGTTACGACACCAATTAAAACAACAACTATTGGCATGATACCAGGGCACGCCAGATTATACATGCCCATAGAATGCTGGAGCTGGTACTGGCAGCTGGACATCTTGCTGATGATGGCCATGCTGGAAGATATGTTGGCACCGCGATGGCTTCTGTCGTCCACCACAGTGCAGCTGGCCTTCCCGAAGTTTTCTTGTCATCATGCCATCGGAATATGCAATATAATGCTTGTATTGAAGACAAGGTTGTATCGGGCCACCATTAACAGCACTCGCGCCAAAGACGTGGATGACGATGGCTCTGGTACGCTGCATAGACGGTTTCCGGTTCAACGGTGAGTGTACAGGTTGGATAAAGGAGATCGTCTCGATACTGAAAAATGCGTTGGTAACGGACATGATGAGGCATGGACATTCTACAATTGCTTGTGCATGGAGCTGGAGAGCAGAACATGGACAAAAGACAGGAAGCCAGCGGAGGACAGGCCATCCCTAGTATCGGCTGAGTTAAAGACGCAAGGTCCTGTAGAGATCATGAGTGTGATCTGTACGACTGTTGTCCTCTGGATGTTGTTGGAATAACGTTCCTTCCACATCCGCACTAGCTTGGCACTAGCGCAGATTTCTTTTCTCGGGTTCAGCGCACTTCTGGAATTCCAGTCCCCTCGCCCACTGATTCCAGACCATACAAATATACACCCACTTACCACCAATCTACCAGTATCATGGCTTCCGATCTGAGCAGCAATGGCGACAGCTGGGCGCTCATGTCCCACATGCTGGATATCATTAAGCCATACATGCCGGTTCCTGGTCATCCGCTCGGCAATGAGATCGAGGATGCCATTCTTCGGGAGTTGATGTCGTTCTGCATGAGAGTCAGTCTCGCTAGTCTTAGTCACAATGCAGAGGAACAGCGGGTACTTGCGAGGAACTGTGTAGGATTGTTCGATTTGAAGGGATGGAACTACTTTTCTGGACTCGAGGAGGCCGCCGCGAAGAACGTTTCGAAGGGCCATGAAGGAGAAGGCGACGATTTGAAGCCCGGGACCAGCATATGGATGAAGCATACCGGACTTCACACCGACGGCACGACTTGCTTTCAGAACAGTGCTTTCGTTGCTCTTGTCTCCAGTCCTGCTTTCATGCGCAGGCTCATGAATTTCAATCAGAGTCTAGGTCACGAGGATGTCTACTTGGAACCATATATGATAGCCGCCCGTGTTATTGTTCAGGACATGCTGGTAGCCCTCTTCCAAGCTCGGAAGCAAGATTCGCTCGAGCTTCTTCACCAGTTCTGGGCAGCGCAGGATGCTGCTCCTGCCGGTAGTGCACTGAATCGGTTCAGGCCAGGTGATCGCCATGACCCAGGTGAATTCCTGTTGATGTGCTTGGTTCCACTGCTGGAGGATCTTGTTCGCCCGGCCTGGGGTCTCACTCAGGTCGAAGAGGTAACCTGAGTCTTGTGCTTCACCCGTGTGGAGCTAATCCGTTCCTCAGGTCTTCTGCAGTAGATGTCACAGCAGTCGCGAACGATACGAGGACACCCTGAACCTTTTCCTGCCTGTCCCCCGCCCTGGTACGCTGGACTTTGTGTGCTTGATGAACGACTACTTCCTACAGTTTGATCAATGCAATGATCTTCTGCTTGAGTGCCATCAATGCAGCAGGCGCACGCAACATGCCCAGGCGAGCAGACTCGAACACGATGGAAAGGGCGATATTCTCGTGTCGCTCAACGTATCTGAGCCCATTTCCGGTTCGACCGACCCGGTAGATATGGCCGAATATGTGGGCTTGCCTTTTGGTGCTTTCCCAGTCGTCGGTCCAGATTGCCTATTCTTCGTGAAGTACATTCTTGCGTACAAGGGCACAACAACAGAGGAGCGTCACTTCTTCGGGTTCGATCGTGGCGCGCCGTCAATGACCGGGCACGCTGTCCTCGATGGGGTCAGCCAGGTTCCAGAGTCTTTTGACACATTTCGAAAGTTTGACGATGCCTGCCTGACAAGTAACGTGAGCTTTGCGGCAGTCACAGTGAGGCCTTTCATAGCTTGCAGCCTACAACCATCCATGCTGACATATTTCACAGAGGGAGATGCCATATCAAGTTCTCATCAGCCCGATCAGGCACCCCCATTTCGTCGTGTTGTGTGCGCGCGAGATCGGCAACTTGAGAACAGAGACAGTGAGCACCATCGCTAGTGTGCTCCAACCCTGGCTGCTGAGTCCTATTCCTGCTGCCTCGTTCGACGCAAGCCCTATCCTCACGGCTACCGCTGCTGAGCTGTCGACCATCTTCTCAAGAGTCATCGGTCGGGAGCTCGCGAAGTTGATGTGGAACAATCGACCAGTAGTCACAGTAAGCGCTGCGATCTGGGATCGCCTGCTCGCCTCTCCACACTTGACTGGGCTCGTAAGTGTGCGTCGCCTTGAGAGAATAAGGAATGGCAAGGGGACTATGGAAGACCTCT
This sequence comes from Elasticomyces elasticus, assembly GCA_035926095.1. NCBI lineage: Eukaryota > Fungi > Ascomycota > Dothideomycetes > Mycosphaerellales > Teratosphaeriaceae > Elasticomyces > Elasticomyces elasticus. The sequence goes on from JAVRQT010000002.1 coordinate 1,755,421, forward strand.
TCAGCATTTGGGCCATCGCTGCCATCGATAAGGGTTGGAAAGTTGCTATGTCGAATGATGACAATACCCTGGCGGCTGCGTGCTTGCACGACATCGTGTTCGTGCCGGAGCTTGTCGCTGCTTTCCTGCGTGAGGTTGCGCACGACCATACTCGCTTGCAAAGGGAGACGCAGAGACGTCTTGCTGTGCTGAAGTGGAAGGCCGCTCATCCAAGGCCTGGAAGTGTGGTGGGTGACAGTGCAGTCGAGGTCGACGGTTTGCAGAGTGATGCACCGACAGAGAATGTGGCGGCAGGCTCATGCGCGTTGACTCAAGCAGCAGTTGATGGGGTTGGATCTGCACTAGTCGGTGCCCCCGATGTTGGCTCGACAACTGCGAGCAAGGACCAAGGTGTCAGAGGATCTGTGAGCAGGCGCTCCAATCTGAGACAGGCTCGAGATTCGCTGTTCGCCGTGGGGCGTCACCTGGTGAGAGGCTTGACTAATCGAGGTCAGGGAGCCAAAGATTAGTGAAATTGGTTTCTCCTTTTCCTTGTGTTGCACAACTTTCTCGGCATGAAGCCATTACGTTTTACATTGCCCTGCGTGAGCTTTTGAGACTTTTGCAAACACCCTCAGCATGGACAGTCGTCCATTTCAAGCGCCATCGCTATTGCTGCTCATGAATGACAAGACTCTTGGCCTTCGACTTCATGCCATGCTTTTGGCCATGTTGGATTCTACTCATCCTCTTCCTTCTTCTTATTACCGCCCGTGATGCCTCCCCAGATGCCCTAGAACAACGTTAGCTTCGTGATAACACTAGAGGGCTCGTGGGCGACAAACCGAACCCAACCCGCCAACACCGCGTGCAACACCTCCACCTGGAGGGACAGTCAGCTCTTGTCATCGTTACCCTACGACGAACATACCAATGCTGCCAACGGAGCCGATTACGTCTCCAGAGCCCAACTTGCCTACTCCTTCGCCTGCAGGACACCAAATCAGCTTCCGACACCTCACGCCTGGATAATTGTGTTGGACCTACCAAGCCCTCCAGTGACGCCTGAGACTGTGTTGTTTAACCCTTTACCGACACCACTGACAGCTCCACCAGCGGGCTGAACGATGGTGAGTATAACCGTCAGCAGATGTCTCAGATACACAAGGGACTTTACTCATAGGCGACAAACCCCTGCATAACCCCCAACGGTGTCTGTCAAGCCTTCGACCGAATTGCCAATGCCTGCTCCAGCTCCAGTGACGGTATCTTCCAGGTGTTAGCAAAGCACATAAGCACGGAACGAATTTTCGGCTACTTCCTACGCCCTCCGTGGCTCCTATGAATTGAAGTCAGTACTGTTAGTTGCCATGGAGAGCGCAAAGTTGACCATACCTGACGCTGTTCCCCGAATGTCACCTCGGCCAACTGCGCCAGTGGTCTCTGAGAGTGTGTTGCCGAGATTCGACGTAGTGCTCGACACTGTTTTGCCAACGCCGGATGTGACACCGCCTAGGGCCTTTCCTCCTTGCTTACCGCCTACGGTGTCTGTGACGACTTCGTCAGCGTGTATTTCGGACAGTGGTTGGTGCTTCCTTACTCCCGACGTTCTTGCCTATCGACGAGAGCGTACTGTTTGCGCCATCACCCACACCCTTAAGGGTCTTGTCAGTGCCTGATCCAACGCCGGACACGGTGCCTGTGCTCGTTAGTCACTGGCCCATGGCATAGGATGATCAACCACTAACTTCCCGCTCCCTTGGCGAGTCCAGAGGCCGCCCCTTTCACGTCTCCCCGTCCAATTGCGGAAGCTGTGTCTGTCCCAGCCTTGCTCAAGTTTCCTACTGCGCCTTGCGCAGTCGAGCCGACATTCTTGGCCGTCTTCGAAGCAGTGCCCGTAGTAGATTTCGCAGCGTCTCCAACACTCTTCGTCGCCCCAGCCGACTTACCACCCGTTGCCTTATCGATCGACCCTGCACTTATGATCAGCGTGATCCCCGCGCATTGCAAGCTTGGTCCGCCGCCGCCCAAATGCTGAGGAGGTAAGGCGGCAGATATTGCAGAACTTCGTGCTTGGGGGCGGAGAAATCGAGGCGAGAGGGCAATTTACCGGTCGCCGTATCAAGAGACTTGTTCGCAGTGTTCGATGCGGTGTCGACAGTTTTGTTCACAGCTCCAGTGGCTTGGCTGGTGCCTTTCTGCGCTGTAGAGGTCGCAGCGCCAACACCCTTCTGGGTCGCACTGTTGGCCGTACCTACTTGAGTGTCAACTGCCTGGGCCCTCATTTGACATGTATCGGGTTGCACTAACCAGTAGCCTTTTGAGCAGGAGCTTGTCCAGCCGGCTTCTTCGCTGCAGGGGCTTTTGCTGCTCCTTCTGCCGGTTTGCTAGCAGCAGCTGGTTTCTTCACCGGCGTATCGCCTGCAGGCTTGGTTGAGGGTTTTATGGCGCTGGGAATTGGCTTTTTTGACCCAATGGCTGCTCTGGCAGGCTTGGGAGCATCTGTGGCTGCTGTTCCAGTTCTCGACGGAGTTGTAGCTTGAGCCTTTTTGACTGGGGTCGCTGCAGGCTTTGACGCAGAAGCGGCTGGCTTAGAAGCAGCAGCCGCAGGTATTGGCTTTTTGACAGCGGGTTTGGCCGCCGGGTTCGACGGGTTGCTCGCAGGCTTTGCAGCCGCTGGGTTGCCAGTATCGGGTTTGGCTGGCGGACCAGTAGATGGTTTCGCTGGTGCCTTAGTCGCTACGGGGGCTTTCTTGACAGGAGCTTTCTTCGCAGCCGGCGCAGGCGCCTTCTTAGGCGTGTCGTCGTTGTCAACCATGCTGATTTTTGAGACGCCCTGAGACGAGATGTTAGTTCAGATATCGAGTTAGACTTGGAAAGGTGCAAGAGGGAATTCCAAGAGCGAAAGGATGCAGTGTGGACTCGACCAGCATGGCGCTGCAGCATCGTCATGCTGGTCTCCATGCTTGTGAAACGAGACGGGACGGCTGCATGGGCGTCCAGTCGCTCAAATAGAAGCTCGCGTACCGATTCTAACTCTGCCTGGCTTTTCTTTAATTGATCCAATTTGCTGCTCATGGTATTGTGTGGGAGATGTATGTACAGAATGTGGAACGAAAGTAGAGGCGAAGGAAAGGAAACAGCCACGTCCTACAACTTGGAAGCTCACACGCGTTTCCTGACCCGACGTCATTTCTGACCCATAGATCGCTCTCTGGTTCGTGCTTTCCTGGGGTTTGGGTTCAGGTACGCCAACCCCGTGACGATCAAGATCCACAGCCTCCTCCTGGACCAGCCACATCCATATTGAAGGTCACAAGCATGTGATGACGACGCCCGCGACGAGATACACATGTCTCGAGAGCACTACAGGCAGCCTTCATATGAAGCCGCCCTACAGCCTGTACACGAACGCCGAGTTCGCAGGCATCTCGCCTTTGCAGACAGTATCCCAACCTCCTTCGACACCATCTGGCCCATCAACACGCCGACCCCATATGATATCGAGGTCGTCCATGTTACCACGCTTCACGAAAGCCTCCCATGCTTTGTTGACGATCTTGAAGTAGGCCTCCGCCCCCATCGTCTCAACTAATGCATCGCGAATAGGGCCTGTATTCATCTGGACACGATTTGGCAGACCTCCTTGCCGGTACTGCGCCAGCATAGTCACATCGAAAGCCTCGGCCTTTGGCTCACCTCCAACGCCAATGGTGAGTGCCTCAATGCCAACCATGTGCGTCTTGATGGCCTCGCCCAACTCTGCGGACGATTTGCCACGACCACCGAGGTCAATAATCACGACTTTCTTAGGCTGCTGTTCGAGCACCCACGCCATGGTACTTTTCTCCGAGATGGCCGCATAATCTATTGCCCTCGCTGGGAAGTCTGCAGCTTTGATGGCGGTAGCAGATGGCGAGCCTGTTATGACAAGCAGTGCAAGCGGCCCAGTACCCTTGTCTCTGTTGTTGATCAGACCGTCCAGAAACGCCTGAGCGGTTCTGCCACCGCCACCGTGGACGATCACCACCGCCGATGCTAGATCGCCCTTCGCTGCACTCCATGACTGATCCGGCGGCCCAGTAGAACCATGAGGATGAACGTACGGCTCGCTCACATTGAACCTGTTGAGCAGGTAACCGCACTCCCAGACTGGACGATACACAGCCTCACGTGCCATAGCATCCACTTTGGCCTCGGAGAGTTCACTCAAACGCATAGCAGGATCACGCACGAAATACCGATTGTATATCGTCATGAGCGACTCCCTCTGCTCGCTGACGTCTTTCAAGTGGCCTTGCATATCTGCTTCAACCAAAGTCAAGTTTACCGGATGTCCAGATAGCGGCCAGTAGCCGAACAAGAGTTGGCCTGGGGATATATCCGAAATCTGGCTTTCCAAACACTCGCCATAACCCCAGCAAGGCGTGATACCGTACTGGCTTTGGTCTCCATACGGGGCAGGCAAAGCATCTGGCACCGGGAAAGCATCCCACCATTTCAGGAGTGTTCCCATGCGAGCGTATGTTAATGTGTTGTAGGTGAGGCTGAACAGAACTGGTCGGGCGCGAACTTGGCCTTGACTCAGAGCCGGCGGTTCTGGGAGGGCAACCTGAATTGATGCATGCTCTGCAATCGATGCCTTCTTGACGACGTGTACATATGTGTTCGTAGCCATGATATTTTGCGGAGTTGACGCGTTGTGAGATCGTAGCGATTTTATCAGAAGTGCTATTGACGCTCTTGCCCTACCATATGTATCAGCAATCCTACGCACGAAAGCTGAGCATCCTGCAGGAGGATTCTCGCATCCCTAGAGTCGCCTATGCTTTTGAGCATGTACAGACGCTATAGAACCCTCGTTACGGACGAGAGCGAATCCTTCATCGTCTTGGCATTGGCATTGCATCTTGGCCGCGCCTTCTTCATCACTGGCACTGCCCATCGAAGTGATATCTCTTTCTCCTTGTGCCCCAAGCGCGTTATTCACAATTTGTGCTCTTCGTGACCGTGCGATCTTCTGACAGCGGCCAGGAGGCTCATATGCATGGCGAGAGGATGTGACACCTGCCGTCGCATGGTGGGAGATGCGTCTAAGACCACCACCACTTCAAAACGAAGCGCGAACTCCGCGTGCGTGCAATGGTGTTCCTCCAGTCCTCGGCGCTCCCTCTGTCAGTATTGAAGACTTTGGTCTTTGGTGGGGTGTCTTTGGTGCATTCTGCAAACGTTGCTCCGGTGATTGTCACCTCGCCTCCGATGGACCTCAATCACGATGGCGCTGTGTCAGGCGACAGCGACAGCGACAGCGCAGCACCTCTTCGTTACACCACCTGAGCCATATATTCAGCTCGACTCTGGATCGCATGTTCAACAGAACCGATGAGCCTGAATGCAACGCAACGCTCTGCTGTCGTGCTTCATCAGCACCCGATCAGGCAACACGACGCGGTAAGAATGGTCTTCAAAGTCAGCCGTACATGAAGGTGACTGTTTCAACTGACAGTATTATTTCATGTGCAGCCCAGACCGCCCGGCTGATCTGACGTTGTGTGGAACCGCAGCTCATATATCGCTCATGCAACAAAAGTCGCGCATACTATCTAGGACTAGGGACACGACACGCCACTAGTCGAGACGCATCCTCTACAGCGTTGCAGATCCCAAACACTGCAAGACTCATTGAAGCACGCAATATTGCTTGCGAAGAGGGCTATCAAAGTCAATCGTACCGACAAAATTCTTGCGCTGCGATCCTTGGCTTTCAAGTGCTTGCCAAAAGCGTCGACACTTTCGGTAAAAGCTTAAGCGCTTCAGCACGTGCAAACCCCCTAGCCGCATTGAGGATAGAGTAACGCAGGTACATTATCTGCAGCAGCTTGGCTACCCTCGCGTGGTGGCTACAGGTTTGCTTCAAAAGCTTCGACACTCCCTTACCTAACAGTAACCTTTCAGCCTGCGACATTTTGTGCAACCCTGCGTAGAGGATCGTCACGCCACACAGTTGACCGTCTCCTCGGTAGCGACAGTTCAGAAAGCATGGCGAACACGAACACCACTATACACTTTGACGACGACCAGATCAGGCGTGCTCGCTCCCGAGATGCTGGTACGGCCACCGGCGCCGACGTCAACGATGGCATTGTGAGTTCATCGCTACTGCATGGCGATCCTGCGCGAGGCTAACTGGACGCACAGGTCTTCTCTCGGACCATCTCACGTGGTCGATCTGTCGATGCTGGTTTCGCCAAGTCCCTAGACGCAGAGGATCCTGAAGAGTCCGGATTACGACGTGCTGGCGACCACAAACAGAAACAGATATTCAAGGGTGGTCAACTGTTCTTCCTGGCATACCAGTCGATCGGTGTCATATACGGAGACATTGGTACCAGCCCGCTCTACGTCTATTCTTCTGTGTTCGGCAGCACCGCTCCGGCACGAGATGATCTTATTGGAGTCTTGTCACTCATAATCTGGTCTCTGATACTCATGGTGACACTGAAGTACATACTCATCATCCTGCATGCAGACAACCAGGGCGAGGGTGAGTGGCAACCATCAAGACACGGCAGGCGATTTTGCTGACAGTATCTACAGGCGGCACTTTCAGTTGCTACTCTCTACTTTCCCGATACGCCAACATTACGAAACGTGACCCGCGCGAAGAACCGCTCGTCCAGCTGCAACGATGGACTACGAACGAGATGCACAATGGTAACCTCAAAGTGCGCAACACGATAGAGCGCTCCAGCATTGTCAAAGGCCTGCTGAAAACGATTGGTGTCCTTGCCGTGACTATGGTCATGTCCGATGGTGTCCTCACGCCCGCACAATCTGTTCTGGGCGCCGTCCAAGGCCTGAACGTGGTTGTCTCCGACATCAGTCACGCCACCGTGACTGGCACGACCTGCGGTATCCTAATCCTGCTGTTCGTAATACAGCCATTCGGAACCACTAAGATTGGAGTTACCTTTGCACCCGTCATTATCCTCTGGCTTGGCCTACTGGCCAGTTTCGGTATCTACAACATTGTCCTTTACGACGCGGGGGTGTTCAAGGCTTTCAACCCGGGCGAGGCTTTTGGCTACCTCGTTCGGCACAAGGAGGGCGGCTGGCGATCACTGGGTGGTGTCTTGTTGGCATTCACAGGTGTAGAGGCCCTTTTCGCTGATCTCGGTGCATTCTCTATGCGCGCCATACAGATCAGTTGGCTCTGCTTTTGCCTTCCAACCCTGCTCCTCGCATACATCGGACAGGCCGCTTACATTTCTGTCCACCCCGAAGCCTACGCTTATCCAGTCTTCGAGACGGCGCCACCTGGCTGCAAGGTCTTCATACTGGTCATTGCGATTCTGGCCGCGGTCGTTGCTTCTCAGGCCATCATCACAGCGACCTTCCAGCTGCTATCACAAATCATCAAGCTGTCGTACTTCCCACAGATCCAGGTCATACACACGTCCAAGAAATACCACAACCAGTTGTACGTCCCTCTGGTCAACTATCTACTGTGCATCGGCACGGTCATCATCACCGCCGTCTACAAGAACACAACTGCGCTCGGAAACGCTTACGGCGTCTGCGTCATGTTCGTCACGTTCTTCGATACGTGCATGACCACACTTGCGGCATTGATAGTGTGGAGAATCAGGCCTTGGATGGTGTTCCTCCCATGGCTGTTCTTTGCAGCTCTCGACGGCGCATTTCTGTCTTCCTCGCTCACCAAGGTCCCTGATGGCGCCTGGTTCACCATTACCCTTGCTGCTGTTCTAGCCGCAATCCTCATTCTTTGGAGGTACGGCAAGGAACAACAATGGGCTGCAGAAAGAGAGGACCGCCTGCCTTTGTCACAGTTCGTGCGGATGGACGATGACGGCGTCTACCGGCTCGTAGGCTTGCAGGGTAGCAAGGGCGGTGAGCCGATCTCGTTCACCAGCGGCTTCGGAATTTTCTTCGACAAAGGTGGCATCAATACGCCTACTGCCTTCAGCCACTTCATCAACAAGCTGGTTAGCACGCCTGAAGTCATCGTCTTCTTCCACATGCGACCATTAGAGTATCCCACGGTGCCGGCCGAGGATCGCTTTGTCGTCAGCCAGATCAGGATGCTGCCGAACTGCTACCGAGTCGTATGCCGACATGGTTTCATGGACGAGGTTGTCACACCGGACCTCGCCGCTGTCATATACCACCACGTACGCCAGTATGTGCTCGACAAGAGCCGAGGTGCTTTGTCCCCCGTCCGCGTACCATCACCAGTGCACGACGCACACGGTGGCGATCTCTCCGAAAAGGCTTCGCCGAAGAGTTCGATGGCACAGGAGACCGAAGTACCTAATGAGCTCACGCTCAGTCAGCTTCAAGCTGCATACGATCACAGAGTGCTATATGTGGTGGGTAAGGAAGAGATGCATGTCAAGCAAAACACTCCAATCTGGAGGAAGATATTACTCAAGACCTTCCTGTTCATGAGGGACAACACGCGTAACAAGATGGCCAACCTGAAAGTGCCTACTGAGAGGCTGGTAGAGATTGGGTTCGTCAAGGATGTGTAAATAGCTGTTGAAGATTCGGGAAAATGGCACGTAGTAGGCTCGGGATTGGTATGCCTCCGTTCACATTTCCCGGTTGGTTTCCTGCTGCTACGTTCTGTATTCACTCTTCGCTCTCCGTGACCACCCTCGTTCGTGACACCACGGAGCCCTATAGACGATTGCCGCCGACAAAGTCCCACTTGCCCAGGGGAATACCAAAGCTTCTGAGGATCCCGTAGGCAATGGTATGGTGGAAGAAGAAGTTCGGCAGGATGTATAGCTGAACGTAGCTGATGTTACATTTAGTCAGCCTTCGTCGATTCGGTATCAGCGGAGAGTTTCTTGCCTCAGCCCGGTGAACTTCAGCTCCATCGGTCCAGCACTCATTGACAACTCCTGAGATTCCTTGTCATCGAAGATCTTGGCGTCTACGCCGTGCAGAAACTCGACCGCTTGATCGATCCGTGAGTAGACTTCCGGAAGTGTGGTCTCAGGGTTCATTTGCCACGCAGTCGGCCACCCAGGGTCCTCCAGCCCGCCAGCCTGGACGACTACATCTTTGGCATTGTCCGTCGCCATGAACACTTGAAAGGCGAGTGTCTCCATATCCGGTGCAAGGCTCTCCTTCAACAAGCTCTCCTTGGGGCGATCATTGTCGACACACCATTGCTCTGCTTTGACAATGTACGCTCGCATGTTCTCGAGCGCGCGGACGCAGATTGGTACGCCTGGCGATGATTGTTGTCAGCTGGGAGCCAACACCAAAATTGCTTGGCCCAATTCTCATACTTATGTCGTACACAGAAAGCATTTTTGGTATTGCGTGCGTTGGTACGAGGTCAGACTCTGTATGGGTGATGTTCTTGTTGTCCTTGTACTCTTTCACAGCGTTAAGAAAGACAATATGTACCCTATACCTGCCAGCGGATAGAGACTTTGTCCTCTGAGACCTCCGCTCCAATGACAAAAGTGTTTCAGGCGTCCAGGGAGTTACCAAAGGGGTGTTCCATCATCACGGCATCGGAATGAACACCTGGATTCCGCTGCCGCAGCTTCTCTACACTGTTCATCGAACAGATCTAAGGAAACGGGGGCTACCCATTGATGTCGGCCATACAAGCTTACATGAGCATGCATGTGGTACTAGTCTATGCGAACCTATACCTCGTCAATCGTCGGGATTTCATTCGCCCGGTTGCGCCATATACCTTGCCAAGACGACGAAATCGTAGCTTTCATGGTTGATATGCGCAGGTTTGCATAACTTTGACTGCTGATTGGCATTGATACTGATACGGCTGATAGCTACATTGACTTGTGCTTAGATCATATACCTGCAAATGAATGTCAGCAGTGCCTCTGGCATGGTAGTTGGGAAGAACGAACCTGTAGCTCTTCTGCAACTGTCTAGCGGCGGAGATGTCAATGCCCTCAGTCTCTGCCGTCTTTCGCAGATGCGCCAGGTCCGCCTCCGTAAGGGTCGCATCCATATTCGCCATACGCTCCAGACGGGCGTTGTCTCTGACCAGGAGCCATCTCAGCACACAAGCACCAATACCAGCTGCACCCAGGAGAGCGATGTTAATGCCCATCGGCGTTACGTAGTGCGGAGCATCGGTGGCGTTGTAAGTGAAAGGCGTCCAGATCGAGGCAGCATTACCGATACTGTTGACGAACGCTAGTGCAGCGGCACGCTTCGCAGGTGGTCGCGGAATGGCGTTGGCAATCCAGGCGTAGATCGTGCCGTTCGTGGCGAAGACGAAGACGAGCAAGAACAGACTGAAGTATCTCCCACCGAAACCGTCGACGAACATGAAGAGGAGAGCGCCGATAATCGTAAGCGGGATCGGGTATAGGAAAAACCAGAAGCGATTGCCGACTTTGTCGGAGGCGATACCGTGACAAAGCGACCAGATGACCATGAAGATGTACGGCGGTGCCACGAGGACGAGCGAGATGGTAGAATCGAAGCCGAGAGTCTTCGTGAGCGTCGGGAAGCTAAAGCGATGCACAAATCAGCAATTGTCTCAAACGTCCAAGGAGATTCGTCTAAGCCGCAAGCGGTGCCTTGCTCGCCTGCAGATTACACCCATAGGTTTGCTTACAAGTTCTGAAATCCAGCAGCGCCCGTTGTGCCGTGGTACATGATAGCCAGCACGTAAGTCTTCGGGTCTGTGAAAGCAAGCTTCATGCCCCGAATCTGCGACATGCCACCGGCTTCGTCGATGTCGCTGTCGGCGGCATCAATAGCCATGCGGCGGTTGGCAACGTGCTTCATCTCTGGCGAGAGCAGCTTCCAGGTGTGAGGAAAGTCGGGCAGGACGAAGACAATCACGACACCGATCGCCATTGTGATGGAACCTTCGATGATGTCTGCGCAGGACATGAGAGGTTAGCATTGGATCTTCTGCTTCTGGAGCCATCCTTGATCTTACACAACCATTGCCATGCGGAGAGTCCCTGCTTTCCTGCCAGCCCATGGAGGATACCTGCGGCGATGAGACTTCCAAATGCACCACTCAGAAGCGAGCCAGCATAAAAGATGCTCATCCGGAGGTTGAGCTCGCCTTTGGTGTACCACTTGGACAGGTAGAACAGAATACCAGCAAAGAAAGGAGCCTCGACTAGTCCCAAGATGAAGCGGCAAGCGATGATGTCTCCCGCAGTCTTGACTTGGGAGGTGAGAAGAGAGACCAGGCCCCAGGCAATGACGAAGAAGCCAATGTACCAGGACGGACGTCCAGAGACATTGAGCAAGAGGTTTGAGGGCACCTGCATCAACACGTATCCGACGAAAAGAATCGACAGACCAAGCTGGTACTGATCGCCCTTCAAGTTCAAATCCTTCTCCAGACCTTGCAATCTTGCGGCTGCGTAGTTGTTCCGATCAATGTAGTTCATGAGGCTGTCGTCTCGTCAGCCTTCTGAGTTGTACTGTACAACCAGCTAAAATATGCTTACTACACCGTAATCACGAGCGGCATGATCAACGTGTCAATCTTCCTTCGGAGCTTCTTCTGTATAACGAGCTCTTCCTCCGTGAGTTGCGCATGGTGCTGCGCTTCCCGTGTGCTGACTTTCGCAACGACATCAGTGTCGCGAAGATGCTCGTCGTATGCGATGTCGTTGTTCTTGAGACCTCCGCCATAACCCTTCTCTTCTTGACTGCTTGACGACATGCTTACCGCTGCAGCCAATGTGTGGCGCTGCTTGGTGGAATTAAGAAGAATTGGCGCAGGACGTGGCAGAAAGTCAAGCACTCACAAGACAGCGAAAGGCTTGAAGGTCATCCGGCAGCCAAGCATCGCGTCGGCCACCGTCCGAAGAGGGTGAGGGGTCATCAGACGGTCCGAGAACCAGTGATCCTGGCAACCCTGGAGTCGGCAAATGCGGCGGCCCTCTACCTCCTACACCCACATGGTGGGCACATGCGTGTGAGTTGACGCTCCGCAGCGTGGAAGACCACGAATCAAAGCTTGCGTCTGCAGCTGAAAGCTTGCTCGCGCCGGATATGCCGCCTTTTAGGCAGTATTGGGAAGTCGCCGCATCCTGCGCTGGGCACTCGTATAGATATATGTACGGGTGATGCCACACGTTTATAGGGATTGAGGGCCGTCGTCCGTTATTGTGGAAGACGTCTTCGTGGCCAAGCTGGATACGAATTCATCACAGTCCTCCAGGATGCTCAACTGCATGTTCAACAATCGCCGACGGAACTCGATCACGATTGCGGTCATAGACTCCACAACCCCAGGGTTTGCTCTCCACACACTCTGTGGCGAGGCGCTTGGACGGTGGAGGTGAGCGGAGTTGGACGGGTGGTAAGCGATCACCAAACACCGTCGGCTTACCCGATGGAGCATCCAGATGTTGCAGAAATTCGTCCACTTGCCATCGTATCGCTGTTTGGAATGATGAGAATGCCAGATTGCTGATACTGTCAACAAGGACGAGACGAAGGGGTCTTGGGGGTGGAGCGCCTTTGCCAAGACCTCTCGGAGGAGTGTCCGCCGAGAGAGGAATGAGCAGCTTCGCGCCTATCGTGTTTCTTCGCCCTGTGTACTACGCGCGGCGATGAGTTAAAATCACTGTCTCTGCGCAAGTAACAACCTGGAATCCGATCTCGACGGTCTTGGAGATGGAGTGGAAATAAAGGCAAGAACACGCAAAGCGTCTGGGGATGAAACAGACCTCGGTTGATGGAATCCACTCGGCATCACCTCCAGTCGCATCGCTTCTGATTACCACCTCTTCTCCTTCAAGCCCGTCCAGACTCACGTTGACAAACAGTTATACGACTCGCAACGCCTGCCACTTCTCATCAGCAATACCACTTACCATTCGTCAGCCAACATGGCTAAACAGTTCACCGCGAATGATGTAAAAGAGCACAGCACCCAAGATAAGGTGTGACCTGAATGGAACGCGTACGGCGCAAGCGCTGATAATCAGTAGGGGCTTTACATCATAATAGATGGCGGTGTATACGAGATGGGCGGCTTCGTCGATGAGCACCCGGGTGGTGCGAAGATATTGAAGAGAGTCGGAGGAAAGGATGCTAGCAAGCAGTTCTGGAAGGTACGTCTGTTCGTACTCTGGATTCGGCAATACCAGGGGCTGACTTACTCCAGTATCACAACGAATCGGTTCTGAAGAAGTACCAGTCCCGACTAAAAATTGGTGAGCTTAAAGAATCGGCCAAACTGTAAAAGTTAGATGCACTGTATACGACGATACATCTAAGACCTTTACGAGCGAGGGAAATGTTGTGAGGCTGCCCGCTGCTAGCATGTCTTCAGACCAGGCAACCCTATGTCGTGTGGCTCGACATCAGCGGTGTTCTCTTGGGCGTCAGGCTTGATCCACCGTGCCTTGCTTACTCTGTGAGAAATATGCATGGCTACAGCACAGGGCTTCAATAGCCTGATGCAGGTGCAGTGCCGTTGTTCGGCGGTAACAGGCTCAGGAACAACGGCAGCAAACCCGCCGGCTGCTCGTAGAAGTCGAACATGACAATGCCCAGACGCTTCCCCTGCAAGCCCTCGAGGAAAGGCACTAACCTCTGGTTCACACCGGCATCGGGCGTGAGGCTGCCGTTGCCCAGAGCCAATATGCTGGGTGTAATTGGTGGGTAGTTGCCGACGTTATTGGCGGATGCGAACGTCCAGAACAGATCATCTGGGTGTGTTGTCGCCGCCATGGTGAGATGGGCTTCGGTGGCGTTCAACTAAGCGGCATCAGCAATCACAGGAGGTAAGTACGAGATACAAGCAGCCTTACCTTCCACTGGATGTTTTCCTCGGCAGTCGCGTTCGGAGACGTAAGCGGCTGATAGTAGTCCTCGATATACGCAGTCGCACCAGCAGAGGTGTTGTACACTAGCGTGATGTTCGGCGAGTTATCAGTCCAGTTTGCGGGACTGAAATGTATTCCAGGAAGGGCATCTGTGTAGTAAGCGGGGAGCTTGTCGTTATCAAACCGCTTGAGCAGTGTGATCTTGCCACGAGCCTCGCCGAGCGTTCCGATAGAGCCAGTCGTCTGCAGAAAGTAGTGCTTCGCAGCTGGCGAAGTCAAGGCGTTGAACAGCTCTAGCTGCACACCAGCATCGTTGCTTGCGTGATCAGTGGTGCCGCCTTCGTATTGGAAGCTCAGAAGAATGGCTTCAGACGGGTGCTTGTCAAGCCAGTGGTAGAAGCCGAACAACACATCGTCCACGTTTGCAGTCTGCGAGACCAACCCTGGACCGTGCCAAAACACGAGCGTGGTGTTCGTCACGTCGAAGGCGTACCGCAGATCAAAAACACGGATGCCATCGTCCAGCATCTTGACCATGGACTGAGCTTGACACCTGTAGAACGCAGGATCGAACTCGGCATCGTTCACAAGGCTCGTGACGTGATCTAAGGACTGTTGCGTAGCGAGGCTGTAGTTCCACGTGTCTGCGTCGTGGGTACCTGGTAGGTTCATGTGCACGAGAGGTGTATTGTCCGCCCAATCTCGCATCCTGCAGCCTGTCAGATATTTCTCCAAACCATATAGTAGCCAAGCACTAACCAAGTCGAAGTGTTGATCTGCACATCCTCGTAGTTCCCGAACACAGGCGCGGCATCGCTGAGGACTTTCTGAAGAGCAAAGTCCGCTAGGGAGGAGGAGCAGTTGGTGCTCTCCGCATGATGGTACGGCCGACCAAATGCCAATACAGGCTCAGCTAGCGTAGCGAAAGCTGCCAACGTGAGAAATGTTATGGAAGCCATACTGATCCAGAAAACAGCTCGCCCAAGTCGTGGGAGGAAGCGTGCCAACATCACCGGCCATCGCGAGCTATAAGTACTACTATGTGTGGTAAGCTCGCGACCTACTTTGTACGCTTGCAGTGGAGTCGCGATGGGATGTTGACGGTCGTGCCTTGCTCAGCGGTGTCCATTGGCTTGAGTTGTCGGTAGGACGATCCGAGCCGTATACAAACTGCAGTAGGAGGCGGTCACGGTCGATCACGATCGTTGTAGAGTCTCTCAAAGCACTACTGAACAGCGGCGCAGAGCACTGCGAGACGAGCGTCTTCAGCTCCATGTTCATGTCTGCGACAAGGTGAGGTTGGCGAGTGTGGCGTCGATCACATGCAAGCGGGAGTCCCGTCGGCATCACCTCACCGCGGGAAAGTCATCGCGGTGCACGACACTGCATTGTTGATCAGCTGTCGTGCTGTCTTATCATCATCGCTTCCAGCATCAGCATCTATCCTCAAGATCAGGCAACACTGGGGAGCCTAATGTCCCTGCAGTAAAAATGTAACGCCTACACTATGGCGAGGTAGCAACAATTAGGTTTGGAAATTGGGAAACGAGCTTCGCATCTGAGATCGTGGACATTTGCTTCACCGGTGTGACTCAGGCAAACAGCAGGTGCCTATTGGTCTCGTCATGGCTTCTTCACGCCAGAGCACCGGCTCACTCAAAGCCAAAGTCCGCAAGAGCATCATCAAGGTTCGGGATCAACGTCGCGTCAGTATGGAGGTTCCCGAGCGCTTTAAGATTGAAGACAACGAAGAAGATGTCACCGGGACAATTGAGGACAGTCCAGGATATGTTCAACAGTCGCTGTACGGCCTGATCGGCGCAACGCATAGCAAGTCTGGATTGCAGTTACAGGGTCACTTTGAACCAGATAGCGGCAGTGAGAGTGGTGGTGAGGCCGAGATGGACAGCGGGGGAAGGCCTGGTAAAATGCCGTCAAGCGGGACGACTGGCCTCGATGAGCAACGACAGAGCTCAAAGCCTGAGTCGGGCCGGCATCGCAAGAACAAATCGGAAGCGAAGGGACTGCGGGCTTTCCTGAAACCCATACGCGAACGGAGCGACTCTGAACCGCCAGCAGAGATGTCGAAATCGGGATTTCTACCACCCCGAGAGAAGGCCCCCGAAGCCCCAGCTAGGCCCGTCAGTGCAGGTGGTATAAGGAGCGACGCACCAATGCTAGATCGCAAGCTACAAGCGAAAGCGCGAGCCGAGCTGGATGCGTCGGTGACGAGCAAGAGAAGCAGAGATGGGTCATCAGATGAGACTGAGAAGAAGAAGAAAGCTGGACAGGTAGACCTGCCCGCTGCGGTCGCCGAGATCTTCGGCTTTCAAGAATCAGAAGACATCATTCGCGAGTACCCGTGCTGGTATCTGCAAAGCGTGCTGTTGCAAGGCTACCTCTACATCACTCGGAGACATGTGTGCTTCTATGCCTACATGCAGAAGAAAGGCCATGCCAACATCAAGTCAGGACAGCTTTCGAAGCAGGGCAAACGCAATCCCCGTTACCGCCGGTACTGGTTTATTCTCAAGGGCGATGTGTTTTCATACTACACCAGTGCTGCAAATCCATACTTTCCGAGCGGTACGATTGACTTGCGATATGGCATCTCTGCAGATGTTGTGCCGGAAAAGGGCCAGGAAAATGCCAAGGAGAGTTGCGTCTTCACCATTACCACGGACAATCGGATCTACCACTTCAAAGCAGACAGTGCGACCAGTGCCAGGGAGTGGGTGAAGCAGCTGCAGAAAGTAATTTTCCGATCTCACAACGACGGTGACAGTATCAAGATATCTCTACCGCTGGCCAACGTTGTTGACGTCAAATCAAGCCCGCTTAACGACATGGCTCAGACAGTGAAAGTACGGGTTATCAACCGGACCGAGACTGAGGCCGTCGATGAGTACTTCTTCACCTTCTTCAACAACGGCGACGATGCACTCCGTCTGCTGAAGGTGCTCACTGCGGACAACGAGGTACGAAAGCAGTTTGCAAAGGTTGACACAGCTGAAGATCATTCGCCAAGTCCTTCCAGCCGTAGTATGTCTGTTGAGAGGTCCCCTCGTGTCTCCTTGGGTACTGGTCCGATCGTGCAGGAACCTGTCAGATCGACACTCACGCCACTTTCTGCTACTCGCTCGAGCCCGAGAGTCAGCGGGGAGTTCCGCAGATCTAGCGGCGAGGTCTCACGATCGAGCCTCGAACAGGGTAGAGCTAGCTTCGACCGTGGCCGACATAGTGGTACGAATGTGCTGGGTGTGCAACAAAACCGACGAACCTCGAAATCGCCGCTTTCGCCAACACACGAGTCGTCCGAATCATTCCACAGCACATCAGAGGAAGCACCAAGTTCTGGTGCCGAGACGGACAACATGTCGGCCAGCCAGATGCTTAGCGGCGATAGAGCGTTCCGTGCGCCTACACTACGGGCGCCTCAGCCCAAGCGCACGATCTCAGGATCGACCGTAGAACGACTCCGCCGACAATCGCAGCAACGCTCTCCTGACCGTTCATCGACCGAGGAGCAGATCCGTGTGCAACCACCATCCCGCACGCCAACGACAGAGGACCTGTCGTCCACAAAACGGAAGACGAAGGCTTCGAGTGACCCGCAAAAGCTACGTCCTGCTGCGACTCCTGCTCGACCTACGGCGCGTGCGATATTGGCAACGCCGTTGCAATATGCTTACGGTCTCGCTGACCAGATGCGCAACCAAAGCAAGCGAGGTTTGTCCTACCTAGGCAGCAGTCCAAAAGACTACTACACGAAATTCTCGGGTGCTATGGCGGGCGGCAAGCGGCACTACTCTGAAGCGGATGGCGTGAGTTCGGAAGACCGCATTGACGATCCGGAAGAGGACTTGGACACAGCCGAGCATGAGCGACGTTTTCAGCAACACTTCGCCCTACCTGACTCCGAGCGATTGGTGGCGGTGTTTTATTGCTCGCTTCACCGTGTGCTACCACTGTATGGCAAGGTATACATCGGCAGCCGCAACTTCTGCTTCCGCAGTCTGTTGTATGGCACGCGCACGAAGCTCGTCGTGCCCTTCAAGAACATCCTGAACATGGAGAAAGAGAAAGGCTTCCGGTGGGGTTATCCTGGCATGGTGGTCGTCATTCGCGGTCACGAGGAGCTCTTCTTCGACTTTGGATCCAATGGCCTGCGCGATGACTGCGTAGTCACGATGCTGCGCACCCTCGAAGCGGTCCGAGCTCTTGAAGAGTCAATCATACTAACAGCAGATGAAAGTTCTCGTGCCGATGCCGCTGCTGCCGAATACGAAAAGCTGTCTGGTGCCCGCAAGGACGCGTCCGCTGACCATGATGCAGAGTTCGCCGAAACACTTGGTCATCTAGACTCCAGTACTCCCATCATCTTTGACGATCCGGAGGCCTCTATCTTGGATTTCAAGCCCAAGGAGTCGCTGCGCATCACTTGCTTGACCATTGGCTCTCGTGGCGACATCCAACCGTATATTGCACTCTGTAAGCGCCTCCTCGAAGAAGGGCATCGACCCAAGATCGCTACACACAAGGAGTTCAAGGTCTGGGTAGAAAAGCATGGCATTGATTACGCACCTGTTGAGGGCGATCCTGCCGAGCTGATGCGCGTTTGCGTCGAAAACGGCATGTTCACGCCTAAGTTCATTTACCAGGCCACCACCCAGTTCAGTACTTGGTTTGACAACCTGCTCATCACCGCCCACGAAGCGTGCAAGGGCTCCGACCTGCTTATCGAAAGTCCCTCGGCCATGGCTGGCATTCACATCGCGGAGTCACTTGGGATCCCCTACTTCCGCGCATTCACCATGCCGTGGACTCGTACTCGAGCGTACCCTCACGCCTTTGCTGTGACGGGAAGTAAACAGGGCGGAGCGTTCAACTACATGACTTACGCTTTCTTCGAGAACCTCTTCTGGGCCATCAGTGCTCCGCAGATCAACAGGTGGCGCGGCAAGTATCTCGGTCTGCGCCCGACCAGTCTGGAAAAGCTGCAAGGCAACAAAGTGCCGTTCTTGTATAACTTTTCCCCGAGCGTGGTAGTGCCGCCGCTGGATTTCAGTGACTGGATTAGAGTGACAGGCTACTGGTTTCTGGACGAAGGCGTGGACTGGACACCCCCTGACGACCTACTTGCCTTCATCAACCAAGCGCGTGCTGACAAGCAGAAGCTGGTTTACATCGGCTTCGGTTCTGTGACCGTCAGCGACTCCAAGCAACTCACGCAACAGGTCGTTGATGCCGTCACGAAAGCCGACGTCCGTTGTATCCTCTCGAAAGGCTGGTCTGATCGCTTCGCAAAGAAGGATACCGAAGAGCCGGAAGTGCCGCTGCCCTCAAACATCTTCAAGATTCAAGCCGCGCCCCATGATTGGTTGTTCCGCCAAGTCGATGCCGTTGTGCACCATGGCGGTGCTGGCACGACTGGGGCAAGTCTGCGATGGGGTGTGCCGACTATTATCAAGCCTTTCTTTGGCGACCAGAATTTCTTCGCTACGAGGGTTGAGGATCTGGGCGTTGGTATTCATTTACGGAAAGTCACTGTGAATGCGCTTGGGAAAGCTTTGTGGATCGCTACGCATGATGATCGGATGCGGACGCGGGCGAGGGTGCTCGGTGAGCAGATCAGGAGTGAGGATGGGGTTGGTACGGCGATCAAGGCTGTTTATCGGGATTTGGAATATGCGAAGTCCTTGATTAAGAGGAGGGAGGTCAAAATCGCAGATGGCGCGGAGGTTGAAGAGACCGAGGAGGCGTGGACGTTTGTTGAGAATGATGGTGAGGGTGATGTGGCTGGGCTGGGGGGGCCGGAGATGATGTGGTCGTCGGGCATGCAGCGGAGTTGGGGTGGGGCTGGAGGAACGAAACGAGCGAGCTTGGGATCTATGGTGTTGAGAGGGCAACGGACCGTATAGAATGGAATGGGTGAGGGTTTAGCGAGGAGTTTTGGGCGACATCACGTCTTCACGATTGAAATTGATACCACGATAGGGAAGGCTAGCTAATTTAACATAGCGCTGTGTGATAATCGCTGCTCTTGCATAGGGCGAAGTAATAGACGTCAGACTTTGTTGTCATCTTGACGGCGTGTTATCCATGTGTGGCGTTCCGCCATAACCGTTTGGCCTCTCGTGCGCTCGTCATCGTTCCTCAATCGTGGTCTCGTAACATTCATGCAGCCATCTCCAACCCAGCGCATCCTGATGGGTTCAACGATCCGTCGCACCGCTTCTTGCGGCGATGCTGTTCTGCAACGCTTTCACCACTGGATGCGGCTACCGAACAAGTGCCCTCCTGTCCCGCTGTTCCAGGTCCTGCTCCCAAACGAGTACCCGCCAGTCCTCTCAGAGTAACAAGTGAGATACTCAGCATACCCTCTATTCGCGTTCGCCTTGTCGTACTCCTCCCACGTCCCGTTATTGCTGTATTTGTGCTTCGCGGCCTCCTTCGCTGCTTTCGATTGCTCCCGCACAAACATCTTCGCCACCGTCTCGAGATCCGACATATGAAAGCCGAGTTTGCCGTTAGTCGTATCCTGCTCCGGGTCGGCGATTTGGTGAGCTGTATTGTCGATGAACGTTTCAAGGGCACTTCCGACCGCGATCTGGTTCACAAAGTGATCCACGTGCACGATCTCCGAGGCTGAGGTGCCAGGTCGGACTTCAAGAGTAATGCTTGCAAGCTTAGTCCAGTGCGAGCAGATATCAAGACGCACATTCTTGAACGCAATCTTGTCGATATTGAAATGCTGGAGATGGGCGCGCTGACGAGGCGACAGCTGGATCTTGCCACAGTCTGAGTAGCGACCGGCGTTGTAGTCTTTCTCGTCAGTATAGAAGCGCTCACATGCGGCGTCGTAGTTGGTGAAGACTTTGAAGACGAAAGTGCTGAGTTCAAAGTAGGCATCGATGATTTCGGCTTCGAATTGCGGGAATGCGTACGCGATGAGAGGGATGTTGAGATCTTGGACGGGGACGTCGGTCTTGAAGAGGTCGTAGTAGTAGTCGTCGCGGTCTTGGTCGGACATGGTTGCGAGGTCGATGTCGAGCATGGGGAAGGGTGCTGTTGGTATCCTTCTAGCTGGAACGGCATCGCGCATGGTGGTGTCGAGCTCGGCGGCCGTATCTGGTACGATCGTTGCTTCGTCTGCGATGTTGCTTCCTCGCCTCAAATCGTTGAAGGGAACTTCATCCTCTTCAGTCAGGTAGTCAAGACCCAGATCGAGCGGTGGCAGCAATTTGATGGTTTGTGAGTCATGGAAGCCCGTCACATCTTCGGTCGTGTAGCTCGTATTCAGACTGTAGCTCGGACTGTCGCGCATAGTGGTATCGTTCTCATGCCTCACAGTGCCGCGTTGCCTCAACCCATTGCTGGGACTCTCATCCTCCTCCGTATCGTAGTCGTCAAGATCAGGGAATCGTGATGGCTGCATCGCGCTGTTTTGATTTGATTGACAGCGTTGCGGAGTATATCTTGCTCGTCGATGTTCAAGTCGATAAGCAAGCGAAGACGAGGTGCAGCTTATGCTCCAGTTGAAAGCTTGAAGGTGTTGTTGTTGTGCCGACCTTCATGCGCTGCGCTCAGCAAGTGAAGCTCAGATGCACATGATCAGGCTTGACGAATGCAGTTATCCGTCGGCGCGGCGAGATCGAAGCCGTTGTCGAAGCGCAAACGGATGAGAAGTGCGGCGTGTCACAGGTCCAGGTGCAGATGTCGTTCGGCCTGTCACGCGGTGTGTTTGTCAAGTGAAGCTCACATTCACGTCCTGTTCTCCACGACCGCCTGCAATACTCACTCGCCTTTCAATCTCCTAAGACATGCGCCGTCGTTTGTACACCGTGGCAGAGCTCGCTCTACTTCCATTGTTTGTAAGACATACATGCATCATAGCCCATCGTTCGTCCTGCAGCGTTTCACACTAACAGCGTGAGTGGTCTTCATGTTCACCCTATGCTCTGCTCTTCTCCAAACACCCCAGCCGCCCAAGCAGCTGGAGGGACTGATGAAAAGGTAGGTTGTTTGTGTGGTTCCAAAGATTCCCAGCCGATCCGAAGACCAACTGGAGCAGTCAGTTGATAGTTTTCTATAATGATAATAAGTCAGTGAGATGGCCTAACGAGGGAGTGTGAAAATTGGAGGTGAGTGTGTACGTACCAACTAGCAAAAACGTGATCTCGGACGAATCCTCACTGATACACGTAAAGCCCTTGCACTGCTGTGAGGTTGTTAGCATGTTGTCCAACATGTGGGGGGGTTTTAGGTCAAACTTGCAGATTGAAGAACCAGAATCGTTGCGAAGAGTCAGAAAGTACTTATGCTCTGTTTCGCGCTAGGGAGCGGCTCGGGCCTGCGGAGTTTCGGAGGTCCTTGACTCGCGTGAGCATGATTCGGCACCGAAGGGACGATATATAGAAGAGGTCAAATGGTGAAATATGCTGCAGCATATGGAGTCACTGCTTGAGTTTTAGTACCATCCGAGCAGCATAGCACCAGAGCACGTTGATTCGGGATGCTTAGGCGGAGATGATCGAATGGTATTGGATCAGAAGAAGATCCTAGACAGAGCGAAGACATGCTGCAGAGCAAATCCTGGTTTTGTACCATTGATTAATGTTCACGCGGCTTAATCTTTCTGTATTTGATGGGCGTCTTTCAATGCTTATGGACTACCACTGTCGATGCTAACAATACCTAGTGATGGCGATCTCAGATAGCACCAGCCAGCTTGAATGTGGACGAGTGTCGTATCAGATTCCATGCTTCGAATTACACGCTCTGAGTCTCTCCATGTAGCCAGAGTCGGATGCTTTTCCGTGGCCCGCCTTGGGAAGCTTTCACGATGCTGAACCGCTGTTTGTTGTCGATGGCTTTTGTCGTGATTGTACTAATATCGCATTTGATCTCATGCTCGGAAGCCCACGATCCTGGTGTCTCATCTAGCCCAAAGTATGCCCTCCAACACAGGATGCCTCTGGTAGCCTTGGTACAAGTCTGCTGTCGTCGTTACTGCCCGCTGACTCCTGGGTATCGAGTGTTGTAGGAGCGGAGTTAGCGTGATAGATTGAGCGAGGTCAGTATAAGGTTTACGCCAAGGTCGGGGCCCGAATCGCCGAGCAGCAACCTTGAACCTCAGTCGCGTCCACCACCAGACACGTCCCAATCGCAACCCCTCCCACGACCTCCACCGCCGTCGCATGATCACCGCGACCATGAACAACCCCAGTCAAGGCCTCCAGGCCCCTCTAGTACACATCCCCCCCCCCATTCCACCACCACTCAACTAACATACCCAGCAAAACCACGTGCACCTCATCTCCGGCCACCGCTTCCCCATCATCGCCTCCCTCGATCTCGCGCAAGCCCTCATCTACCTCCTCGACGCCCCCACCATAGTAAAAACCATAGCCCCCATGTCCTGGACCTACGTCCAAGCCCCACCCGACGGAACCCTCTGGCTCGAATGGCTGCCCCCAACCCGCATGGAAACCCAAGCCTTCTCCTCCGACGGCTACATCTGGGCCGACGCCGAATCCACATTCCGCCACGATTACAAAGGATACACGATCGAAGTCCTGAAACACACAATGGGATACCGCATGAACTACGATCAAATCGCCTCCCACGCGCGGACAAGATTCCACATCGTAGCCAAGAATCCCAGTGTAAATGCCGCTCCCCCGGACCCAGCACTGTGGATCGTGCATTACCACCAAGCGGACCGGATACTGCCTGCCTCCCAAGCCCCCTTCCCGCCACAAATGCAGCAGATCATGCAGGAGCGGAAATGGCTAGAATCCCAAGGCAAGCTCGAGAAACGGGACTTCATGCTCCATGATCGCCAAAGCTGGCCGCAGATCACTGTACCGGCTAGCAATGGCAGGGGCCAAGGCGGCATGCAGCAGCAGGGGATGTATGGGCAGCCTGGTCCGTCACACATTCAGCAGGGGCGTGGGGGGCAGCCGGCTTATTACCCCCAACAAGTAGCTAGTGGTCAACCTCCGGCGGCGAAACGACAACGTCCTAACCCCCCTGTTGCGGGTGGGAGTCATGACGGGGTACATGATATTAATATTGAGGAGGAAGAGAATACCACGCAAGGGGATTTCTTCGATCACCTGACTACACGCGATATCAGTATGGCGCGGTATACACAGCACCATCGCTGGATGGAGGAAGTCTTCTCTTCACCCTACGCCTCTAACCAACTCGTCCCCGCTGATTTGGGATTGGGGTTGATGGGCGAGCTCAAAGGCTTAACAGACGGTATCCTAGAACCCCCACAAATCACGGCGGATGTGGGGAGCCCGAGGGCTACGAAGCCGACGGAGGCGCAGCCTTTTACCAATCTCTCGCAAGACCAGGTCGCGGAGTTTAATCGCAGAGTCGCGAAACATTTGGAGGAGGGTAAGGCGGAGATTGAGAGGATGAAGGCTGAGCATGAGGCTAAGATGAGTGCGTGGAAGAAATCCGGTGGGGTAATGAAGGCGGAGAAGAGGTTAAGGCTGGCTACGTGGGAGGGGCATGAGGGTGCTGTTCCCACTGTTTTTCGGGTCGAGGGGCAGGGTACTGTCGAGGGCGGGGAGGGGGAGACGGTGCAGAGTTTAGTCCAGGAAGTGGAGGGACTGCTTGGGATGAAGATTGCGCCGCGTAAGGAGTATAAGGTTGTGGAGAAAGGTGGGCTGGAGAGGGAAGAGGAAGTTCCTGCTGTGCAAGATATAGGCCGTCAGATGCTACAGCAGCAGCAACAACAACAATATGGCGGTCAGCAGCAGTCGATGACCGCGAACAGCGGCGGGAACCAGGAGCCAACGATGTACCACCAAGACCCTTCTTCTTCTTCGGAGGCTATGACGACGATGCAGTATGGATTGCAGCAGGGTTTGGAAGCGCAGAGGAGGATTTTGGCTGCGCAGCCGCTGGTGGGTGTGCCGCAACAGCAACTGTCCAAGCCTGCGGTGGGTGTGCCGACCGCTGGGGCAGAAGTCAGCAATACTCCTTCGATGATGGCCGGGATGGATGTGGCAGGAACCTCTAATATCGATTTCGGCGCCAGTGAGGTAAACGCCCCGGCGACTGGAACCTCGACACAACAGCCTCCTACGAAGACTAGTACGGAGGGTATGGCGCAACAACTGGCGGTGCCGGATATTACGTTACCCCCCACCGCGGCCAACGACACCGACATGATTTTAGCAGCAGATGATGACAATGCTGGGGAGGCGGAGGGAATGGCAGACGATTCCCTCTTCAACGAGAGTATGTTTGGGGATCTGACGAATACTGGTGAGGGCGATGGGGAGGGGGCGGGAGGGGATTTTGATTTTGCGGCTTCTTCTACTGCTGGGGGTGGTTTGGTTGGGTCTGGCGGTATGGGCGGGGTTGGTTCTGGTGGGGAGGGGGAGGCGTTCGGGGAGGGTATGTTTGGGATGAGTGGTGCGGGAGGTGATGGGACGGAGGGGCAGTAGGAATGCCTTTTTCCTAATACGCTTTGGTGATAGGTTGGTGGGGGGATGAGGGGGATGAGTTTGTGAGTTTGGGGGAGGGGGGTTGTATGGTGGAGGGGGCTGGGCGTGCTGGATAATTCGCGTCCGAGTATCGGCTTGACGCGCGCTTGGGTACACTGCTGCAGAGTCGATATTAGTCTCATGGGCGCTTTTGAGGCTTGATGCGAGTGCGTTGCTGTGAGGACTGCGCTGCACGCGGGGCGTCGGTGGGTGTATCGAAATGAAGCTAAGTGGAGCTTGACGAACCGGGAGCCTTGATGATGTGGGCAGGTCTGTGCATGGATATGCATGTCCTATCATTCCAGCCTCATAGGCAGAATTACAAGCAAGAGTTTTGCGAACTATTTTGTTTGAGCAGAGGCTACCCTGATGAGCAACGCTTACTTTACGCTGGGCTTCCACGAAAGCTTTCACGACGCTGAAATCACGAGTTCAGTAGTGTAGCACTGTTCGGTCTTGTGCACCCTCGGTTCTTGCAGCTGTATGGATCGATAGCTCGTGGGTGATAGTAGTTCTTGAGTAACATCGTCCGGAACGGACTGGATGTGGACGTGCTTGCAGAGTATGGATAAGCCTGGCTGGAGGCGTTAGTGAGTACATTTGACGGGCCGCCACTCGGTCCCACGAAGTAGCGCTAAGTCGCGGAATGTACTCCCCTCGGTCGTGGAGCAGGCTGGGCGTGCTGAGACCTCTAATCACAGTAGGACGGGCGCACGCAGGATAGTGCACTTTTGAGTACTCTGTAAGCTCGTTGCGATGAGTTTTCAAGAAATGAGGTTGGCGAGATTGCACCTTTCCATGGTGCGGCAGACTTGAGATACAGAAGCAGATCGAGAACATGCACTGATCGAAGAATATTGAGTTGACGAACCATTCTGTTCTGCTATCAAGTTGTGCAGCTGCATGTTTCTGCCTATTGCTAATCTTACATTACTTCGAATTTACTATCACAGAAATGAATTTCCGGCTCCACACCTGACCACAGACCCCCTCTAAGGTTTCGATACACCTACAAAATGCCTAAAAGGCCACCACCAAGAAGACCAGTACCACTGCTACCAGAGCCACTACCAAGCAGACCCGACAAAGCATCGATCAAATCGGGTACATTCAACGCGGTCAGAAGATCCGAAAGTGATTGGACGAGGTCGGCTACAACTCTGTCAGGATGGCGCATGTAAAGATCATGGAAGCAAAACGACTTACTCAGAGTGTCGCTAACAGTGTCCAAGGTATCATCAATTTGGTCCAAGGCGCCGGTGATCACGTCCAATAGCTCCTCAAGCAGATCCTCCAGGTCGTCGTTATTGACATCACCTCCGTTGTTGTTGACGTTGTTGTTGATGTTGTTGATGATGATGGTGATGTTCTGGACGTTGTTGTTGATGGTCGTGATGGACGTGTTGTTCTCCGATTCAGTTGAGTACGGGGTCATGTCATGAGCGGCCTCGGCTGGGATTGGTCAGTCTCGTGTGCGAAGATGTCGGAAAGACATGAAGCATACTGATGGCGGCACAGTAAGGGATGACTTCTTGGTGTGCCTCGTTGATCATATCGAATGTGCTGCTCGACTCACGCTTCTCGACGAGCGCAGCCGCCGGGGCTTTGACTGGAGCAGCGATGGCGCCAAGGAACAAGGCTGGCACAGCCATGAGTGTGAAGAAGCCGACCATGGTGAAGATTGTATGTAGTGTTCTGGACGGAGTCGAGTTGATATGACGGTGAAGGTAGCGAATGTGGGAAGAGACGAAGTATTGATCTGACGAGATGATTGATGGTGGAAGGAAGTGTCGTTGAAGTGGTGGATGGTGTCGATACTTATAGTCGATTGGAGCAGTATCGTCCTCTTCTGTGTCAAGGGGAGGGTCCGGAGCTCCGAAGTAGTCCTCATCGCGGTCACGTCGATCGTCCCCGATCGAGAAGGCTGTTTGGAGAGAGGCCGTGAAGATCTTGACTTCAATCGGATGTTGCAGAACACGGAAGTAATGTTGGAGCATTTGGAACATATACACGGTGTGGGAGGCCGACATCCTCGCCACCTTGGGAATGTCCACACCATACAGCGTGCAAGTCCATTTCAACGACGCGCAATGGGGTGGACTGGTCCGTTTGTACAGCCATATCATCTGCATTGGCTGCCGCTCAGTGTATCTGCAGTGAGGACCAACAAAGATCGACGGAGCCCCTGCCAGTACGCCAGTACGCTAGTACGCTAGCTGGAAGTCAAAAGCAATCACCCTTACCCAGCGGCGGGTGGCTGAGACATGGGGCATTGAGACATAAGACAGTGAGACATCCGACATGAGACATCCGACATTTGAATGCGAGGACATACGTCAAAGTTGCATTCAAAAGTTGTAAGAGAGCACTTGCCAGTAAACCCTGTAGCGACGCCAAATGATACGTATCATAAGGGAGTCGATATGGTGTGGTCTCCTCATGGCATGACACTGTATCTCCTCGCTCGTCAACCCGCTTGCCTCGAATTGCTAATGGTATAGGGTGATACTGACCTGACCGTCAAGAGTCTTCTGATTACTGCTGTGACCCCGCCTGCCGGGTCCACTCTGAGACACTGAACAGAGCTAGCAAAGCCAAAAATGCCTTTTGGTTTTTGACACTATGGCGCAAAGCCCATTCGCCGGGTTTCACTTTCGACGACTTACCGGTCCTGTCGAATTAAAACCTCACTATCAAGCACCGTCAGATGCTTTGTCGCTGATCCAGGGGAGTTGATGGCCGGACTTCGCATGATGGATCTTCTAAGGCTTATCTAAGCACCAACTCGTTGAAAGCATGCATATCTCGCGGTCTATTAACTACTGATCGCGGTCAGCGCTGACGGGATCGAGGAAGCAACTCTGATTAGGTCACATGGGCAAGCTGAGGAGGTGGTCCGAAGGCTGAGCCGATCATCTCGGGAAAGCGTTCTTATCAGTCTGAACTTGATCATGCCCAGGCTGATAAGAACTAAGCGACTAGGGTTGACAGTGATCAAGATCAACTCTCGATCACGAATTTGGAGGCTGCTGGGTAGACAACGTTCAGCATCGGGATGATGACGATGGTGAACGGCCAAGAAAGTTTCTTCCCCAACTGATTCAAAGTACCAAATTGCTCCTTCAACGATCTGCGGACGCATTGCCAGGAGAGCTGATATTGAGAGCAGGTATTGCCCTTGCTTTCCGAGACTCTGTTTTGCGCAACGCCAAAGACGGACATTGCAAGTGATCGTCATCTTCAATCTACGCCATGCTTGCTCTCATATTTCACCGGAGCTCGATCTTTCGTCCAAGGACAGCGACGATCTTCACCAGCTAGGTATCCTTGAGGTACAGACTACGGAAATTCGTAAGACGACTGACGACTCTACGCCGCATTTCGGTCTTAGGAGGCAGTCGAACTAGGTGGGTCCACTAGCGATCTCCTGAACAGCTACGTTTCAGGACACGTACTCCAGGTCGGACTGACATACGAGTCTGTTCCATCCTTGACAGTGCAATGACGGAGGCCTCGTTCACAAGCGGTGTGACCATCCTCATACCAACGCTGACGGAGCCAGTCAGGCATGCAACTTTACATTCCGGGATCCGTTGCGAGGCTAGAGATGTTTGGTGCCTTGATGCTTCGCCTCAACTCAGCAAACAACGTTCCCCAAGGCACAACAAGCAGTTTGGGCCGCCCTTGTAGCTGCAATGTTCACAAGGCATCCATGACGCTGATTTCGCTCCCACAGGCTTGAGACAGTCCTCACGCAACGAAATGCACCCGTACTCTGGTAGTGCTCAGCTCAACGATTGATCTCCTACCTCGACAGCGACATCAACCATTAGTTCTCCAGAGTTGACCTTACGCTGCAGGCAGCTACCCCCCCCCCGGAAAACAATGGCGAAGCTACGAAATCACACCATCCTGAGGTACTATTCGCCATGCATGAGCTTACTCATCGTTGCTCAACAGCAAGATAGTTACGCTGTCGACCCTTTCAACAACCGGATCATCTACTTGCAGAGCCATTTCTGTTTACCAGAGGTGTAATCGACAACCATGCATCATCACATCACAAGTGTTGCTGTTATCGGAGCCGGGGCGTCAGGTAAGAACTCTGCTCGTGATACTTGATCATGATTCTCATACCGACGAAGGGGCTGCTGCTGCTGCTGCTTTGAAGGCTGAAAGACACTTCGATATCATCAGAGTGTTCGAGCGCCGAGAGACTCCGGGAGGAACATGGTAAGTCCATGGTCATTCATTGCGCCCGTCACATCAGCCCGACTCACGTTGGTCTTTGCAGGATATACGACCCAGATCCTGGCCAGAGCACAGTGCCGACACCAGGTCTTCTGGCTCCTCATTTGGATCCTCGTTCCACTATGCCGGCGAACTTTCCAGCGTCGCTTCCGCCATTGGATCGAGAGCGATGGGAGAAGACTCCAGTATACGAGGCCTTGACGTAACCATCCAAAGATTCTTGTGCTTTTTATGGATCCACGATCTGACATATCACAGCACGAACGTTCCTGCCGTTGCCATGTCTTTCTCGGACTGCCCTTTCCCGTATGGTCCTTTCGTGCCGCATTGGATACCAAAGCAGGACATACAAGACTACTTCTCTCGCCAGGGTACCGACAACTTGCTTGCCCTGGGCACGACGGTTGAGGACGTTACGAAGCTACCACATGAGCGGTGGTCTTTGACGCTTCGCAAGTATGATCCCACCTTGAGGCTCGATCACTGGTGGAAAGAAGAGTTCGATGCCCTCATCCTCGCCAACGGCCACTATTCGGTCCCTTTCATCCCGGCTGTCCCAGGGCTTGCGGAGTATATTGAACGCTATCCTGGAAAAGTCGTGCATTCGAAGACATACCGTACCGCCTCGTCCTTCGCTGGCAGAAGAGTGCTTGTAATTGGCAACTCGGCGTCTGGCCACGACATCACGATGGCCTTGACTTCGGGAGCCAGGCTGCCCGTCTATCAGTCTCGTCGCTCTCGATCTAGATGGGACGGGCGAGAGCCTCCGTCGGGTGTTGCCTGGAAGCCGATTGTCGAGCGCTATTGTGCCAACTCCGGATCAATACTGTTTGCTGATGGTACCTCATTCGCCATCAACGATATTGACTGCGTGGTTTACTGTACCGGCTATCAGTCATCCTTCCCGTTCTGGAACAGCCGTGCAAACGATGGCCCGTTATGGGACTACTCCAATGGCCGGCTGATTGGCACCTACCTGCATACATTCTTCCACAAGTATCCTAGTTTGGGCATCATAGGCATGCCACGAACCTTGACCTTTCGCTCCTTTGAGTATCAAGCCATTGCATTGGCCCGTATGTTCGCGGCAGAAACAGCATAGCATTGCCTGATCGTGATGGCATGAAGGCTTGGGAGATGGATCGAGCCAGAAGATGCCGACAGGAGAGGAAGAAGTTCCACGATATCCCGTGGGAAGAAGGAGAAACTCTGGAATACTTCCGTTCGCTATTCGGGATAGCTGGACTTCCAACATTGGAGGGAGATGGGAAGTGTCCGCCAGTGCTCGACGAGTCGACTCGGTGGGCGATTGAGAACCTCCGGGAGTATTCCGAGCCTGGCAAGAACCAAGATGACGGCGTCTTGGACGGTCCAGGACCCGCGGGCGAAGGTGCCGATAGATTGGTCGTCGACGGATGGGCCGTCGTGGCAGCAGATCGTCCAAGGGGGTTACAGGTTCTCCCGTGACCTGTTTGAATTGCCTACATCGCTCACTCCTTGTGGCGCCTGTATGGTCTCACGATTGTGGGTTCTAGTTGTGGTGGGCTTTGATCATTTTGCGTTTTATCACTCACGTCTCCGATCGAGGTCTTTCTTGCCTGCCAGACACCATGTAGTCAACAGTAGTTCGTCGTCATTCCCGGTTCTATGTGTTCGTGAAGTACTTCAGTGTGTCCAGTCGTATATGAGGCGTGCCATGCCAGTGACGACTGAGCGACACCGTAACATAACAACGAGCAATCCAATAATGTTCAACACATCAGTGGTTCTCTGAAGTCGGCACACAATTGCAAGAGTTCTACTCCAGATATCTAGCCAAATCGTACCACAGCATCACTCCTTCTCCGCCGCCACCAACTTCAGATACTGCCCCACAAGCTCTTTCAACGTCTCCTCGAATGACACGAACTTCCAACCAAACCCTTTCTCCGTCTCCTGAGTATCCAACCTCCAGGCCCTCGCGCTCAAGCTCGCTCCCAGTTTCAATGTCCCTTTCTCCACAGCCTCTGGAAAAGACTTCCCAACATAGTTCTGTGCACCTTCCCAATCAAAACCATCCGGCGCATCAGAACTCAGGATATAGTCTTTGTTGCCTTGCACACTCGGCTTCAACGCATCGATATGCGCCCTAGCCACATCGTCAACGTGCACTGTAGCACCCATCATCTGCGGGACATTGACATCCAGGAACGGACCAAGTGCGAGATAGTTCCCGGACGTCACCAACCCAGCGGCGTTTGTAGCCAGTTCATCTGGCCCGAATACTACCGTTGGCAGCAGGTTGACGAGCTCAAATTCTGGCTTCTCCTCCTCCATGAATTTCGTTGTGGCAATGCGGGACAGGGTCTTCGATGCGAAGTATGCTTCGATTGACGAGCCGTAGGGACCGGCGATACTGGAGTTGATGTCGTCTGCGGTAAATAGTGTAAGATCTGGGGACGCAGGTGCAGGACCAAACATCCAAGCGAAGGAGATCAGGGTTATGGCAGAGGAGGTGATGACGACACGCTTGATTGAAGGAGAGCGGTGCGCGGCGTGGAGAATAGAGAGGGTCATGTTTGAGGCTGGGTCGATGATATCGCGATCATAGTCGCCCGACTAACGAGGATTAGCTTTGTAGCGATCAGGCTCGGAGTGAACAATACCTCGATGGCGACAGGCGAAGCGATATGAAGGATTCCCGTGACATCAACGAGGTGAGCATCAAAGGAGTGAGTGTCCGAAAGATCGTGAACAACAATCCATTGTAGATTGTCCATGTGGGGCGCGACTCGAGCATAAGCCTGCAGTTTTAAGGCTTGTTCAGTCTTGCGAATGACTGCACGCACTGTGAACCCTGCTTCAAGAGCTAGGATCAGAGTCTTGAATCCGACATAGCCAGAAACGCCCGTAATCTATGAAGGTGTGAGTGACTGTCTGACAGCGGCAGTGGAGCCTGTGGTCTCTTACGAGGATGAGATCTCCTGCCATTGTAGCTCGCGATGCTCAGAAGACACTCAGATAGTTGAGATGAAATGGAAGGAGATGAGAATGTTGAGATCTCGAATGTGATGAGGGGAACAGGAGAAAGGGGAATTGCATGCCATCTTATACACTTGCGAAGGCATTTCGAGGCGACAAGAACCTCCGGATATGAACAAACGGTGAGAGGATGTTGTCGAGTTTGGCGATTGTGGCGGCGGAAAATATTGTACAGCCCGGAAAATCGACAAAACGCTAGCACGGATGATTGGTGATTAAGGCATCGGCGGGAAGATGGTTTGGGTATCCGTGGTTACGTGGGAGTCCATTTTGTGTGAATCCTTCGGACAAGTGCCAGGTCTCTCGAGGCCAGAGAGTTGCCAAACATGTGTGATGTTGTTGCTTAAGAGAAGGCGGAGTGAGGTTGGGGTGTGGAGTCGTACTCTACGGCCCGCTCCACTGCCTAACTTGGAGCGGCATAGCTCAACAATCCGAATGACTTCAAAAGCGCAGCAACCTATACCTGCTCCTCCCCGGCCTTGCTATCAGCCATTACATCCAAACTTCACAGCAGACGTCCATGAATACGGAGCCTAGTACTAGGGAACGATCCTCCTGTCGGCATATCAACAGTGATACTGGGCCGTTCCTCTGCAAGATCTGCTCCAAAGCGTTCACAAAACGTAGGATTCGATTCCTTTTGCTCTCGAACACGATCTCATCGGCCGTTTGCTGAACTGTCGTGCTAGGAACCTCGAGGAATCGACACGTACTGTACTGCAGGAAGAAGTTGGCAAGCAGCCTCCCGGTCTTGAGGAAATCATGTGCAGCTTGTCGAAAAGCCAAAGCAAAATGCGATTCGAATCTCCCGATTTGTAGTCGATGCAACAATACAGGTCTTACTTGTGTTTACGAGTTGACTAGGAAGAGTGCGACTTCAACCCAGCAACATGTAGTTGCTCCGCCTGATGGACCAAGCTGGGAGGGTACATTACTTGTTGATACACCAGAACCGGGCACTGAAAACTATGTCTTTTGGGATGCCCATGCGGATAACGGCAATGTCGCTCAGATCAGCTTAGACGTACTTGCTGCTATGCCCGACCTGACGCCCCAGTACGATCTCGCTTTATGGGAATCGGGTGCTGGACTTGTGGAAGACTTAGAAGTTTCTGACCTGGGTGCTAATATTTCGTCCAATGGCTATCCAATTAATGGAACCCCAATCAACTGGTTCATGTCTGATCCAACACCAAGCTTAACCCTCAACGCGGCTTTATCAATCCCGGCAGATTGCATGTTCCATACCCCCTACCTAATCCTTCGACCCATGGACCGTGATCCAAGCCCCACCTCAACCAGAAGCCCGTTCATCCGCGCATATCCCTCACCGGGCTCACAAATTGGTCGCACCTTCCTTTTGCAGAACATCAAGTCGTACGCTACGGTCCTTGCAACGAAGAACCTGCCGCCCTTCATCCACGGCACGTCGCTTCCATCTTTTGACCCAGGCTCGTGTCAAGCTCCGACTTGCGCAGCCCCACCTCCTTTACCGACACTAGAGATTTGCAAATCGATCGTCTCACTCTACACCACCAAGACACCTGCGACAAGCTCTTTCGTCTGGCGCACTATATCCATGGAAAAGGACCGCTTCATGAACGAACACGTTGACGGAGACGAGTGGACTGTGCTGTCCATGCTTCAGGCAATCACATTGTATGTCCTCCTTAGGATCTTTGACGAGGACTCATTCTCCATCGAATTCGACTGCGAGCTCACTAGGGCGATGACGGTAAGCTTTTGATTTCCTCCACTTGTCAACGAGCTAACGGCTCTTCTTGCTAGGAGATCATGATCCACGCCGATCAGTGGAGATTAGTCTGCAGTGCTGAGATCGAAGGTCGGCGTCCGGAATGGAAAGAGTGGCTGTTGGTGGAGTCGAAGCGGAGGACCGTGACTGTACTCTTCATATTGCACCTTTTGTTCGACATCAAACCTGAAGGACGAGCCAGATCCAAAGTCGGGCTGTCCGTTCTACCGCTTCCTGCCCATAAACAGCTTTGGGATGCGGCGAGTGAAGGTGAATGGACAGAAAAGTATGACGAGATGCTGAGAGCAAGAAGTGGGAGGTGTTATCTGAGGTACGGAGATCTAATGGCGCTTGGGAGGGGACACGGAGGGGATAATATGGATGATCTGAGTTCGTGGATGGTGAGTGGTGATGCGTTTGGGATGCTGGTTATGATGGCTGCGAATTCTCTCTGACCGTCGATCTGCAATGAGCATATCCCATACGGAGCTTACAGAAGACCGTGGCGCAGAATGGATGCAGCCATATAGATTTACTTTGCAGCTTTCCCAAGCACTTACAGGCCAGATATGTGGGGAACATGAATGATCCTAAGGAGTAGCGTACCGCGACTTAATACGGTGACACGAAGTAGCCTTTTGTTTGGCAGAAGTGAGGCATCTCAGCGGGCTTCTGTGCACCACTGTTGGACGAGTTCCACAACACTTGAGCTGGCTCGCACCATTCCAGATGCCGTGCAAAATCATCATGCGAGTACACCGTATTACGTAGCTCCCACATTCGGTCGTCACTACCGCCGCTGACCTCTACAGTAAGCTGACAGCCTGCGCAAGAGACTCCAGTCTGGACCTCATGCTTTGCTGGACAGTAGGTTGGTAGGGCACAGCAGGCCATGAAGTTCAGATACGGTTTCGCGTTGAGTTTCCGCCGTCTGTCGCGGTCCAGCTCGTTTCCTTTCAATGCAACTTCGGTAGGCATGATCTTGATACGCTTTGTGTAGTGCTTCTCTTCCATCGAGTAGACTCCTGGCAAGGTTCTCATCTTAGGGTGATCATCCAGGCATTTGACCGTCTTTGTAACAGACGTGACACACAGTTCAGGGGTGGATTTTGCAAGACATGTTGAGCAGCATCGGGTCCAGGTAAGAAGCTGCACAAGATTGCCGTACCGCTCTTTGCAAATGGAGCAAGCATCTGTGCAAAAGCAGTGATAGATCTCGGCCACAGTGACGTGAGAGGCTGCGCCGGTCCTGAGTAATGCGCAAATGCAATCCATAGCGTGGGCTGTGATGACTTTGTATTCGTGTAACTGATCCACAATTTGGCGTGCTCGGAGGTTGATCTGGCGGAAATGGAAGAATGTTCGCAAGTCCATCTGCAGTATTATCGTGTGGACAAGCTCGAGGGGAAGAGTGTCAAGAATAGCCAGGCAGGTAGTGGGTTCCCGAAAGGTTGTCGCGATAGAACCGCTGATGCTGGTATGCTCGTGAGGCGAGAACCATGTCACCGCAAGGTCGAAGTCGCGGCGATGGTACCCGCAAACAGAGACCCGGGTCTTGGCCTGAGATGATGACAGGGGGTACGGTGGTGTTAAAGATGCCATATTTCGGAAGCACGACGCGCTCAAGCAGAAGACCTTGAACGCGAAGCGCTGTGGACTGGTACTCATGTTTGTTGTTGACGGACGTAGCCGCAGCCGCCCATAAGTAGTCTAGCGTTTCAGCGCTTGCCTAATGCGGATTGTGACCTGGAACACACTTTATGCGCCGCCACGAGGCATTGGCGCTGGTCGATGTGGGCACGGAGACTCTCATGGTTCATGCGGCTGTGATGGATGGAGGAAATGTGGGCGTCACTTGCCACCATGGAGTCAAGGGTGGGCAAACCTACATCTAGTCCAGTATGGAACGATACTGCAGGTAAAGCAACCAACACAGGGGTATCGTTCGCCATCATAACAACTGTGATCCCACCAACTCCAACGCTAATACATCAACATCCTGCCACCATCCAGCACCTCCCTTTCATATAAGCTTGAGCGGCCTCTGCCAATTCCCCTTGGGAATATGATGCATATACCGACTCTTCAGCTCCGGCCTCTGCAACCGCCTATACGCCTCCTGAATATGACCCGTCCCAACCGGACTCCTCGCCTCCTCAGGCGGATCGAACAAACCAGGCTCACGCCTCCGTTTCCTGCTCCTCTTCTCTTCATCTCCACCACTCTCGCGCTTCAACGCATCCTCCGCCGCCTTGACCTTCAGAGCCTCCTCCGTGAGCAACGTCACAATCTCATAAGTCAAAAACCCAAGAATATCAACAATATCATCATTAGGCTTCGAGTCAGTGACCACGCCAAACCCTGCCCACTCCCGAAACCTCTTGCCCTTGCGAAAAGTGAACGAAGCCTGCCGACACTCAGAGAAATGCAAGTACTCCTCAGCATTCATCCCCTTAGTCCGTTCATCAGCCTGCTTCAACCTCTGCAAAGTCGCAGCATTCATCTCCTCCTCCTCTTCATCCTCCTCATCATCACGTTCAGGAACCTGCTCGCTGTAGAAGCTCGACACATCCCACGGCAGTCCCACCTTAGCCTTCTTGTTCTTGCTGTTGCGAGTTCCGACACTAGGTCCCTGGCCTAGCGTCGGGTCGTTGGCTGCAAGATCGAAGTCATCCACACCACCTGCGTCACCGCCTCCGCCGCCTTTTTCATCAGAGTCTTTGGCGCTTTTCCGGACATCTTTCCAACTAAGAAAGGTTCGGAGACGGGAGACTTTGGCTTTGTCGTGGCGGATGAGGAAGATGAGGTCGTCGGTACTGATTGTGCGGACGCCGCGGCGGCCGGCAAGGTCGGTGGCGCGTTTGAGCTGGTAAACATTAGTTTGTGTGTATCGCACAAGTAGTGATACTCAATGACACACCATCTCCATGACTTGTTGCTGGACGATGTTCTCGATCATACTGGTCGTTTCGGGTGAAACGTCGCTCGTCTCGCCAGAGACAAACATCATCTACGTTTTTCACGTCAGCAGTTGCGCAACGATGACGAGCAAACACCGCAATTTAAACACTTGACAAATCTCCTTCCGCCACTCGTGTAGAGCGACAGAACCACGTCTGGAGTGAGACCTGTTGGTGCCGACACTCTGCACATCCTGATCCACATCCTTGTTGATCGTATGCAGATGTTGTGGAGTAGAGAAGCTGACCACGCTGTTTTTGCGATGTGAAGTGGCAAGGTAAGTGCCACTTCCTATGCGACTGTTGGGAGAGCTGTATTTCCGGACTACGTCGTCGTCGAGAGAGGTGGTCCCGATAGGCGATTGCGCGGGCGCTTCAGAAGGAGGCTTGATTGACGGAAGGCGGTTCGATCGTTCGTAAGCCAGCATGAACGGGGCAGTTTTGCCGCGGTCTACGTCGCTGAGGTATCTGTTCAAAGGAGAAGGTGGTAAAGGGACTCTGGACTCATCCACGCGCGGAGGCAGTAATGCTGGGTTACGAGTCGAAGGCTCTGGTGACTTGGAGCCGCCAGCAGTCCTTGTCGGCGTGCGGTCGCTCTTTGGACTGAGATGATTTGTCCGCGCTTCAGAAGGAGGCTCGGGCGATGGAGGGTTGCGTCTGCTGGGTGGAACATTGCGGGCTACAGGACGAGGAGGCTGAAAAGCAGGGCCCCTGGACGAAGATGGCGGTGTTGTGCGTTGGGTGGAACCGTATGCGGGTGATTTCGTTTTGACTGCGCCGCCAGGTAGTCCGTTAGGTGTTTGCGCTGTCGGCTTGGGTGCTGCTGTTATCGCCGCAGGACCGTACGAGAACGAGATCGTGTGAAGTTTGCCTCCAAGTTCTTTTTGTAGTGGATGTTGTTCCATCTTAAGTGGTACTTCCGTTGAAGAATGTGGTCGACCAAGTAGCTGGTGGACTACCTCCTACTCACGCATGATATCGCGCGTGATGATCGAAGTGGCCGAAAGATGGATGTCTTGCCGTGCTCTTCTGGCACTTAGCAGGCATGATGTCCCACATGCCCTTGCCCAACGCAACGAGAATAGGAAATCGCAACTGACTGACCTGTTGAATCTCCGTCCGATACTTCGCCCGATGGTCTGCCATGTTGGCTGATCAGCGAGCGCCCGATGGAAACGATTGTATGTTGGTGATGGTCGTCGATGTGATTGTGATGTCTTGGTCGACCAGTCAGCTTATATATCGTTGTGGCTGCTGCAGCTTAGTCATCGAGGTGTGGCGCAAGTCACTTCGCGCGACGAAAATCTTGAGTCAAGTCAATATCAAAAACAATATCGAACTGCTGGAATGTTGTATATCATCGGTCTCGGCCTCGCAGATGAGCGCGATGTCTCGGTCAAGGGTCTGGAAATAATTCGCAAGGCTGAGCGAGTCTATCTCGAAGCTTACACTGCAGTATTGCTCGTTGATCAGAAGCAACTGGTGAGGATTTCCACAGGCTTGTGTGACATCTTTGATCTAACATCGATATTGTATAGTAGGAGAGCTACTATGGCCGCTCCGTCATCATCGCAGATCGTGAGATGGTCGAATCACATTCCGACGATATTCTCGCAGACGCACACGAAAAGGATGTAGCTTTCCTCGTAGTAGGCGACCCGTTCAGCGCAACAACTCATACGGATCTTGCACTGCGATGCCGACAACACGAACCACCTATTCCGACTCGAACGCTCCCAAATGCTAGTATCCTGACGGCTGTAGGTGCCACCGGACTGAGTCTGTACAATTTCGGGCAGACCGTGAGTATGGTTTTCTTCACTGAGTCCTGGAAGCCTAGCTCGTTCTACGATCGTGTAGCCGAAAATGCTGGACTCGGCCTGCATACTCTCGTGCTACTGGACATCAAAGTCAAGGAACCAGATCTCAAGGCCATGGCACGAGGGAAGATTATCTACGAGCCTCCACGTTTCATGACGGTGGCGCAGTGTGCGAGCCAGATGCTGGAAGTGGAGGAGGAGCGGAAGCAAGGTATATGTGGTAAGGAGAGGCTAGCAGTAGGTGTGGCAAGGTTAGGGAGTGAGGGAGAGAAGATCGTGGCTGGGACGCTTGAAGACCTTGCATCTGCAGACCTGGGCCCGCCGCTGCACAGTCTGGTGTTGTGTGGCACAAAGATGCACGACTTGGAGTGGGAGTATGTGCGCGAGTTCGCAGTAGATCAGAGGAAGTTCGATCGGGTGTGGAAGGCGGAGTACGAGGGCAAGGGATTGTTTACAGCTATTCAAGCTTAAGCCTCTCTTCGTTGAGCGTGCCATACAACGTCTCAATCTCTGCGCTGACCGCTTCGATATCATGCGACAGTTGGCCAGTGACAAGTACTGCAACACAAATGTCAGCAAACACTGTTCATAAATAAAAGTAACAGCAGGAATCTCACCATAAGCATACAACAACTCATAATCCTGCTCCAACACCACCTCCCTCCCCTCCCCACTCCGCCTAAACTCCGCGATCCTCGCCAACAACCGATCCCGCGTATGCTCAATCGAAGGCAACACATCATTAAGCGGATACTCTAGTTTAACACTACTCGCCAACACTGAAAACAAATGACTAATCCTCGCGCTCAACGCAAACCTTTCCGGCCGCGTAGCCCGCAACACCGCCGCCTCGCCGGGCGTGTACTGCAAATTCTTACTTATTACAACATTCATCGCGTGAAAAGCATCGAGCATTCTGCTTGTGCGCTCCAAGATTCGGCCCATGATTGCGTCCGGGAAGGGTCCTCGCAACTCGTACTCTCCTGATGCCGCTTTTCGCATGCCTTGCAGATTGGAGAGAAAAGCATCCATAGCCGACTCTTCCCGGATATCCATGTAACTGCTCCGCGGCTCACCGAGCAAGAACATAGCAAGCGGGTCCCGTTTCCACACAAGCGCCATCCGCAACCAAAGCACACACAACCCATCCTTCAACTTCCTCCTCGCGGAAATCGGCCAGATCAGCCGCGTAATAACAACAGCCCAGATACATCCCACAATAACCGCCACAAGGCGATGAAGCACGATACTCCAGATCGCCGGATCAATCCCACCTTCATCGTCGTCGTTGTCATTGTCCTGCACGGAAAGACTATAGCTGTACAACGCTCCGAGATTATACGTTAGCAGGATGAACCTCCCCATCGGTCCATTGTTCTTGGCAATGATCAGGTAGAAACAACTCAGCGCCATCAACCACCCGAAGAAACCCAGGAGCCAAGGGTTCGCATCCCCATGATCGCTCGACACGACCCATGCCACTATCGCACATGCGGCACCGATACATGTTCCAATCAATCGATTGATGCTGGTGGTATTTGAAGCACCAACCGTCATCGAGCAAACAGCCATATACGACACCAGTCCCCACTCGCCCCGCCAATGCACGAAGAAAGGTCGTGTCGAGGGTATAAAAGCCGGCAGCGCATAAAGCAGCGCACCAATCCCAACTTTAACCGCAAACCGAATATCATCCCGCCTCAAAATCCGCATAGCCTTGTAAATCCTATACGTCCACGGCCTACCCTCAGCGAATTTCCCCCTATCCACAAAATCATCCGCCCGTCGAATATGAACCGGAATATCCTGCTGAACATGCTCCTCCTCACCCGCACCAACCACACTAGCCTGTCTGATGGGCTCTTTATCATCCTTCCCTCGTCGTCCACAGAACAACAACCACCGCCACGAATAATGCGGTTTCCCCATCTCCGCCTTCAACTCATCAAGCACATCCAAATAAGTCAACACATCCTCCGCGAAATCCAGTAGCGAAAAAGAGAAATGCCCACAACAAGCCGACACCTCTTCAATATCAGCCAACACCGCTCCCTCCTCCCTCTTCCCGCCATCGCCCCTCCCAACTCCACTCACACTCATCCCGCTCGCCACCCTCGTCGGCTTTGCCCTCCCTAGCATACCTTTCTCCCCGCCCGCAGCAGCATCCACAGCCCTCCTAACATGCAACTTCCCCAACGCCTCCTCCCTAGCCTTAGAATACATCTCCACCGCCCTCCTCAAACTCTCCGAAAAATTCCCATTCATAGCAACCTCCACATTAGGTATCCCCGCATACCTCACCAACCAATTCTGAGCCGGCTTCTCACGAAAAGGCAATTCATCCAGGATTTGCTTGATAGTATACACCAGACTCTTTGCTGGGGGACCAAGCTGAGCCAGAAAGGCCAGAAACATATCCCCCGGAGTCTCAAGCGCGGAAGGAGTTTCCAGACCAGGAGTCTCGCGGTCACGATCTGGACTGCTAGCTGTACCGGGGGAGGAACTTAGAGGTGAGTCCTCCCTCTCTAAGACCTCATGCTCGGGGATTTCTTCGGGGGCTTCGCTGATGACGCCTAGGATGCTTGGGAAGCGTTGCGGTGGGCCGGGCTTGCCATTCCCATTCCCCGTCGCTTTCCCACCTTTCGTAATTTCCTCCTCCGGCACCTCGTCAATAAAAGCAAATTGCGCAAACGCCGCGCTCCTCAACCCACCCAAATCCTGGGATAATCCGGTCAAACACCCGACAATCCTGCTCTCGATTTCGAATTGCCGT
Organism: Elasticomyces elasticus; assembly: GCA_035926095.1. Classification (NCBI taxonomy): domain Eukaryota; kingdom Fungi; phylum Ascomycota; class Dothideomycetes; order Mycosphaerellales; family Teratosphaeriaceae; genus Elasticomyces; species Elasticomyces elasticus. The sequence goes on from JAVRQT010000002.1 coordinate 1,797,314, forward strand.
TCCTTACCCAATAACCATAACTCCCTTTTCGCTTCGCCCAGGTTCTTGGCCATGGAGGCCGAGCAAGCCTGGTGGTCCGTCATGAGTTTCTTGTAGTAACCTTCATCCTCTAAATCCTGCTTCCGTCCCGACAGAAACGCGCGCGTGATACAGACCAATATCTCTCCCAACAGGTCCGTGGATTTCGACATATCCTTTACCAGACTCCCGCGAGCCGTAGTCGGTAAGACGGATACGTTGACCAGAGTAGTGGCGAGCACGCCCATGATAACCATAAGCAGGACCTGCAATACCCTTTCATGACTAAACGCCCCGGCCTGCACAGCTCCCTCTTTGATCAAAATCGTGATGCAGCCTAGACTAGCCAACGAGCAAGCCACGTTTACCAAGGGGTGACCGAGGCGTTGTTTCACCCAAGCGATGAACCCCAGCCCGCCGCCGATGAAGACGATGATTACTATTACGTGGCCGACTAACAACAAGTCCTGGCGGCCAAAGAACATGCTGATAGCCATGGATGTCGAGGTTATGGCTCCCGAGTAGCATAGGGCGATTAGGGCTAGGATGGTGGCTTCGTGCATGGAGCCTATGGAGCGGGCGGGGTGGAACCAGACTGTTACGGTGGCGACCATGTGTTTGGAATCCTGTGCGTGGCCGCCTATGGCTGTGGAGAGGGAGGGGAGGAAGGTGAAGAGGCTGGCTAGGAGGTAGGCTAGGGAGCATTTTAGGATGTTGAGGCCGGTTTGGGAGGTGGCGAAGGTGTAGGCTTGGGTTGCTTGGGTTTCCCAGAAATTTTGGACTTTGCGTAGTCCGGTGGGTTCAGAGGCAGTAGGAGAAGGTGAGTGGTGGCCATCGTGTCCGTTTAGCAGAGGCGTTCGCTCGCCGTCGCCGTTGGGACGATGCGAAGCTTCCCGTAATGTGAAGACGCGTTTTGAGCGTTCGCCTGTGGCGGGAGAGATGAACGAGGCGCGGCGGAGACGATGGTTCCAGAATCTACCGCGCTCGGAGGGATAGGCCTGGGCTGGTGCGGAGGGAGTAGTGGTTGAAGCCATAATGGTTCAGCTTATGCTGCTTTTATGCAGCCATTGGTTTCCAGTCCCGAGTAGCAGCTATGCAGGCCGGTAAGATTCTATCCCAGCAAGGCCTTGGGGAGTAAGAGCGCAAGTCCAGCATCCTCGTAGTCATCAACTTGCATTGCATTGCACACACTCAGCTCTTGGTCACGCCTTGGCAATCGAAGTCGCTCGTCGAGAGTGGTGTGGCTGACCAACCTGCAGATGCACCGCCTCACACGTTTCTATCTCTGCGGGAAAGCTCGGAGGTGCAACTACTTTCTAAGCTCTCGCCTCAACATCAAACACCTCACACCCCTACCACCACCACCACCACGATCTACGACCATGTACTCCCGTCTCCTCCCCCGAACAGTCGCGCGCACGGCACTGCAGGCGCAGAACCAGACTCCGACGTTTGTGAGAGCGACACCGATCACAGCACAGCTTCAGTCGCGGATACGGCAGCGGAGGGGTTATGCTACGCCTGCTGGTATATAACACACCCGTGTAATGGTAGTGTACATGCTGATATAGTTCTGCAGAGGAGAAAGACCTAGTAATCATCGGCGGCGGAGTAGCAGGCTATGTCGCGGCCATCAAAGCCGGACAGGAAGGGTTGAAGGTACACGCCCAACCCAACACCCACGCCATTCTGTGTATTAACGGTATGATATCAGGTAACATGCATAGAAAAACGCGGCGCCCTAGGCGGAACCTGCCTAAACGTCGGCTGCATCCCCTCCAAATCGCTCCTCAACAACTCGCATCTCTACCACACCGTGCTCCACGACACCAAGAACCGCGGGATAGATGTCGAGGGCGTCAAGCTCAATCTAGCCAACATGATGAAGGCCAAGGAGACGAGTGTCAATAGTTTGACGAAGGGAATCGAATTCTTGTTCAAGAAGAATAATGTCGAGTATATTAAGGGGACTGGGGCGTTTGCGGATGAGCATACGGTGGCGGTCAGGTTGATGGATGGGAGCGAGACTTCTGTGCGGGGGAAGAATATTCTGATTGCGACTGGTTCCGAGAGCACGCCATTCCCTGGACTTACCATCGACGAGAAGAAGGTCATCACGTCTACCGGCGCTATTGCATTGGAGAAGGTGCCCAAGAAGATGGTTGTGATTGGTGGCGGTATCATTGGGTTGGAGATGGGTTCCGTGTGGTCCCGTCTTGGAGCTGAGGTTACCGTGGTAGAGTTCTTGGGACAGATCGGCGGGCCTGGAATGGATGCTGAGATCTCCAAGAATATCCAGAAGACGCTCACGAAGCAGGGCATGAAGTTCATGCTCAACACCAAAGTCGTTTCGGGCGACGACAGCGCACCAGACAGCGTCAAACTCGAAGTCGAAGCCGCGAAGGGTGGCAAGAACCAAACCGTGAGTCGCCACAGTTTCGCCCAAAATTTAGCTACATGTTACTGACCGCCGTATGTGTGTGTTATAGCTCGAAGCAGACGTCATCCTCGTAGCCATCGGCCGCCGCCCTTACACTGCCAACCTGAACCTCGAAGGCATCGGTCTCGAAACTGACACCCGCGGCCGTCTGGTCATCGACTCCGAATACCGGACCAAAATCCCGCATATCCGATGTATCGGCGACTGCACGTTTGGCCCTATGCTCGCGCACAAAGCCGAGGAAGAAGCCGTCGCGGTCGTGGAATTCATGACCAAGAATTACGGACACGTGAATTACAACGCTATCCCTAGCGTAATGTACACGCACCCTGAGGTCGCGTGGGTGGGGCAGAATGAAGCCGAGCTTAAAGAAGCGGGTGTGAAGTATAAGGTGGGCACGTTCCCGTTTAGTGCGAATTCGAGGGCGAAGACGAATCAGGATTCCGATGGGTTGGTTAAGTTTCTCGCGGACGCGGAGACTGATCGGATTTTGGGGGTGCATATTGTGGGGCCTAATGCTGGGGAGATGATTGCTGAGGGGACGCTGGCGTTGGAGTATGGAGCGTCTACTGAGGATGTGGGGAGGACGAGTCATGCGCATCCGACGCTTGCGGAGGCGTTTAAGGAGGCTGCTATGGCTACTTATGGGAAGGCTATTCATTATTAGAATGGGTGAGAGCTGGTGGGGCGGCAGACAGGGGATGGGGTGGAGTTGATGGAGAGGAGAGAGGCGGGACGATTTGGAGGAGGGATGAGTGAAGAGGAGGGGTTTGTGCATGAGAGACTGTAGAGGGAATGAATGGGAGGGTTGTGATTGGGAGGGGAAGGAAAGGCGTGGCGTTGAGGGTTGTAGCATGGCTTGCGGTTGTGTGTGTTTTGTGGTGTGTATACCTCTTTGACTGAATTTTGTACCACTACTTTCCAAAGTACAGTCCGGATAGCTCATCATTGCTGATAAGTCATGGAGTCGCTGATATGCAGGGCTAGGTAATTCCTACTGAAACTGGATCAAACGGCCTTGGTGTGCGGTTCTCCGGATCTCCTTAACGGCCATACCGCTGTATGGCAAGTTCAACAACCGGTCAAGCGTACGGAGGGGAAGCATGGGACTTTGGGAGTCAGGGCTGGTGGTGCGCTTTGTCGGTTTGGAAGCCACTCGAAATTGACGGTCGACAGGTACGTGCACGCGATCTACTTGGAGAAGCACTCCTTCCGACCTTACATGCCGCTACTTTGTTGGCAGGTGACTTGATGAGTGGTCTCACGCTCCGGTAGTGCTTGTCGAGTCGCTCCCGGACATCTGTCCTAATATCTAGCATAGGCAACGTGCTTGGTCGTCGAACAAGGAAACGCTGACCGTCCTGCAAGGCTCAACTAGGTACACACAACACTCCTCGCATGCCAACGGGTCTAAAACGCTGATGCTGGCACACAATCCTTTACCGCCCGGTTTTCGGAAGGTTTAGCACCGGCGACCCTCTTCTACAATCAAGATGCCATTAGTAGGAAGGCAGGTATCTTCTGTGTGTAAGAGATCTCCAAGTGTGCAAGCAGAACGATGATATGGCTGGCGGCACGCAAATTTAGACTTAAAGCTTTTGGGAGTTTCAATTACAGGCGACCATTGCTTCTCCTTGGTCGCTACATACGCTACTAATGGAATTAGAAGGTTTCCGAGGACTGGATCCGGATCCGCGACATGAAGACCCTGTTGCCGGCATGCCCTTTTGTGCTGTAAACTCAGTAACATTCCTTGTTTACCGGCAACATGCTTTTCTACACCATAGATCTGCACCTTCTCTACAACCTCAGCGACAAAGGATATTTTACTTCCGAGACTTTGAGAGACTTGCGCGTGGGCTCTGACGAAGATTTCTGCTTCCAGCAGAGCTGTCCATCTGGCCGTCAGCCAACGGGCCGATCGATCGTTGCGAGTGTTGGTAAGAGGCTGGTGCTGCAGCCAGACCGGATTCCCCAGCGTCAACGACGAGTGGCCAGGGCTCACACTATAACAATGGTATACTCTCCGTGGCCCAGAGCTGATTGGTAGTACCTGTGATCCATAACTTCCGTTCCAGATTGGAGCGGCTGTCTTCCTTCCTCGAACGCTGTCGGTTCCTGTTGTGCAAATAAGGTGAGTTGGCCGACCCGTTGGTATGTGCCTCGTGTGTCTGCGCAGGGTAGCAGAAGAAGCCCTTGGAGCATAGGAGCCTGGTCGTCTCCAAGGTAAGCATGGTCCATTAAACGGACTGGCATGAAAAATACATCGCTCAGCACATTGCAAGCGGGAGCAGCGTGATAGATCTTGTATTCCCAGACGGAGTTGGAAATTTCACGATTGAATCGCTCCTGGAGTTCTTTAGTGTCCCAGAAAATCTCTGTTTCATAGTCGCGAGTCTCCCGCGTGAGATCTTGCGAGAATGTTTCTGGTCGTCCGAGCTTGAGGACCTTGAGCGGACCTGTAACGACGAGTGAGCCTGAGGAGACTTGGCCGAACTGATCGGATGTGATCGACTCGACCTTGCAGCTCACAACTCGAGATAGCCATTTGAGCTCAATGAGCTTCCTACGCCAGTCAGTGAGCTGAATTTGTATGCGAATGTCAACATACCCATTGGAGTACCCGCCAGTCCAGCGATCCCACCCAACTCTGCCGTCCACTGAGGCCCACGACCAGGAAGGACCGCGAGTCCCATCCAACGCCACCGCAGGTGCTGGCGATGCAACTTTCCACAACAATTGGTGCTCGAGGTCCTTCCTCCAAAGTCCTGCCACATAGTCGCATTGCGTGAAGCGGCTTGCCATCTTTGCCATCCCCGCTATGGCGACGAGCTTGTCGCTAGCATAGGAGAGCCCACATTCCGTATAACCGTGGACAATGTCAACCCAGTTTTGCTGGACCCAGCTCATATGTTTATAATGAGGTGGCTTCAGGTTCGTAGGGGAGATGTCCAGTTTCCACCTTCGTATCTCTGCTTTGGTGTGATGCGGTAGACGAATTTCTTCAAGGAGTCCGGCTTCAAGACATGCCAAATCATACGGCCGAAGAACGCCCCGGGTTGAAATTTCGGCTTTCGGTTTCGGAGAAGAAAGCTTTCGTTTTCGGCGCAAAATGTCATGCCGAGTCTGATCGCGCTTCTGTTGCAGTCGCTCATAACCTTTTGTCCTCATCGCCTTTGCAATCGTTCTGCTTATGGCCAAGAAGCCCTTCGCTTTACGTTGAACAGTGCCCGCAAGGAAGCCATCTTGAAAAACTTCGTTACAGGTCAATTGACGACATTCCCATGCTATCTGGGTCTTCCCGAAATGAATCGTTCTGGGAGACAGAGCGCGCTCTTGAAAGACCCATCCTCTCTTCCCTAGCGCGGACTTGTCGATTTCCTGTTCCCAGCAATGAAGGTCAATGAGAACATAGTTGTCAGGGTTTATCGGAGACCATGGATGTTCATGCTGCGTGCTGGCCATTGTTACAAGTATGTGAATGGGTTTTCGGAGTGCGATATCCCGCTCTCGAAAAAGGCCCCAAGATCCGTCTTCCGCGTCATCTGCCGCTATATTCAGATGGCAACGAGAGTAGACGTCGCACATCATGGCTGATTCTGTCTGCCAGTCTTTTTCCGAGTCCTGCATGATGCCCGCGTCGAGTCAGACCACGTCACAGATGGTGGGATCTCGGTTAACGTACATAAAGAATCAATCCAGATATACCAGATATCCATAGCGATCGAGACGTCGATGGCATCGCGGAAGACTGGAGACATCTCCTCCAATGGGATCCGCTCACGATACTGAGTCAGCTTTGATTCTTCAAGTTTCAAAGGCACGAACGAGCCCCAGCAATGACTCAAAGTCGCGTACGTGATGGCGCGGGCAAAGTCACGACGGCACCTCAACCGTACCGATATCTTTCCAGTGTCGTCTCTAGTGATCTCCAGTAGGCGTGAAGGAATAAAATCTGCCTCGGAAGATATATCTCTGCATGATTCGTGGCCCTCGCAATGCTTGAGCCATTTCTTGATTTGCTTTTGACTATCTTCCAACCGTGTAGAGTTCGGGAGGTCCACAGTGAAAGATGGTGTTGGTGGCCGCGGAATTCCGCCGTGTGAATCTTGCAATGTAAGCGAAATTTTACACCAAGGAAGAAAAAAGAGGGCCAAGAAGATGGCCACTCACCTGCATCCTTGTTTTTGAAGCTTTGGAACCCAAAGCTGGCCATCCTCGGTATCGTCGAAAGCTGTAGAGTAGGCCTGAAAATCACATCCCAGACGCCATAGAAATAGCCGTCCCTCGCCACGAACCAAAATTCTAGATCGATATATCGATTATTGTGGGACTCTCGTGCCCAAACATTGAGGAGCGCCTCGCACAGACGACAGCCTGAAGCGTTCGCCACGTCCACGCGAAGCTGGCCCCCATCTGCCCCCTCTGCCGGGGGAAATGCTGCTTGACAGCCATCGCACACCACGTCAGCTTCCTAGACATGTCAGCAGAATTTCAACTGTGGTTTTCAAGCCTCACAATTTTACTCACAAATGTGGCATCGCCACTAAAATCGTCCGAGCCTGGCTTATCCGACCTCACGAGTGCCATCTCGCGGTGCGCGAGGCCGAGGCTGCTCTCAGGTCTCGTGTCGTACTCTTCGAGAAGTAACGCTACTTGTTCCTCACGAGCAGAAACGACCTCGTCTACATCGTTGTTATCCACTTCGCTTTCTTTTCTGTGGTCTTCTTCCTCCTCTAAATCCGCCAGCACAGCGAACCTGCCATAGCCATGCATGTTGCTGTTATTGGTTGTTGGGTATTTCTTGAAAAGATGAGACAGATGGACGCTTGATCGCCACTATCCACGTTGTATTGTAGGCACAAAGACCTATTAAGTCGCAATTAAATGTGGTGAGGTAGCTTGGAGGGGCTGTGCGGACTCGATCAGGCTGGCTGGCAAGGCTGGAAGAACTTACAAGGCTGGCAAGCTGTGCTGCACGCCCGTGGCGCCACCGAACACGTGACGTGACGAGCTGGAGGCTGGGGAGGCGGACTGCTCACAAAATAAGCTCGCAGGCAATGGTCAGGATAAGGGAGGGCCTTTGGCGTGAAGGTACTTGATACGAAGTATCGTTTCCTCTACTTTGACCACTCACCGCGTACTTCGCCTGCGCCACCTACACCCACACTCCTAGCTGCCTCAATATTTTCAAAGCCTTGCGAATCGAAGCCCCCATCTTCCCCCACCAACCTACGGCCGACACCTCCCCATATACCTCGGATAAAAGCAAGTATCCCTAACAGTATGCTGCCCACACATCCACGCCAAGAACCTCTCCAACCCCAACCCGTACCCACCATGCGGACTCGTGCCATACCTTCTCTGATCCGTATACCAGTAGTAAGGCTCCGGCGGAATCCCGTTCCTCTTGTACGCCTCCATCAACTCCTCATAATCATGCATCCTCATACTACCTCCCACAATCTCACCCACACCCGGGATCAACAGATCCACGCTCTCCGTCACCCGCTCATCTTCAGGGTCTTTGGTCATGTAGAACGACTTGATCGGGACAGGGAAGTAAGTGAGCAGGACCGGCACGTCCAGGATGTCAGTCATGCGTCGCTCGGCCGCCTCAGCGATATCGTCGCCGAATTCATGAGGCTTATCGTCTTCGTTGTTAATGCCGTGGTCGTTGAGCCAGGTGATGGCGTCCGCGTAGCGCATACGCTTGAATGGTCGGGATGGTTTCTGGAATTTCGGGTTGAGGTCGTGGATCATTTTGTTGATCCTGGGTTGGGCGAGCACGAGGTCGATGACGGAGCAGATCACGTCTTCGAGGTGGTTCAGGAGGTCGTCGAAGGTGATGAAATCTAGCTCTGCTTCGACGTGCGTGTATTCTGACAAGTGGCGACGTGTGAGGGATTTCTCGGCACGGAAGGACTTTTCGATACAGTAGACATTTCCTGCGAAGGGCAAAGCGGTCTCGAGGTAGAGTTGCGAGGACTGCGTGAGGTACGCCTTTTCGCTGTAGTAGTCGAATTCGAACAGAGTGCTGCCGCCTTCTACCTGCGTTTGGACAAGCGCTGGTGGCGAGACCTTGATGTAGTTGAGCTCGTGGTACTTGGTGTGGAAGGCGTGTTCGACGGCAGAGCGAACGAACATGACAGCTGCGGCTTTCTCACCACGGAGGACAAGGTGACGTTGGTCGAGGAGAGTTTGCGGGTCGCCTTTTTCTTGAACCTTGTTGGTGATAGCATCGTCGCCTCCAGGTGCCTTACCGATGATCTCGAAGTAGTCGGCATGCAATTCGCGGTTGTCTGGTGCGTGGGCGCCGGGAGGAACCTCCCACATCTCACCCGTGATCATCATGCTCGTCTCGCGGGTGAGAGTGACAGCATCGTAGGTCTTGGCTAGTGGTCCCGTGAGCACACATTGCAGGTACCCGAAGCCATCGCGCAGAGTCACGAACAGCACTTGCGCCTGCTTCCGCTCGCGATGCACACGTCCGAACACTTTCACTCTCGTCCCTCGATCGGGCGATGAATAGTCAACTTCCTTCGTCCGCTCTCCACTGCCTAGCTTTACTACCTCCGGTCGCGTCTCGCCCAAGTTGATGCGCGTCGCTTTCGGCAAGCTCTCATCCTCCTTGATGACAATCTTCTTGGTCTCTTCCAAGGCCTTCTCGCGGTCCTCCTGCTCCTTCTTCTGCCGTATCGCCAATTCCTTCTCCTTGCCTGCTTTCTTCTTCTGCTGATCCGCGTAGTTGACACCCTTCTTTAGTGCTGCCTTAGATGCGGGCTTCCATTCTTCCTTGTCATCTCCTTCGCGATCCTTGTTCTTGACCAGATATTGTGCCGAGTCAGTGTGTTGCAGGTATGCGAACGAGACAGTCTTGTATGGCTTGGATGATGAGCCGTCAGCGCCTTCTGTGCTATCTATTCCAGTCTCCTCGTCGACGTAAATCGTCGATTTGCTGGAGTCGGCCATGTTGGGTGGATTGTTGTGTTGCAATGGCAGAAGTTGGAGCTCTTATCGGTTTGTTGACCTCGAGTCACAGCTCTGACGCACCAACTAATTTCAGCCCTATGGATGTACTATCGATAGCTGACTACGCAGCTGCTAGATACATATAAGACATACTCAATCTGAACACCGAACATAGCCAAGATAGCATAGAGTCATGCAATGAGCGGACAGAAGACTCGCTGATCACTTACCGTAGCAGACTGACTGTAGATCGATATCTTGGCACACCCGAGTGAAGAGCGAGTGGTACATGATCCTACTCTGTCAGCCTCCTATACATGTACATACACCCCTGCAACGACCGCACAACCTGATCAACCCAGACGCCTTGCTTCCATTTCATCACTTATCATATCCATCCCTTTTCGCCACCCGCTCAAACCGCGAAAGTCTCACGCCGGAATCAGAGACAAGCCCGTCCTACTTCTTACCCACTTTCCGCGCACCAAAACCTCCGGCCACACCTCCCAGCCTGCCCAGACTACTCTTCCCTCTCGCATGACTCCCAGTCAATATAGGCTGCGGAGGCGGACGACCAACACTCTGCGCGCTGCCAGGTCTAGCATTCCCGACGACACCTCGCTCAGCGGCTGTAGACGGGATATGTAGTTTCCTCTGCAGCTCCGGTGTCTCGGATCGATCATCCATTCCATCATGCTGACCGGTAAGCTGTCTTTGCTGTGATCTTCGTACCCTCTCCTGCGTATTTCGGAATTTGTCGAGGAGTTCAGTCCATTTGATACTCGCCTCGCCAGCACCTTCTTTACTCCTCAGCCGATTCTGACGCTCGAATGTGCTGACTGAGCTTGGTGTAGCTGGAGCAATGCGAGGAGCGATGTGCAGATACCCTATCGCACTGACAGAGTTGAGTCGATTCTTCAGCGCCGCGAAAGCGGAGCTTTGTGGTAGTAGCATGAGTAGACCGTAGAGGCATTTGTAGAGATGTGGGAAGCGCTCAGGCTCGAGCAATTGCATGCGGAGGTAAGTGAAGACAGGCGACTCGAGCAGCTGCACCAGCTTATCGATCTGGATAAGCATATTGACCGTCATCTCCAGCTCTGCAAAGATCTGAAGCAGATTATATGCCTGCTCATATGCCTGTGCAAGCAAGCAGAGCGAGAATGTCGCAACGGCGTTGACGCACCAGGCTTTGAAGAGCACGGTGAAGAATGTCTGGCCGTCTCTGCTGTCGAGGTTGCGGAGACGTTTGCGAAGGTCTTGTAGCTCAGGCGCGGTAATGAGGTTGTTGTTCAAGTTCTGCACCATGATAGAGGCGAACTCCACATCATCGTCTGAATCGCGCTCAAGGCAGTCGGCCATCGTGCGGTAGATCTTTTCGGGCGAGAGGGAGAGGCAGAGTTGGCGGATGATGAGGTTGCCTCGCGACTCAAGTAACCTCCGGTCGGTGGTGAAGAGTTTGAGAAGGTTGACCATGAATGAAGTGAAGTAGCTGTCATCACTACTCCTGCTGATCTGGGAAAGTAGCAGCAGGTCTCGCGTGACGACTGCTTCCGCCGGATCACTAAGCGTCTTAAGCAGCGCAGGGAACGTGGCGTCTTGTATGGCGAGGATCTTGCGAGGGGACTTGCGATGCAGCATGATTAGCCAGGCTAGCGCCGCCACTCGTGTCGCTTCGTGCTCGTGTAGGAACTGCAGGGTCAACGCGTTGACGGCAGCCTCGTAGTCGAGATCGGTGTGCGCCTTACTGTCAACCTCTGATGACTCTGAAGGTGGTTCTGGGGTCTGTACTTGAGCTGTCCGAGGTACTGTGTCAATGGGCTCTGGACTTGTCGGTTTCCGTAGGGGCTTAACCATTGGAGCACTGTCTCTCCTCACATCGCCATTCGACATCGCCAGACTTCTAATCGTCGGCAATACTGGTGTGGAGCCCGGAGCCGGTTGTTGTATCGAAGGTACTTGCGTAGCAATCTGCGCTTGCTCAGCGCTCATCTGCGGTTTCGCAAGGTCCTCAGGCAGCGACATGATGTACGCCATCAGCGCTTGATTGACGCGGTTTGCTGCTTGCTTGACATGATCCACGTCATGACTGAGTGCTGGTAACAGTTGCGCGAGCAGTCTCGGCGTGAAGAGCAAGATATCCTCCGGACAGATGTCCAGGAACACCTCAATCCATTTCAGCGCAGTCATCTGCACCTCTTCCTCGCTTGACTCAGCCAGGAATGTTACCAGTATATCGAGTATGCGCTGGTAGTCGATCTGAACGTCCTGACCAGGTATCCATTCATCCTCGAAGCTTTCGTCTGCCTTCCCATCATCATCCGAAACTGTAAGCGTCGATTCACCATCTGCCGTCGGACTATCTATGTGGCCGTTTTGCGGCGTCTGCGGGTCTTGCTGTGCATCTGTTGGCTCAGCATCTGGTTCAGCTGGTGTACTCTCGGCCTGGTCCCTCTCAGGGCTGTCCACTGCCACTGGGTCCGTCGAGCCGCTTGCTTGGCGATCTCTGTCTTCCTTGCTTCTTCGACTTTCCGCCAGACCCTTCTTGACTGCTGCAATCTTTTTTATCTCGGCCAGGAAGCGATCCAGCGCAACCTTTGTAGTTGTATGCACATCCTGATTCGGATCGCTCAAGAACTTCAGTAACCCGCCCAGAAAGCTAGGCAGGTACGCGACAAGCTCGAGGTCAGGTATCGAATCCAGCAGAGTGATCCACGATACCAGAAACGTTCTCGTAAATGGGTTCAGGACGTGTATGCGCTCCTGCAGAAGTGGAATGAATCGAGGTAGGCTGAACGCGGTCGAGATCTCTCCGCTCTGCTCTGGGCTATTCTCCTCAGAGCCCGTAGCACCACCCTCCGGAGACAGTATGCTGGCATATGTCGCGGCTGATTCCGACACGATATCTTTCACCAGCCTGTCTAACAGCTCCGCGCCATTTTTTACCGAGAGCTCTGTGTCTGCCGCCAATTTGCACAACGCGTCGAAGACATCATTAAAGTAGAGCAGTATTTCGCCCTTCGCGACCTTGGCAATGTTGTACATGCTCTCGCATGCATAATACCGTACCCTCGCATCTTGGTCCGAGAAGCAGGCGAGTACTGGTGGCACAATCTCTTTCAGATAGCGAGCAACTTCCTGCGAATGTCAGCACCCTCCTCCTAACCATCAAGCGGTGCCGTTGTACTCTTACTGCTCCTAAAGCTATAGCTGCCGCGGCCAGCCCAATCAACCCTCCATTCCTTGCGTGCGGTTGGTGTACAGCATAAGCGTAGTCATGGCAGAGCTGGTGGACGATCTTGGCGATCTTGTCATGGTGACCGTCTGCGAGGGCGTTGCGGATGACTGATTCGAGCCTACGTCCCTCTTCTGTCAGCTTCTGTGAGTACAGCTTGTGGTCGTGGTGCCTCTTCGATTGCTGGATGTTCGCAAGGAAGGCGACGAGGCCCAGAGCTAGAGGCATAGCTTCAATTTACGAGCATAAGGTAGGCGGGCGACTCACTCTAGAGCTCCAGACTTCCGTTTGTCGTAGAGCTTGTCGGAAAGCGCTCGGCTGGTTGTCGTGTCCATTGCATGAGGCAGTCACGGAGACGTGCAGGTCTCGGCTTGCCGAAGTATTATGTTATCGGTGCATTACTGAGAACAGTTGAAGCGTTCCTGGTAGCGTTACAAGCTCTAGCAATGTTAGTTCTGATACAGTAATGCTGAAAAGCAATGGCGCCTAGGACCTGGTGTGGCTACGGCTCGCAAACAAGCATTGCAGATCCCTGCAAGTGCCACGTGAATGACGAACCGTGGCGCAGTCGCAAAACGTTTCCAGGTTGAGTCCTTCGCGACAACATCAACTCAACACAGAACTACTTTACATCGAGGGAGCCATCGCGACTACGCGAGCCAAGACCAGGTCAAAGGACGGGATACTGAGCGCCAATCCGACATTACCAACAACGACAATTCGCCAGGCAGCCATCAACGACACAGCGACGCGACGATGGCGCAAAGCAAACCACCGTCTTCGCTCCAGCGCTTCGCCAGAGCCAACTTTACCTCGTCATTCCTGTACCCACTGAAAGGCATCTACTACTTCGCTACCCACCGGTACATACAGCCTCTACTTCGGAGCCGACTACTACCATTAACACTCCTATCAACCTGCATCCTGGCCATCCTATTCCTCACGGCGTACCTCCCAGTCGTCGCGTTCCTTGCGCTCTTCCACTACAGCGGCTCAGCATGGGTCAATGGCACGTTCTTCATTCTCGGGATTGGGACCTTACTCACCTCCATGCTCTTCGAAGCTCTCTTCGTAGACGGCACGCAAGTCGACATTTTTGATGCCGTCATGGTTGCGGAAGGCTACGAGCATCTGGTCAAGACACGGCGACCGGTTGCGGACGACATCGAGGAGAGCGATCCGGTCAAGCGCATAGGGCCGCGTGAGAAGGGTGCCACATTTGCGCCTTTCAGTTTGAGGCAGATTGTGGAGCTTATTATTCTTCTGCCGCTGAATTTCGTGCCTTTTGCGGGAGTACCACTCTTTCTGCTCCTGACCGGGTACCGGGCTGGCCCACTTCTCAATTGGCGGTACTTTCAGCTCAAAGGTTTCGACAAGAGGCGGAGGAACCAGTACATCAAGACGAAGAAGCGGAGGTTTGAGTACTTGTGGTTCGGCACGGTCTACATGGTGCTGCAGCTGATCCCAGTACTGTCGATGCTGTTGCTTCTTACCAGCGCAGCAGGAAGTGCGTTGTGGTCGGTGCATGTCGAGCGGGAACTTGCATTAATGGAAGAGGAGCGACCGGCTGGGGAGTACTCTGACGATGTGTGACGGTGGTATCATGACGTATGAAGATGGATGCGATTTCCGCTGCCATTCTAAAGGCCGACTAGACTTCAAAATTCATGAGTGTTCGAGCTCTACGGCCAAGGATCACCATCACCATGCTCGCGAAGAACTCCTGCCGGCTGAGATGCTTAATTGAGACTGCCAATACTGCCAGGGAAGACAAATGCTGAGCCCGTTACTACGCGAAGGACCTGATCTGTCCTGACAGCATCACGATCCTCGCCAGGTTTACGAGCCTTAATAAATGCGAGAAACCGCGTACGCAGTAATAAGGAAGTCATGAACAGCACGTGTGGCAAGCCAAGAGGACCGTGCACGCAGACAATTGATGCATAATCAGATGTAGGAAAGAAGTCACTTTAGAAAGAACTGAGTACAAACACGTCTGGCTTTATGAAAGCCACCGCCAAGACTGATATTCGGCTATATACCTTTATACCCGAGCTGCTTGGCAGCAGCTCCAACATCTCCCCGCAGCTCTCTGCGACCACGACCGGCTCATCGTGCATGGCCCGAGGTATGCGTGCGGGCAGGCCATTGTGCAGCTGTCGCGTACGCGCAGGCAAGTATATTTTCCTGTCTCGAATCCTCCCTCATTCCGCCTGCAGCACGTTCAGTAATCATGGTCTTCAAGAGCTTGCAGAGCGACATCTTCGTGCCGAAACATCTCACCACATGGCAGTGGCTCTTCGAGGACCCGACGTACTCTCCTATTGCACGGTTCCCGGAGTCTGAGCTTGGGGGGTACCATAATGCTGTGACTAAGGAAGAGCTCAATTGGCGAGAAGTCAAGGAGGCTGCTACATATGTCTCGACGGCATTGGTGAAGCGGTATGGCATTAAGGAGCAGGACACTGTTGCTTTGTTCTCGCAGAACACGATATGGTATGCATGAAGCCAAACAATGTTGCCAGGACAGATTTTGATCGTAATAATAGGTACCCAGTAGCCATGCACGCGACCACTCGCGTTGGTGGCAAGGTCTCGGGTGCAAGCCCGGCATACAACGTCGAAGAGATGACATATGCGCTTCAAAAGGGTGAGGCGAAATTCCTGATGACGCATCCGAACAGCATGGACGTAGCAATCGCCGCTGCAAAGGCTGCAGGCATCCCCAAGGAGAGGATCTTTTTGCTTGAAGGCGAGCTTGCAGGCTACACCACCATCCAGGACCTGATCCAGATGGGCAAGCAGGAGGCGCAACAGGTGCCCTACTGGACCATTCCCAAAGGCAAGACCAACTTCGACGTCTGCGGGTTCCTTTCGTTCTCCTCCGGTACCACTGGTCTGCCCAAGGCGGTCATGATCGCACATTCAAACGTCATTGCACAATGCCTACAAATTCAGCCTTGGACTCCGGCCGACCTCAAACGCGTGCTGGCCATTCTCCCTGCTTTCCACATCACCGGTCTCGTGCACGCACTTCATCTCCCAGCTCTGATCAATGCGAAGGTGATCATGCTTCCGGCTTTCACCATGAAGGCCATGCTTGACACAGTAGTTGAGTACCAGCTTAGCGAGCTTCTATTAGTCCCTCCGATCTTGATTAGAATGGTTCGTGACCCGATCGTCGACGAATACGATCTCAGCCACCTCCGACGGTTCTCGTCCGGCGCGGCACCGCTTAGCGAAGAGATTATCAATCTTCTCAAGCAGAAATTCCCACAGACTGGCTTCAAGCAGGGATACGGTATGACCGAGTCGTGTTCTTGTATCACAGCCCATCCACCTTGGTTGTATGACTACAAGAACGCACATACTGTCGGCACGATCTGTGCTAGCACAACCGTGAAGATTGTGAAGGAAGATGGCACAGAAGCGGGTGTCGGCGAGCCTGGTGAGATCCTAGCCAAGGGTCCGCAAATCGTGATGGGATATCTCAACAATGAGAAGGCCACTCGCGAGACTTTCGATGAAGAGGGGTATCTCCACACCGGCGACCAGGGCGCCATTGACAAGGACGGCGTGATCACTATCACCGACCGGATAAAGGAGTAAGTGCGCCTGCAGGCCTCGTATATCGGTGCATAGATCACAAGCTAACGCCACGAAACAGATTGATCAAGGTCAAGGGCATTGGCGTTGCTCCAGCCGAGCTTGAGGACTGCCTCCTCGGCCACCCTAAAGTGGAAGACGTGGCGGTACTGTCCATTCCTGATGAGTATTCCGGCGAAGTGCCAAAGGCGTATGTGGTGCCACAGTCCAATCAGCAACCCGGCAGCCAAGAGCTAGGTCGCGAACTCATTGCCTATGTTCGGCAGCAGAAAGTCCGATACAAGGCTGTCAAGGAGATTGAGTTCATCGATGCTATTCCGAAGAGTGCCAGTGGTAAGATCCTCAGGCGAGTGTTGAGGGATAAATCAAGGGCCGGCGAGGTGACGGGTACTGTGGTCAGAGAGGAGAGGGCGAATCTGTAAATGAGTGGTGGCGTCTCGTGTAGTACTGTACAGTGGGCGTGCTGTTTAGTGAACATGCAGACGTCTTTGTCGGGTTGACTCATGTCGACGAATATGGCAGTTGGTCGGCAAGCGAGTGCTTTCAACATGTTCCAGCAAGTCCGTGGTACTGTCGAAGACGTCTTCTTGGTCGTCTGTGTTTCGACCCGATGGTTGACTTTCGGGACGACTCGGCTTCCGAGTCCATTTCCTTCATCGTACCTTCCCGCCAATTGTGCCAATATACATTCGACATAGCACCAACCTGGCATAACGCTTTCAAATGCGCATAACTCCTGATGAAAGCAGCGAGGCCATCATCGCGGCCTTGTCGCGCTTTCGGGTCCGGTGAGACGCTTCGATAGTTCGATTTCTAATCTTTTTAAATCCATCTCACCGAGGCCCTACCTTGGCCGATCACATGGAAGCTAGTTTGTGCCATGTGGCGAGCGTACCGACGAAGCTAAGTAGAGCTCAATCCATCATCATGCTGGCAAGAGCATCTACGCGCCCTTGTAGACCTCCGCCCTGGCTTTCCGTGCAACACTCCGCAGGATGACGGAATTCAAGATTGATATCGTCTCAGACACTGTATGCCCATGGTGCTACGTCGGCAACAATCGCCTGGAGAAGGCGATCCAGGCGCATAAGGCCAACAACCCGAAGGATACCTTCACGACGACGTGGCATCCGTACTACCTCAACCCCGATGCGCCAAAGAGCGTAGACAAGCAGGCCTACTATGAGCGCAAGTTCGGCCCGCAGAGGACGCAGGTCATGCAAGGCCATCTCTTGCGCCTAGGGAAGCAGGTAGGCATCGACTTCGCTTTCAACGGCAAGACAGGCAATACACGGGACAGCCACCGCCTCATACAGCTGGGCAAGACCAAGGGCGAGGAGATGCAGACGAAGGTCGTCAAGCAGCTCTTCAATTCGTACTTCGAAGACAACGAGGACATCACATCGCAAGAGGTGCTCATCGCCAGGGGTGTCAAGGCTGGCCTGAACGAGGCTGAGGTTAGGGACTGGATGGCCAGTGGCAAGGGAGGGCCAGAGGTAGACAAGGAGGTCGCGGAGGCGCAACAGAAGTCCATTGGAGGCGTGCCAAATTTCACAATTAACGGACAGTATGAGGTGCACGGTGCGGAGGAGCCTTCAGCGTTCCTGCAGGTATTTGGTGAAGTCAAGGATACCACTGGTGGAACGAAGCTTGGCGGCGAGAACGTCTGTTGAGACATATCCCGCAATGCGAGCTCTCTCGTCGAAAAGTGCCGGACGTGGTCATATCGGCCCTTGCGGCGCCTGGTGCAAGACAGTGGTCGCCGCGACATCAAATCTCGTACGAAGACGATGAAAAGTCGGTAAGTTCTTATTGATGCGGTCGACAGTTTGCCAGGTTGTGCGCAGGCACAAGTTCAATTCGACTGCATATATCATATGTAAATGAGCGTTCCAGATTCGACATTTCCATTATCTTTAGCTCCCTCTCATCCTCTTGGTCCTGTCGAGCAGTACCTACCATTTTCCACCCTCGGAGCACTCGGCACGACGTTGGTCAAACACCTTCAATGCTTCCTCAGCGGCCTTGACACCGCTAAGTGCCATTGCGCCGAACGTCGGTCCCATGCGATTGGCGCCGTCAACCTCGGACAGCTCCATCCCACCAACAATGAGGCCAGGGCAGATCTCCCGAGTACCCTTAACGATGGCATCTTCAGCGGTGTTCATGTCAAGACCGCGCATACCGCCCAGCGCAGGAATCGCCTGCATGCTGACGAGACGCTTGACACTGAAAGCTCCGAATGGTCCGTCGTGGCCTGTGGTGGACACGAGCAAGGGAGCGTTGATGGTGTTCGGGTCTGTATAGTGTCAGTCGATATTTCTCGGCAATTTTATGCGGTGGACTGACCCATGCACGACTGGTCGTCGTGGTGCATACTGACGAGCGTCCAGTTCGTGACGACACCAGCCACGCGAATGTTGCCCTCGCCATCAGTGCGAGTGATGAGGTCCTCCACGGCGGTGGCGTTGAACAGTTTGACATTTGGAAACTGAAGCACTTTCGACAACACCGTGCTGGTGAACAACGCGGCGTGCTTGACGACCTGCAGCACATTTATGTCAGCATGCCTAGCATCGTAGCCACGTTGTTGAACAAAGTGGTTGTGCATAGCTCTCCCAGACCCAGTGCCGTGTTCAGTGCCACAACGGAACCAAAGACTGCACGTACCACGAAGCTGGACTCGGGACCGTCATCCTCGTAGTCGACACCGAGCTCACGGAGGAAAGCATCGGCCGGCTTACGCATGACCATTGCTGAGAACAATTGCCCGCCAAGCCAGGCACCACCACCAGGAGCAACTCCAGCTTCGATGATAGCAATCTTCAAGTCCGGACGAGCTTTGGCCAAACAGTAGGCAGCCGAAAGGCCACAGCTTCCAGCGCCGATGATCACAATATCAGACTCAGCATAGCGGTCCAGATCAGCGAAGTACCTCCTAGTCATGGCACGCGAGACTTGGCTCTCCCGGATCGGAGCAAACTTGAAGTCCTTCCACTCGCCGGCCATCGCCTCGATAGTCTGCGGCTGGGTCTGACCATTCACTGGCACGGTCGTCATGTTTGGCTTGAAGGTCAGCTTAGCCGGCCCATTCGCTGTCGTCGTCTCAGGGACGTGGTCCATCATGGGCGGCGACATCTCGGAGTCGTAGGGTGGTGATCAACTGTGGTGGTCAGTTTCGCTTCCATAAGCGAGATCGGGGACATGATGAGCATGATTCTTTCGCAGGGCTTGGCCCGATCAAGTTCGAGCCGTCTGATCTCAGAACAACGTCTCAGAGCGTGCTGTTACTTCTCCCTTGCCAACAGTACAAGGGGTGGAAGCACCAGTCAACACTCCTGGACGCTGAACACCGGCTCATGCATCATCTGTTACCATGAATACCTCTTGATCATTGCAGGACAGTGCCTAGCCGAAGTCGAATCGTAGCCGCATCGTAGCGTGAGCTCGAGCCATACCGAAGTGACTGTATCGTATCTGTGTCAGTATCAGCCATTCAATCTATCAGCATACAAGAACGTAGGTACTTCGAAGTCTCTTATCTGGGAAGTGTGGACGTGGAAGTGTCAAGGAGTAGCGAGGTAGGAGAGGGCAAGCTGAGAGAGAGATGGCTGCCTTCTTGTACTTCACTGCTCGCGTTACATTTGTTCCATTTGAGGTGCACCCGGCCGATATCGAAGGAGGGGAAGCTCCTATGGGACCATAAAAACAGCCTGTATAATAGCTTGGTCATGTCTTCGAGCTGTGAAGTGCTTTGGGAGCACGAGAGTCCGCTCACTCTGGGTTGAGTTGCTTGAGGTCACCAGGCAGGATCTCGAGTGAGATGTAAGGCCCCGAGCCCCTTGTGGTGCTGAGGAGTCGTTAAGGAGGGCCGTCAGCAATGGGATCTGCAATGTGTCTGCCCGATGAAGTCCAGGGCGATCATGCCTCCTTGCAAAGGCGGGCCAGTGCTGAAACATACGCTGGTGAAACGGAGCCATTCTGTTACATAAGCAGCCCGGAAGGTTATACCTTCCACACTAGCAGATAGCTTAGACAATCATTATTACACACACTAAAGTCTGTACTATTTAGTAGCTATTCGGAGTAATCTACTAGAGTCTTTCGACTCTACTAGCCGTCTATATACGGTACTAGAGCCCGCTTAAAAGCGGCTCTACTAACCTCTACGCGACTTCGTACGCGACCTCTACTAGCCTACTAATACCGCTACTACAATACGCTAACCGATTAATAGTAGTAATAAGAGTAGTAAAAGCCCCGTCGATACGTAGCGATTAATATACACTATAATATAATACTCTCTACTAAATAGCGTACCTACCCTTCTACTAGCGACTGTTTACTAGTACGTGCGACAAGTATAGTAACTACTACGCGGTTACGCGTATATACTCTAGTACCTACTTTTAATCGACCTAGTAAGACCGGTATATATACGCCTTCCGCTAAATAGCTTATTTACTAGGTTTCTATACCTACGTAAGGATCTAGATATTCGCTCTACTACTACCGACAACCTATTAAAGAACCTTCTACTATATACTCGACCCTCGTCGATAATAACTATACTAAACGTAGCTAGCTACTAGATCTAATAACCGCTAACTACTACTATAGATACCTTATCGAGTGCGAGAGCTAAGTAACTAAGGCTATCGACTTAGATACCTAATTAGCCGCTATAACTACCTACGAACTTAGAACACTTCTTCTAGCTCGTATCCTAAGTCCTCGCTTACGACTAGGAGCCTATCCGCCTTAAGATAGGTTCTATCCTCCTATATAGCGACCTTTAGTAGCGTATCTAATTCCTAAAGGAGCGCTTTAGAATACCGGACAACTACCTTACCTAATCTCCTATTCGACGATCGACTCGAGCCTCGTTAACGACGAGTATATCTAGTAAACCCTTTCTACGTAAGTAGTATAGCTTCTCGCTACTTAAGTAGGTCGAATAACTAGACGTTATTATAGACTACTATACCGCCTATCTAGAGTTTATATACTAGAAAGTAGACTTCCTAGACCTTAGACTATCGGTACGTAGCTTATACGCTATATTAAGGGTAGCTTCTATAGGTCTAGCCTTAACGGGTAATACTCTATTACCTATAGGGATTAACTTAGTAGATCCTAAAGAGACTCCGAGACCTCTATCTACCCTAAAGCGTACGATAACGCGTAAGTCTAAGAAAGGTAAGGAACTAGCTATCGACCTAGCTCTACCTTCTACTTAGGTATTAGATATAGCTACTCTACTCGGCTACGTTAATAGTACTCGTAAGATAGAACCTAGCCGCCTAGATAACCGCCTAGAATAGTAACTATTATTTAACGAAGCCTAAATCGCTTAGATTTAAAAGCTTATCGAGGACGCCTAGAAGAAAGGTATTAAGTAAGGTAGACGCGAATAGTAAGAGCTTAAAGTAGCTATACGATAGCGAATATAGTAGTAACAATAGTAACTTATAGCCTAGTAGTAAGCTAATAACGCCTAGTAATAATACCTAGGCTCTAACCTAGGCTAATATACTATATAACCTACGGGTACTATTACCGACATTATCGACGCTATCTACTAGGCCTTTCTCGTAGAGAGCGTAAATACCGGATAGCTAGCCGTAAACCTAGTACCTAATCTCTAGTAGCTCTAGTAATTTAGGCTCTCGAATAGGCCTCTTAGTATAGTACCTAGCGGACCCTATCGATAGGGCCTCTAGTATTAGGTATACCCTTAGCCCTTCTATCTTAGATATAGCCTAGGCCTAGGCGGACCTATCGACCTAGCTCCGTAGGGATAGTACCCTTAGCCTCTACTAAAGCGCGAGGACTTTAAGCCTAATCGTATTAGCTATTTCTAGCCTAACCTCGACGAGTTACTCGGCTATAGAGCTTAGATCGACGTAGGTAGTAAGATATACTATAGGGATATAGAGGCATTTATTAACCGTATTAATATCGCCTTCGAAACTAGTATATATACTCCTAAGACCCTACGTAACTACCTATTCGAATGTCTACGTAGCTATACCTTAGAATAGTTTAACCTTACTATAATAAAGGAGATACGAGAGTAGATCTACGAGGGTAATAGCGTCGATCGCTAGTTACTTAAGCTTAGAGAGTAATTTAAGAAGAGTATTACTAAGGCTTACCGCGAGCTTTTATTTAAGAGGTTTATATAGTAATCTATCTACGATAAGCGTAAGTACGTAGACTTCGTTCTTTCCGTTATTCGCCTCTCCCGTTAAGTAGGACCTAGCTCTAACTTTACCGAACTTCTTACTACCTAGTATAAGATCTACCTAGACTTACGTATTAACGTACCTATACCTATAGAACTCTCTAGAGCCGAAGACTTTATCGCGAATATAGATAGGTACCGACCTATATAGGACGACTAATAGCGCTAGCGCTCGGCTACGAGTACCGCTAATATATATACTTTAGGTAG
Organism: Elasticomyces elasticus; assembly: GCA_035926095.1. Lineage (NCBI taxonomy): Eukaryota > Fungi > Ascomycota > Dothideomycetes > Mycosphaerellales > Teratosphaeriaceae > Elasticomyces > Elasticomyces elasticus. Next base: position 1,820,039 of record JAVRQT010000002.1, read on the forward strand.
AGTATACTTCGGTAATTAGTAAAGCGCGCTCGACACCGTTAAGCTAATCGACGTACCCTTTAGGCGCGGCCGTAGTAACGGTAGATCGTTCGGATAGTAGCGAGCCTTTACCCCTAATCTCTACCCCTTTAATAACACTCGATAGTAGAACGCTCGCTTCTAAGGAAGCGTAAGTACCCCGCCTACGACGATAACGAGATAGCTACTAATACTAACCTCGAGTAATTAGTAAAGAGGCGTAAGTATATCTACTAACCTCGTATACGAAGACTACGACGATTAGAGTTAGTAGGACGGGATTAACGAGTAGTCGATCGACCCTACTAGCCTAGATATAGTAGATCTATACGAGTACTACGACTCGTAAGACGATAATATATACGGCGCCTTCTAAGACCTAACGCCTTCCTTCTACGTTAAGTAGGACCTACCTATACGTTCCTAACCTTAGTAGCGTACCGAGAGAGACGATATAGGTACCCGTAATTAGTAGCCTAACTAAACCTCGTATTAATTATCGACGCTAGTACCGCTAGAAGCCTAGATAGACTATCGCTTTTATAAGAAGAAGTTCCTTACGAAGAATATACTATATAAGTACCTTCGCGAGGACTATCTCGATCGTATCCGTAATAAGGAGAACTTTAGAGAAGTACGCCTAGCGTCCTTTAACCTAAAAGCCTATCTAGCTTAAGCGATAGCGACGCTTACGCTAGGCGCTAGAAGGTCGCCGTAGATTCGTAGTATAGCCTATTAACGCGAGACCTATAGGAGTAAAGACTATAATATAAAGTTACCGACAATAATATACGCGATCTAGTCCTTACGGCTAGTATTATATATAGCGAGCTAGATAGCTCTAGCCTCGAACTACCTCTATCCGATATAGTAACCTTACCTATTATCCTATATATAGCTAAGCTAGTACCCGGCTATCTAGTATACGCCTTTCGAAACTATAATATTACTAAGGCGATATATAAGCTCGGCGTCGATAAGGAAGTAAAGCGAATATACCTAGATACTAGTAACATTATATCTATAGCTAACGAAGTATATCTAACTAAGTAACTAGAATTAGAAGGCTTCGAGAAGCTTAACGACGCTATTACCTTTAAGAGTCTCGTAGGCCTTACTAAGAATAACACCTAGCGTATACTACTAATACATTTTCCTAGTATAGACGTAGAAGGTAAGCTAGCTTTAGTACTAATTAACTAGCTAGTACGAGTCGTTAAGGACTACCTATATAACCTACTACTAGGTATAGACGTTATAACCCCGACCGGCTTTTATATTGATCTTTAGCGTCGAGTAGCTATTCTACGCGAGAACTATAATATAGAAATACTAATATTACTTTGCCTACGCTCTAATAAGCGTATTAATCGTACGGTTACGTCGACTACTACTACCGTAATCCTAGCCCGCTCTTACGCTCTTATACCGTGTACTATTAATAAGCTACTAGACTTAGATCGCGACTACGAATTCTAGGCTCTCGATAGGTAAGCTACCTTCCTAACTAAAGGCGGTAAAGTCTAGAACTACCTAATCGACGCTAACTTCGACGTAGTAGTAGTAACGAACACGAGTACCGAACTACTAGTAATTCTAAGGAAGTAGAGGCTCGGGACCGTTAAGGAATACTACCTAGACGTAATATACGTAGTCTAGGAGGCTAGCCCTTTAGACCCTCTACTAGAATTTACCCTAGCTAGCGTAGATAGCTATAGCGAACTACCGATCGACCGTAGTCTCCTAACGCTCGAAAAGCCGTAACCTAGCTCGTTAAATATAGTGTTACTAAACGGCGTTACGATCTACGACCGTAGACCCGAGGTACGTACGCTAGTAGACGTCGTAGATAGCTACCTAACGCTATAGATAGATAGGGGTAGTATAGTAGACATTTCTAAAGAGTACTATGTAAAGATACCCCTTATCTAAGACTAGGATAAGGAGAAGTTCTCGACTAAGGTATACGGTACCTTAGCGAAAGATTAGGAGTAGATTAATAAAGTGTTTAATAAGCTATATAAGTAAGATAAGATAGGTTAGACCTATCTCCCGACCCTATTCGCCTAGCTAGTGTTCGTAGTATAGCGATCTATCTTTAAGGATAACGGTAAGATTACTCGGAAACCGAGAGTAGTTATCGATATACGCGGATTAAATAAGATCTTAATTAAAGACTCCTACCCTCTACCTACGTAGGATTAGATTATCGGTAAGGTACGAGGATATAGGTATATCTCTACTATTAACGCGAGAGCTTTCTTCTACTAATAGCTAGTCGTAAAGAAAGACCGTTTTAAACTTACCGTTAACTCTTACCGTAGCTAGGAGTACCTTAAGGTCGTAGTAATAGGATACTATAATAGCGCCTAATACGTCTAACGCTAACTAGATAATATACTACGCGACCTCCTAGGCGTATACGTATATATTAACGATATCGTTATAGTATCTAAGATACTAGAAGACTACGTCGATTACCTTTACTAGCTCTTTTAAAAGCTAGACGAAAAGAATATTAGCCTCTTACCCGAGAAGGTATTTATCGGCTTCCTATCTACTACGGTACTAGGGTAATTAGTTAGCGGCCTAGGTTTTACTACCTCGAACGAACGCGTCGTAGCGCTCTACGACCTTTAGAAGCTAACCGACGGTTACGACTTAGAACACTATCTAGGACTAATAGGCGTACTATAGCGATATATACTATACTACGTAGCTATTATCTAACTACTCTAAGAAGTAAAGACGGCTACGCTTAAGGACGTACTAGGTAAAGGAAACAGTCGACGCCGCTATTTATAGAAGTAGCGCCTCGAATAGACCGAAGAAATAAATATAGCTTTCGTATCCTTATAAGCTATCTTTACTAACCTCTTATTCCTCTATTATACTAACCCGAGTAGACTAGCGTATATCGACGTAGATAGCTCTAAGGAGTACGATATAGGCGTTATAGTCTACTATATTAAAGGAGACCCTAATCTAGTATTAGAAGAGTAGTAGGAAGCCTATACCCGTAAAGACGATACGCTAGTAGACTTCGTAGACTCGACTAGCTAGCTAAAGCGGGTAAAGCGCTTCGCTCTCGATAAGATCTAACCTATCGGCTTCCTAAGTTATACCTTAACTAGGGTAGAGAAGCGATACTACCCTATAGAACTCGAGATAGTAGGGGTAGTATAGGTAGTTAAGAAATTAAGGTATATTATCGACGTAGGTCCTAAGACCTACCTCTTTACTAACTACTTAGCGGTTACGGCTATTATAAAGAAGTCGTAGATCGTAATAACGGTATCTACCGAACGCCTTAACCTACGCCTAATAGCCGTAGCGACGTACCTATCGTAGTTTACTTAGCTAGAGGTATTCTATAGACTAGGACGTAACTATATCTACTCTAACCTCCTTAGCTATCTACTAGGTAAAGCCGATCCTATAGCTAAGAAGGACCTTAATACTAACGCCCTAGACGATATCCTAGTCTTCTACGTCGATACCGTTATCTAGATATCCGACGCCTTTATAACGAAAGTTAAGAAAGGATACGAGGAAAGTAAGCTATAGAATAAGCTACTTAAAGTCGTAAGGCGAGTAGTAGAGGAGAAAGTAGAAGCGATACGCTAGCTAGAAAGCGACGAGGAAGTAGTTACGACACCTAATCGACCTAGTAAAGCGATACGACTATAGCGACTCTAGGACCTCCTCTATAAGGGTAGAGAAGAAGCTATCGATATAGCTACCTAAGAGGTATTATACCTTCGTAGCTATATAGCCTTAGAGCTACTAAGGAGCTAAGAGGGGAGCTAGCGTAGCGCCCTTAGGTAGCGCCCTCCCCCTCTTAGAGTTTTCTCTCTTTCTCTTCTTCTTTCTTATATAAAATAGTCTCTATATTTAACACTATTTATCTACCTATCTTTCCGCCTTCGTACCGCCTTCGTAACGTAGTTATATCGTCGGTCGCTATTTACTCTACTTTATACTTCTACGTTATAATTCTATTTTATCTAACCTTCTTAGGAAGTAGGCCGTTTATTCGATAGTAGATATAACGACTAGCGAACGAGTAAGTAGAGTAGGCTTACGAGGAGTAAGAGGTAGAAGTTCTAGATTAGGAGGACTAGTCCTAGGATTAACGAATACGCCGCGAAGGCGTCCTATAGTACCTTCGAACGAAAGAATCTCTAAAGGAAGGAAGGATAGCTAGATAGCTAGGCTAATAGACGCCTAGTCCTAGTATAGGCCCTCTAAGAGTAGCTATAGGTTCGCGCTCGAGATAAGCGCTACTCTAAGTAACGCGAGCGCCTACGGCGCTACGCTAGCGCTCTAGTCGAATATATCGTATAACGATATCCTCGTATCGATTAAGTCTAACGAAGACGAGGACGCTAACGGCGTCTCGTACGCGACTATTTACGAGAAATAGTAGGCGTACTAGATAGCGTTCCTATAAGGGCTAGTTAAGCGGTTTATCGATACTACTAAACGTACTAACTTAAAGCGAAGGCGAGGAGCTAGTAAGTTAGACTAGACGGGTAGTAACGGTAGTACGCCGCCGCCTAAATTTCTCGACGATCCTTACTATCTCGACTACGAGTAGCTAAAGATATTAAGATATATTTACGATTATAAGTTAAAGATCGAGAATACGTATAAGCTAGAGAAGCTACTATAGTACGTCGGCGAGACGAGTATATAGGAAGTATATAAATAGATTAGGAGAGTAGAGGCGGTCTTTATTCTAAGACCGTACGTCTACTTTACCTAGCTCGAGAAGGTATCGTACGCGATAACCTTTATTAGCGTACGCGTAGCGTAGTCGTAGAATACCTACGCTAAAGACCTTCCTACTAGAGGCTAGGGCTAGAAGGACCTAAAGGTCTAGATCTTAGATAAGGTCTAAGACCCTAAGAACTACTCTATCGTCTATATAATAAAGCTATTTAATTATAAGTAGTAGCTAAGCTAGTATAGCGAAGAGTTCGTAATATACCTAGATAACGTTATAGACGAGGTCGATATACCTCGTTTAAGTAAGAAGTAGTTAATATATCTAGTCGTTATAGGCCTATAGGATAACCTCTACGATAAGCTACTAAAGTAGTAGTTTATCCCTTTCGACCGAGCTAGCTTAATAGCTCTTCTATCTTATCTCGAGACGAGTATTAAGAGGGACTATAAGAGTACGTTGTATAGGCGTAACGCTAGCGAAGCGTACTAGTCGAGGCGTAAACGTAATCGCGACTACGATAGGTTAGGAGGGAATCGAGTAGGAGGATACGAGAAGAAAGTTAAGGAGACTTTTAAGAGGAGGCTACTAGAGCGTAGTACTAATAGCGCCTCGCTAGCGCCTAGTAATCGCTCGAGGTTCGTTACCTATCTAAATAACGTTACTAGTAGAGTACCGAAGGACCTATCTAAGGTTAAGTACTATAAGTATAAAAGAATAGGCTATTATACTAATAAATACCCTAACCTAGCGAAAAACTCTAGACTCTAGCTATATAGTTACCTATCCCTAGGTTAGGGTTTTCGTAGGTAGAAGAGTAGGCGTAGCGACGGCTCTACGTAAGCGTTACTATAGAAACCGAAGGTCGAAGCGGACCGTTAGAGTAGACGACTTATACCTTAGTAGATCTAGGGTTATAAGGGAGTATATTATCGTCCTTCGAGGTAGCTCGACTAGATATACTCGTTAAGACGACGAGAAAGCGTAAGGCGGTCGGTTATAGTAGGAAAGAGACTCCTATTATAGGCTAGTCTAAATTAGACGTAACTTTAGAGGATAGCTAAGGCGGTACGAAGTCGGTATATATACTAGCTAACGTCGTAGATAACTATAGTATCCTACTCCTCCTTAGTCGACCCTAGCTTAGCTAAGCCGAGATAGATATCGACTAGAAACTAGACCTCCTAAAGTAGAAGTTTCGAGGAGGACCCTTAGACGTATAGTTTATTAATAGGCTCGAGCTCGAGTAATTATATACTATAGGTAAGTAGGTTTATACTATTATACTAGAGGATATCGTCTATAAAGAGGACGACGGCGCTACGAAGGCGCCTACTACGCTCCTCGATTAGCTTAAATATCTTAAGCTATTATTCGATAAGATTATAGCCTAGTAGGTTACGCTAGATAGCTTAGCTAAGTACGTAATTAAACTTATTAAGGGGAAGTAACTACTATAGAGACTAATATACCCCCTAGAAGAACGAGAGCTTAGTACGCTCTACGACTATATCGATAAGGGGTTACGATTAGAGCGGCTATAGTATAGCTAGAGCCCTACCTACGCGCCGATCTTATTCGTTCTAAAGAAGGATAGCGAGATTCGCCTTTACGTCGATTATCGTAGGCTAAACGTAGTTATAATAAAGAACTACTATATGCTCCCTCTTATCTCTAAGCTTCTTAACCGCGTTACTAGTATAAAGTACTTTACTAAGCTCGACTTAGCTAAAGCGTTCTACTAGATAAGGATCCGACGGAGTAACGAGTAGAAGACGGCGTTTAGATATCGCTATAGCTACTATAAATATATAGTTATACCGTTTAGTCTAGCTAACGCCCTAGCGACTTTCTAAGCTTACGTTAATAGATATTTAAGTAGGCTTATCGACTATTACTATATCGTATTTATCGACGATATCCTTATCTTCTCGAAGGACTAGTCGTAGTACTAGCGGTACGTATAGGAGGTACTTAAGCGCCTCTAAGAGTTTAACCTATTCGTTAAGCTAAAGAAGTGTAAATTCGAGGTTTAGTAGGTTTCTTTCCTCGGCTTCGTTATTAGTAGCGAAGGTGTTATAATAGAGCCTAATCGCGTCGCTAGCGTAGCGACGTAGCCTAAGTCTACTACTATTAAAGAACTCTAGGTCTTTCTAGGATTTACGAATTTCTACCGCCGCTTTATCGAGTACTACTTAGAAGTAGTAGGTCCGTTAATATCTCGTACTACCTAGAAGGGACCGTTAGAATAGGATAATGTCTACTAGAAGTCGTTTAATAAGCTAAAGAAGCGCTTTACGATAGCGCCTCTTCTTTACTACTTTAGCGTAGACCTAAAGACGCGACTTAAGATAGACGCCTCTAAGTTCGCTATCTTAGGTATTCTTTCCTAGCTCTACGAAGAGAGATAGTAGTACCTATACGCCTTTTATAGTAGGAAGCTAAAAGGCCCTAAGGTACGTTATTATACGTACGACTAAGAGCTCCTCGTAATCGTAGACTTAGCGGCCTACTAGCGGTACTATATACTCTCTACGATTAGCCTAGTCGACGTTATTACTAATTATAATAACCTTAAATACTTTCTAACGACTAAGAAACTAAGCGGTCGCTAAGCCTATATAGTAGAGTCGCTATTATAGTATAATATCGAGATTACCTTCTAAGTAGAGAAGAAGAATCTAGTAGATAGGTTATCGAGGCGTCCTAACTATATACTAGACGTCGGAGACGATATAGACTCGGAAATGTTACTAGTTATATAATAGCTTTTCTCGTAGGAGACCTAAAGTCGCTACGAAGGCGTAGCTCCTAGCTTCGAAGTAGACGTAGAAGAGTATATTTCCTACGTAAGTACGATATACGTTATAGAAGTCGAGTTAGATAGCGAAGAAGATATCGTTCGTACTAACGGCGGCCTATAGAGATATATCCTCTCTCTATCCTTACGATTAGGTAAGAAGGACGTAGAAGATTCTAGCTTTTCTTTTCTTAGAGCTACGTAGAATACGCGCCTCGACGGCGCTACGTAGGCTCCTATAGTCCTTCCTAAGGCTAAGGCCGATAGTCGTAATAGCGATATAGAATATCGTTAGTATACTAAAGGCTAGGTAGAGCTAAAGTATATAGGTAGGACTTCCGTTATAGACGAACTACCTAGAGGAAAGATTTCCTTAGGGCGTAAAAGAAAGCGCCTAGCTATAGAAGACGTCGGCGTAACGTCGCTCTAACTTAACCTAGTTAGCGGTACCGTAGTAGAATACTTTACTACTAATCTCGTTAAAGAATCCGAGGACGTTAATAAGAACTAGCTACTATATATATATATCCGAAATACCTAATAAGACGACGGTCTTATTAAGCGATATAGAAAATAGTTAGTTAAAGTATCGGAGAACGGTCTCCTCGACTACGATACGCCGTCGTAGTCGTAGAGTTTATCTAGGCTTTTCCTTTAGAATAGGAAGGTATATATTCTAGATATTCCTAAGCTAAGAAAGCTTATAATAGAATACTACTACGATAATCCGAGTATAGAGTACTACGGCGTAGCGAAGTTATAGAGCCTAGTTAGTAGGATATACTACTAGGACTTACGAAATACGGACGTCGTAAAATACGTTAAGACGTACGATAGTTACTAAAGGTACCGTTCGTAGCGCTATCGGCCCTACGGGACCCTAATATCCCTAGATATCCTATCTAGCGATAACTTACTAAAGTATTAGTCTATAGATTTCGTTACCGGCTTACCGCTAGCGTAGAATAGGTATAGCGAAGTCGTCGACGTAATTCTTATAATCGTCGATCGTCTCTCTAAGCTAGTAAAGTATATCGATATTCTAGGTAATATTAATACCTCTAGCCTTACCGACGTAATTAAGGAGGTTATCCTTACTAAGTATAGGACGCTAAAGTCTTTTATTTCGGACTACGGCTCCCTCTTTACTAGTAAGTTCTAGGCGGCTTTAATACGTAGGTAGTAGACGCGCCGCTAGCTTAGTACCGCCTTCTACCCTTAAACCGATAGTTAGGTAGAACGTTAGAACTAGGTTATAGAGACCTTTTTAAGGACTTATATTAACTTTAATTAAGACGATTAGCCTTTCTAGCTTTACTAGGTAGAGTTCGCCTATAACGATATAGAGTATACGTCGTTACGTTATAGCCCCTTCTAATACGTCTTTAATATAGAGATCTAGAAGCTAGGAGAAGTCGACGTCGAGGACGACGTCGCTAAGACGGAGGGCCGCCTATAGGACGCTCTAGAAGAGCTCTAAGTACTCGCTATAGATAAGCGTATAGATAGGGTTAAAGAAGTTTACGCTAAGATATAGAAGAACCTACGCTACGTAGTCGAGTACTAGGCGTAGTACTACGATAAAAAGTATTAGCCTTAGACCTACGAAGTAGGTAATAAGGTTATACTCTCCTCGAAGAACCTCTATAACGTATAGCTAAAGAAGAAGTTCGCTTCTAGGTTTATAGGACCTTTCGCTATCGTAGAACGTATCGGTAAGTAGGCGTACTACCTAACACTCCTAGCTTAGATAAAAGCTATTTATAATATATTCTATATTTCGATACTAGAACCGTATTACTAGAGTAGCGACGTCGATATACTATCGGTAGAAGTAGAAGGTAAAGAGTATTAGGAAGTCGAGGCTATCTTAGGTACAGAAAAGACTAAGAAGGGTATAATATATTTCGTAAAGTAGTTAGGATACCCTTACGAGGATAATATATAGGAGCTAGCGTAGAACGTATATAGCGCCTAGAAGGAGATCTAGAAGTATCTAGATAGAATAAATAAGTAGGAGGTAGTAGAAGATAAGAGGCCGAAGAGTAAGAAGCGAAAGAAAAATCGTCGTTAATTATACTATAAGAAGCGGAGTACGCTACTTTAAGCGCTATCTTAGAGCGCCGTCTTAGCGTAGTCGCGCCGAAGGCGTATAAGTCTCTCCCTTAAACCTATCTACCTTAATTACTTAAACTAGTTATTATTATTATCTTCTATACTATTATCGGCACTATCCTCCTTAGTCTTATAATCTAGCGTAAGAACGCTACGAATTATACGTATACCCTATAGAATAGTATCGGTAAAGTTCCTTATCTCCTTACGAAGTATCCTTAACTCCCTAACTATATCCCTACTACTAGGCGTAGCGCTAGTAGTACGACTTACTTTCGGCGTGTTTCTAACACCGCCTAGAAACACCGCCGTATTATCGCGCTAGACGTAGTAGGTAAGGTTATTATAGGTCTCCTTATAGTCGTCGAGCTCTTACTAAGTAGGCTACTCCTTAAGACTATTACGCGTATATAGAACTTTACGCGTAATCTACGCTACGCGTACGAGGCGCTAGGCCTTCTTATTAGACGGAACCTAGAACGAGGTTAGTAGATCTTAGAGTAACGGAGAGGGATAAGATATACTCTAACGTAATCCTTCTTTATTCTCGCGTAACGAGAGTAGCGTACTAAACGACGCTTAGCCTTTACGTAAACGATATCTACGACTATAGTCGGTACGACGGCGGTAGTATAGCTCGCGTAGATATAACGTATATAAATAACACGTAGCTTCTCGGAATTAATCGTAGCTTAGTAACGTTTAAGGGTACTACCTACCTTAGTTAAGAGAAGAGGTAAAGGAGAATTACTATCGTAGCGACGGCGCTTCGTAGGCGTTTCGCTAGTACTACTAGCCTTACGCTTACCCTCTACTAACTTCTTAGAAGTCTTCTTTAGACGAGGTAGAGAATCGTTATTATCGATCGGAGGAGGTAGAGTACTAGAAGGTAGAGAGCTAGGAAGCGTAGGACTCGAAGGTATCGAAGAAGAAGTACTAAAAAGGTTAGGAGTACTACTACTAGCTATAGTGTTAAAGCGCGAAGTCCGCTATAGTAGAGGTAGAGGGCTAAGAGATCTAGGAGAAGGCGAAGGTACGCTACTATTAGTATAATAGGTACTACCGAGAGAAGTACTAAGAGGAGCGCCGTTAGTAATATAGTCTATTATATTAGCTTCGCGACGCTTAGCTTAGGCCTAGAGGATAGCCTACTCGCGATAGTATTAACGATAGAGCTTAGTATCCCTCTTATTAAACTACGTATTCTAATCGTTAATTACGTCGTAGCCTACGGCCGTAACGAAGTAGTTATAACTTCCGTCTACGTAAAGCTAAAAGGTAGTATCGTAGTAGATCTAAGTGTAGGTATTAAGGCGGTATTATACCTTAGACTTAGGGAGGATTAGGCGTTTATTAATAACGAGGTCTTAGAGGAATTCCTAGATTACGTCGTTACCTTAGGTCTAGATAGGAAGGCCGAAGGGTACGAAGTCGGTATATAGGCGCGACGAATAGGCGGGCTAAGAAATTGTTAGTTAAAGTAAATAATAATAAAGAGGAAGATAAATAAGCTCCTTATTAGCTAACTCTTTAACCGCTAGAACCTTAGAAGTAGAACGCGAATTCGTAGGAGGCGTATCGTTAGAAGTAGGTAAACGAGTAGCCTTAGTAGGAATCTCGAGACTAGGACCCTTACCTAGCGTATTAGCGACCTCGAGAGCGCGAGAATCGAGCTACGTAGTCGTACCGACGGCTATAGCTAAGGCGTCTATAGCCTATTTACTAGAGAGAGAGGGGCGGCGGAACGAGTATAAGGAGGATAAGGGCGATTCGCCGTTATCTCTAGTAGGAGTAGTAGAAGCGACGGGAGAGTATACGATCTATAAAGTATTAGTCTTACTAAGTAAAGGCGTTACGAAGTCGCGACTTATAGCCGAGACTATAATCTTCTTCTTAAAGGAGCTATTAGAGTTACGATTCTTATTCTAGCCTTTACGTTTAGCTATAGCGAATAGGCTAAATAAAGAGGTAATCGAGTGAAATATCGTAAAGTCTTATAAGTAGGTACGAGAAGGCGTAGCGATATCGTTACGAAAGCGCTGTTAATAGACCTAGAGAGAAAGGAGTTAGAAGAAAACCGGAAGATTAGAAGTTAAAGTACTTACTAGCTACTAAAGCTTACTAGTATTATTACTATTTAGCGATAATAAAAGAGGTAATTATCGAAGGCGTAGAGTAAGCGTAACGATATTGTAAAGTTATTTATTATTATTAGAAGGTAGCTAGCTTTATTATTGTTCCGTATACGGAAGTTAGGTAGGTCTAAAGTACGTAGCTAGTTACCGAGTAACGGTCGCTATACTAGCGTTACGAAGTAAGTAAGCGAATAGAACGCGAGTAATTAATTAGAAGTAAATCCGGCCTTTTAAATAAAGGAACTTAGGAGAAGGTTATATAAAGGAGATATAAGTAGGAAGCCGCGTAGGCGCTTCGATAGCTTTACGTATATCGTAAATAAGTTAACCTATTATTATAACCGGCCTACCTAGTATAAATAGGTTTAGATTAGTAGTCGAATACCTAAAGGTTAGATAAATATTCTACGACTACGGGGACGTAGTCGCTAAGTAGGAGGCAATTATTATACCTTCGTAGCTATATAGCCTTAGAGCTACTAAGAAGCCGAGAGGAGAGCTAGCGTAGCGCCCTTAGGTAGCGCCCTCCCCCTCTTAGAGTTTTCTCTCTTCCTCTTCTTCTTTCTTATATAAAATAGTCTCTATATTTAATACTATTTATCTACCTATCTTTCCGCCTTCGTACCGCCTTTATAACGTAGTAGTACCGCCGGTCGCTATTTACTCTACTTTATACTCCTACGTTATAAGAGGGATTACGCTTCTATCTAGAAGACGACCTTATCTACTACCGTAACCTAGTTATAGCCTACCGCCGCCTCTACGTACCGCTATCGCTATAGTACGAAGTATTCGAATAGTGTTACGATCGACGCTACTACGCTAGCTTCTAGCGTATATACGACCGTATTACCGCTACCTTCTATATTAAGAACTATACCGCCGAGCTCTACGAGTATATTAACGTATACCCTAGCTACGACGTTAACTAGATAAAACGCTACCGCCTCTACGGCTACCTTAACCCTATCGATACCCTATTAGTCCTAATAGAAACTATAGTAGTAGACTAGATTACTAACCCTCTACCTACGAGCGCTAGTTTCGATATACTACTTACCGTAATAGATAAGTTCTTAAAGCGCGTTATACTAATACCTAGTCGATCGACGTAGACCGTAGTCGAATAGGTAGACGTATATCTAATAGTAGTCTAGGAACGTAGTTAGAGCCTACTACGAGCTTAGGTCTCGGATCGGGATCCTAAGTTCTTAAGCGATTTCTAGCGTCGATTATTCCTCTACCTTAGCTACTAGTTCCTTACCTCGATAGCCTACTATCCTTAAATAGATAGCTAATCCGAGCGTACGAACTAGACTATAGAGATAGCTATCCGTTACTTTATTATAGTAAGCCCTAAACTCGAATAGACCGACGCTTTACTATCTATAACCTCCTTCTTCGGTAGCGTTAAGAATACTAGTACTAGCGTATCTCTAGATTAAATCTATTTTAGGTTCGATCTTAATATAGATCCGATGTTAGTATTACGCGAACTCCTACACGTAGAATATATAGCGCTACGCTAGTAATATAGAGACTAAGCGTAGGAGTCGTTAGCCTTTGCCGCTACTACTATAAAAGCGCGATACGATAAGAAGTACTAGCGTATGATTTTCGACCTAGGAGACTACGCCTACCTACGCCTATACTACGGCTACTACGTCTATAGGTAGAACTCCCGAAAGTTTAATAACTAACGAATAGGACCCTTTAAGATTAAGAGGGTAATCGGTAAGCTAGCCTACGAACTCGAGCTTCCCCTAAGCGTACGCTTCTACCTAATTGTCTTAATATCTTAGCTCGAACCCGCGTCTATATAAGACCTCTATAACCGCCTACGCTACCTAATCGTACTACCGATCGATACCGAAGGTTAGCCTATACTATTAGAATTTATCGTATAGATCCTATCTAAGCGGGAGTAGAATAAGAAGATATAATACCTTATAAAGTACTACGACCTTAGCCTAATCTATAACGAATAGGTAGATAAAGATAACCTCGAACAATATAAGACGCTAGTCGATAGATACGAGGTAGTACTTATTAAGAACGCCTACGAGAAGGCGGCTAAGAAGCCGATAGTTACTACTAAGCTACTATAAATACACGCCCCGATAAATAAGCTACGTATCTATATCTAGGGCCGAATAGTAGGACCGGCTTACGAACCCGCGTCGGTAGGCTAGTAGGAGATCCCGTAACGATTAGCTAATACGGATAGCTAGCCGTTAGACTAGTATACGATCCCCTACCCCTCGGCCTCGCCTAACGGAAATTCGAGGGTAGCTACGTCGATAGATCGTACGTCTAACATTCTATAGATCCTATAGCCTACCTAGGACCTAGCGGCACCCGCGGCCCTAGCCTAGCGGCGTTAGTAGGCCGTATATATAGTATCTTCTAATTTAATTATAACTACCTACTCTCTAGCCGTAAGGTATAATACTTACCTTCCTATAGTTTATAGTCGTATTCCCTATCTATAATAGCGGAGATAAGTACGTCGATATTATAACGTTATTATATATGTTACGGGAGTAGGAATTCGTCTTAGTAAAGCTACTATAGTATACGTTATAGGAAGGGAAGATGTTTATCGACGTAGTCTAGCTAGATATTCTTACGTATAACTTCTATACCGGTACTTACTATTACGACGATATAGCGTATATTATAGGAGAGTAAGTTATTTATTACCGCCGACTAACCCGAGAGTCTTATACGCGATTTTAGACCTTTACTTTACTTACTTACGCCCGTTACTTAGTTATTTACTTACGCGCCTATATATACTACGTATATTACGTATATTATAAGGTTCTACTTATTAGAATCTTTACTAAGCGAACAATAACAACGATATAGCTACTTAATAACATTATACTAATAATAACCTTACCTTACGATATTATCTAGCGACGTCGTAACCGATAGAACTTTACGTAGTACTAGCCGCTAACGCGCTAATCTACTACTCGATACTTTTACCTTAAGTAAAGCGTAGTAGCGATACCTCGACTACGAGTAGCTAAACTTCTACCTAATCTAGTACTACGTCTATAGCTATTATAGTACTCGCTCGTAAGTAAGATAGCGAGGACGAAGACTCGGATATCTTAGATATCCCTAGAAACGGCGCCCTTACCTTCTACCTACTACTAGGATACGAAGCTTCCTAGCTAGAGGACTATACCTAGCTAAATAAGGAGATACTCGCTAGCCTACTAGTAAAAGGCGGAGGTATAATAAGATAGAAGCTAGTAGACGTAAAGATAACTAGAACTCGGTAGCTTCGAGAACTACTAACTCGAGAGCGTAAGATCCTCGAGGCTATACTTAACGACGAAGAGCTAGGTAAGATAGTCGTCTTTACCCTAGCTACGATACGTAGGCCGTTAGTATACAATAAATTCGGCTTCTCTAACGTAAAATTTAAGTTCGGTAAATACGCCTTCGACCTTATTATTGTACTATAAGAGGTATATAAGCTCGCCTATATCGTACGTAAGGATAATACTACTAAGATAGCCGTCCTAAAACAGTATATAGTCGGGTCGCTTACCGTACGTTAGTTCCTAGACTAGCTATTCGACAACGACCTCTATAACTTCTAGAAGCTTATTAGAAAGCTCCTGTAATACTTTAAAATACCCTAGATTTTAGACTTCTAGCCGCTAGAGTATAGAGGCGAGAAGGCGAGGAAGAAGGTAGGTAAAACAATCGCCCGTAATAGCGTAATAGGTAAGATCTTCGACGCTAACGCTCTCGAGGACGAAGACGAGGATAGCGACGAAGCTACGTCGATAGCTAGAATACCTACGAAGCCCTAGCCTAAGGCTAAGGACGTAACTAAGCCTACACCTAACTTTAGAGAAGTAGCCTACGCTAACCTACGAATCTTTACTACCCTCGGATCCCTTAACGACCGTTCCTAAGGCCTACCGGTATTCTATCGCTTCCGCTAGAACTACGAGTACTACGCCGTAATAGATAGCTACTTAGTAGACGCTAGCGCTACCGCCCGAGACGTCTACGTATACATTATATATCTACGATCTAAAGGCGTAGTTATACTATTATTCGTCCCTAAAGTATTTATATACGAGATCCTTATACTACTCGAGGAGGAAGCTACGCGAAATAAAGTAATAGATATTGTTAAAGATATCGGTAAGCTCTATAAGGAAGCGGAGTTTATATCTAGCGAATACGGAAAGTCGCTAGCGCGTACGTAGAAGATTTATAACTAGGTCGAGAGCCTACTAATAGACGCTGTACTATATAAAGGCCTATAGATAGACCTAACCGAGAATATCCTACCTACTAACGCCGACGTATAGCTAAAAGCCTATAGTATCCTCCCTATACTCTACCTAAACTATAAAATGTTTATTATCGACATAATATATACGCTATACCCTAAAGGGCTAGTACTCTACTTCTACGACGTACTAGAGGAGTTCTATATCGCTAAGCGTATAGCTACTATTAATAGGATTATAATAGATAACTACGACTACTTACCTAGAAGGTATAAGGAACCTAGCTTATATACTTCGATAGCGGCGCTATAGACGATAGAAGTAGAAGACGACGACGAAGTATATAGTACGTAAGAAGAGTATACCGCTAGGCTAAAGAGGAAAGCCGTAGGACCTACTACGTTAATTACGTCTACTCTACTAGAGAAGAAGCTAAAACTAGATACCGAGACCTAAGCCGAACTAGCTAAAGATACATTAGCTACGTCGATCGTAGCTATAGTAAACGAAGATACCTACTAGGGATAGATAGGCGCCGTAGGTAAAGACGGGCTTACGATACTAGATCCTAGATAGGACGATAGTCTATACGACGGCGATAGAGACGGCGGCCGTAACGATAATATAGAGCTTATTAAGAGTATAAATATCTAGCTTAACCCGCCTATAGCTAAGAAGAGGCGAGAACACTACTAGAAGGAGATTAGGACCGACGCGAAGGAGATATACGAACTATTCGACTTCGCTCTACTTATAGATAGACTAATATAGAAGTACCTAAGCCTCGTAGATAGGGATAACATTATTAAACGCGTAAACGTAATCCTAGCTCGCTATACTAGCGGCGAGGAGAAATTAAGCGATATTATAGATATAGTTATATATATAAAGAATACTACGTCGATTAAAGATACCGTCGAGGTTAAAGACGAGCTAATATAGCTAAGGAAGCGTACCGGTACCTTCTTTAGCGGTATAGGCTATATAATATAGAAAGATATTAAGAAGGACGAGATTAACCTATAAATAAAGACCTTCCTTAGCGATATAAACTATCTAATAATATCGGCCTATTATCTAGTACTTAAGATACAATCGATATAGTATATCGGCCTTCGTTTCGTAAATAAAGGTAACCCTAAGCTTACTATCGAAGTTAACGAGAACGACTAGCGTATACTCTACTTCTACGAATAGCTTAAGACTAAGTATACGCCGCTAAAGAACGTCGAATTTAAGCTAGTTAAGGTTCGTATACTCGACCTACTAACTAAAGCGAACACCGTAGATCTAAAGAACGGTAGTACTACTTAAGAGCCTACTACGAGCGCGAACGCGTAGACTTAAGCGTCTACTATATCTAGTATAGCTACGTTAATTATAGTTATAGCCCTAGCTACCTAGGCTACGTATAACGCTTAAAGTAGTAGTACTAGTATAACTATACCTACAATAGTACCTACGTAAACCCTACCTAGTATATAGCCTACGTCGATTATCTCTATAGGTAGCGTATCGACTACGTCTTAATTTACCGTTAGTACGATATTAAGGAAGAAGAGTAGAGTAGCGGTATAGACGGAGCGATTAAAAGCCCTTTAGTAGAAGAAGCCTACCGCTACGGATAGTACGACCTCGATAGCTACGCTAGATACGGTAACAATCTTAGAGGCTAAGAAGAAGTAGTAGGACGTAAAGGACTATATTAGCGAGCGTATAGCGACCGTAGATAGTAGCCTAGTCTTAATAGAGGACGTCTTCTAGGTCCTAACGCTAGCGTATACTATACTAGTACCTAAGAAGCTAAGCGAGGCTACGTCGATAGACCTAGTACTAGTCTTATCTAAGCTAATCCTAGGTATATGCTATAGGTTTAAAGGCTATATATCTAAGTAGCGCCCTATATCTCCTAAGCCTAAGAAGTAGCTAGAGCCTATACCTATAGGCCTCCTCCTAGGTTAGATAGGCTAGACCGACTACGGTAAAGAGATTAACTATAAATACGTAAACCTCCTCCTTAAGTAGAAGCTAGTCCTATAGAAGAACGTAATTAAGGACGATAAGCTTACTAATAAAGCTATTAGGCGAGGATATATCGACGTATATAGTAAGATAATTCCTAGACAAAGCGTAGCTATTAGTATAAGGCCGTATACCGAGAAGGTTATTAGGAACGTAAAGCCGCCGCCGCACGAGTATAAAGGGAAGTTAGACTTAGAGATATAGTAGGTATACGGTAGTACGTACGGAAATCTAACGGAGGATAATTAAGACGATAGCGTCGATAGATCGCGAAATAACGAGGACTCACGAGGGCGCGAGATTGCACTCCTAGGGCGGGAGGTGTTACATAAGCAGCCCGGAAGGTTATACCTTCCACACTAGCAGATAGCTCAGACAATCATCATTGCACACACCAAAGTCTGTACCACATTCCCGTGTAGCTGGACAGTCGAACAATTTCCTGGGATGTTCATCGGTCAACATATGGGAGTCGAGGCATAATGGAATCTTTTCTCCATCAGCGGGCATTGCACCTTAGTCCTGTGCAGAGTGCTTTGCGAGAACAAACAGTAGTCGCACAGCACGCAGCACACAACAGGCTCGCAGCAGACGCCGGAGGTTTGGATCATGCCATATGTCGGACTGACATGCAGTTGAAGTGCATAAAATCGATAGCGTGCCTTCTACCCGCTTCGCGGCTGTCGGGTCCGCATAAAAACGGTGGCGCTAGATGTAAGTATCACTTCTGCAGAGCTGAGGCAGAACCTAGAAGTCGATAGTCTCGCGGTGCGCTGCCGCTGCCCGTCTCTACATTTTCGCCGTCATACATCCATATACTCGCTGTGCTGTCCGGAAGTTAAAGTCATGCTTCGCTCGTCTCAAATCCAGCACCTCCTCCTCCCCACCGCCGAGCCATGATGCTGGCGATGCCGCCGGCCATGAGCTCGCAGTATTTACAGGTACCGAAGGCGATACCGCATCGGAAATCACGATCTCGGTCGAGGTCAAGGCAGAGAGAGGCGTCGCCCACGCCCACAGAGATCGAGGTGCCAGCGAGGTCGACGGGAGTGGTTGTTTCGACGCCAACCAGATTCCGGCCACAGACTCCACCTATGCCAGCTCCCGAGCTCCATGTGAAACCAACAGTTGGTGGCTTCGCAGACTACTACCGCAAGGCAGACGAGTTGTCTCGAAGTCGTATGAACGGATACATGAACAGCACATCATCAGCCCCCCGGAGTCCGAACCCAGCTGTCGAGGAGCAAACTGGGACCAGCTACGACGACCTTGCCGAGGAACTATACACATTCGAGGCTCCGAGTCTTCCACCACCGCCTCCTCCAGAACCGCTACGTCAGAAGCTTGTCGGTGCATGGAAGCTCGAGTCTTATGTTGCGTATCCGACAACGGATTCGCCTGTGCAAAGACCAACGTATCCAATGACACGGAATGTGACTGGCTTCATCATGTACACGCCGGACGGGTACATGTCCGCGCAGATGCTGATACCCGGTCAGCAAAGCTTCAAGCGAGGAGAAGGAGAGGAGCCGCAATGGGCGGAAGCAGGGAAACGCTTCTTCGCATACTCGGGACCGTACTATATCAATGACGAAGGAAAGGGCAGGGAAGAGACGTTGCGACACACATTCCAGGTGTGTAATCTGCCGGGCTGGATAGGCGATATACAAATACGAACGCATAAATTCGAGGACGATGGCCAGGTATTGGTTTTGGGTAGTGAGGAGCCAACAGAAATCAAGGTACGTGTAGGAAGTGCGGTTGTGAGGTGCATTGGCCGGCCATTTCCGCCATAGACCAAAGCGGAAGGAACGCAATCGCGATTACTGACTGAGCGGCAGGGCGACAAGCGAATACCAGTGCTGAAATGGAGGCGGGCCCGTAATAACACTGATGGCGTACCGCCGCCTCCAACACCACAGATCAAGGTGTCAGGTCCTGGAGAGCCGTGACAGTCGTGATGGGAGCTCCAAAAGCTGCTCAAAAAGCAGATAACCAATGATTTCAGGGACTCGAATATTCCTCGAGTAGAGACAATCCGGTCAACTGGAGGAACGAGAACATGACTGACTGAACCGCGGGCGTGAACATGGCACGTTGCTCGATATCACATTAAACTGCACAAAACGAGATGAGAGCGATAAGGCGCCACAGGCCAATGAGATTCTGGGATATTGTTGAAGATGCACTGAGGTGTGTAGAGAAGGTTCAAGGCTAACTATCTACTCTGATGAGCTGCAACTCTCTCGCATATAACCACTGCGAGAGGTGTTTGCTACGTCAAACCTGCCGCTTTGAGGTCTTATGGAAGGTTCTATTCAACAGATATACCACATTGCTTTGCCGGAATCTGTCGAAGGGACCGAAGGATCTGTACGCTACCTAGACATGTACATGAAAAGCGGCTATGTCTCCGCATGCAGAACAGTTGACCGCGAGGCATTACACTTCCTCGGGTCGACCGGTGTCAGGCGTTTTGGAGTCTGCTCCGGGCTCGATTGCGCTGCTGGCACCCTTGTTTCCACCAGTCTCAAATTTCCAGAGGCATAAGAGCCTGTCATAGAAGCTCGTGCTTACAATGCTTTTCAGGGTGCTCTTGCTTGGCTGGAAGTCGCTACCGTAGTTCATGCTCTTGTGCTCCTCGAACTGCGCGAGCACTTCAAACTGCCATGCATCGTCTCGGCCGCGGCTCAGCTTCACCACGCGTGTGCCTGCATGCATACAGCTGGCCAGGATGATTAGACTTCTGAGTGAGATGCCGTGTTAGTTCGAATCTTCGCCATTCATTCTCGTGCATATTCGGAGACCAACGGCTGACTGCACGATATATCGAGATGCAATGCAGGACGTACCTTGTACCCTTTGGCAGGGCTAGACGTGCAGGAGCACCTGACCCACTCAGAATCTTGAGCCTCCAGACTCCACCACCCAGATTGACATCTGCAAGGACCTGCCGTCGGCCTGCGAGCGGCGTCGAGAGGAGTCTGAGGTGATCATCGTAGCTTCCAGTAAGGACGAGGTCAGAAAACAGGGGCACAATAGCAGTGACGCCCGCCTCGTGAGCTTTGCGGTCTTGCCATCGATGTGTGACGGCGTCATGATCGTCTAAGGTGGAAAGTTGAAGTACCAGATCATCGCCACCAGACAAGACTGCCGTGTCACTATCGTAGCTCGCAAACGCGAGAGTCCACGCCTCAAGACTATGCTCATGCACAGCGCTGACACTGATCGCTGTCCCGCGAGCCCATGGCTCGCTTCCTGTGCATTCAGACAAGCACACCCTGCCGTCTGACAACGTGACGCCCACAACGTTCGCCTGACTGGGGTGCCATGCGAGCGACAGTACGAGGGTGGAAGCTTCGCACACCTGCTCGCTGCATCTAGAAGCCAATTGCATGGTGCCGCCGTGGCTCTGTAGCTCGTACAACATAAGGCGCCCCGTAGATGTCGCTACCGCTAATACCTCGCCGTGCATGGAACTGTGCGGAGACCATTGTGCGTCCAGTATTGCGAAGTCGGGTGTTGTTTCGGTGGCGATCTCTGTGCTGTGCGAAGAGCGTAAGTTGTGTTTCCACGGCGTAGCCATCGCGTTCTGCATACCTACATCTCGTCGCCCTCAAGCTTGTACAGTATTAGGCTACCACTCCGCTGCTGTGCCTCGGGCTCGTCAACGACCGGGTCGCCATCGTGGTCTTGGTTATTATCGTTGGTGCTACCATGTAGGTGATACGTCCCAACAACGAATAAGTGAGGCTGTGTGGGACAGAAGGCAATGCAACTTGGAGGGAGTGGCAATGTGAGTGCAAGAGTGGATGCGATGGCTGACATTGCGATTGTCAATTCGGGAAGGAACGTGGAGAAATTGAGAATAGATCAGGCCTTGGCGAAGGCGAGATGGTCAGCTGTACGAAGTTCTCGTTATTATACTACATGTCTCGCTACGCTAGGGATATCTTCTCGTTAGACGGCCGTGTCATGCTTCCAATCCTGCTGCTCCAGCAGCGTGTCCATGCATTCTACCAAGGCAGCGCAAACTCCTCCTGTGACCTTGCTCAATACGGCGAGTTCACAATCTCATTCCGGCTGAGGTAGCTACCTCTGCCCTTCCTGTTTGGCGTCGCCGGTGGCGCCATGATGCTCTCCCTGGTCGGCCTCTGCAATGCGCGTCGAGCCACCATATCGACCTCGTTCGGCAGGGCGACCACAATATTCTTGTCACTACCAAATTTGAAATTGTCCGCCTTCACCTCCTCACTGTACCGCTTGATGCTGTATGGATCACGACGACCGTCGAGCACCTTCTTCATGCTCCACGTCACCACGAAGGGACCTGTGGCGGAGATGATGGTCGTCTCCTCTTTGCCCTCGCCAGTGTTGAAGCGGGCGGGCGTGAACGACAGAGGCTGCTTCGTCTCGTGTTGGAATTGAGCAACGTGACTGGGTGTAAGTGCCAGTCGTCGCGGCTGAGGCTTGCTGTCCTTTGCGAACGCCCTTTCGAAGCCGAGCTTTCCTGCGTTCTTACCCTCATGCTGAAGGGTGTCGATGAGCAAAAGATAAGTCCGGGTTGTGGCAAGCAGCCAACGACCATCTGCGGCCACGTCAATACCGATGATAGGATCACCAAGTGCAGGCAATGCAGTCTTGGCGTTGATACCCAAGCGATCGAACATGCGAATGTCACCCTTGTTCGATGCAACAGCAATGTAGCCTTGTTGTGTGGTGGTGGCAGCAGAGAAGTCGTTCTTGCTCGTGTATTGCTTGAGCTCCGAATCGACGAGCTTGTTGCCTGCCAAACGCGGATCAATGCGGTAGAGGGCGTTCTTCGACAAACCCAAGAAGGTCTGCTCATCTGTGGTTTGTGCGAATTTGTTCTCGGGAGCAAAGATGTTGACCGGAATATCGTCATGCACCTTCCACTCGTCAACCACCTTACCATACTCCATGTCCATGCGATACAAGCTGTTCGGGTCACCCTCGCGCTGCAACACCATGTCTTTGTCGCCGGCGCGCAACATCACCTTCTTCGGCGCAAAGAGCTTGCCTCCGGGCGTCGAGATCTTGTTGATGGACGTCGTGAACTCAAGCTGATTGTCCGCCGTGTGCTTGAAGACGCCGATCTTGTCTCCTCGCACGACGAAAGACCGATCGACCTTCGCACCGACTGCAAGCTGGCTGTTCACGTTGCCGTCCTGATCACGGCCAAGATCGACTTCGTCTTCCTCCTCATCCTCATCGTAGTCCTCCTCTCGCTGTCCTTCGTACGCATCCTCGAAATCCCCCTCCTCTTCATCCTCCGCCGCGGCCTCCGCTTCCCTCTCATCGTCGCGATCCTTAAGCACGAGATCGTTGAAAGCGTCGAGCACGTAGTCCCTGTCTTTGTCCGCAGCCTTGATCCATTTCGCCTGGTTGAGGTGCTCCCACAATGCCTGCATCAAGCCTTCCTGGAAGCGCTCTTCGGTCTCACGATCCTTGAATTTGAGGAGCCATGAGTATGCCGAGCCGTCCTCTGTGTAGTGGTTGAAGATGAAACTCAGGTATTCGAAGTTGAACACCGGATTGATGTCAGGTACCACCTCTTGCCCAAGCCATTGCTGGTCGTCACCGGAAATCTGCAGCCAGTACTTCCAATTCCCAACCTCTGTCACAATTGCTTGCACATTGTCGTCTTGCAGCACGAAAGTACCGGAGGTGAAGTCGAACAAGTGTAGCTCTGCCTCCTTGTTGACCAGTATCTCACGGCTCTCCGGCGCTCTGCGCGACACCGGTGCTTTGGTGGGTGTCTGCGCAATCTGCTTTTGTGGTGTTGCCGAGGTGCTCTTAGACTCACGCGGCGTGGCGGTGATACTCTTAGTCTCTCGCGCCATGTCGTAGTAGTCGCTCGGCTCTTGAAGATTGTTCAATGATCTGGTGATCGGTGGAGAGGGTGAGATGGCTGGCGATCGTGCAGCGGGACTTGAGCGTGGGCTCGCTTCTGGTATTGCAGGCTCGTCGTGGAATGTGAACTCTTCGAGATCCTGCTCAGTTGCCTGTAGCCCACTCTGCCTATGCTTCCGCTCGTACTGACACTGCGCAGCTACCCGCCCAAAATTCCTTGCAGCCTCTGCTCGTGTGTTTGAGTCTGTTACAAACTCAAAGAGATCGCCGTCGTCGCCGGAAAGGTCGCGCCAGGCAAGTACGCTATCACCGCCCTCCTCGACCTGTACACGGAAATGAAGCTCCTCGTCGAGCAGAAAGACCTTCTCGTCCTTATCACCAGTTCTGTCTGCCGCAATGTCTTCACCTCCCTCCTCTTCAAGCAGCTCTGCCTCCCCCTCTTCGTAGGCGCGTTGGATAACAAGCTGGTACTGGAAGTCCTGACCGGTGCGACGGATGTATGCTGCCGCGTCCTTGAAAAGAAGCTCGCTGTAGCCCTTTACGGATTCTGGTCGCACGAGAAATAGCTGTCCTGACGGGAGCTCGACGATGTTGTCCTTGCTGGTAGTACCGAAAAGATAGCTGGACAGACTCCGGAGCGCGAACATGCTTTAGTGGGAGTG
Source organism: Elasticomyces elasticus (assembly GCA_035926095.1). Lineage (NCBI taxonomy): Eukaryota > Fungi > Ascomycota > Dothideomycetes > Mycosphaerellales > Teratosphaeriaceae > Elasticomyces > Elasticomyces elasticus. The sequence goes on from JAVRQT010000002.1 coordinate 1,844,662, forward strand.
CGGCTGGTGTAGATCGCACATGGCCAGCTGTTCTTGAGATGCTCAGCTGGTTTGTTGTCTCTCAAGTGTTTTGTTTGCATGACGTAGCGCAAGGCAGCAGCCGCTAGCGCGCTGCCAAGAAACATCCCACTTCACCTCACCGACACGTGAGTGGCATCGGTCCTTACATTCGACAGCTCTTCGCTTCGAAGATCTCGAAAGGACACCCTCGCCATCATCATGCAAGCTACTGAGTCGGTGAGATTTATAAGATATGAAGGCAGGTCACTCGAAATAAAGTTGCCCATCTCCATCCCATCATGCATTCACCATCCTTGCTTGTAGCAGTCCTCGCAGCCATTATACCATCCATTCTGGCACTGAATATCACGGTATACCAGCCAGACGTGCCCTTGGTACCCTCGCCACTTCCTCCCAGCCATGCAGAGAGCGACGGCGACGAGATCATTGCGCTCTTCCAGACCCTTGGCCGCAATACCATCTGGAAGTCAATCGCCAACATCAGCTTTGAAGGCGACACTTATGAACCTGAAGGCATGGTCCGATTGGTATCTGGAGATGTCGAGCGCTTCATTGTCAGTGCAGGCGAGTATACGGCACCAACTGTACACTACAATGAGACCATCAACGGTACGGATCGCAGCCCTGGTGCTGGTTTCGCACACTTGGTTGTGTTCGACGGCAATGGCTCCCGAATCGCAGACGCCACCTTGACGCCACAGGGCGCTCTCGAGTATCATAATGGGGGTATTGATTATGATGGCCAACACATCTGGTGCACAATCGCACAGTACCGTCCCAACACGACTGCATATGTGGCACGCGTGGATTTGACCACGATGCAACCACGGACCATGCTTCGAATCTTGGACCATCAAGGGGGCATCGTTCGTGATGTCAAGACCAACAACATTTACACGCTGAACTGGGGCAGCCGTAATGGTAGTACTTTCAACCTGAATCGTCTTGCCTACAACGCAGCAAATGAAGGCGTCTTCACGCGACCCCAGAGCGTCGCTCGCAACCCGTCTTACTTTGTCGATTACCAGGACTGCAAGTTCATGGGCCACTCACGATACTATCACTGGCGGCCTATCATGCTGTGCTCCGGTGTCTGGAATGCTGGGACATTCAACCTTGGTGGAATTGCACTCGTTGACGCCAATACGATGGTCCCGGTCGCAGAGGTGCCTATCCAGATGACCAGCTTTACCGGGTATCCGGTAACGCAGAATCCGGTCGAGGTGGCAGTTGTAGATGGGAAGCTCAGGTTGTACTTCATGCCGGATCAGCACAACAGTACCTTGTTCGTGTATGAGGCAGAGCCAGGCAGCCCGTTTCAGTTTGGAGGTACAGGGGGTGCTTTCTGAGAAGTGCGAACGATCCACCGGTTAGCTGTGTGACATGGGCTCTTCTGATGAGCGCGGACGATCCGACAGATTGGCTGTCTGACACGGGTTCTTTACGGAGTGCGCATTGTAGAATATGAGTACGGAAATGGGGCGCTAAAAGGATGAAGGGTCAATGCGAGCTAAGGCTCAAATGATGGCCCGAGCTTCGCGTGCCTTCCCGTTTCGTCGTTGGTAAAATTGACTTGTGTGCCGCTGGTGTGACGTTACCCTGATGGAATAAGATCCTGACGTCCATTATCACGCGTCGACGCTTAGTTTCATCTATGTCTCAAACGCTGTGGGAATGCTCATCCGCGCCGGGCAGCATTAACATCCGACATTCTGGTGTGGTAAAATGCCCCGGCTGATCGGGTCCGCAACGCGGAAGTACGAGTCAAGATGTACCTGACTGCCCGCCCTTGCATTATGTCTCGCGCAGCATGCGTTAGTGCATGCAAGTAATCGCCCCATTTGATTGGCTTCGCTGCACAATCGCACCCTGTAGCTTTTACGAAAGTAAATCTCCAGACTCGAGACTTGGTTCGCTAAGAGTCCTCTAAAGGACTACATCTCCGGTAGCTTTCAGATGGCGTTGAATACAACAGCTCGCATCCCAGAAGCTTCAGCAAGGAGCTGGGGTGCTATCCTTCCGAAGCATATTGCATGTGATCGTACACCGGGAATGCTTTCGTGGCCGAGCATTATCGCGGGGCCAAGCATGGAGCCAGCACACAGCCAACCTTCTCGCGCGACAAAGCAAGGCTGTCTCGTGTGGTGTAAGCCGACCCCGGTGTGATGGAAGGATCGAGACTGCGCCGTCCTGTGGAGTGGTACCTGAGAGCTCAGGAGTGGATGTCGTCGTGTGAGATGTGAAGCAACCCCACTCCAATCTGCAAGCCAAGCACGCTCGGCGGGCACTTGAGTCTGTTCGTCGACGCCACTCGTTTGGTTACATGCTTCGTGCATGAAAGCATCGCAACGCCGATAGCATCCGTGGTGGTGCGGCCAGCAGGCTGACCATTGTTTGAAGGAGTCAGACGAAACGCCAACAGCCCCGGCGGACAGTCTGCGACACGAAGGCCGCGCAGGGACCAAATATAACGACGGTAATCAGGCCAGGGCACCTCCAACCTACCTACCGCCGATCATAAGCGCACGCGAAGCCGATTCGTGGTGATGCGACCCCCACCAAGCAGTTGTACCGTTGCCTTCTCACGAGCTCATAGCGAGCCGCTGCCTTGCTGGAAAACTGCGAGCTGCCAGTCGATCGGCGGCTGCGTAGACGTACTGACTGGCATCTTATAGTGACGAGCCTGCCGTCCTGCCGCGTGTACCTGTCTTCACCACGTCAGCGCATCAGGATCGTCCGTCGAGGGTGGCGGGGCTGCTACTTTCCAAGGATCGTCCTGCAGCGTGCCGCTAAGCCCACCCTATATACTCGGTGCCTTATCTCAGTCATCTGCACCTTTCGCGCTCGTCATCACACCTTCTTGCGCTCTCGCTTGTGCCTGACAACAACTGTGGATGTCCTTTACGATTGACGAGACGACGATTCGGAAACTCTCTTAGGGACGGCGGTTTCAATTCGCACTATCCTTTACGCACTTTTGAGGCTGAACGACATACTTTTGGGATGTGCTGCTTGGGTTTTACCATTCAGCCTTGCAACCGTAAGCTGCGACAGCCTTGCGCACACCGGTGCGACCGGTCTCAAAGCGACTGAGTTCGCCAACGAGTCTGACCACCTGGATAGCGTCTCAACATCGAGTGTCGGAAGGAGTCGTACAGGGCTGGCGCTTAGCCGCCTAAAAGGCGCCATAACACAGCAAAGTACGTGAGATGGCACAGGCTTCGACTGTCGACACGACGCTACATGCACCAAGAATAGTGCGGGCTGGAGAGGATGAGACGCCTACGACGCCAAGGCCTCGTTTCGTTGAGCACGCGCACGAAACTACGGCGGAAGAGTCAGCGACAAGTACACCCACGAGGCACAGCTTTGGTGGAATGGCCGGTCAACGGTCGCTCCCAGAGGACCATCTGACGCCAGCACGGGTGCTGGATGAGACCACGGGCAATGAGAAGTCGTTGAAACGAGACGGCTCGCATAGGTCAGCCAGGTCGGGTGAAACAGATGATGTAGAAATGGGAGACGGGGACGACGACGCAGTGGATGAGGACGAGTCGGACAACGACAGCACCACAAGCGACTCACGGCCGTCGAAGAAGAAGAAAGGACAACGGTTCTTCTGTACCGATTTCCCGCCGTGTCAGCTGAGCTTCACGCGGAGCGAGCATCTCGCACGGCATATACGGAAGCACACTGGAGAGCGACCGTTCCAGTGCCATTGTTCGCGGAGGTTCTCGAGGCTTGACAACTTACGGCAGCATGCGCAGACCGTTCATGTCAACGAAGAGATACCCGGTGACTCGCTCGCAGCCACCAGCACCAGGTTTCAAAGGCAGATACGGACGGATAGGGTACGCCCACCGAACAATAGGTCGCGGGCATCGACGATTGGCAGTCAGGGCGGACACAGTCATAGTCGAGGCCATAGCCGCAACCTGTCTTCGTCGAGTGTAGGATCGAATGCGTCCAGTATGGGTGTGCCAGATGACATTCGTCGACGACCGCAGCCGTTGGCTATGGCAAACGATCCTTCTGCTCGGGCACGACCCTCGCTCGACACGTATAACTCGATGGCGGGGAGTCCAGGCCAGCAGTACGCTTACCACAACCAGTCGCCGTCTGGCTACAGCACGCCAACTTCGACCGCGTTCTCCACCGGTCCGGGCAGCCCGCACTATGGCTCACCTCCATCAGCCTCTGCGTTATCTCGATCGAGTTTTTACAATGGCGCGCGCCATGCTCCGGGACAACGCCGTTTATCGGTCCCGTCTGCTGCTCAAGCATACCAGAACGCAACAGGCAATACGTACCCGCCCGCCTACTTCAGCCCAATCCCTTCTGGAAGTTCGATGGCCTTTTCGCAAAATCTCAGCATGTTTGGCAGTCCTACAACCTCGATCTTCTCCCATGGCAGACGTGACTCAGAAGCAGAGCTCGAGTATCGCAGGCGGACTTGGCACCCAGGAACCTACTCCGGCTACGCGCAACGGCCGGCTACGAGTGGACTCTCATACCACCAGACGCCTGACGATCAAGGACCTGCACCTTCGACACAGCCTGCGGCCAGTCAAGTAACGCGACTGCCCGGCATCGAGAGCTTTGACCATGGTCCGTCACCAGGATCTCGACCACAGCCCAGCCCAATGATGATTGATGCTCGTCCGTCAAGCTCCCACCGCTCTTCTGATGCTGGTCTCCACCAGAATCTGACCCGGCTAGACATCACAGCTGCCAATGCTCCCGTCGAAGGACAGTGGCAGGTCGCCCAGCAGTCTCAGGCAGCCCCTCCGCCAGGCTATTTTCCACATCAAGCGGTCACGACTGTGGCACCGCAGTTCATTCACCACCAACACTCGTCCTCTATGCCTGAGCCAGTGACACCACGTCGCAATAAGCGACAAGGCTGGTACGGTGGGCCAGTGCAGGCGCAACAACCAGGTCCACCATCGCAGAGGCCGTCGCCGGAGAGTAGTGATGGCGTGCCAACGCCTTCTGCAACACAAGGTACTGAGTACCATCCAGTCATCGTCGGGCCCAACGGTGTTATGGAAGCTTACCCACAAGGTGCCGTTGTCGCAGCGGATCAACAACTGCATAAGATGCAGGCCCCACAACAACATCCTTACACTTTTCAGGCCGGTCTTGACCCGAGATATACGGCCAACTTCAACCACCAGGCTCAAAGTCATGACATGGGCAGGTTGGAGGCCCTTGTGGCCGTGGCGACGAGCGAAGGCGCCGCGGTCGAGAATCGCTCGTGATGGCCGCGCCACCGATACGACGTGATACGACACTTTGTTGATGAACTTGACGATACTCACGACTTCATGCGATGTTCTATGGCCCACGAATGAAGGGCTTCTGGGGCTTGGACTTTTGTGTTCGCGGTTCTGATGATACCCCAGCGTACATGCATAGCGTTTTCTTTCTTTCCTGGACTGCTAGCGATGTGAGACGAACTAGATGGGACGATGATTAGCATGACGAAGAGTTTGGCGATGGCTTGGTACCTTATCTGCTTGCTCTCAGCTCTATCTTGCCGAGCTATTACTGTTTTACGATGAATGAAATCCTTAGCGCACCTCACCCTGTCTGCTTCAACTCTTTCAACGCTGCTTTGACTTCCTCCTCCGCCGCCACACCTCCGAACCACATCAGACTTTTTATACTGGCATTCCTCTCAGCCTCCGTCAACGCAGCGGTGGCATCATTTACAGTGACCACTCTAAACCCCTGCGTGAAAGCATCCCGCACCGTCGATTCGACACACACGTTTGTGCCTACGCCCACTACCACTAGATGGCCAATTTTCGTGTCACGAATGTTCTGCGCAAAATTTGTGCCATAGAAACAGGTATTCCGCGTCTTGTCTACCACAACCTCGTCGTCAGTGGGCGCCAACTCATCGACGACATCAGCATCCCAAGTTCCACGGACGAACCCATTCAGCTCCTTGATCTGTGGGTGGGCGTCGAGGATGAGTCCACTATCGCTGTAGTCTTCCGCGAAGCCTAGGCGCGTGAAGATCACTGGAAGGTTGTGGAAGTGGAAAGTCTTGCGTAACCGGTTGATGGCTGGGATGACCGCGCGCATGCCTTCGACAGGAAGGCCAAGTTTTGCGAACATGCCTTGAAGTGCGAGGAAGCCGTTTTGCATGTCTACTATGAGTAGTGCAGGCTTTGGGTGGAGGCGCAACGTCATGGTGAGCGATTCGGTAGTACGAGTGAAGGCTAACAGTTGACAGTGAAAGCTGTCTTTCTAAGTTGTGCTCAAAGGTGAGACAACATGCAGTCAAGTAGTCGTCAAGCTCGCGAGCTTCATGCTCTGGCAGTCTCGAAGGATGCAGCTTCAGATGACGCCCGAAGCCTCGATGGGATCCTTCGAGACAGACAAAGCACGAAGCTCACGAGCAGAGCTCATTAGTCAGCCGCAATTGAACAGGGAGGACCAATGCTGTCAAGCGAAGCCCACGCTCGCGGCGCGTGGCGACAGTACAACGCATTGTCGGCTCAGGACGGATGACTGTCGCACTTATGAGCGAACGCCTCCATAGATTGCTCCCGGGTCATGGCCGCGTGTTGATGCGAAAGAATTGCAGCAAAAGGGTCTGCGCGGGCTCACATACGCGGCAGGCTCTCGCATCTTCAACTGTCGAGCACATCTTTCATTGCGTCGGTTTATGATCTTGCGAACCGACACATGACACTCGTACTATCACTCACTCATTCCGTCAAGTTCCATAGCCTCGCCGTCTCTGCGCCGTAGCCAGCTCCCAGGAGCGCCATCTTGCTCCGGCGTTATGGGCAGCGCGGCACTACTCGAAGCGTCTTTATGCGAGCTTCTCGGCACTTCTTCAGAAGCAGCCGCGTTACCCTCAGGACCTCGTGTGCGCCTTCTAAGTCTCCGCCGACTAGCCTCAAGATCATGATCGTCAACCATATCCGCATCAGCTTCCGTAGCTGCCTCTTCCGTCATGCTCTGGCTATGGCTCCGCTTGAAGATGCGAGAACCCAGGCGCTTGCTCATGCGCCGTTGTCTCCGACCTTGTTCAAATTGCGCTTCTCCATCATCGTCCGTGCAATGCAAACGAGACATCCTGCGCGTAAGACCGCCCGCATCCTCACTTCCCTCGACTACAGCCTTATCGTCATCGTCCGAAGAGCTGAGCTCATCGTCTCCGTCACTGTTCGCCGTAGAAGCAGCGTCTTCAAAGGACGCAGGATACACGATCTCAGTATCGCTCATGGAAGCTGCATCCTGCTCTGCTAGCTCCTCTACACGGACTGTATCGTCTTTTTCCGCATTACTGCGCTTAGCATGTTTCTTCGGCGGACTGACGGTCTCGGTAGGATGGACGGACGATGCGCGGGACTGTGGGTTGGAAGCGAGGTGCGCGTGCCGACGTTTGGCTTTGCTGCGGTAAGGCGTGTATGGCGGAGTGTGTGGACGGGTGCCTGGTAGGCTGGAAGTAGAGGAGTGGGCGTCCATTGAACCTATATCCTGGAGGTGCAGGTGGCGGTTTCTTTTGCGTCTATGCGCGCGAGTAGTTCTTTGTTCGGCGTTCGTTGCTCTAAGGATACGGCACGTCTACCAGTAAACCCGAATCCGGTCGATGATGCCGCTTGATAGTCTGATTTTGGCGAAGAAGAGGAGGCAAGATCATTGTTCGTGGGTCCGTCCGATGGAAGAATGTAGGCTGTTACAATCGCTCGTTCGCAGAAATTTGTATAATATGCAAAAGGGTGTGCTGGCGCCTCAAGTCCAGGCAGCACGAGGTAGCGATGAATGGCTCGTAAGCGACTCCTTGCTTGGGCAGCAACCGAAAAGTGCTATCGAAGCAGAGTAAGTCTGATGAGTGGAGCAAACCCTGCGGAAGTTAGGCAGCGCTGTTCTCTTCTTTCGCCCGTGATAGGCAGCTGCGTGGAGTTTTGTGAAGAATGTTTCTTGAGCGCCGCGAAGAATGAGAATGAGAAGAGCTCGCCTACCTGTGCGACCGAGATGCATATGGCTCACGGAGAACCTCGGAGACTGTTTTGCTCCATTCGCGAACGGGTGCCGAAAGAGAAAGCTATCGTAGCTCGTAGCTGCCCAATCTGATTTATCTCGTGCGTCTGATTCGTTGATCAATGTGCTTTATTCTCCTATGGTGATTTGTGTTGACACGTGTCGGCGTTTGTGCGCATGAGTTGGAAGTGAGAGGTAAGGAGCGAAGACTTGGACGAAGTGAAGACCTTGATTGAAACAGTCACGACTCATGTAGACTAAAGAAGGGATCACCCGTTCTTGCCGTTGAGCCGCAACCGCTGTATGCTTGGCATATAACCTCAAAAGACATGTGGCAGCTGTTGATCGCCAAACTATCCATGATTGGTCCTGGCTAACGACGTTACGACTACACGATCCACAAGCTCTCCTACCTTCCTCCGCGACAGTCTCACCATCAATGCCTTGAAGAGCTGAGGGCTACACAACTACAACCACCGCAATCATGGCCTCCACCACGAACATGCTCACCAAGTTCGAATCCAAGTCCTCGCGCGCAAAAGGCATTGCGTTCCACCCTAAGAGACCTTGGATTTTGGTTTCCCTTCACTCATCAACCATTCAATTATGGGACTACCGCATGGGTACCCTGATAGACCGCTTCGAAGAACATGATGGCCCAGTTCGCGGTATTGATTTCCACAAAACACAACCGCTGTTCGTGTCAGGAGGAGACGACTACAAAATCAAAGTGTGGAGCTATCAGACAAGGAGGTGTCTGTTTACGTTGAACGGGCACCTGGACTACGTGCGCACGGTCTTCTTCCACCACGAGCTACCATGGATATTGTCCGCGAGTGATGATCAGACGATTCGGATATGGAATTGGCAGAACCGGTCACTCAGTGCGTAGCAAGTACTGAACCGCGTGGTTGCTCTATGCTGACTTATTACCAGTCTGCACAATGACCGGCCACAATCACTACGCAATGTGCGCCCAATTTCATCCGAAAGAAGACTTAATCGTGTCCGCCTCGCTCGACCAATCCGTACGTGTCTGGGATATCTCAGGTCTCCGCAAGAAACACTCCGCTGCTCCCTCGTCCATGAACTTCGAGGACCAGATGTCACGCGCGAACCAGAATCAGGCGGATATGTTTGGCAATACTGACGCAGTCGTGAAATTCGTGCTCGAGGGTCATGATCGTGGTGTTAATTGGGTCGCTTTCCATCCTACCCTCCCGCTTATTGTCAGTGCAGGTGATGATAGACTGGTGAAGCTGTGGCGGATGAGCGAGACGAAGGCTTGGGAGGTCGACACATGTCGAGGGCATTTTCAAAACGCTTCGGGTGCCCTCTTCCACCCTCACCAGGATCTCATTCTTTCCGTAGGAGAGGACAAGACGATTCGGGTCTGGGATCTGAACAAGCGGACCGCGGTTCAGTCTTTCAAGCGCGAAGCTGATCGCTTCTGGGTCATTGCTGCGCATCCCGAGATCAACCTCTTCGCTGCGGGTCACGACAATGGTGTGATGGTTTTCAAGCTTGAGCGGGAACGGCCGGCAAGCGCGCTACATCAGAACAACTTGTTCTTCATTACGAAGGATAAGCACGTGAGGTCTTACGATTTTGGGAAGGGTGTGGAGAGTCCTTCGATGCTTTCTCTGAAGCGACTTGGAAGCCCATGGACGCCACCACGGACTCTTTCTTACAATCCAGCCGAGCGATCTGTGCTTGTGACGACGCCGGCTGACAACGGTACTTATGAACTGCTCGCGCTGCCACGGGAAGCATCTGGTGCGATTGAGGCTTCCAACACGCTACGTGGATCAGGAACCTCGGCCGTCTTCGTTGCACGCAACCGCTTCGCTGTCTTCACTGCTTCGACGCAGACGATTGACATTAAGGACCTCTCGAACGCGACTACCAAATCACTGAAACCTCCTCCCGGAACGACGGACATGGTGTTCGGTGGCCCAGGCTGCTTGCTACTCATCTCGGCCACTCACGTCTACCTCTACGACATCCAGCAGAAGAAACAACTCGCTGAGCTTACAGTTGCGGGAGTGAAGTATGTGGTCTGGACGCAAGATGGCATGCATGCTGCTCTGCTGTCAAAGCACAATGTTACGATCGTGGACAAGAATCTCAAGCAAGTCAGCACGCTGCATGAGACGATCAGGATCAAGTCTGCAACTTGGGACGAAGCTGGCTCAGTCCTGCTTTACTCGACGCTCAACCACATTAAGTACACCCTCCTCAACGGCGATAACGGCATTGTCAGGACACTGGAACACACAGTCTACCTCGTTCGCGTCAAGAACCGGCAGATATACTGCTTGGATCGCGCCGCAAAGCCGGTCGTGTTGACGGTAGACCCGACTGAATACAGGTTCAAGCTAGCGTTGGTGAAGAGGGACTACGGAGAAATGCTGAACATCATCAAGACTTCGAGCTTGGTCGGACAAAGCATCATCTCATACCTGCAAAAGAAGGGTTACCCGGAGATCGCACTTCAGTTCGTGCAAGATCCGATGACGAGGTTTGAGTTGGCGGTCGAGTGTGGAGACTTGAACGTTGCAGTTGAGATGGCACGGCAGCTGGACCGGCCTGTATTGTGGCAGAGGCTGGGTGCCGAGGCGCTGGCGCATGGGAACCACCAAGTCGTGGAGATGGCCTACCAGAAGTTGCGGAGTTTCGATAAGTTGTCTTTCTTGTACTTGGCCACCGGCGATAAGGAGAAGTTGCAGCGTATGGCGAAGATTGCGGAGCACAGAGGTGACACGACCAGTCGCTTCCAGAATGCGTTGTTCTTGGGCGATGTGGAGAATCGGGTCGAGATGTTCAAGGAGATCGATCAGTATCCGCTTGCTTATCTAACGGCTAAAGCGAATGGATTGGAGGAGCAGGCACAGGAGATTCTGGAGATGAGTGGCATGAGTGAGGAGGATGTCAAGTTGCCGAAGATGGGAGGAGCGGTGAGGATGCCGAGGGTGATTGTACCGACGCACAAGGCGAACTGGCCTAGACGGGAGAAGGGCCCTAGCTCTTTCGAGAAGGCGTTGAAGGGCGAGAGTGGAGCTGAGGAAGTGGGAGAGACGAACGGGCATGTGCAGGAAGAGGATCTGCTTGCTGAGGAGGAGGCACCGAGGAACAATGGACATGTATTGGAGGATGGTGAAGAGGAGGAGGAGGCTGCCGGGTGGGACATGGGTGACGATGCTGTGCCGGGTGATGCCGAGGAAGAGGACCTGGTAGACGTTGGTGCTGAGGCGGCGGGAGGCAGCGAGGCGGAGCTTTGGGTCAGGAATTCGCCATTGGCTGCTGATCATGCAGCAGCGGGAAGTTTTGAGAGTGCGATGAATTTATTGAGTCGGCAGGTTGGAGCCGTCAACTTTGCGCCGTTGGAGGAGAGATTCATGGAGATTTATGCGGCAAGTCGGACTTTTTTGCCTACGAGTAATGTGGGGATGCCGCCCTTGGTCAACTATGTGAGAAGAACGTTGGGAGAGACGGACGCAAGGAAGATACTGCCCATCATCCCGCGAGACGTGGAGAGCGTTATTGCTGGCGAGCTCGTACAAGGCAAGAACGCCATGAAAGCGAACAAGCTTGATGACGGGCTCAAGCTCTTCCAGCGGACTATGGGACTGCTGATGGTGAACGCGGTTAAGTCGCAAGGAGAATTGTCAGAAGCCCAGGCGGCAGTCCGGCAGGCGGCACAATACATTCTAGCCATGAGCATCGAGTTGGAGCGACGGAAACTGGTTGGCAGTGCGACTGATATCAGCGGACTAGAGGAGCCGACACGAAAACGAGCGTTGGAGTTGAGCGCGTACTTTACTGTGCCAGAAATGGAGGCGCAGCATCGAACATTGACGCTGTACACGGCGATGAACTTTGCGCAGAAGAACAAGCAAATGGGCAGCGCGCTGGGTTTCGCTAACGCGTTAATTGAGAAGGGGACCAATGCCAAGTTTAAGGAGACTGTGGGTTCAATCTACCTCATACACTTATGCATTCTTCGCTGACTGATTGTGTGCTAGGCCCGCAAGGTCAAGACGGCTGCTGAGCGCTCGCCTACTGACGCGCTAGATATCGACTTCGACTCCTTCACTGAGTTCGATCTGTGCGGAGCATCGTTCACGCCCATTTACGCGGGAGATGCGAGCAGTCCATGTCCGTTCGATGGCACGAAGTACCTACCCAAGTACAAGGGTATGGTCTGTCGGGTCTGCAACATCTGTGAGGTCGGCAAGCCAGGCAGTGGACTAAGACTGACGGTGTGAGAATTGGTATATCGACGATAGACGGTGGGCGTAGAGGTGTCAGGCGATGGTGAGCGAAAGGCTCAGGTTGTTACATGACTGCAATTTTAGCGGGCATTGGTAGCTGAGTCCTATTATCATGGCTCCATAACGGAGCTTTACCAATTGTGCCAATGCTCCATGAGTGTAATAAGTCATCTGTTGAGCCAGGGTAAGTAGATGATGCAGGGCGATATGCGGGCAGCTCCATCTCAAGGTGCGAGGCTCGGATCCTGAGACAAGTCGGCAAGAAGGCAACAGGAGACTACTGTGAAGGAAGATCTGTGATTCCTGTTACATTCAATTTACTGTCCATCCTTCGCTAACATGCTTCTATAGTCGATACACATCAATTGTTGATCATCAATGTACATCATGAAGCAAATGGTCCTTTCGTGCTTCTCTACCTGCCCATATGCCGCACGCCCAACTCATCGCGTACCACTCGACATCCACGATCCCTAGTCTGGCTCAAACACTGCCTGCGAATCGCCGCAAAGAGCTTACACACTTCTGAAGATAGCCACGCCATCTACCAGCCGTAGGTCGGCACAACGGCCGACGTGCCAGTCGGCCCAGCATACCCGGTCGAACCAGTGCCCGTGGGAGCTACCACACTCGCGCTCGTCGACAGCATATCCCAGTGCATGGTCCACTTGCTATTGGGACGACGCGGACCCGCGAAGGCACGCTTCTCCTTCAGCCCAGCGGAGTCCACGAGCCCCTCAAGCTCATTGACCACGCTGGAGAACGAGTCAGTCGGGTAGCTGTAGCCGCTGGGGTAACCAGCAGTAGGATGAGGGAAGGTGGCCGTCGGAAAGGCGGTCGGGTAGCTGTGAGGGAAGTGGCGCTCCTCGAGACCACGCTTGACGTAACCTGTTGCTGTCGGCCAGGTAGTCGCAGTGCCAGTACCGGTCGGGATGGTAAAGAGGTGATTGATTGGTGCGACCGTGGTGGTAGGATAGGTGGCTCCGCTCGTGGCGGTCAGGGTGTAGCTCCAGTACGGATGGGTCTGGGGTGCATCGAACTGCGCTGTTGCCTCCTTGTAGGCTTCGGCTTTTACGGAGAGCCAGTCGAAGGGTAGAGCGAGTGCAGTCGGGAGGAGGAGGGCGAGAGAGATGAGGTTGAGCAGAATCTGCGTCATGTTGGATGTGTTGAAGGATGGCGGAAGATTCGGCTAGAAATACGTGATGGGAGGACTGAAGCGACTGTGTTGTGAGAAGGTATGAATGCTTCGTCAAGTGCGGAGAGAGGAAAGCTAGGAAGGATGGAAGTATGTAAGTAGGGAAGCCGCACAATATTCACAGCGACATGCGCCGCTCGGTCCCTCAACGTGGATAGACAGCCACGGCAGCAGATGGCGCGTGAGGCTGCCTCAAACACATGGCAATCGCCGGGAGCTGTCGGATACCCACAGATCTGTGTTGAGAAACCTCCCATGGCTGGCCTGTAGTCCAAGGGAAGCAAGCGGTGCGATAAGCGTGGACGGAGCTGACGAGACAGCGGGATCTTGTCGCCACTTCAAGTAGGCTTCCACCTCGAAGAAGAGATCGCAACGCATCACTGAGCCATCTCAGTCCGACTTCCGTCTCCACTTCCGGCAGGCTGAGAGACAGGTTCGAGAACCCAACGATGTGGACGGCATGTCCAAGATAGCAAAATCCTCGGGTGGTGTCAAGATTGGCTGCCGGGTCGCTGCGGTGGTACCCCAAGAGACCATCTGCAATGCACGAATATGTGCATGCGTATTGGCAAGCCCGCACACCTGGTGAGTGGACAACGAGAAGGCCGACGATAACAATGTCATCAAGACGTGAGGTGAGGTTGAGGAAACCCGACAGATCGGAGTTTCGGAGGCGCGGACCGAGGTTTCGCCAAGGGAGTGGCTGCCTTGGCTGCTCGAACAGCAGTGTCAGCCAGAACGGTAGGAGCTTCGAGAGGTGTATTTTTGAGTCAGAATCGCAGAATCGATCTTGCCAAACGCTTGCTGTGATGGAGCACTGTGAATAGCCCAAACACTTGTGGTTCTCGTTGCGGGTGTCCAGTTCGCGAACGGCTCTCAGGACCCGATGCAGGTACAGGAACGTGCTGGTTGGTCATGTCGTGCGCAGACAAAGATAGGTCACGCTGTGCGTGTTGCTAACTTGTTAACCTTTCAGGATCCCGAATAAGCACTTCTGAAATCGTGCCTTGTCGGCATTGTGTCACCTTCATCTTGAATGGTAGGGTCGACTTCGATAAATCGACAGCAATATGTACATTGTGGCTATATACACCGGAACGGCGCGATTGCTCGCGGCTTCGACCTCTACATGAACGCCAGTCATTAGTCGAACATTATGATTACAGTTTCGGATATTGTTGGAGTCGGTCAGAAACCCTTGAAGGGATCCATCCCATTCTCGTCGAATACATAGCCTGCCCGACGTTTGTCAACAGTCGACTGACTGAGATTGCTGTCGCCACGTCGCCGCCAGTGCCCATGACCCGACGGGACCGGTGGAGGCGCTGGGACATACAGCACACCGTCTCGAACGTTGGGATCGACGAAGGCCTCCATTCGGACGGTTCCGACGGCTTCGAAGAAGTTTGCCTGCACTGGGCTATTGACGGAGCCGCTCTTGGAAGACGAAGTGCGTGGGCCAGATGAACCAGTCGTGGACAGCGGGTGCAGACGCGATGAGGCGGCCGACGAGGGTATGGCGCTAGATGACATGCTGCGGAGATTGCTTAATGGTGCTGGCAGTCGCGGGCTGGTATTCGATCGTTTTCGCTGATGCTTGCTGGTCGTGATGTACAAGCGAGGAATGGTCGGAAAGTCCGCACCAGTATCTGCGCTGTCTCGGGGCTCGTCCGTCTCGATCACTCCGCCGTTGCCGATCGGCTGAGTAACGCTGCGTTGCGTGCTTGGCCGACGACCCTTGGCTAGACGCACGGAGTCACGAATACTCGCTCGCCCGAAGGAGGGCGACCGCTGGCGCTTCGTAGAGAGGTACTCTTGTTGTTGTGGTATCGGTGGCGTAGGGCGTGTCGGCATTGCTGGCACGTTGGGTACCGCTGGGAATTGTGCCGGTAGACGGCCAGATTGTGCCAGGAAAGAGAGTGCGGCCATCCACAGCTCGTGTCGTGCGTGAGAAACAGTTGTGAACTTCAGGGCCCTCTGCGGCGTGAGTATCAGAATCGATCGGTTGAACGCTGAGCTCAATTCCGCGCCTTTGGGCATGGGAGAGTTGTCTTGAACATCAAGGACGGATTGTATCGTTACTATATCATGTCAGTCATCAAGTCACTGGAACGACACAGCATTTGGAGACTTACGTTTGCGGCCTTTCTTGCCCATGAGCGCGGTGCCGGACGTAGGCTGCTTGTTGTCCCACATGATGGTCCGCTCATAGGGAGATAGCCAGACCCAGCGCTTATGCCGTGTTCCATGACCTGTTATGCTGACAGCGCCGTTGATACTCTCATGTGGGAAGTCGCTGGGAGTTTCGTCGCTGATGCCAAACGACTTCCGCTTGCGCACGTATTTCCACATCCATTCGCCAACCATCGTTGCCGCGATTGCATCAATGAGATTTGTCTCGTCTGATGCTTGAGGATCTTGAGTCGTGGCAGTGCTCGGCCGTTTTGTCAGGTCGACCGAACCCTTGACAAGATCAAAGCTCTTCGGAAGATCGAAGCTGTGATGCTCCTGCAGAGGGGTTGGCAGAGTTGGGATCGGGAACCTCGTAGGCGTTGGTACACCTTCGAATGCCATGGACTGTATGGGCGTCAGATTTGGCGACCGCTTCCGTCTACGGCCCTTCTGTGGCGAGAGTTTGACGTGCACTGCAGGTCGAATGACAGCAGCTGACTGAGTCTTGCGCAGACTTTGCTGCCTGACATGCTGCGTCGCGCGGGTGGCGCGTTGACCGCCGCGGCCGAAGATATCACCTTCTGCAGGCTTTGGCGTTGGGCTCTGGGAACCTTCGCTAGCAGTTTTGGTGATGACCCGGGAGCTAGATCGTCGCGGTATGGCGAATGGAGGGAGCGCCGGCTGCGCAGAGGAGTACGTGCTAGACGTGCTGCCGCTCGGGCTCCGCGAGTGCAAGTCCTTGTAAGCATTTAGCTTGGCTGGCGGCCTTGTTCGAGCTCTTTGCGAGTTCACCCTGCTACTCGAGACCGAAGGTGCTGGAGCTGCTCCATATGACTCTGCTGTCCCTGGACGTCTATCAGGAGAGATCTCTTTGTCTTCCGGAACCACTTTCGGTGGATTAGACAATCCGAAACGTCCATACGGTGCTCTGCTGAAAGCAGGAATGGATCCCAGCAAGTCCTTAGAGTCCGTGTCACTGATAGCTTCTTCGTATTCACTTTCATCCGAGTCTTTTTCCATATCGCCGAGCTGAGACGTGCCATGCTGCGCGTGGGTGACACCATACTGTGAGGCGCGATTGAGCGGACCATCCACAGCACCTTCGTATTGAGGCTGGGCTGGTGCAAGCACTGGTCGCCCGAGCGGTATAGCGCGAAGTGGCAGGTTGCGCAAATCTTTGTTGCTGTAATTTCGAGGCATCTCGGGGCTTGACTCGATAGGTGACTGCAAAGGCGGCGACGGAAGAGACGGCTCGGTCAGGATCTTAGCAAATATCTTCGCTACGCCGTTCATGGATGCGCGCTTCTTCACGATAGATTCCGGCAATGACGGGGAAGGCAGCAGATTCAGGCGTGCAGGGTGCAGGGTCGATGGTAACCGTCGCAGCCTCTGGTCAACCCGAATCTCCTCGGTCTGCATACACGCATCTTTCCCTGGCCAGGGGCGGCTCGCTTGAGTAGAAGCGTTCTTGGTTCCTGGTGGTAAGACGTACATCCGCGGTGACGACGGCCTGGACGTGGGAGGATGAATCGCAATTGACGGCACAAAAGCTGGCGGACTGAGGCTGTCCCGCTTCGAGACGACACTCTGCGGTCGAGTGACCAGCGGCAATTCAGTCTGTGTCGAAGCAGAGCTGTAGGCCGGCGGAGATTGTATCGTGCGCTTGTGGTCGGGCCAGACAATGTTGCCGACAATGGGAGTTTCTGGTGGACTGACGGGCGTTGCTGCAACGCGTCTGGCCACCTCCAGCGCATGCCTTGCTGGGATGACTTCAGCATTGGTCTGCACCTCGGCGTCAGCTGTACTTTTGGGCTCATTGATGAGCGGGACATTAGGCGATCCAATCAATGTATCTTTGCGTTGCGGTGAAGGTGGTGGAGAGGGCTGATAGCCCGAGTCAACGTAGTTCCGCTGCGTTCTCGGCGTTGGAGGATCAGAGGGCTGCGCAAGGTTGCTGGGATGACGAGACGGGCCCAAAAGCATCGCAGCGTCCATTGACCTTCTCATGAACTCGCGCATTGTGGGCGACTTTGTCGATGTGAGGTTCGGGGAGTCCGGCGCTTGCTCTGTCAATCCCAATACACGCTTTGCCTTTGAATCGACCATTTGCACGGAGTCTGGACGAGACTCCAGCGTGCGTCTCTTCAGCTCGGGGTACTCCAGCTCGTCGTCCGCATGCTCGAATTCATCGAGATCGTACTCATCTTCCTCGTCAATACCCAACTCGTCTGCTAAGCTGTACCCGTTCGGCTTCGCGTTTAGCTCCAGTGGACCGGACGAAGCTCCCGTGGAAGCCGAATTTCTCACACTGCGAGTCTTGAAGCTCATGCTACTCCGGTTGCGCCGGTGCTTGACAGGAGTTGCACTCTGAACGCTGGCATTGTCACTCTCGTTGCCCAGGCCGCTGTCTTTGAAAGTGCCTTCATCGTTCATCTCCTCCACGGGCTGGTCTTGCGCTTCATCTGCCACTTGCTGAGCCGACATCTCGTCCACAAATACTCGCAGCCGGTTCTCCGTCACATGGAGCCTCCGCTCGAACTGACGACGCTCGTTGTTCCAGCTCTCCTTCTCCTGCTCCCACATGCCCTGTGTGCGCGACATGTCCTCATCCTGCCACCGCACCTTCTTCGTTGCCGCATCCAGTTTGCTCTTGAGGTCATCTACATTATGTCGGGCAAGATCTCTGTCTTGCACCAGCTCTTCGATGGCCTCATACGTCCCTTTCTCAATCAACTGGATTTGTTGCTTGGCCTTCCGCGCCTCTCTTTGCTGCTCTGACATTTGTTCCACGAGCGTCTCGTTCTCTGCCTTGACGTTGGAGACCGTCGTCTCGAGGTTCTCAACCAGGCTGTTCTTCGAGTCCAGCTCGCGGCGCAGGTTGAGGATCTCGGATACCAAAGAAGCGTGCAACGTCGGCGTGAAGCGCCGAGGGTCAAGCGCCGAGTACCTGCCTTCTCGTGACTTGTCTGAGAAGTCCATAGCGTCCGGAGGGAGAGGCGGTGGTGTGGTCGAGTGATCGCGCGACGATCCTGCCGTTGCGCGGGATGACCGTTTCGATCGTATGTAGCCCGGAGTCTCGTAGGGAGTGTCTGCTGGAGAAGGCAGCCCTTTGCTGCCCACGAATGTGGCATATTCGCTGAAATAGTCGCCCATGGTAATAATGCTACAGTCTTTTGCCTAGTACGAGCAATAACAAGGTGCCAATGACATTTACAACACCAGTAAAGACTGTATCTGCGCAGAGTCAGCCTCGTGGCGCCATTGCGTGTCCGGTAACGTACCACAAGCCTATCATTGAGGAGCCGACATCGTGCTCGTTCTGAAGACGCACCGCAAGTCCTGTTGTGCGAGCGACGCGGTGGAACCGAGGCCGCAGCAGGTCCGAGGATATGGAAAGGTTTGGGAAGAGCTGCGAAGCGCTCCTGAAGTCTGAGGTGGAGTGCGACGATCTTGCCGTGTATGTCACTCCGTGAGCTTCGACCCTCTACACTATAGCAAGTAGGCTTTCTTCCCGTCGCACCAACGATGTCTCACTAAAGCTAGCAATATTAAGGTAACGCTACCGTTAGGTTGTGAATCGCGGAAAGGTGAAGAAAGAGCGAAGAGAAGCGCAGGCAAAGCATGGGATACGGGTGAGTGCAGAGCAGAAAGAAAAGGCCTGTGCCGCGTGCGCGGGACGCGTGAACGTGCAGAAGGAACAAACCATCGGGGACGATCAAACATACTGTGGTAAGAAAATAGCTGCAGTAATCTGCACCTTGGAGCCTATCCCCTGACAGCAGTGGGGCTTTAATCAATCGATTGGCCGCGGATGCCTGCTTTTACCGATTTCGCGTCCCGTCCGAGATTCACTGCGCAGTGCGGAGAACAGAGGTGCTGGGAGTGTGTTGGCGGCGTCGTCGTCTGGCTCTGAACACACATGTCGTTGTTTTGCAACGGCGCTGATATCATCCTCTGTAAGGCCGAGACCGGCAGCGATATCACCATCTCCTAGCGCCAGGGGCACTGCTCTCAACGGCCGCTCCCTTGCCCGCTAGCACTGCCGGCTGCACGGGCGAAGAGCCAAAGCTCCAGCACTAAAACTCAATGCCGAAGAAAGGCGGAGCGCGGAGGTCTCAGTTCAAAGACGGTGCAGCGAGCCGATGGCGGTGTCTTCCGGTCACGATGCAAGACCGCAGCCTCGTTGCTGCTTCGTTCCTCAACCAACTTGCTCCAGTCGCAAGCGAAGCGGCGTGGGCTTGTGATCCAGTGCGTGACAGCCTTTCTCGTCACGGCAGCAAATTATGCGGCGTGTGACGATCCATGCGGCTGCGAGACCAACAGAGTGCCTAGAACCGCGGCACCTGATATGGGGGCGTTTCTGGCGCGTCTTCAGATGACTGCGCAGCCGACATGCATGCGACGTTGGTCACCTGAGCGTGAGAAGTGCTGGACTGCCTGGAACAGCATCTCGTCGCAGAACGACCAACGAGTTCTCACCATGCTGCTGACCATAGGCCTTGATCGAATCTTGGTTCGGGAAGGAGTCGGGAACGGGGTGCAGCAGTTCGTCGTGTCGGGCCGAGAGGAACCAGGGTGTCTCGGTATGCTGCCGAGAGTACCTTTCGTTGGTGACGGCGAAGAGGCGAATTCAGCGCGAGACGCGTAGGCAACTGGATGCTGGAGTCTTGTTGCTCTTCTATGAAGAAGGTGCGGTTGAAGTCGATGCGCGACCACAAAGCTCAAAAAAGGCGAAATAGTTCTGTTGCTGACGTAATCCCTTCGAGCACAAATTCTGTTCTCGACACTTGACAATCAACCCGATACTCAAACATAACACCCTTGCATTGCACGAGGGAAATTTCACGGATTTGACAGATCTACAAGCTCCCTCCACATCACTTGACCTGCGACATACGCTTGGTGACAGTCGTGGTATCAAACTTGCCTCGAGCAAGCCAGATCAAGACATGGCTTCAGATGGAAGTTCAGGTCTCGAGGCCATGATGGCAATGCGAGCGGAGCTACCGTCATCCACAAAGACGGCAGACGAGCTCGTGGCAGAGATGAAGAGAATGCCCCTCTTCATGACCAGTATGGACGACATGGACGAAGACAACGAAATGCTTCAAGCAATTCGAGCGATAGCGTACGAGGGTACACGCGCTGAAGTGGCCGGCAACTTTCGAACGCAGGGCAATGAATGCGTCAAGACGAAGCAATGGTCGGATGCTCGTACGTTCTACGCCAAGGCTCTTGCGGCACTCAAAGCGCCACGAGAAGCTGCACCCAAGGACTCGGACGTTGCGGAGCTCGACGAAGAAGTAGAAGAGAAGAAGGAGCGCGCGCTTGAGGAAGCGTGCTATGCCAACCGTGCGCTTTGCCATCTCGAGATGAGTATCTTTGCCCATCTGAACTGATACCGCGCGCCATGACTGACCATTGCGACAGAGAACTACGGCTCTTGTAATCGTGATTGCGCAGGAGCATTACGATTGAACCCGCGTAACGTAAAGGCATGGTACAGGGCGGCACAGGCATGTTTAGCACTGGACAAGACGCCAGAAGCCCTTGATGCTTGTCAAGGTGGGCTCGAGATCGACTCTACCAATACGGCTTTGCAGAGCCTACTCGAGAAGGTCAAGAAACGCCAGACCCACCTCGCCGAGGTTGACCAGGCACGAAGAGATCGTGAGCAACGAGTCATCAGAGAGACGGCGACTCTCCGGTTTGCGTTGAAGCAGCGCAACATTGCAGCTCGCAAAACTGCAACTCCGCCGGAGATGGAGGACGCGGGAATCAAGCTGGAAGACCCTCTGGACGCGAACAGTACGCTCACAATCCCCATGATCTTGCTGTACCCACTCCATGCCCAAAGCGATTTTGTCAAAGCGTGTACGGAGCATGAGACGGTGGCACAGCATCTGGAGTATATCCTTCCGACACCTTGGGATGGAGAGCACGAGTACACGCCGCAGAGTGTGGAGTGCTACATGGAGACCGTGCAGGGAGGTCTGATCAAAGCTGGCAAGAAGTTGAGTTTACTGAAGCTGTTGGCGAGCGGGAAGATCGAGATCGTCGACGGTCTAGTCAGCGTCAACGTCGTGCCGAGAGCGCGGGCTACAGAATGGATCGAGGACTTCAAGCGAAGGAAAGGCAAAGCGTAGCGGACCGAGTCATGTATATTTGCATGTGAATGCCAAGCTCCCGTGTTCGTCAAACTTCATCTGCTCCACTTCGTTGCGACCTTGACATGAACATTCTTCACACGCCCTTGCACATCCAGCCCAATAACCATCACAATGACCATCACCTTCGGCATAATCGGCACAAACTGGATTACGGAATCCTGGATCCAAGCCGCGCACAAGACAGGCCAATGGAAGCTTCATTCTGTCTACTCTCGCTCGCAAGATCAGGCCAAGTCTTTTGGCTCGAAATATGACTGCTCCAATGCGTACAACTCACTCGACAGCTTCTTCGGCGACGATGGTATGCAAGCTGTGTACATTGCCTCGCCCAACAGCCTCCACTACGAGCAAGCGAAGCAAGCATTGAAAGCGAAGAAGCATGTGATCTTGGAGAAGCCAGCGACGTCGACACCAGAAGAGCTTGATGATCTGTTCCGGACCGCGCAAGAGGAGGGAGTCTTCATGATCGAAGCATTCAGACACATCCAGGAAGCCAACTATAAGCTGCTGCAGAAGCTGGTCAACGATGAGAAGCGGCTAGGACCTATCTATGGTGCGAGCTTCACATACGCTTCCTACTCGTCGAGATACAACAATGTACTGGCTGGTGAGGTGCCCAACATCTTCTCTCTCGACTTTTCCGGCGGCAGTCTTGTGGACATTGGGGTGTACCCTGTCACGTTCGCCATTGCACTTTTTGGCGAGCCAAAGGAGCAAACTTACGTACCGTTCGTATGCCGCACAGGCGTAGACGGTGGAGGTGTGATCGTGCTCCGGTACGAGAACTTTGGCGTGCAGATCAACCACTCGAAGAGCTACACTAGTGCTGCGGTGTGTGAAGTCTACGGTGAAAAAGGTACCATCACTGTCAACGCCACGACGGACGTCAGCACGATCAAGCATTGGGATCCTCAGTCAAAGAAGACCGAAGAGCTCGCTGGTTCGTACAAGACAGTGGAGAAGCCGAACGTGAACATGGAGGAGGAGGCGGTCGAGTTTGCACGCATCATAAATGAGAAGGACAGTAAGGCAGTAAGCGAGTTGGAGAAGATCAGCAGAATTGTGATCAAAGTCACGAGCGATCTGAGACGGCAGAACGGATTGCTGTATCCGGCAGACAAGCAATGAGATTGTGCATGATCATGGACGCCAACCATGTGTCCGCTACGACCTGTTCGATTTTCCCGCTTACAACTTCGACACTGCAGCACTAACATCGAGTATGCTCCTCAGATGCTCTGCAGGCGTACGTCCAAGCCCGCACTCTGTACCTACACCGAACGAAGGCACAAACTTTCCAGCGGCTCGAATGCGCTTTCGGGTACCGCCTAGATCGTCATAGTGTATTAGTCCAAGGACTAGCTCGGTCTTGGTTTTGCTCAACGTCTTCGCAAGCTGCTCCAAGGGCATAAAGTACTGGTCATCGCTTCGATTCTTCGGCACTGGCCTAATGTAAAGTGTATAACAGTCAGCGTGGTTCAAACATTCGAAAGGCCGTCGCCTGGCCGCGAGGCGTCTCCGTCTTGGATCCATCGAGATAGCAAGCTTTGACTGATGGCCGCAGCTCATACGCTATTCGGCGGCCTCGAGATTTTGTCGCTTGGAGCCGAAGGTCAAACCCATCGGTCTGCTTACATGTGGATCCAGTCAACGTGTCTGCCGGCCTTTGTTAACACACCGTCCGCGACGTCTACCATGTGTCCCATATCGGTGGGCTCAAGGAAGTGCTTGTGTTCTCTATCACCATAGCAGAGATGAAAGCCGAGTTCGACATCCGCATTCACGGCGTCGCCAATGCGGACCAGTCGCTCGACGATGCAGTCTAAGAGCGAGTTGCCCACCCACGACCGGGCACCAAAATCGATGCCTTCCAGCATAGCAAACTCCATGGGTGCGTCCCACTGGATGGCAAGCTCCGACGTCGGCACTGCAGCCTGTATGGCACGGACAGCACGAAGTAGTGCAGCTTCATACAACGGCTCTGCAGCTGCAGTGTATTTGTCGTCGATTGCTGTTGATAGTAGCGATAACGGTGTGGGAATGCAGACCTGGAAGCGCACCTTCGCTGGGATGACGTTTTGCCTCTTGAGGTCTCGAAACACTTCATATGATTCGAGTGCGAAGCGGTCGTACTCTGTTGCGAACGAGCCCAAGGCACTGAGTGCGCCGGCAATCTGTTCATCGGACGGGCTCGACAGCCCAGCTGGCCGAAGTCTTTCCTTTAGCAAGGCTGGGCAGCATTTCTGGAGTAGCTCGTGCTGCCAAGTGACGAAGTAATAGCGATGGCCTGTCTCGCCATCTGGCAGGCGACGGAGGCTGTCTGGCAGAGCTGTGCAGAAGGTTCGGATGGTCTCTTCGGTGCTTGAGAGGCCACTGCTGCCGACGAAAAGGACGCTGGTGATCTTTGGCATGACGTGGAACATTGGAGAAAGTAAGAAAAATGATGCTGGGCGGACGTGGAGGAATGGCAGGGTATAAGGGGAACTCCTCGAGGAACAGGGCTGAAATTCCTTGTAAATCATGCCAGGCCGGTCGGAGGTCACAGTGTTCGAACATAGTATTGGCTCGACCGCATCCTCTGAAGTCCAACGAACCTACTCTCGTGTTTAGTATCTTCCCCCACATCGTTACATGTAGCACAGATTGTTAGCCAAGCAAAATCCGCCCTAAAAGCTTTAGCGCTTTTTTCAGTGAATTCGGGGTTCCGTGTTCCGCTTCGCCATCTTCTACTCGTTCTCTCGCATCTATAGTCTACACTTCCAAACGCATCTGTCTTAGACCTCGTCGTTCGCATCACGCTCTCTCCAAGACCCGACGACATGGTAAGTATGTCGGTAGAGGCCCGAGCCGATCGTGCGACCTTAGTGGCTTTGTTGCACTTCAGGACAACGCGTGTTCTGTTCGACCGCGTCGCGCAAACAATACCTTATTGATGGACAATCGTCTCCGAACGGTCCGTTAAGTGAAGAGGCACTTGGTGCCGGTGCAGCTGGACAGCACTGCTGATGTGGTATCGAAACGTCAAGATTTTCGAGAGCCGACCATAGATGCTGTAAAAAGTTGGGAAGTTGTTTGGAGAAGGAAGGAAGATGTTTGGCGGTGCTGCAAACAGTGGTAAGCTCTTGCCATGTCCTTGATTGACCAGGAAGGAGCAATGACTGCCACGAAATCGAGACGCGAACCTCACTTCAACCGCACCAATGGCTGCCTTGAACGTGGAAATCAAGCATGACCTTTGACCTTGCATACCATGATATTGATATCGCTTATTGCTCCCTTCCTCACATCCCTGTTCTCAAGAGTCCATGAGCAGGCAATGGCAAGGGGCTCGTGGTTCAGAGGCGGCACGCTGAAGAAGGAGAAGAAGTCTAAGAAGCGTTCACGGAGCAGCATGTTTCGTATATCGACCTGTTCTGCTCGCATCGCTGACATGCCTGTTGTAGGTTTCGCCGCCAGCTACGTCGACCCGGAAGAGGAGCGAAATCCACCTTTGCCGGCGACACCTGTCACTCTCCCAGCATACAGATCAGTGCCCCAGAAGCATGTTGGTGTGTCGGCGCCTGACTTACAATCACTGTACGCGAAGATCCTGAAGCCAAGTGACATCAGCGACCAGCATGTCCAGGCTCTCGGTATCGAGATCACCGATCAACACTGCACGCTCGATGAACTGCTACGGGGTCCTGACGGCAAATCGTACTTGCCGCCACTGGAACGCCCTAACTTGCTCATCGGTCTCCATCCAGACACGGTGTTGACCATGGATGATGTCCTGCGCGAGCGCAAGCGATCAGCACTTGACGAGAGGGTCGCTGAGTTGCAGTTCGATAACGACACAGCGTATCGGACGCTCAGTCGCAATCTGAAAGAGACCAGTGCGAAACCTCGCAAGCTGGCTTATATGCGCAAGTTCTTCGAGGGTCTGGAGACGATGAGCCGATACTGGGAGTGCGGTGAAGACAACTACTACGAGGCAGAGGCGTTGTGCAGTGGGAAGGGCGTGAAGCGGATGCGTCTTGACAAGGTCGATATCGATCAAGTTGTTCCGAAACCTACTGCAGCACTTGACGCAGTAGCTGGAGCGCCAGCTGATGACCACGGCGCAATACTGCCAACCCCAGAGCCTTCGCCGGAACCTACAAGCGCTTCAATGATATGTGAACAGCACACCGCCACCGATCAGGAACCGATTATCTCAGCTTCGTCATCCAGTGCTGGCAGCCTCTCGACCTCACCCACATCCGCAGCAGCTCTTGAAACCGATCGCAAAAGCCCGCTTCGAGCCGACATAGCCAGTTCGGAGCCTCGCTCTCGCCAGCGGTACAAGGGCCGGAGAACGCACACCGGCTCCGAGATGCCTGACCAGTTCCGTATCAACACTGTTCGCGCATTCGTAGAGGCTATCGCCATGCCTTTTCAGTGCACCAGTACGCCCCCTCGTGTGCCGCCTCTCGTCAAGTTTGGCAAGCTTCACGTTCCAGTTGCCCAGACTGCTGCGATCTATCGACAGCCAACTGACAGGACGAGAGCCCGTCAAGGCCGACTCGAAGGTCCACTCATGGCTGTGCAAGTGCGGCCGAAGACGAAATTTCAAGACGAAGACGGGAAGCCACTGGAAGCAATGGTTAGGCTTGACATGGTCAGAGAGATTGGAGGGCTACTACAGGTTGCGCAGGAGCGTCGTCGGTCCGGCAGGGAGGTGAGGTCAGGTGAAGGACAATGGTGGACAACAAAGCCGCGATGGGGAGGTGGATCAGGCTACGACGCCGATACCGATACTAATAGCGATGGAGAAGCCAAAGCTACTGAGCTCGCATCGATTGCCGGCGAGATAGCGAGCAATGGACTTGTGACTGGCGACCTCGGAGTACCGGACAAAGTTGAGAAGAAGCCCAAAATCATGGCTCGCGCCTTGCCGTGGAAGGAGCTGAGGTGCGGCCGTGGCTATTGGGATCCAAAGATTGACTATGGTGCAATCGGCAAGGATCGAACGTCCCAATCTGATGTGGTTCGTCTCAGTCATGCATGTTGGTGTGCCGTTGCTAATCAAGACAGGTGTTCATGGTCTCATCGCTAAACCACCACATCTCTATCGTCAAGCTCACAGTCCACGATGCGTACACCGACTCGCTTGTTGCTGGAACGTCACTGGAGGATCTTCCGAAGCCCACCTTACAGCGCTCGCAGTGGTTCGACTTGTTCGATCGGCAGCAGCGGGTGGAGGCTTTACGGGGAATTTGGGGAGTCATGGCGTATTTCACGAGGGATAGTGGTGTGGGGGCAAGATGACAGTCGGTCAAGTGAACTTATCGTCAGCTATCGGGGCGGTTTTGCTCGCTCTTGCAGCGTATGCGGATGCACTCATCGCTCACTCAAGCGAGCGTTGTGAACAGCTACGAGCGATCACAGTACCGCTTCGCTCTTTCCTCAACTGTCGCGATGCCAAGCCACTAACTGATCCCACTTCTGACCTCGTTGCCTGCACTTCTCCTCTTCTTCACCTTTCCAATGCCTGAACTCTTCTCCAACAGCATGATGGCGTGTTCGGTCTATCTCACCAATGATGATATTGATCAGCTTACCGCCAACGTGGACCTCGACGAAACCGACTTCATCAGCAACTTGCCGGCCGAGTTGCGAGGTATGATTGTCAAACATGTCCTCCGTACACAGTACACCTTAAGGGAGAGCAACGGCCATGAACAGCTGTACTTCCCTCCTACGTTCACCGCAGCAATCACAGAATACTTACACCATCACAGTTTCAACACCGCTTTACTCAGAGTAAGCAAGCAGATCCGCGGGGAAGCATACGAACTCTTCTATAGCAGCAACACCTTCCGGATCGAGTGTACCGACGATCTCGAGTTTGGCATATCACTTCCAGCAAATGCCAAACCGTTCATTACACATCTCGAACTCCGTGAGGAGCCGGAGAGTGTGCTGCTATCCTTAGCTCAGACGACGACAGCGCTGCTGTCAATCTGTCCGAGACTTAAGAGTGTGACGATCGGGTACGACCAGTATGCGAAGAGCACAACCACGATTACGGACACTCTTCGCTCCGCCGGACTAATTGACAGTTCAGCGTGGATCGATGTTGGACACCTCGGACTGGAGTTGCAAGGCCTACCTGTCGCCGTTAGTTTGAAGCACTTCGGTCTGTCCAAGGCCTGGACTCGGCATGAGCGGAACCGTCGCAGAGTCGAAGGCCATGTCAACTCTATATTCCGTAATGGGGGTGCGAATGGCGAGTGGAAGATTATACGCTCCGCGCTTTATGATCGAGCTTTAAGTCTTCAAGTGTTCCTCACCTTGCACAATGGCTGGCGAGCATTTCAACAATACCCCAACTTCACAATCGGCGCCCCGCAGCATTTAAGGGATGCAGGCCGTCTTGCAAAAGCCTTCGATCGGAACCTCCGCAACACAGCTAGTGTGCCAAAGCATCAGTACGAGCTGAACGATCTGCGGCTGGGAGATATTGATGCTACGCAACACAGTCAGGATTTGGTACGGTGGGTCAGCGAGCTGCTCGTCATGAACAAGGTCGCATTCGATGTTATCGATGGGTATGGTGAGGCTGAGAACGCCAATGAAAGGCATCGTGGGGATCGAAAGTCAAGAAGAGATAAACGGAGGGTTGAAGGGGGTGGCCGCAGGGTCGGAGGAACTGGCCGCACACATACTTGGCCGCCGCGACGGCAGCGAGGCGCCGCCGTGTCGCTTGTCTCACCTGTCGCTGCTACCGCTGCTGGGATCGCGACAATCCAGAGCTTTGCCTATTCGGGCGTTGGGCAGCGTTTGGGTTGGTGAAGAGGTGAAGAGGTGAAGAGTTATTGGAAGTGCTGTTTGATCTTTGCTCAGCCTTGTAAGCAAGTATTTTCACGCACCAGCTGGCAGCGTGTACTCTCTCCTTCCTTCAGTGCTGAAAAGCATAACTACCATGTTCTTCCTGTCTTCCGAGCTCACAATACTCCGATCTGCGCATAACTTTCTCAGCGCCACAAGCGTCGCTGCACCACACGGCCCTGCATTCACGCCCACATAGTCGTGCCGAAGCTCATACACGCAATCATGACTCTCCAAGTCATTGACCGTTACGGCTGCGAACGTGCCATCCCTCAAGATTGGCCAGGCAATGGTAGACGTTGTGCCGCAGTTCATGCCGTTCATGATAGTGTCACCAGTCTTGATAGGTGTTATCTCGCCACAATGCAGCGACTCCTTGAAAGATGGCGCAGCAACTGGCTCGACCGTGATGACCTTGTTACTCGCATTGCGATGGTAATGCGAAGCGACCGAGTGCGCCCACGATCCCACGCCCACACTAGCAACAGCCAACACCGGCATCTGCTGGCCATTGGTATTATCAGCGACCTGCCTATCCACCTCCGCCATCAAAGTCGAATAGCCTTCGGTCACCCAACCGGGTATCTCCTCGTAGCCAGGCCAGCTAGTGTCCATCACCATCAGTGTGTTTGAGTCCGTCTCGGCTTCGTGCTGAACAGCGGCAATTGTATCGTCGTAAGAGCCGTCCAGAACCCTCAAGTCTATGTTAATGCCCTCACCACGAATAAGGTTGCGCGTGTACTTGTTCATGAAACCTGGCACGTAGATGGTTGCTGGGATGTCGTAGTATTTCGCCATACGAGCCACGGCGCGACCCCAATTGCCCTCGGAGCAAGTCACCAATCGCACAGAATGCTTGCGAGATGCAAGAGCCTGCTTCACGCCATCAAGCGTTGTTGACGAGCGAAGTCCTAGGCGCTGGCAGAGGGCACGATGGATGGCCCACGAGGCTCCTAGTATTTTGAATGAAGGGAGGCCAAATCGACTGCTCTCGTCCTTAATGAAGACATGAGCGAAGCCTAACTCGATGGCGATTGATGGCAAGCTGTGTAGCTTTGTCTCGCCATAGGCTGGGAGCTGCCTGTGGAAGTCTTCGACCTCGGGATCGATATGATGCTGGCTGGCAGGTTGTCCTTCTGGCTTGTAGTATGGGTTGATCAAGATGGCCTGTCTTGTCACCTTTTCACCTGTCTCGAGATGAGTGACCTCATATGTAGACATCTTCTTTGCTTAGCCCGATGAGAGAGGAAATGATGAAGATGTCGAAATAAAAGAGCTCAAAGTAGATCTTGCGAGAAATATAGTAGCAAGAGTAAGAGAATTGGTTCGGTGCGCTCAACACTCTCGCAACCACGCACCTCCAAAGGTATGGCGTACTGCACTGTCAGTCGTCGCTTAACTGTTGGCCAAGCCTGCATTCGAATTATTCGACACCCCAGCGCCCAATGCTTGCCTTCCAGCAATGAAGGAGGGAGTGATCTCAGAAGCTCCTCCGTCAGTCGCCCGTCTACTCATTCAGGAGCATGTCGATGCCTTTCGAGAGGTGAGGTCGGGCAAGCACGGAACGGGCTATTGCGGCATCCGGCCAGCAGGCGATCCGAGCTCGGGGTGTCCATCAATCACTCGGTGGGGCAGATTGTACAGACGATGGCATCGCGATGATGAAGGTGAAGTAACCACTGTAGGTTGGAAGTGCTCTCTGTTTCCCCATCCCTTCGCGTCCTTTCGAGCTCACCACAAACACATCTCCCAACATGGCTGGCCCTCAGAGCGGAAGAGGCATTCGCATCGCCATTGATCGCGGAGGGACCTTCACGGATTGTGTTGGCAACCCAGGTAGTGGCAAGATGGCAGACGATGTGCTCATTAAGCTGTTGTCTGTCGATCCGCAGAACTACGACGATGCACCTCTAGAAGGCATCCGACGATTGCTCCATAAGTTCACAGGCCATGAAACACCGCGAGGCGAGGCTCTAGACACGAGTGAGATTGAGAGCATAAGAATGGGTACGACGGTTGCGACGAATGCGTTGCTGGAGCGGAAGGGCGAGGATATAGCTATGGTCGTCACGAAAGGCTTCAAAGATTGCTTAGAAATTGGAAACCAGTCACGGCCAAACATCTTCGATCTCGCGATCAGGAAGCCGGAGGTGTTGTACAAGAGGGTAGTGGAGATAGACGAGCGGGTCACTCTTGAGGACTACGCAGAGGACCCAGAAAGGACGAGTACGGACGCTGTAGCTGCTGGAGAAGCTGGAGAAGCTGGCGAGCACGATGAGCTCGTAAAAGGCCTTTCGGGTGAGACCGTTCGCATTCTGCAAAGACCGGAGGAAGAAGCAATCCGCAAGCAATTACAGGAAGTCTACGATTCCGGACTGCGTAGCATCGCCGTGTGCCTCATGCACGGCTACACATATCCCAAACACGAGGCAGTGGTAGGACAGCTTGCACGAGAGATCGGCTTCGAGCATGTATCTTTATCACACGAACTCATGCCCATGATCAAGCTCGTGCCGCGGGCGACTTCTGCCTGTGCTGACGCATATCTAACGCCTGCCATTCGAAAGTACATCGACGGCTTTCAGCGCGGCTTCTCTGGTGGCTTGGGCGCCGAGAACGTGAAAAAAGCCAAGCAGGACGGCCAGAAGGCAGCAAGGTGCGAATTCATGCAGTCTGACGGCGGTCTGGTAGACGTAGATGGCTTCTCCGGCCTAAGGGCTATCTTGTCCGGACCGGCTGGCGGTGTTGTTGGCTATGCACTGACGAGCTATGATCCGGAGACCAAGATACCTGTGATAGGCTTTGACATGGGAGGAACAAGCACAGATGTGAGTAGGTATGGCAGTGGACGCTACGATCATGTGTTCGAGACGACAACTGCGGGTGTCACTATCCAGTCGCCTCAGCTTGACATCAATACAGTTGCAGCTGGAGGTGGCAGTCGGCTGTTCTTCCGCAATGGCCTATTCGTTGTCGGTCCTGAGAGTGCAGGCGCTCATCCTGGACCTGCGTGCTACAGGAAGGGTGGACCGCTGACCATCACTGATGCTAATCTGTTCCTTGGACGCCTGCTGCCAGACTTCTTTCCGAAAATCTTCGGGCAGAAGGAGGATGAGGCAATCGACGACGAGGCTTCCAAGAAGCTGTTCGAGGAGTTGACAGAGCGGATCAATAAAGAAGTCAAGGAAGGCGATGCTGGAAGTGGCAAGAGGGAAGCCATGAGTGCTGATGAGGTAGCTTACGGCTTCATCAAGATTGCCAACGAGACCATGACACGACCCATTCGATCGCTGACCGAAGCAAGAGGCCACGACACGAGCAAGCATCGGCTTGCGACTTTCGGTGGTGCAGGTGGACAGCACGCAGTAGCCATCGCCGAAGCGCTGGGTATTCGACAAATTTTGGTACATAGGTATTCTTCTGTGTTGTCTGCATATGGCATGGCGCTTGCAGATGTGGTTGATGAGCGACAAGAACCCGAAAGCAAGATCTGGAGCGACGACAGCGAGGTGCGGTCGTATCTAAGGACCAAGATGGAGGAGCTGAAGAAGCGTTCGACCGCCACGCTGAGAGATCAAGGCTTTGACGAGAAGCATATCCATTTCGAGGAGTATCTGAACATGCGGTACCGTGGTACCGAGTCTGCGCTCATGGTCGTGAAGCCGGAAGGTGATGACTGGGAGTTCGGCAAAGCGTTTGTGACGCAGCATGAGCAAGAATTTGGCTTCACACTACCGGATCGCGATATCATAGTTGACGATGTACGGGCTAGAGGCATTGGGAAGACGTTCGAGGGCCTGGAGAAGACGGTCGATCAGCAGCTTCGCGAGGTAAAGGCTCAAGATGTAAAGGGTGATGACAAGGTCTTTGGCAAGAAGAGTGTGTACTTTGATGGAGGCAGGCAGGATACCTCAATCTACAAGTTCGAGGATCTGAGTGTCGGTGATCGCATACAAGGCCCAGCTATCATTGCAGACGGCACGCAGACTATCGTCGTCACTCCCGGCGCGTCAGCTTTGGTCCTCGACACACATGTCATTATCAACATTGGCGACCACTCTGGAGAGGCCGAGCAGAAAGTGAGCACGAAAGAGGTAGATCCCATTTTGCTATCCATTTTCGCTCATCGTTTCATGGCAATCGCCGAACAAATGGGCCGTGCTTTGCAGAAGACTTCTGTCAGCACCAACGTGAAGGAACGCCTGGACTACTCTTGCGCGCTCTTCGACTCATCCGGTGGCCTAGTGGCCAATGCTCCTCATCTTCCCGTGCATTTAGGCAGCATGAGTACATGCGTGAAGAAGCAAGCAGAGATATGGAAGGGCAAGTTAAAGAAGGGTGATGTCCTTGTGAGCAACCATCCCATGTTTGGAGGCACACATTTGCCAGACATCACCGTCATAACCCCTGCCTTCACCGAGGGCGGCGAGATCGTCTTCTATGTTGCAAGCCGAGCGCATCATGCCGATATTGGTGGAATCTTACCTGGCTCAATGCCGCCTCATAGCCGAGAGCTGTTTCAAGAAGGCGCAAGAATAGAGTCAGAGAAGCTGGTGAGCGAGGGCAAGTTCAACGAAGATCGCATTGTGGAGCTGTTGCTCCATGAGCCGGCGAAGTTCGCAGGCTGCAGCGGAACTCGATGCTTGGCGGATAACTTGAATGATCTCAAGGCGCAGGTAGCGGCTAACCAGAAAGGTATCAATTTGATCTCAACGCTGATCGAAGACTATGGAGAAGAGGTAGTGCAGTTCTACATGCGGAGTATACAAGACAACGCAGAGTTGAGCGTGAGGAATCTGCTCAAAGAGGTCAGCAAGAGATTCGAAGGTCGGGAGTTGAAGGCCGTAGACTACATGGACGACGGCAGCCCAATTCAACTGAGTGTGAGCATTGATGGCGACAAGGGTGAAGCTGTCTTTGACTTTACTGGTACTGGACCGGAGGTGTACGGCAATACCAACGCGCCAGAGGCTGTGACTTACAGTGCGATCATCTACTGTTTGCGTTGCTTGATCAAGGAAGATATACCACTGAATCAGGGGTGCTTGAGTCCAGTCACAGTCATCATACCGAAGAAGTCCTTTTTGTCGCCTTCTGGAACCGCAGCGGTGGTGGGTGGAAATGTCCTGACCAGTCAGCGAGTGACCGATGTTGTGCTCAAAGCTTTCAGTGCATGCGCAGCAAGCCAAGGAGACTGCAATAACCTCACGTTTGGCTTTGGCGGCAACGTAGAGGGTGAGAAAGCCGTGAAAGGCTTTGGCTATTACGAGACCATCGCTGGTGGCAGCGGAGCAGGGTCGGACTGGGATGGCACAGATGGTGTGCATACACATATGACCAATACACGCATCACGGACGCCGAAGTTTTCGAGCGACGGTATCCGGTCATACTGAGGGAGTTCGGCCTGAGAGCGGGCAGCCATGGGCGCGGCCAACATCGAGGAGGAGATGGAGTGATAAGAGATATCGAATTCCGTATTCCAGTCCAAGTCAGTATCCTGAGCGAGCGGCGAGTATACCATCCGTATGGTCTTGAAGGAGGCGAAGATGCGAGCTGTGGGATGAACGTGTGGGTCAGAAAGGTGCCGAAGCTGGAGGGCAGCGACGCGGACGATGCCAAACCAGATAAGCAAGCGAACGGCGACACGAAAACAACACCAGCACAAGAGTACCGGCACATCAATCTGGGCGGCAAAAACACCGCTTCCATGCAAGCAGGCGAGCGCATCATTGTGATGACGCCGGGCGGAGGTGGCTGGGGTCCTGTAGGCAAAGGCAGTGAGAGCCGGCAACACGAGCGACAAGATCCGAAGCATAGCTGGCGAGGTGGCAGTGTTGCGAGCAGACAAGCCGAAGCTGAGGCGTCTGCGTGAGCGGTTACATGTGCCGAGGGATAACTCTACGGGACTATAGCCATACCGTGCGCACCGTTCAGCATATTCTTCCCTTCCGGCTTCACTGTATCGACCTCCAGTGTCCGCTTCACCGTCATGGTCTCCATTTCCACAACCGAGACGGTCCCGGACCACTGATTGGCTGCGAACGCGTGTTTACCGTCGGCCGTCGAGCACAACGTCAATGTGGCTATGCCAACGTCGACAGCACCCAGTTCACGGCAGTCCACTTCAGAGGTCGAGAAAGCGACGAGTCGTCCATTGACCGGGATAGGCGGCTTGCCTGCCTCCTGAGATGGCGCGAAGCGGTATTGCGCCACCAACAGTTTGTCCTTCGTGACATGTGTTGTCAGAGCTCCGAACTGGAGGGGGATTGAGTGGGTAATGCGGTCAAGTTTAGTGTCGACGACTTCGACACTGAACTCCCAGGGCTTCCTAGACATGCCGACGCCAATGGTTGGTGATGGGAAGTATGCTAGTCCGTTGGGTCCGATGCTCGCTTGCTCGCAACCGCCAGGCATGGGAATCTTGGCGATCAGTCGCTCTTGCTCCAAGTCAATGACAGAAATAAAGTCTGCTTCCTTATTGCATGTGTAGGCCTTCTTTCCGTCGGCCGTCATCACGAACCAGTGCGTCTTCCATCCGCTCGCGATCATTTTGGTCACCTTCTTAGTCTCTAGGTCGATTCCGACAATACCGCCTGACATCTTGTCTTCATCTCTAAGACCACCCTCGACGCAAACGTATAGGACATTCTGCTCTGCGTTCAGTAAGGCGTAATGGGGACCCTTGCCCGGAGAGGTGTCCAGGACATCTACCACTTTCCGGTGTGCGCCGCTGCAGTCAATGACACTAATTTCATGGCCGTCCTCCCCATGATCGACGTACCATCCATGGTGATAGGCGTGCGTGACGTACAGCAACTTCGTCCTGGCATCGAAGCATAGCTCGTGGGGTTCTGGAATGAGGCTGCGCAAATGGCCGACCTTGTCTCCAGTGCCGATATCGAAGAAGGAGATGCTCTCGCCGCTCTGGCTGACGACTGCTAGGGTATTGCTGCTCATGTTTTCCGACTCTGTAGTTGCTTGGAACTGTATTTTCTCCTTCCTTTGTATTTGCGTTCTGATACTGTGAAACAACCAGCCCGGCCGAAACATTTGGTACATCCGAACAGTCGGCCGAGAGAACCTTCCCAATATCGGACATCGTCGCACTACACCATTGTCCTCTCGGGAGGCTCTATACCATCGTCTTCTCCGGAGGCTCCAGCGAGACCTCGTTTTCCATTCGCACAGCTCTTTCCATGGTTTTCTTGTTCTTATCTATACTCTTGGTAAATGCTGCACACACAATTGCGATGCCGCCGAACGCCACCGCGACTAGATATACCAGCCTGAACGCTTGAGCATATGAAAGCTTAGTCGCTATCTGAGCGTCCAGTACTGCTGCTGCGGTGACACCCGGCAGAGTCAGAGCGGCCTTCCATGCAGCAGCTGTATTCAATGCCGCCGCCTTTGCCAAACTCGCAGCGCTGGACGCTGGAACGTTGTTTGTTGAGACAACGTCTTCCATGTACTTTGGAAGCTCCGCGGCAAAGCGATTACTCAATATGGCACTGTAGATTGCGGTCGCCACTGCGCCACCCATGAGACGAAAGGTGCTGGCAAGACCATTGGCCACGCCGCTGCGGCACGTATCAGCATATCTATTACCGGAGACAGAAGATGAGGCGGCTTACATGTCAACTTGATCATCAATGCCCATCGAGATCATGACGAACGCCAGTAGTTGCGGCGGCGTGATAGTCGTTGCGAGAACAATGATGGTCACGATAGCTTGTATTCGATCGTTGATCCCGACACTGGCCAGAGATCCTATGAGGGCTGTTTGCACGACCATGAAGCCTACTTGTTGCCATCGCTCGTGGCCGACCTAAAACAACAGTCAGCAAGCACTTTTCGATGGTTATATGGTAATACGTACCCGCTGGCAGAACGTGATAACCAGGACTCCAGCAAGAATGGTTCCGAAGCTGACCATGTTCGCGTACACGCCAGCGATGATCGGCTTTCCAGCTGGCACAAATAAAAGGCCAGATTGACGAGGCCAGAGCACGTTCATGCTGTAGTAGAGCATTCCTCCGACAAAGCAGACAACCAAGATAACGGTAAAGCCGCGGATGTTCTTGAACAGCTTCGGAGGAAGCATAGGATATTTGAGATCGGCATAAGCCTCCCAGAGCCCAAGAGCGACCAGGAAAGCAGCTCCGATGACAATCGTGGAGATCACTGGTGCACTTGACCAGGCGTACTGACGGCCGCCCCCTGAACTCATGTCAGTCTTCCAAAGCGCTGCTGCCTTGGATCTCGCTTACAGTTGACGCCGATCAAGAAAAGCACGCATCCAATGGAGAAGAGTATTACTCCAACAAAATCCATCTCCTTCAGCAATTGCGTTCGAGTCTTGCCATCTGCTCGATGCTTGGTGTGGAACGTTGGTGGCTTATAGCAAAAGATGAGAAGAACGAGGCCGCACGCCTCGAAGGAGAACAAGAACCAGTAGACAGCCCTCCAGCCGATCGCAGTCTGCGAAAGCATAGCGTATGCGATCATTGGGCTCAGAAAGGCAATCAAGCCGGAGAACTCGAAACATCCGATGGCGAAGATGCGATAGCGGTTAGGCACGATCTCCTGAATGGCAGCAAAGCACATTTCCTGGAGCCCGCCACCGACACCGAACAGGACACCACTGGCGATCATCTGATTAACACTTTGGCCTGTGGCGCCGACGACGGCGCCTACAAGGGCAATGCATGCTCCAGCGATAAAGAAATACCGCCTGCCGAAGATGCTGTTCGAAGACATCAGCTTGAAACATATATCGCTGGCGTACTTAAATGACCTACTCTGATAGCCTTCCTCCGACTGTGACCTAGAACCGATGAGTGGCAGGGTCAGCGGATGTCTTAAAGGTCGGACAGGTTCGCCTGGCTACGGGACATCTCTGTTCAAGTCCGCCGAGACAACAAGCTGAGACACTCGGCAGCAGCTCGTGGACACTCGGCGGTCTCGAGATAGCACGCCTCCAAGGGTTATACTCGTCGTACTGCTTACCATAACGCTTGCCGCTAGATTCCAGGAAACACTGATCCAGGTGTAGTTGGGATCTGGTCCGAGATCCGCATTGATATATGACAGAATGGTCGAGGGCATCAGAAGTGTGAGGATGTAGGCAACATATTGTGAAGACACAGCCTATGCTCGTTAGCGGTGTTCGCATCGTCTCAAAGGAGGGAGAGCTCACCGCGAGTGCCAGATACGCTTGAAGGGTCATCTTCGCCTCCTCTGGCTCATTGCCATACTCGCTGCTGTCATCTTTCTGTACGACATCTTCAAGTTGTGCTGTGTGGTCTTTCTCTGGTATCGACATTCTTAGGCCTGTGACGCTGCTCTGTAAATTTGTTGATCACCGTATGAGGGCTCGACAGTAGGAAGATGAAAAGGAGAGAAAGAATGAGATGTGTTATTACCAACGTTGAGACCTGCTCTCGCCTATGTTGATCCCCGGATCCCACACCTTCGCATGGTCCTCGCGTGGACTGCGCGTGCGCCGTGAAGGTCGCCTTGGTATTGCGGGGCCACGGTTAACGAGACCCGCAGGTACATATACCAGTTCGGGGTTGCGATCCTAATAGTATATACAACGAGGAATGCAGTGTGCACATGTGCGATTCAGCTGTAGGCATCCTGTTGGAAAGGCAACAAGCGAAATCGAGATCTCTTGCTTGCCGGGTCCTGAGTGAACGATCGTCTTATCCATTCCATCCAAGACCGATAGTCCAGATTTAACGCGAGCCAGTCTGCGGCTCGAAGTCCCATTCATATGATTCAAGGCGTCTTGGGCGTGCAACAAATCAGTCTGCGATGAAGA
This sequence comes from Elasticomyces elasticus, assembly GCA_035926095.1. NCBI lineage: Eukaryota > Fungi > Ascomycota > Dothideomycetes > Mycosphaerellales > Teratosphaeriaceae > Elasticomyces > Elasticomyces elasticus. Next base: position 1,883,174 of record JAVRQT010000002.1, read on the forward strand.
GAACATCTCTGATTGAGAGCGCGTGGCCAGTACTCTGATTTCCAAGCCACGAGCACATTAGAAAGACGCGCTCTCGACTTCGTGTCCGTCTGGACACTCGGAAGCACGAGGACGGCTGAGTAGTCTTGCGCTGCACCTGGAATCAAGCAGAGACGCCTGCGAATACCGCTTCGCTTCAACCACAACCAGTGAAGACTGAACCACAAGGACGCGGGAAGGGCACGCCGGTTCAAGCCCAACTACTAGAAAGGCCGTTGATGCTTGCAGTGACCTTCCTGCCAGCTCTGGCAGGATGTGGCGCTCCTAGCACCGAGACTGATGCTGGTTAGCCCAGGCACGCGTCGTCTGGCCTTCAGGCGCGCCGCTGGTAATGTCGTGCTCAAGTTCCAGTCCAAGGGGCCATGCGTGCGCTCGTGCTATGTGGGCCACATTCGTCGTCCATTGACAGCATTGCCCATATGCTCGCAGGTAGAGTCGTAATCATCGTATAGTCTCGGCCGTGGCAATGTCTTTGTTGTGGTCGCTGACGAAGTCCTCTGCGCCACACTTCGATTCCCGAAGCTGCCCAGACCGCCGAGCCCTGCGGACGTAATCCTTCCTTCATAGACGGCTCCTGCTCTTCACACCATCTCTCTCATCGTCGGAACTGCAGATATCGCTAAAGAGCATCATCGAGATATCACTCATATCAATTGAAAGACTGTCGAAGACCTCGAGCGAGATCGACTCACTCCGGCGCATCCGCCACTTCAAGGCTCCAGCGAACATCACATACTCGAGATATCACAGTAGGGCTCAAAAGACCAAGACAACAGCACAATGGCGGACAAATATGTACGTATCAAGCATGTATAACGTGTGAAGGATCAAACTCTAACATCTCGAGCAGAACGCACCCCAAGGCCCTCCTCCTTCGTACCCGCAGCAAGCCCACTACGACGCCGGACCAGCTCACTCCGACCAAGGAGACCCGCGAGCGTTCGGCGGCTACGGGTCGCCACCACCTCAGCAGTATAATGCGCCGAACATGTATGGTCCAGGACCTTATGGCCCGCCACAGCAGCAAGGACCGTATCAGCAGCAAGGACAGCCAATGTACTACCAGCAGCAACAACAACAGCAACAACAGCCATATGGGCAGCCAGGATACCCACCACCAGGAGGTGCATACAATGGAGGAGGAAGGAGTAGCGGAGCAGGTGGTGGTATATGTGCTGGTATACTAGGTGCTTTTGCTTGCTGCTGTTGTTTGGACATGCTATTCTAGGCTTGAGAGACATCATCGGATCCCAGAACGACAATGGTAGGCGGAGCACGGCGTACTGGCGTTTATCAAAGCATGTTTCATCAAGTGGGAATCGTGTAGAGTATTGCAAACTGCTTGTCTCATTGCGCTATCTTCAGTACCCTCGAAGCAACGCCGAATGCCTGCCATGCGGTAATGGCATAACAACCAGAAACAGCGCCATGCATTGTCCGATGCATATCGTTGCCAGTCCGAAGCAGCAACAACAACAGTGTCTTGCTTTTCTTTCGTGTTCCATGTCTCTTCGTGCAATCTCTTACACCTTGAAACCACGCGACCGTCTGCGACCACGAGCGCGCTCGAACTTCCTGCCCTTGCTCTCGATCCTTGGCTTCTGTTGTGTGCATTAGTATTCGCTCTTTCTTCCAAACATATGGTCCAACGTGCCTTGTCGGTGTGCGGGCCGAAGCCGAAGTGCTTGACAGCCTCACGCGCGTTCTTGGGACCGCGGAGGAGGATGACGTTCGCGCCAGTCGGGGCACGCATGGCGAGCTGATCGAAGGTGATGCACTCGCCGCCAGCCTTCTCGATGCGGGCACGAGCGGTGGCCGTGAAGCGCAGAGCGCAGATGGTCATCTTCGGGACCTCGTACAGGCGGTTGTCATCGGTGACAGGGCCAACGACGGCACGGATCTTGTCGCCGGAGAGCTCCTTGTTGTGCTTGTTCGCGGTCACGCCGACGATCTTGGAGAGGGAAAGTGGTGGCCTGACTTTGGGGTCAGTGGCAGCTCAAAACGCCCTCTTTGCAGAGGACTTGCTACGCTACGCACTTGTTGAGACGGCTGGATACCAGGCGCTTGAGAATCGTAGTATTGAACTTTGACTCCGTACCTGCGAAGAGCGAGGGTCAGCCGGGTCTCGTGATGTGGGAGGAGGTATCGCCAGATTGTCTTCCGGTATTTGTGTTCTTACGTCTTGCCAGGAAACGGTAGAGCTTGACGAGGAGAAGGAGGTAAGGGTTCTCGCTCTTCGGCGCACGCCTGTGGCCGTTCTTGACTGTGAGAGATATGTATTAGCACCAGCTCTTCCAATGGCTTGCGCGCAAGCCTGTATGATTCGTATGAAACATGATAGGTCGTACCGTGGTGGTTGTCGAGATCGATACCCATGGCGGCGGTGTTGTCGTCGTGAGGTTGGTCGTTGAAGTCGCAAAGATGAAGTCGATTTTGCGCGGTCGAAATGAACACATCTTGGCAGTGGCGGGATCACCCGCAACTCTAAACCCGAAGGTCACTTCCCATTGACAGACCTTGATCATCCTCAATCATGGCTACTTCAACGAACCTTTCCTACCTTACCTACGTTGCTCGGTGAGGTTTATGTGGCGGACCGCTACCAAATGCTCATGTGCTACCCACGGGAAAAGACACAGCATGCTCTACACAGAAGAGGCTTCTTACATGCGCTTCTCGATGGGTTTGAATGTGAAAACACCGATACCGCATATCTCTGGACTATCAACATGTCTATGCCACTGCTGAGCGTCTGTGTAGAGTCTTGGTACCGGAGCAGACATGTGAGAAACCCGCGAAACAGTCCCCAATGGACTGTCCCGCAATGCTTACCTGCTCGGACGTCCCGAGTTGCTGAAGACCCATGGTCATAACGTTGTGCTCGATAGCGCAGCGGGGCACGATACGCACAAGGTAGGCTGGTTTCATTTCGTCTGTGCTGTCGACCACGTTGCATCAGTCCTACCCACCCTCCTCTGACTTGTCGTTGCACTGCCTGCCTCGACCAGCTAAAAGTCCAGGACACAGCAACCATGATGGAGGAACCAGAACTGGCTTCTCCGACCCAGGGCCGTGATGAAACCACATCATCGACGGAAAATGCGCCTACCTTGGTTTCACCGCAATGCTCGAACGACAACACAACTATCAACAGCAGTAAGCCTACAGCATGCACATTACAACGCTCGAATGCAGTCATGGGCCGTTACTCGAGGCCTGTAGCGCGAACAAAGCGTTTCCAGCTGCTCAAACTACCACCGGAGATTCGGTTAATTATCTACGAATTTGCCTTCCAGCACACCTACCACATGACTTTCGACAGGGATATCAATGTATCCCATTGGATCAATTATCCTGAACATGGTGCCACCAGCTTGCTGCGAACGTGCAAAAAGGTACGCAAAGAGGCTCAGGACTTCCAATGGAGCCAGGCAAGTCTGTTGATCAGTGTGGGTCCAAATGAAGATCCCAACCAAGTCCATCGCCGGAGCTATGAGCAACATTCTCGGTTTGCGCCTGCCAAAAATCTGTCACTACTGAAATACGTCAGAACTGTGCAGGTAGAAGCGAGAAGGCCTAACTGGATAGTGATTAAGAAGGGCTTGGAACTGATCACGAACGAGATGTCCGCGGACCAGGGCCAGAAGACGATTGAGCTACTCGATTGGCGGGGCATTCCCAAGATGGTGCAATTCGACCCTCCGGCTCACATAATGATCAAAGACTGGGCGCAAGTGCTTACTGAAAAGCTTGCCTGCTTGGACAACGAGCCTGGGATCCGGAGAAGACGTCCATGCGACCCTCGGCCACAATCTGTTAGGCGGAGAGCAGAGCCTTTGGAGTCTGCGAAGGAGAAATCGAGCGAGCATGCCCTCGGGAAAGGCCATGGGAGGCGTACTGTCTATATGATGAGTCCTTTGCCAGAAAGCAAGGTGCAGTCCATCAAGACTCCTGATCGTCCGTGACTGCACGCAGTGTGCGAATAGCTGGTTAATGAGATCGCGTTCAAGCCAACTTGCTGATATTGGGACGACATGGGAGCTGTTATCTGGGCGTCGGGCATTTGGGGTGCCTTTGTAACGCGCTGATTATGGGCCATTATGGAAGACGTGGTCATCAAAATCTCACGAAATGGATGTTTGAGACCCCGGAAACAGCAATCCCACGATCTGTGCCGCGACCATCTGACAATGACACGACAGATCCAGACAGCGTAGAAGTGGACGCGGGGCAAACCATAAGACTCGATTGTTCAGTAATCACAAAAAAGGTCATGCTTACGCACGAGACCGCTCCATGACCTACAAGACGGACGACTCTACAACCAAAGCGCGGTGACTGCCTTATTCAATTGTCCTAATAAAAATCAGCATCAAAACACTCTTCTGCCAGCTTCGATCTCTTGACCACATTCAGCACCAAAGTAACCGACACAATGCCTCTCTGGAACATCTATCACACGAACGACGTCTTTCAATCTCAAGGCGAGAAGGATGCATGCGCCAAAGACATCACCGACTTCTACTCCGGACCAGGCGGCATGCCGAGTTTCTACGTCGTCGTCAACTTCATTAGCATGCCGGAGGGAAGCATGTACCGCGGCTACAAGCGAGTAAGCGATCTCGACACGCCTTTCGTACGCCTCGCCATCACACACATCCACATACACGCAAAAGACCTTCCCATGGCCATAGCTGAGGCGTATAAGCGGACTGCCAAAGGTATTGACAAGGCCATCAAACGCAGTATTATCGACAAGGGATATTTGTTCGAGTATGGTGTTAGCGAGGAGCCGAGGGAGCTGTGGAAGGTCGATGGGTTTGTGCCACCTCCGTGGAAAAGCGAGGCCGAGAAGCTGTGGATCAAGGAGGGTAAGGCCGTGCCGTATGAGGCTAAGGCGAAGCTGTGAAGGACGATGGGCTTTGTTTTGGATGGTAGCAAGCATGTAGGAACTGCTACTGTGATTAAAGGGGGCAAATCATGCCACAAGAAAGAGTGTGCTGTCGAAGCAGTGTATATGCAGACCTAGTGCAAGGTTGGCTTGGCATTGGCATTGATCGGCAGGTTGGGTGATTTCCAAGTCCTATTCATCAGCGCTGTGTTTCCTAGGCTCACAGGAACCATGTATCAGCCTTGGGCTTTCCAAGTCTGTATGAAGACGATTGCATTATTGTGCTGTCGCTTCACGCAAATGTCTCCGAGTGTTGCCAAGCATTTGGACTATTAGCGCGATGTCCTCTTTCCTCAACTCTCTCACACTCTCCTTAACACCGTGCTTGTCAGCAGTATCGGCCGTGCATGGCCACGATGGGTCACACTCTCCGTATATCACCACGAATATGTCCTCCAAATGCTCGCCATCGCATACGGGCCGTCAAGAGCTTACACGCGACCAACCCCTCACGAGGACGACAGGATAGCTTGCCCGAGGTGGTAGAAGGCTTCGCGCAGGGTAATCACATCTCATCTCCTTTCAATTCGCTTCCTATCTTTATTGTGTTACATCTCTTCCTCTGCTCTCGTCGTTACACAGAACAGCATTCACTCCAGCTATGTCCACCATGAAGATCAGCAAAATCTACACGTATCCCATCAAGGGCATGAGAGCAACGGAGCTCGAGAACGCAGTGGTCACGAAGCATGGCTTTCCGTACGATCGCCGGTATATGCTTCTAGAAGTGGCGGAAGATGGAAGCTACAAGAACATGGCGATTGCATACTACCCGCTGATGTCAAGGTATTTTCCGACCATCAACGATGACGAGAGCTTCAGCTTGTCGTTTAGGCCAGCAGACGGAGAGGAGAAGTCGATCAATATCCCGTTGAAGCCAAAGGTAGACGGTCTCCAGGAGGTGGAGGTCACGATGCATAAGAGTCCTACGAAGGCATACAAGATGGAGCAGAAGTATAACGCTTGGTTTTCGTCCACCTTCGGCTTCGACTGTGTCCTTGTCTATTTGGGTAGCGACATGCGTAAAGTGCTGATGAGCGTGAACGGCAACGCACCCAAGGCGTCTGCTCCGGGCGGCTGGCTGTCGTCTATGTCGAGCAAAGCCACGCAGCTTGTGATGGGAGCTGAGCAGGAGAACAAGATCACGTTCGCCGATTGCGCGCCATACCTGGTCGTGTCCGAGAAGTCAATGGACGACGTACATAGCCGCATGAAAGATGGCTCAAAGTACGATATCATGAAGTTCCGCCCGAACATAATCGTGAGTGGAGCGGAAGAGGTCTGGGAGGAGGACTTCTGGGGCGAGCTCACGATTGATGGCAAGACGAAGATCGAGTGCGAGCACAACTGTGCGAGGTGCAAGTCCCTCAACATTGATTACGACACTGGCAAGCCAGGAACTGGCGAGTCGGGTAGTATGCTGAAGAAGCTTGCGAGCAATCGGCGAGTGGACCCTGGCATGAAGTGGAGTCCGGTATTTGGACGATACTCCTTCCTGAATGCTGGAAGTGAGGGCAGTGAGATCAAGGTGGGCGATGAGGTGGTGGTGAGCAAGCGTAACGATGAGCGGACAAAGTTTGGTTCGTACAATTGTCTCGTGGTTGTTGTCGTGCAAGAAAGCTAACATTTTCGTAGACTGGGAAGGCCTTCACACCTTGAAGTAGCCATCTTCGCGTGTTCTACCACGACCATGATGCGTAGTCTTCCTCTTCGGACTCCGCTCGTGCCCGGTAACCTGACGACGACTTCCGTCGCGGCGACCACGACTCCTCCACATCCCTCAACAGCGCCGTCGCCGAGATCAAATCCTTCACCAATGGCTCCACCAGCCTACGATCTTTCCTGACTGACTGTACCAGCTCCCCGATCCCATTCAACGTCACCTCAAGCTTATTCATGGTATACCGAAACACTTCCGGACTGACCTCTTGCCTTTGCTGCTCCGTCCAGTCACCACGCGGACGACCGCACATCTTCATATTACGCAGAGCCTCCGTCAAACGCTCCACGACGGCTTTGAAGGTCGTGACATTGGATGCAGGCTGCTGGTACGACGACCTCTCCCTCGTGGTGAGATCGACTCCATCCCAGTCTGCTTTCATGGTCCACAGCGCATCGATGGCCTTCTGCGGCGCCCAGTAAGCTATGGGTGACACTTCTCTCTCGAAGTGCTCTTTGATACCCCGGAAGTGCTTCGAAGCATACTCCAAAGCCTGGCAGAGGGCATCGGCTGCTTTGTCGAAAGGGACGGGGGATCGCTCGCGCGGATACTCTGGGCGACGCTTGGAGTCTTTCGTGAACGTACTGCCATACGCAGAACCGTTGCTGGAAGTGGTCGATCGAACTGGGAGTGGCTCGTCGCCGAGCTCCTCAAACCTGCTCGATAGCGGCGATGCGTAGGCGTAGGGGTTGCGCTGCCACGGGTTCGTGTTGGGCATGTACACGTCTTCGATGGACGGTCCCGGCGTGCGACGTCTGGTGAAGCCACGGAGCCGCTGAGCGCGGGCGAGGTCTTTGTTGTTGCGGTATGGAAGGCTGGTCCCTGGCAAACCGAACATGTCGAATGGAGGAAGATCGTTCATAGCAGGTGATGAGGTTTGAAGTTGATGGGTAGCTTAAGTGCAGCTCACAGCAATCTTCTACGCGATTGCCGATGTCTTCTTCATGTCAAGTCCAAACAGTCGGTGTGCTTGAAGTCGCACCAAGCGTGCGGTTTGCCGAGAACTTGTCTGTGGCACAGAAATGTAGCACGATGCTGCTGGCCTGCTGCGGTTTGCCGTCACGCGGCACAACGGTAGCAAGTTGCCACGCAGCTTGTCGAACACAGCGTCAGTCAGCTGTGCAGTGGCAGGACATCCCGGAAGTAGATTCGCAGCCACATCTTGCTATGCTGTGTCTGGCAAAGTTGTCCTCGTCGTCGTTAGGCGCATGGGTCAACGCAATCACCCTGCAGCAAATTTGTACACCATTCGTCCAGGAGTTTTCATTGCTTCTTGGCTGTCGCCGTGCAGTGCGGCGAGCGTTGGGATGGTACACCGTCCCATGCAAATTGACTCACTTCTTCCAATGTCCTTCTGGTAACACCTCGTCTGGCCCTTTTCGGCTGCTTCGGCGCTGTCTGGTAGACGCAATCAAGCCATCAGCTCGTCGCATTATCGATGAGGCGGTGTTCGGGGACATCATCTGCTACGTACGTTTAGCCCAATTCTCCACATTTGCTCGCAGATCAACCCACTCTCGTCTCGCCCTTGGGCCGCCGTTGGTACCATTTGTAGTCGCCGAAGTTGTCTGCTTGCCATTGGCTTTACCATTGCACGTCCCGTGTCTTACAGCATCCACGGCTTCACTTCTACCAATGACCTCTTCTACGACCTCCTCCTCTTCGCTCTCGCTATCATAGTCCTCATCGTTCGCTTCCTCGGCTGGCGGCTGGTCTGCCTTCACGCCACCTTTGAGCTTAGTCGTAGGTCCCGTCTCGACTTTTCGCATATACCGGTTGTTGCTCAACTGCGGCCCAGCATGCCAGATCCCTTCCTGTCTGGGATTCTGGCTCAATAACGTAAATGCAGCCTGTCGTATGGAAGGGTTCCGACAGCGGGAGATAGCCATCCAGAGAGGATCAGTGACCCATAGAGAAAAGGATAAATAAGGCGCTCCCGTTGCACCCCCCGATAATGTCGGAAGCGGCGGGCAAGAAAACGTCGCCAATACCTCCCTGCTCAAGTCGACAATAGCCTTGAACTCGGTCTCGTAAGGATCGTACGCCACCGGCCCCGCCGACTGATCCACGGATGCCAGCATAGTGCCCACAAGATGATTAGCTTTCAGCACCATCGCCCTCTTGAAGTCCATGTTCACCATGCTTTCCCTGCTTTCGCCTAAGAAAGCTGTAAAAGCTTGCTCCCACTGCTGGAACCACGGAGCATACCGCAAATACTTCTCCGCCATGGTAACAGCGATGTGGTCCCTCGGCGCAGTGGGATGGAACCCTTGCATGAATCGCATGATCGAGTTGAGAGCCGTGTGCAAGGTGTTGTGCGCGTGATCCAGACTGAAGATGAACGTCACGGGTGGGAGAGGTTTAGTAGCGTCGCTCGTATCGGTTTCCGGTCGTTTGCCCTTATCCAGTAGAGCTGTGGCCTGAACCTCCAATCTCTCAACCAAGGGACGCATCTGCTCTACATCGTCGTCCTCCCCAAACGAATTGCTACTCAACATCATGCCTTTCCGACTTGCCGCGGAAGCCTGTAGAAGTCTCCGCCCTTGCAGCGCATGATTGACAGCACTGTCGCATCTTCCCTGCATCGCCTCAAAACAAGTAAACAACACACAAGTCGTCAACGCCAATCGGTTGTCCACTACGCCATTTGCTCTGCCACTTCTTTCCCCGTTACTCTTTGTCAGCGCTGCAATAGCAAGATTGCACTGCTCCAAACTGAACCCCATCGCTTTCCCCTTCCTCCCCTCATCCGCGAAAGCCCTCTGCATGATAGCCTCGTGCAGTGCTCCAATGGCTGTTATGGCGTGGAGGATAGCCGGTTCGTGGTACGAAGTCTGAATCACCATCCGTTGCCAAAAAGTCGAGTCGAAGAAGCCTGCCATCTGGGGAGCGGTAAAGTTAACGAAGAAGTTTAGCGAATGGCGTTCGCGCCAGTTGCGGCGCCAGGTTGTGGAAGGGCGGTAGGCGGAGAGGGCCATGCCTTCTGGGCTCTGGTCGAGCTCAGGGGAGTCGTTAGGGTCTTTCGCGTAGTTCAGGTTCCAGTCGGTGGAGAGGGCGCGTTTGCAAGAAGGGTTTCGGGAGTCGCAGGGGATGCCTTTGACGCTGGACGTACGTTAGACAAGACGGTGCTGGGAATTATGGGTATATGTGGTACGCACAGGCACGGTATACACCCCGTCTGCATCTTCCGCTTCCTCCTCACCTCCTCCAAGAACGCTCCATGCTCCCTCGAATTGGCAGCCAATTCACCATAATCTTCAAGACCCTGGCCTGACAAAGCACCAAAAGGACTTGTCGAGGTTCCTGTCGAGAAGTCCGTAGTGCCCAGGTAGTTACTGAAGTCATCTGTCCCACTATCTAACCATGATGCGTCCAGACCAGCATCTCCGACTTCTAGCCAGCTGTTGTCGATGATACCCTGTTCTAACCAGTCTTTGCCGATATCCCATTGCGCCGCACTGAAATCCTCCTCTACTTCAATCGCAGGAGACTGCCGTGCTCGTTTGGTAGGTCGTTGCTGTGGATTTGGCGAAGGAGAGCGGACTACGCCATCCCAGAAGCTGTCGTAGTCCACTCCTCCTCCTCCTCCGCCGTTTGAGTGTTCGCGAGACATGGTTTCGGCCCGAGCTATCATTGTCACCGTCTTGTTATACGTCCAGCAGTAGTGCTTCCGTGCATAGTACAGGTCCAGATGGCTACCAGCGAGCAAGTATACCACCAGCCAAGAAAAGGACAAGACGGTAATGCAGGTCGAAAAGCGCAGCTGGGGCTGAGAGGCAAGGAGATAAAGAAGCTACAGTATACCAACAACCTTACCTCCGCGCTACCACCATCCGTCGTAACACGGTTAGATGAGAGAGGGGCGAGATCGTCGCTGCTCGCTGTGACTGTGACGTTCTCGACGTTCTGGCTGAAGCCCAAGATGGGGTACAGGTCAAGCGTAAGCAAGCCAGTCAATCATCGTGCGTTGCGGCTCCCATGCAAGCCTACGAAGCTGCGTCTTTATCGTCCCGTGCTTGGGTCAGCAGCAGTAGTAAGAGGAAGGACGGGCTGGACGGCATTCCTGCCGACGATTGGAGTCGGTGAAGGTGAGGGGAAGAAAGCTGAGTCGTGGTGCATGTGGGTTAGTAATAAGCGACAAACCGCGGGTATTAGGGAAGTAATTATAGCCTCGATGACCGCCTTGTCGGTGCTTGGCAGACCTGTAGGGCACATCTTAATGAAAACTTCCCCGTGTTGCTCCGCCTTTTCACCAAGAGTCAATCAATATGTGAGCATCAATTTGCACAATGCGTACGATCTTGTCAGAAAACCACGTACTGACAGTGCGTACCACGGCGTGTAGGGAACGAGAATGGCAAAACCCCTCGCGCATGGAAAAGGCAACCCTTCGCCATGATTGCGAGAGTGGGTTCGCTTGTAGACACAAGTGGTGGCGATATGAGCCGAGCATAGCGGAACGCAAATCGCGCTGACTGCGAGGAGCTTGCTGCTACGATCGACAGACGCTGTGTTTGGTGTCAGAACTCCCGAAAGGCGAGATTCATTGTAGACGACTGCAACGAAGGCACGCATGTTCCCAGCTTGAACGCTTGCGATGTGCATCGTATTCAACTTCCACAGTGCGACTTACGCCGTGGCCGGCCGGCCAACTGATTGCGAGGAAGTAGGCCTCGCTGCCAGGATAAAATGTGGTCGCTGTGCAATGACGTTTGATGTCCGGAATGCGAATTGCACCGACTGCGAGGAAGACATCAGGACGGGTAAACGCGGCAGCATACCTGGGGGCCATAAAAATGAGTCGCCAGAGGACGAAACGCAATTTGGTCCATCTCTTGAAAGGGAGCGCATCGAATGCCTCTAAGAAGATCGAACGTGGGAGCTGTGCCTGGCGGTCCGGAACCCGGACTGCTTTGATTGAACAACCAAAATCGCACCAAATGTCGGGTTCTTCGGGCATGGACCGTCGTCGAAATCACGAAGATGAATGCGAGGTGGTCGGTCTGTTTTCGAGGCGACTACTTTCGGTCGCTTGCTTCGTTTGCCTTGTGCTCTTGGCATGACACTTCAGCGCCATGTCGAGATGGTCGTTCACGATATCCCCTCAAGCCTTGCCGTCAAAAAGAGGAACCTCCAGCATAAAATGTTGCCAAGGTAGGCGGCAGAGGACTGATCTCGTCAATATGCGTATCGGTGTTGTGTACTTGGGAAAAAATGAAGTCTTGCAATCCTCGATCATGTCGTGATGACACTCGAGAATTGGTTGCAAGCACAGCGCTCGTTGAGAGAGCTGTGTTCGTGCACACAGCGATGCATGATGGTTTCAACATCGAGTTAGAATTATGCGCACGTGTACAGACGAGCAAGCAGACTGAACGAGCGAACCGGCTGCCGTTGCTGACTTTCAGCGAAATCAACGGTGGTGGCTCCAAGTCACTTTCATCGAAATCTTTTGTGCCATTATCGGCGTCTTGGACTTGCCGCAAGCCCGTGGCAAGCAGCATTGCCGCCTGGTTCCGATCTCTTGGTCAGGCCTGTGTCAGTCTCACCATGAGCTGGTGTTCTGTTACGGCCGAAATGCCTGGTTCTGCGCATAAAACTCGGCTTTCTTGCGCGGTTACAAACGTCGAGCAGTGACTACTGAAGCTGACAGAATAATAGGATCCTGCAGGTCCAAATGACGATGGCTGAGACCAGGTAGAGGACCATAGGAGGCGCACCTTCGAAACGCTTCCAATACGGCAGGGCCAGGCCTAGCGTGCTGGTCGTTGAACCCCAGGCTATGGAGACGGCGTACTGTAGTGTTGGTCCCCATACGGAGATCGAAACTGACCCGCCCAGATGGCATATGAGGTGGTGGGCTTTGGATGACTGCTTCCATCTTGGCGGAACGAGCATGCCTTCATCCTGCAATGCTGCAACCAGGAACCCTGAGGAATCGTCACAGCACCGATAGGGGTATATGGCTGTTGTCGCGAAGGTGTTTTCAAACAGGCAAGAGAGCAACGCAAATGGCGGCGCACAGATCTTACCCGATCCCGCTGCAGCCCTATCGGCAGCCCTGCGTAGCCAGATCTCCGCTAACTCCAGTGCATGTGTCGTGCGCTCGCGTTGCTAACCGACCCAGCAACGCTCGTCGTAGACATGCGCTGACCACCAGAATCCACCGTGGCCTGCGCCGACTCCACGAATGAAATGGACAACATAACAATCCTCAGCGAGTGGAGCAGTGGCTTGAAGAAGAGAAGTGAAGAGATCTGAGTTGCTCGCCTCCGGCAGCGGTGACGGATCTGCGAGTGTTAGCGATAGAACATGGCGTGAGGCGACGGCGAGAGGGGGTTGAATACGGAGTGTCTGAAGTGAGGGCGCAGGCAATACTGCAGACAGTGAGGTCCCTAGGATTTACTCCTCTACGGCCGTAACGATTGGAATCGGATCCTTCGCAGGCATGCAAGGCATGACTTGACTTGAATGAACTCCAGCAATAAATCAATCAACGTCGTTGAAGAACTGGGAATCATCCCAAACTTATGAGGCCTTCTTCGTCTCCGGCAGCCTTTAACATTCGAACAACGTTTCGTACAGCAGGACAAGTCCGTCCACACCGTTTCCGACACAACCACATTTCGGTACACCCTGGTTCTCCACGACGAACGACAATGCTCTCAACCGTTCGCGCCGTTGCTTACCCGAAGGAAAGCAAGCTGAGTCCGCTATACAAGTCAGCTTACTTCATCGACGCCTTCGCCGTAACCCTGCCAGCAAAGAGATCCAAAGATTACACAGCGGATGCTCTCGCCCGAGTAGTCTTTTACGATCTACCCATCTGGTTTACCCTGCTCATGTGGATTCGAGATCGAGTGATGCCGATCTTTAGAGTCAAATCCTCGACGGAGATCCAAGCGACAGCAGACAAGCAAGGCATTGAGACCATTTTCGTCTTCCCTGTCCTTTCGCGCGAAGAGAACGAGGTTATTGTGGGAGAGAACGATAGTCATCTCGACTTCCGAACGTCGATCCTGATACGGGAAAGCCAGCTCGGTGCGGTGGGAAGTGGAGACGATGGTGGGAAGGGCCAGGAGATGGTCGCAACGACTGTGGTTCACTGCCACGGGCTTCTTGGGAAAGCCTACATCACCGTCATCAAAGTCTTCCATGTCGTGATTGTGAGGTATAGTCTAGCAAGGGTGCCAGGCAGATTAATGAAGGACAATTAATGGTCAGATTAATCTCTTTTCGTGGCGTAGCTCTTGGGCTTGTGTTGGTACAGCTTTCGTTCGGAGGTATGTCGAGAAAGGAGTAGGGTGGGTACCGCCGCCGCCAACGTGGAAGACGACATGCCTCCGTGAGGTGCAGCCATTGTAATAGTAGCATATCGAAGATGTAGCATGGCGAGTTCGAACGCTATACTAGCGCTTGTGGCTACTCCACTCCCGCTGCAGCCCTGTCGGCAGACCTGCATATATCTGGAAGCCAGATCCGTCCAAATCGTTCCAATGTCCATGACGATTCGCATAGCAGCAGCACGCGACTCGCACTATCAAGTGTTGCACCAGCAATGCTTCGTCGCGGACATGGGCTGACCACCAAACTGATCCGGCACCACGCCGTCAATTCCCGTCTCTACTCCACCAATGAACCGCACAACATAGCCATACTTGGCGCCGGCATAACAGGCCTCTCGACCGCCTACTACCTTACCCAATCGCTCCCTCAAGCCAACATAACCCTTTACGAAAGCAGTCCTCGAATAGGTGGCTGGCTGTCCTCTCATCGTGTCCCAGTCAAAGATGGAACAATCCTATTCGAAGCAGGACCGAGGACCTTACGACCCAATGGCAATGGAGTCCTCGCAGCACGACTGCTGCAGGAATTAGGGTTAGCTAAAGACGCTATCTTCGCGCAAAGGACTGGACCGGCGGCGAAGAACAGATATGTCTACTATCCGGACAGGATGGTGCGGATGCCGCATCCTTCATTCGGACTTTCTGAGAATATCTGGAATATGCTCACCGAGCCCGTGTTCGCTGGCACGCTTTGGGGAGTTGCATCTGAGTTCTTCACGGCCGCGAGGTCGGAAAGTGTTCAAGACGAGAGTGTAGGTGATTTCTTTGGACGACGTTTAGGCAAGCAGCCGGTGGATAGGCTGTTGAGTGCTGTTCTCCATGGGATATACGCGGGTGATGCGTATCAGCTGTCTGCTAAGAGTTTGTTTCCAACGCAATGGCATGACGAACTCCAGACAGGCGGGATATTGAGGGGCGTTCTGAAAGCTCAGGCAGATGGCAGGAGAGTCACAAGACATGAAGCAGATTTCTTGCTGGAGATGAAGGATTATGCTTGGGATCCTTTGCTGAAAGCGACGTTGGTGGAGAATACGTGTTGGACGCTCAAAGATGGCCTGCAGGCTTTGGTAGACGGTTTGACGAGACATTTGCTGGGACACGGGAGCGTGACGTTCAAGACTTCTTCGCCTGTGGAAGAGGTGAAGTTGAGTGGGCAGAATGGCACCACAATCGATGTCCTTGCCAAAGGTTCAGAGAAGCCGGAGACATATCGGCATGTCATTTCTGCACTGTCGCCTACGCATCTAAACCAAGTCACCACATCCTCGTCAACCACAACTACAACCACATCAACGCCTCTCATCCCTACGATACCAGCCGTCACTGTTATGACCGTCAACCTCTACTTCCGCACCCCAGACTTGAATCCACCTGGTTTTGGCTATCTCATACCGCGTGCTACACCTTTCGAGCAGAACCCTGAGCGAGCGTTAGGTGTCGTCTTCGATACCGCTTACAGTCCCTCGCCTAAAGATCTCGACTTCGCCAACTGGCAGATCACAGACACTAGTCAACTCCAAGCCGCACGGGAAGCTGGACAGCTTATAAACGTGAACGACTTTGCGTGGCTCAACATGCCTGAGCGGCCTAATTCTCAGGATGATGTTAAGGAGAGAGGGACGAAGTTGACTGTAATGCTTGGAGGGCACTGGTGGGATGGCTGGCCTTCCTTCCCGTCCGAGAAGGAAGGTCTGGCTCTTGCTCGCTCGGTTCTGGAACGTCACCTCAACATCAAAGAGGAACCTGAGGCGTATATGGTCAATCTACAGAGTGATTGTATTCCGCAATATACTGTCGGTCATGAAGACAGACTCAAGACTGCGCACGGAAGACTTCAGCAGCAGTACAAAGGCCGACTACGGGTTGCCGGGAATTGGATGGCTGGTGTAGGCGTTAATGACTGTTTGAGGAGTGCGTGGGATGTTGTGAGGAGTATCAAGGATAATAGAGACGGGACTGGGCTGGAAAAGGTGGCGACGGATGAGTGGGTAAGGATCAAGGCTGTGAAGCCTGGAGACCCGGTGAAGGAGGGCGAGAGAGGGACGACTGTATGAAGGAGTGATGGATGGTGGTAGTGTGAAAATAGATGTATATAGCCCTTGAAGGCATTAACACCACAGGTGCATATTTGTTCATGTACTCTCTGGTGTATGGCAAAATTTTGTGCACGTGAAGACGTGAGGACGCTAGCGCTGCGCGACTTCCAAATTTGAATTTCTTGCCAGCCCTTTTGTGCATCCTTGCATGATACGCCACTTTACTTTGGACTTCGCATCGGATACGAGCAATCGAGTATTACTTCCTAAGTTCCAGAACCATTGCCACGTTCAATGTCTGAGGACAGCCGGTACATCGCACCTCAAACTCACAACCATGGCTGACTCACACGCCCCTGTCTCCGCGATGAAGACCACCATTCTCCCTGTTGATACCGGAAAGATTACTCGCATAAAAGCTATATCCAGTGATGACCTCCTAGACGACCTGGAGATCGATTTGAGTGACACAGAAGACGCTCAGCACATCCGCTACGCTGCCTCCCAACTCAAAACCTCCAATATCCCCGTGGCCTTCCCAACAGAAACGGTCTATGGCCTAGGTGCAGACGCCACGCGCAGCTCCGCTGTGCAGGGGATCTACAAGGCAAAGCAAAGACCGGCGGATAATCCGTTGATCGTGCATTTTGTTTCACTCGAACAGTTACGGGATGTACTACGACCAAATGCTATGCAAACAAACGGCCACGGCCACGATGACACGATACCGACGATCTACCATCCTTTGATACAGCGTTTCTGGCCAGGTCCTCTAACTATTATCTTGCCTAATCCGCCCAACTCGGTTCTGGCACCAGAAGTTACAGCCGGCTTGTCGACCTTCGGAGCAAGAATTCCGGCCAACATCCTAGCTCTAGCCCTTATCAAATTCGCGGACGTTCCTGTAGCTGCTCCGTCAGCGAATGCGTCTACGAAGCCTTCTCCTACAGCTGCTGAGCACGTGAAGTTCGATCTGGACGGTCGCATAGAGACTATCGTTGACGGAGGGTTGTGTGAGGTTGGCGTAGAGAGTACGGTCGTCGACGGGCTTTCTTCTCCACCAATGATTCTGAGGCCCGGAGGTGTCAGTTTGGAGCAGCTACGCACTTGTCCTGGGTGGGAGAATGTTAGGATTGGGTACAAGAACTCTGCGGAGGAGAAACCCAAGGCGCCGGGGATGAAATATAGGCATTACTCACCCAAGGCGAGGGTAGTGTTGTACGAAAGTGGGGCTAATGCACCAAGCTGGGAGGACATCAAGGAGTACGGGAAGGTGGGAATGATTACTACGAGATGCTGGAGGGTCGATCACAGTAATGCTAGCGCTCTTGTCACGAAGAAGCACTACGAAAATGCGAATGGCCAGGCAGCTTCGGAAAGTCATGAAGAGACCACGAGGGGCTTCGCTCGCCTGATAGCTAACACACTGCATGCTACGCCTGTATCCCGGAAAGGCATTATGCTTCACAGGCTCACCCGACCAGGTGGCTCCGGTATCGAGCTGTTCGATCTTGCATTGGGTCCAGATACGGCAGGGATTGCGAGAGGTGTCTTCGCCGCCTTGCGAGAGCTGGACAGAGTGGACGTCGATGCAATACTAGTCGAGGGCATCGACGACGCGGAAGGCACGACAGCAGCCGCTATCATGAATCGGTTGAGGAAGGCTGCTGAGGTGAATGTGTCTGGCTGATGTCCTCACAGTTCGATGAAGCAGCTTGGACAGGCATTCCTCTCGACTACCTTGCTTGTGACCAAAGCTCTATGGCACGCTACTGCTGCTCACTTGGCTGCGAAGAACAAGTGGGAAGATTGTGCTCACACGAAGCATTGCCATTGCGATACAACAACAAGTCATCATTGCTGCTGAGCAAGCTCCACGAATTAGGAAGGACGGCGCTCGGGCCGGCCAAAAGCTTGTTACACCTCACGTCATGGGCACCATGCTGGCGATTGTCATATCTCAAGTTTGTCCTCGTGCTGTTGCCCGCAATCGACATCTTGGTGGACTCGGTTCTGATTCAGAATTACTGGGACGTGTGAGTGGCGAAACTTGAGTCAGGTCTTGTACTTCGCTCGCTCAACGTCGCATATCTATTGTCGGCAGACAATACGGCTGGAGTTGCCACCTGTGATATCAAAGCGAGCAAAATCGTATCTGCGTCTCACTCAACGATGGGCTCCGCCGCACCCGACAACGACCGAGCCATCACGGTCCTCGTCACAGGATTTGGTCCTTTTCAGGCAAAATTCCCCGTCAACCCATCATACGAGATAGCACGATCGCTGCCGCCATCAATACCACAGGCTTCAGCCGACAACAAAACAATCCAGATCATCGGCTATGGCTCACCTATTCGTGTCTGCTACGGTGAAACGAAGGAATTGATTCCAGAGCTGCTGGAAGCATACAGCAAGACAGTCGACCTGGTCCTGCATATCGGCATGGCTTCAGGCCGAAAGCATTACGCTGCTGAGCGTTACGCGCATCGCACTGGCTATACGAAGCACAAGGATCTGGACGGCTGCTTCCCACAAGATGAGCAAGCGGAGAAGGACTTTGAAGACTGCCCAAACTTGATGGAGACGTCGCTCAACTACGAGAACGTACTACAGGAGTGGCAGTCAGCCATCTCGCATGCGCCGGAGATCTCGCCTGCTCATGGGGCTGATTGCAGGCCTAGCGATAATGCCGGCAATTTCTTGTGTGACTATACGTACTTCAACAGTCTGGTATGGTATGGTAGACGCAACAAGAAGATCGAAGGCGGGCACAGCGCAGATCGTCCGGTGATGTTCTTGCATGTCCCAGCGGAGAGCGATGAGAAAACTTTGGAGCAGGGAGCGGCGGTTGCGGTTGCATTGATACAGGCGATGGTGAAGGACTTTGTGGCTCATAGATCTGCATAGAACTGCTGGATAGAGCGCTTATAGTGAACGGAGCTCGTAATCGATCTGGCAATCCTTCGGTCTGTCCCATAGGGTCTTGTGTCCACAATGTGCTAACCGGATATGTCGTGGAAGCGAGGAATGGGGTGTCGTCGAGCAGTTCACGCGCCTTCTCGAGGCACTCCTCGAGTCGATCGTTCTGATAGAGCTTAGAGGGCCTCGTTATACCCTCAGTGAACTGCTGATCGATGGTATCCATAGCGAGAGAGGTAGGTGAGTAGGCAGGTGTAGATGAGTTTGCACGAATGGTAACGTCGACGAGCCCATGGAACGAAGTGGCGATAAGGTTCGGAAAATTAATCAATTGTCATTATTCGTACAAGCACAATACCCCAAACAGCAATGCACCTAGGGTATCTTCAACGCGAAGCAAAGCAGTCAAAAGCAGCGCCAACCTGTGGTCTCACCACTCTCATGTCATGTCTGTCGCAGGAGGTAGACTTAGGTCGTCGTTCATTAGCTCTCTCGCTTGTTCACATCGTCTCCACCACACGGCTGTTCATCGCACTCCTGAAGTCGGGGTTGGCGGTTATCACATCGTGGTCATCGACGCCCTTGTACTGCGAGGGGCCTTCGCCGTGCTGCTCCGCCAAAGCCAACTGCGCGCCAAGGGCAGGCGGTCCCGGCAAGAAGATGACTTTGCTGTTGGCACTCTTCGCCATAGCTTGCATCGCCTCGAGGTATCGGATCTGCATGGCGGGTGCGCTCGACAAGATATCGGCGGCCTGGCGCATCAACTTCGCGCTCTCCACCTCGGCGCGGGCCTGAATGACCTTTGCCTCACCCGTCCGCTTGCTCTGGGCGGCCATGGAGAGCGATTCTTGCAGGTCCTGGCTGAAGATGATGTCCTTCATGAGCATGCTCTCAACCTCCACACCCCATCCTTTGGCAGTGTCGTCGATGATCTAAAAGCGATGGGTAACAAGGTTAGCGGGTGTCTAAGACAATCGCTCGAGGACTTTGCCTACCTCTCTGATGGATTGTGCGATCTCTTCGCGACGCTCGATCACGTCCTGCAGCACGCGGGAACCGATGACATGTCGGAGAGTGGTCTGCGTACGCTCGACGAGTGCGTTGCGGATGTTGCTGATTCCGAAGGCCGCCTTGTGTGGTGCAACAATGTGGTAGTAGATGACGGAGGTGAGACTGAGGTTGACGTTGTCCTTGGTCATGCAGACCTGCTTCGGCACCTCGACAATCTGAATCTTGACATCGACCTGAATGAGCTGCTCGGAGAGCGGGTTGACTTTAACGAGACCCGGGTCGACAGCGCGTGCGAAGCGGCCGAACTTGGTGACAAGACCGACATTTCCTTGGGCGACAGGCTTGTACGGGTTGGGGAAGCAAACGCAGCATGGGACAGCACCGAGAGTTCCTAGGCAGTGGCCGAGGCTGTCAATCATGGCTGAACATATTGTCAGCTCGAGGTCATGCTACCGGCAACTTAATCGTGTACTCACATCCATACCAGCCGTGCTGCGAATCGTCTTGGGTATCTGGGTGAATAACTTGAGCGTAACTTGGCTGCAAGTCCTCGCGCCTGGGTGGCTGGACCTTCACAAGCGGCTCATCTGTTCTCCTAGAGCTACCATTGAGACTGAGAGGCGCCTTGCTGGAATCGCCGCCGCCGTTCATGTTGTTGGTTGCTTCGGTTGTTGTTATTGTCTGTTGTTACTGGACTGTAGTCTGCTGTTCAAGTGATGTGCTTGAGATGCTGCCTTGTGTGATGTGTCGATGAGACTTGCAAATGAGAAGGGGCAATTGATCTTATACACAAAAGCGCATAGACGGCAGTGGCGTGGTCTTGAGTGTGACAGAAGGCGTCAGAGAGTTTGATAGCGGCGGGGAAGGTGCATAGCCGCAGGCCGCAGCCAATGCTTATCTTCGCATGGAATGGGACTAGCATCAAGGGCCTTTTGAGGCTGGCGACCACAGCCATGAGAATCATCGAAGTTCAAACAATCCTCGCCTCATCAGTAGGTCAGCAAAGAGCTAACGAACGAACACGAGAAATCATGAGCTGTCTCTAGCTGCTGTTGTGAACGCTCAAAGTAGTAGGTCTTGCCGTGGAAGATCAAACATCTCGCCGGATCACACCACCCGAATGATAGCTTCACGAGAACGAACATTCGTTCGCCGCCATCTGTGCACCAAGACATCGAAGCTGCAACGCACCTTACGGAATTCCGGCACTCGCAGCACCATCACATGCACACTTGGCTTCTTCTCGTGTTCTAGCGCCGAGTCTCCAAGATCTCGACCTCTCGGCTGAGATCCGTCGGCACTCGGCAGCCCTGCTGCTCGACATCCTCAGGCAAGCATAACAAGGCGCAGTTCGACCACATGCCATCTTGCATCCTTCCTTCGCCAGCAACGGCTGATAGGAGGTACGTTACGGGGCATTGCCGATGAGGCACATTGCTTGTGACCAGGGTTGAGTTTGATTGCTTGTAATCCTCTCTTCGGAAGGGCAACGCCATTGCAGATAGTATATCGCGCAACGTCGAGCCGCCTGCACCACGAGACTTATCGACCCAGCAGACACTTATGGGAGAATAGTGTGTCTCGATCGATGGCATTCGCTCAAGCAAAGCTATGATACAATGGTCAGCCATAAACCGGGCAAATCATAGGCATCACCTCCCATAGCCGAACATGGCCTTCCCAGACGCCTCGCTTCGCACATCGCCGTCATTTAGCAAATAGTCATCAAGACTCCGCTCGTACAGTACCTCACAGCGCCTTCACACTCTTGAAAAAAGGATTCGCCAGCAAAGCCTCATTACCGCCCACGAGATCCTTCATCCTCTGCACCTGATCCTCCTTACCGAGCTGCTCCGCCTCAACCTGCTTTTTCCACTCCATCAGCACTTCTTTCAGCAACCGACTACCCTCCTCGACCTCATCCTTACTGGCTTGCACGCCCTGCACATCCTCATGCTTGCCCGAGAAATCCTCCAGCTCGTCCGCTTTCCGCTTCGCCATATTGACCACTTTCTGCGGGAAGCGCACGAGCTCCGCTACGTGAATACCGAAGGACTGGTCGCTAATGCCAGGTACGACTTTATATAGAAGCGTTACTTCTCGTCGGCGAGAGCTGGCATCGCCATCCATGACTGTATCCTCGCCGTCGCCGATGTGTGCCACAACGTGTAGGTTCTGGACTTGCGGGAACGTATCGTTCAGCGCCGTCAGCTCGTGGAAGTGCGTGGCGAACATTGAGAACGCCCCGATCTCCTTGATGATGTGCTCGCTGATGGCCCACGCCAGACCGAAGCCGTCGTAGGTGCTGGTACCGCGACCCAGCTCGTCGATGATGACCAGAGAGTCTCGAGTAGCTGTCTTGAGGATGTTGGACGTCTCCAGCATCTCCGCCATGAATGTACTGACGCCTTTCAACTGGCTATCGCTTGCACCCACACGAGCGAGGATGCAGTCGAACAATGTGAGCTCAGCTTCTGCACACGGCACGAAGCAGCCGATCTGAGCCATGAGCGCAATAACACCGATTTGGCGAATGTAGGTGGACTTGCCACCCATGTTCGGTCCGGTGATGATGAGGAACTCGGACTCGCCGCGGACGAGCGAGACATCGTTGGTGATGAAGGATATGTCATCTTGCATCTCCATACATGGATGGCGGGCTTCCTTGAGGATGGTATTGCCAGTTCCACGAGCATGGATCTTGGGTCGCACGTACGCGGTCGGTGCATGGCTTGAGACGTGAGCGAAGCTGACAATAACATCCAAATGTGCGAGCACACCAGCCAATTTCTCAATGACCGGGCAGTACGAAGCTGCAACTTGCACCACTTCATTGACCAGCCCACTCTGCGTGCGGTTGTAGTTCTCCGACAACTGATCAAAGTCCCGCCGGAAATTGGTCATCTTAGTCGTGGTGAAGAAGACGCCGTTCTTCTGCGTCGAGCACTCCTGATACTGCTTCTTGTTGCGAATAGCGGCCGATTCTTGTCGTGTAAGCCGGAAGCACCAACCATGTACTTTGTGGTTCTCCAAGAACAACTTCTTCTCCGGGTCCTGGTTCAGATCATCGGCTACCTCGCGGTGCTCCTTGTCCATTTCGTAGCGGATCTTATCCAGCTTCTTCCGGATGATACGAAGTCCATCATCGAACTCGGACTTAATGATGAATTCGTGGTTGTCGAGTGCCTCGAGGTCGACCGTCGTCTCGACCATCTCCTGTAGCTTGACGAAGCTGTCGGAATAGGACCGAAGCTTGTCGGTGTATTCAGTATCGAGTGCAGTCTTGTACGCTTCGTCCATGACACCTTCGAATGTGCCGATGAAGTCAGGTATCCGGATAGCGACCTGATATGCCCGAACAACATCCTCGAGGTTGGCCTTCTTGCGCTGGAACTTCTTCGCTAGACGGTACAGGTCCGGGATTGAGCGTAGGTGTTCCTCTTGTAGTGTTTGCCGCAGCTCAGTGTCGTTGACGAACGCCTCGACAAGCTGCTGTCTCCGCTCGATCTCCTCGAGGCTCATCAATGGTTGCTTGAGCCACTGTGCTAGTAGTCTGCTGCCAACAGGTGTCTTGCAGTGATTGAGTAGTCCGTACAGGTTCATCGTCTTCGATCCATCCTTAGGCCCCGGCATGAGGTTTAGTGCTTTCAGTGCTGATGAGTCAAGCTTCATGTACTGGCTTAGGTCGTGTTGATACAGCTGGTATTGACCAAAGTTCGTCGGATCTGACATGACGCCAAGGTACTTGATCAATGCTGCTCCAGAGCTCATGGCCAGCTTCAAGTCAGTCTGTGGAAGCATGCCAGCTGCTCGCTCGTCCCGCAAGAGCCTTGTCAGATCCTGCTCGATGTCACGACTGCCGAAGTCGCTTTGTGGTCGTTCCGACACGGCGCAGCCACAATTATCCGCTATAGTTCGTAGTTTGTGAAGTTCGGCATCCTTCCTGCTGCCGTCGGATTGGATCAAGCATTCCTTCACACCGAGCTGGATGAGTAGAGACTCGAAGTTGGAGTAGATGTCATTGTCGGCAAACTCGCTGACTCCCAGCTCTCGAACACTTGCATCAGCGAAGCATACTCCCACCTGCCGTGTCTCTGTTGCCTTCGCGGATACCTTGACCGCCAGAATGATGGGTGCCGAGTCGATGTGACCGCCCAGCTCGTCTTCGATGTCCTGCAGATTGCCAGGTGAGGCCTGCTTGGTGACCTTCCACTGATTTCGTCCGGTGCTTTGCAGAATCTCAACGCGCTTCCCTAGCCGAAAGATGGCTTCACGCAGGAAGCTTTTGTATGCAGTCCAGGTCATGGTGACGGATGGTAGTCCAGGGGACTTGCCGAGAGTCTTAATGACCGAAGTCGTCTTGTACTGAACGCGTGCGATGAGCATTGCATCCTCGCCGTGGGCGCTGAGCCAATCGCCACGGTCGAAGATTCGAACAGTGTCTTCATTCTTGCCAGATTCGAGTTGATGGAAGACCTTGATGAAACCTACTTCGTCGTCCAGCTTGAGCTCTGGTCTGCTCGACATGTTGGCGGTTTGTTGTATGCTTGGTTTGAGAGGTGATGTTGGAAGACGCGACGTCGACGCGTAAAGTGCTCGCGGCGGAGTCTCGGATATATTGCGGGAAGAGGCGGCATGAGCTCAGCGGTACAATGACTACACAACCATTCCCGCCGCGCTGATACACGGAAGACCTCGTCAAGGACAATGCGAAGATGCCACGCCTCGCTCATCGGTTCGGCTCATGCCCCGAGAGCTCATGGAAAAGCCGACAGCCTGAAAAGCGACATTGAGCAAGACGGATGGAGCAAGATCAAGAGGCAGCTAGGTGAAGAGGATAGGAGAAGAGTGTAGTTTGATCGAGGTGCTTCGTGTGTCAAGGAAGCGTCGTGCTCGCGAATTGCAATGCTTGGTGAGCGTGATAGTATCCAACTACTCTTCATACTGCCCGCACGCATACTTCGGGAACCACAAGTCTCTCTGCAGTATCGCAACAGTGGACACTCCCTCTCGCGCCTCCGAACCGGCTTCGCAGCTCTTAATTGCACTGATACTCAAACCCGATTTGCGTGCCATCACCGCATTGCTGCGGCGCATTGTAGCCTACGCTGTAGCAGTGGTAAGCCCAGTCCGGGTTGCAGTTCTCTGAATGACCGTCCGAAGCGATCGAACACTCCTGAAGACCCCAATTACCACTCGGATCCCCAAGAAAATCGATCCCGTCAGGGCAAGTGACCTGATTGAGCATCATGATCAGCCAATGCCAGTACAGCGACCTTAGAGACCATTGACACTTACATAGCACCCAGCGCCGTTGCTCAAAGCAAAGGAAGCTCCGCAAATATCACCATCCGAAGCATTCGAGATCGGCTCTCAATCGCCACAGACGTCGTGTCCATCGATCCCTGTACAGTGTCAGCGCACAGGATGGCTAGGGAGAGCGTTCTACAAGACTTACAAGCAGCTGCTGAACCGTCGTTGCTGGAGGGTGACAGTCAATAAGGAAAACACCAGTGGGTTCGTCTTGGGACTCACTCACAGCACTCCGAAGTTGACAGCCGCCAAGCTTCCGCAGATTATAGCAGAGAGTGCGAGGCTGACGTTGAAGGTCTTCATGATGTCGTATGTGTCAAGCGATTGAAGGAAAAGTGTGAGAGTGTGGGATCTTGGAGGATGGTTGCAGGTTATGGGTATGTTGAGGTTTGTTGTCTGAACCATTCAAGGCTTATATGTTGTCTTGTCTAGCGGACTTGGAAGCTGTCATCTTACCACTCTCACTAAGCTGGACTTGAAGTGCTTGGATGTCCAACATCTGTGACGGTAACCCTCAATAACAGACCTCAAGGAGCCTCAATGGTCGCTGTCTCGGCCCCGCTGTTGTTGTTTTCACGGTCTCACCCTTGGGTCTGCTCACTTACTTCTGCTCAAGCGGTACGAATACATAGCCCACTCGCAGGAGCTTGATTACAGCGCCAGCACAGTTGACGTGACGGAGGCCGTCCGTGATCGGGGTAGTGGTCTTGTTGGCACGTATCGTCTTCCCTGAAACTGCCACTGCTGGGCGGAGGTTTGTATCGGCAACGCATTATTCGAGCCAAACAAGAATTACGCATTTTTGACCGGTGCAAGTGCACCGGATGTGCTGCGGCCTGCGACATGGTCAACATTCAGATGCATGCCTCTATGGGCGGTGTGCTCGGTCGTGTCATGCTTGCCCGCAAGCGTTGAAAACAGTGTTTTTTTCCAAAAGATACGTCTGGAACATGACGCTGTCCGCTCAGAATACTGACGTCTCGATCGATGTACTCATTGGGATATAGAAGAGTGATATCTTGGGGCATTCAGGGGGCCACGAGCAAGCTTTGCCGTATCTCAACAACGACGGGATGCGATCAGTCCTTCGAGGCGGAAGCCTCGTAGTGACACTGCAGATTGATCAGCATTGGAATGACAAGTGTACCATGGGCTTTTTGAGTCTGTTCGCATGACGGTGCCGAAAAGAACCAGTCATGTATACTGATGGTTCGCGGAACAGCAAACGAGCTTGAAATGGACTAGGAGCTATCACCACACCACTTACTCTTACTTGAGCATCTGAGAAGCAAAGAAAGTTTCAAAATACTTGACATCCTTCGACTAGAGGGGGACCGTTGGCATCCCACGGGTATCAAATGCCCAAGAGCATCTATATCAGAGTCCAAGATGAGTGTGCATGGCCGAAGTAGTGAGAGTTAGACAAGCGGATGTCCTCGGTCTCCAGGCTGCCAAGTAGTCTTGAGGGAGTGTGCTGGGCTGCGACGGAAGTAGATGCTGCTGGGACAGTGAGACCTGAGAGATCCAGGTTGCTAAGATTTCCCATGATCCGACTGGCGACGAGGGCAGACAGAGAGCTACGGAGTGAGTGGGCAGATCCAGACCGGTGGGAGCTATAAAAGCCGAAAGGTGGCATGTTCTAGAACTGCGTTGAGCTGAGAGAGGTTCATGCCTGGTCGAAACAGCGCAGTCAGGACGTTGTCGATCTCCAGCCTGCCGAATAGCGTCGAGGGAGTATACTGAGCTGCGAACGCATTAGGTGCCGCTGGGACAGTGAGACCTAAGAGATCCAAATTGCTAATATCTCCCAGAACGTGAGTGGCTGACGAGGACAAGCAGTAAGCTACGGAGTGACTAGGCAGGCTCAGACCAGTGGGAGCTATAAAAGCCGAGTGATGGCATGTCCCGAGGAGCGCATTGAGCTGAGAGGGTTGAAACAGTGGGAGCAGGATGTTGTCCATCTCTAGCCTGCCGAATAGCGTTGAGGCGGTGCAGTGAGCTGCGAAGCCTTCATATCAAATTGAGATATCGGGATAGAAGAGAAGCAGTCTGGCTGATATGCGTGAATGTCGGTAGTACAGTGAGCTACGAGGGGCTCAGGTTAATTCGAGGCAGCTGGAAGTGATGAAAGGGAGTGTTGGCATCTCCGCAGTGCCGGATAGCGTCGAGGCAATGCACTGAGCTGCGGCACCTTACAGTGGTTCCGCGTCACGGAGATGATGACAGTCAGGATTGTGAACATGGTTCAGTTTGCATTCGCAAAGAGCTAGGCTCTCTTGTTGGTATTACAGTAACAGCTCAATCGCTCAGCGGTCGATCTTGTCTCTCCGGCTAGTAAAATCGTCTCAAGCTCCTAATCTCGCCTGCCGTACCATATCGCAGTTTCTCCTACTGGAGGAAGCTCGTGTCGAACTTGATCTCCCCCTCCTTGATGAGCTTCGCGAGACGCTCACTGTAGATGCGCTCGACCGTCTTGTTGGGCTCGACCTTGTTGATGTCCATCGCAAGCATCATCAAGCGCTTCAGTCCAACCACCACATCCTGATCCGCAAAGTCGGCCCAGTTGCTGTGCTCAGGGAAGACACCCGTGAAGATGTTCTTGTTCTCCTTACCTGGGCTGGTGTCCTTGCTGCGGTCACCCCACTTGGGCTTCGTCAAGACAGGCGTAGCGGTGTCCTCGGAGCGACGCGAGATGGTGCGCTCAATGCGCTTGCGCTCTGTGCGTATGGGTGTCAATAATCTATAACAACCCCATGGCCGCGGCGGATCATGCCACTTCGCGAAATCCTTGACAGCAATGCCATGACAAAAGAGTGTCTTACCTTCGTCGCCCTCATTGACAGGAGAAGTGGGCGGTGTGTAGTCCGCGAGGTTGCCCGACAGATTACGCAGCTTCTCGGCAATGCTCTCCTCCAGCCTGTCGACGATGCTGGCCTGAACAAGTGAGCGACGGGGTCAGCAATTGTTCAAACCAGCTGCCACTGCTGTTCGAATGACTTACCGGGGTGGGAGTCTCACGATCGCCAATCTCGGATTGGGTCATCGGACTGTTGAGCGGAGGGGCTGGGTAGTTCAGGCTGGAAGTACCCGTCTCGGCGCTTTCAACGCTGTCGGCTTCGGTGATGGCAGAGAGCGACTCCTGGCTGCCGCGACGCTTGAGGTTGCCGACGCTGGACTGAGCGGTCGGTGTCTTGGGATAGTCGGGGGTGGCTAGGTGTGTCAGCCATGCATGGCAGGCGAGGTTGCTCGACGACTTACTGTCTCCGCTGACGCTCTCCTTCTCCATCTTGATGCCCATGACGCTGTCCGTCATGGTTGTTGTTGTTAAGAAGTGCTTGAGTGATGATGTTGTTAAGAAGCGAGGGCTGATCGCAAGCTTTTGAAGGTTCAAGTTCACCTCACACTCCAAAAAGGTCACAAGGCTCGTGTGATGTGAGATTGTCGAGGGTCTGTGGAACGATGTGAACGAGTGCTGATCCTCGAGGTGGAGTTTTCCGCCCTCTCGGTACGATGAACAAAGAGTGTTGGCGCTTAGTGAAAGATGGTGTTGCGAAGTAGTCGGAGTCGCAATGTTTGCGAGCGGTTTGTGTTTTCCTCGAGGCGTGGGTCGTGTGACGTGCAATGTCGCGCCGTTTAGCCGTTCAGTGAATGGGGAAGGAGCGACCGGCGGCGAAGTTCGTGCTCTGCTGAAGGCGTGCGGAAGACAGACGTCGACGAGGGTAGTTCATGCAGTGCTATTACATTCTCGACAGCTGCCTCGCCTTGCGCGCTCGCTGACTCTCCCCTTGACCTTCTACGCTCCAGCTGCCGCTTCAGTGCTGGGAGAAGCTTGTAGTAGCCACCGCAAGCAAATATGCCCATCCACATTACGAACTCCACATTGTAGATCACCAGTCCCAAGACGTTCAGCTTCGGCTCGAAGATGACTGCAATGGTCGAAGTGACGTCTCCCAGCGCATCGATGCCACAGAAGAGGAACGAGATGCCGGCGACGCTGCGGTGCTTCCAGATACTCAGATACTGCTCGAAAACACCCGCTGCGAGGAGCACAGCAGCTAAGACTGCCATGAGTGTCAGCGGCCAGTGTGTGCCGTGCCGGATTGCAGCCTGCAGCGCGAACACCAGTCCCGCCTCAATGCCGCCCATGATGCAAGCTACAGGCACCACTACTGCCAGTGATTTGAAGATGCTCCACTTCCGCTCGTAATAGTAGCATTGGATCCAGGTCATGAGACTGAGCAGTGTCAGGATCTGCGGCTGCACTTGAAGCGCGATGTTGAAGCCGGAGACAATATTGAAGACTCCTAAAGGCACGCCTGCGAAGGCCCAAAATCTGGCAACAGGTCAGCCACGTGCTCAAGAAACCCAGCAGACGGAGTGATATACAGCATGAAAGTAGAAGAAAGGCCTTCAGCACTGTGCCTACGGTAATTCATTACGATCTGCGGAAGCAGTTGTACAGACCAGCACACTGCGCCCAATGTGCCAAAGGCGTTCGACAAAGCTGGTTTGTCCATTGCCTGCCTTCCGCTTGCTGCTCTGCGTCTTTTACTTCGTCTCTTTCTGCAAAGGATATCACGCGAGCACCGTCTGTCTGGATCTTGTGCGTCGGTTGGCAACCTTTGGCTCACTTGCGGGTACACGGTCAATGGCCTTGTGAGGGTCTTGCTGCTCTCTGTATCAGGCACATGCACTCCAGCTATTCACTTGATCGTGAACCACCAGCAACGACTTCGAGGCTTGCCAGGTCATTGCCATGTGCGCCGCGGTGGCCCCACTTTTCCGCACTCACTCCCGAACTTATTTCACCGCACCACGTTGCCATTGCATTAAACTCCCACACCTCACCGACCAGAGCTTTAACTTCTTCAATACCATCCGACAGCTTTCATAGAGCTATATATCCTCCACACAGTCTATACTGAGCTTGTTACAGCTCGATCACACCACCAACATGGCAGACGTTGGCACACCAAGTGCGGTCGATATGAGTACCTCGAATGCTGGCGCAGAACCCTCGAAGGAGAAGACCGCACCACCCGCGAAGCCTGAGCGACCTGATGAGGAGGTTTACAAGACCGATTTGGCGAAGGCAGAGAAGGAGTTGAAGGCTGCGGAAGAGCGCATGGTGAGTGATAAATCTCCGAAATGCAGCATGAGGACTCGAGTCGGCATCAGGACTCGACAGCGATACTAATTGTTTGTGCAGAAAACCCTCAAGGCCAAGCTCGACAATGCACGACCTAACAACAAGGACTCGCCTGCCGGAAAGCGCCAGCAAGAGCTTCGCACCGAACTCCAGCAAATTCGCACTCAACAGCAAGCTGGCAAGTCTTCTCGCACAACGGTAATGGACAAGATTAAGCGTCTTGATGAGAACCTGAAATCGCGCATCAACGAACAAAAGACTGCCCGAAGCAAGACGCCATACAAGTCCGTCGATGACCTACAGCGCGAGATTGATCGTCTACAGAAGCAGGTTGACAGCGGCACAATGAAGATCGTCGACGAGAAGAAGGCTCTTGCGGAGGTCTCCCAACTGAACAGGCAGAAGAAGGCATTTGCTGGCTTCGAGGATTCTGAGAAGGCCATCACCGACGTCAAGTCGCAAATCGCAGAACTCCGAAAGACCCTTGACGACCCCGAGTCGCGCGCTATGAGCGACCGCTACACCGCCATCACCACCGAACTCGACTCGATTAAGGCTGAACAAGACGAATCTTTCAAGAACCTGAACGCACTCCGCGATGAGCGGACGAAAGCGCACGAGGACCAGCAAAAGAAGTACAGCTCGGTGAAAGATATCAAGGACAAATACTTCCAGGCTAGAAGGGCTGCTGTTGACTACGAGCGGGAAGCACGCAGGATCCGTGACGAGAAGAGACGGGCCGAGAACGATGCCTACCACCGTGGCCGGAGACAGGAAGTCGCACGCGAGAAGCTCGACGAGGCCAGCGCACCCGCATACCAGGAGGAGATCCGTACTGCCAGCAACCTCATCTCTTACTTCGACCCATCCTCTACGGCCAAGCGAGAAGTCGCTGGACCCGGCAAGTTCGCTGCACCAGCATCGCGAACTGTCGAGGGCGCTGAGTTCAAGGGTACTCGCGTACAGAAGAAGGATCTGGAGGAGGAGAACTACTTCATCGGTGGTGGTGGAAAGAAGAAGGGGAAGAAGAACCGCGGCCAGGCTACCGAAGGTGCTGCGTCTCCTGCGCCCGAGAAGGAGGGCAAATTCAACTTGGACATTGGCACGATTGACAGCCTTGGCCGTATTAATGTTGACCCGCCGATGTCGCAGAGCGATGTGCCTGCCGTTGTTGAGAAGCTGAAGGAGAAGCTCAACTTCTGGAAGGGTGACCAGGATCGCAAGACCAAGGAGGTGAGTACTTCTACATCACCCATGACGAGTCGCTTGCTAACATGTCGCAGAATGTCTCGAAAGCGCAAGCAGAGATCGATCGCCTTGAGGCTGAAGCTGGTCCCACTGACGGCAAGAACGGCGAAGGACCAAGCGAGAAGAAGGTCAACGGCACCGCTCACACAAACGGTGGCGCCGAGCAGAAGGGCGACTCCGTCCCGGAGGTCACCAACGGTCTGGAGAATGCCAAGATCACCACTGAGGACCCTGCGGCTACCGAGGATGGTGCGTAGACATAGTAAGATCTGGCCAAGTTTGCGAACGAGCTTGCTTTCACTCGCATTGCGTAGGCGGCGCAAGGATGGTCACCAAAAGATGCAGCCTTGGGTAAGCGGATGTGTATAGCGGTTTAGCGGGAGGTGTATTTAGCAGGAAAATGGCCCATTGGGAACGAAAGTGTCTCGGGTAGCTGCTGCCTGGTTTAATTACTCGACAGATGAGCCTGTTATCTCTCAACTCCTGAGTCGGTAGATTGGAGTGGGAACGGATGCTGATTTCGGTGTGGCTACATGTCTCGGATGAGAGGGGCATATATGCTCTGGCGATCTAGGACTCCCTCCCTCTCATCTTCATCCCAGTTTCCTCTCTCTTTACACAAGTATCAATCAACATCACACCCCTACGATGGCTGTTGCCTGCCCACTACGTCGTACAGCACCCAGGCAAGCAATCCCCTTGGCAAGTTACCTCCGGAGCTTGTTGAGATGATTTTTGCATTCGCCTTGCGTTGCGATGCTCCGATGGCATTTGCAGACATGGGCGATTGGTAAGAATACTACGGCGTGGCAATTCTTAGGTCTTTCCCAACTGACAGCTTACCCAGTAACGATATCGCCTTGCTCCTCGCCCTCATCAATGATGTCTACTACGGCGAGGCACACGACATCTTCTACAGGTGCAACACCTTCCGCCTAAACGAATACCAGCAGTTCTCCGATCTGACAATGGATCTCGGCCGCCGCCCTGCGTCGCTGATCACCAGTCTCCAGCTGACGAACTTCTGGGACAAGGACTTTGTGGGTGGGTGGCCATGACCTAAACCACATCTTCGAAACTTGTTCGCGAATGCCACGATTGAAGACTCTGGAATTGTCATACGATCCGCTCAAGATCGCTCTGAGCCTAAGATCCCACGTGCTCCAGGTCGACGAGGCTCTCGGTCAGAGGCTGGTGAGCGTGGGTGTTGGTCGGTACGAACTCAGATACAACGAGAGACTCACAGTGGACTTCAAGCACTACGCTATCGCGCAGACGTGGCAGGCTATGAAGAGGCTTGGCCGCTCGACCTTTGCAACAGTAGTCAACAACTTCATTCGACATTCTGAATATGGCACTGCGGATGCGCTCCAAAGGCTGCCGATCGAGCATCGCGAGCAGGTGGCGGAAGCGGTGGACCGGTACGTCAGCTCATTGTCGCTTGACGAGTGGGCTACATGTTTCGACGAATACCACAGGCGAGAGGCTGGTGGCGAGGTGGTTGACCACAACCTCTCGTGGCTTGAAGACATGGTCGTTGACAAGTTTCCCTACTGGCGAATCAGACTCTTGAAGGAGCTCGACGAATGTGTCAGCGCAGGTACCAGGTTCAGCGATCTCGATGGAACCGCAGCGAAAACTCTTGGCGATCTCAACGACTTGCTGCTTATCCATGCCAGGTTCCAGGCGTTCAGATTTGAGAGACCGTGGTCAAGGCACTACCAGCGTGTGAGGCGGACACCCAAGCCTCCGCTACACAAGGACGCAAGGGCACCCGATCTGCGGAGGGAGCACTAGGTACGTGGGCGGAACGGTGAGAAGGCGTACGAGATTCGGTTTGGACCTGCAGTGAAGGAGGCTGGCCGACTGCCAATGTGCAAGGATATACATCAGCCACAGATCGCTGAGCAAGATGCAGATTGGCCATGTACTGTCTTGAGGAAGTCCGGAGGAGAGTCGACTGAAGGGCAACGAGTTGTGCCTTCGCTTGCTCAAGATCCATCGCATAGTGGTGTTGCGTGCGTGGAGATGAGCATTGTGCTAGTCACAGGGTGTGATGCTTCAATCACCTTCAGGTCTGCTCGTTGTGTCGGCGAAGGGCAGATACACTATATGCTCGTAGGACAATTTCTGCTCTGCTAGTAATGCAGTACTGCAAGCGACATTCAAAGGAAGCAAGCAGCAGTAGCAGCTCGTCAATGCTTCGTCCGATAGCGTCCATTGATATGGCAAGCATGCCGTTGCTCATTGCTTGTTGACTCAGCATAGTAGGATCTTTACATGTAGTGAACACCATCATCAGAGGCGTGAAGATCCCCTCGGGTGCACACTTCCCACTCCACGCCTTCGGGGTCCGGATCCCGGCCGTTCGTGGTCTCCAATGCTACCTCATCTCGTCGACCATGGATCTGAGAACGCGGCGTGTCGTGCAACCTTGACAGGCATTGGGCTCGGCAGTCTCCACGTCCTGTCAGGACATCCCACGCGCAAAGGCCACGTTGCTGAGGGTTGCAGGGCTCTGCCTAGAATTAACCAATCGTGCTAAGCGGCTAACTCAGCCTAGGTGTTAGGATACTGTCTGATGGATTCAGCTTTGCCTGCCACGAGGTCTCCAATCTATGCAATGTTACGTGCCTGCTTCATGAAGACTTAGCTTACAATGGTGTCTTGGGTGTGTAAGCACGATTGAGATCTTGAAGAGCAGGCTAAAGGTTTACTGTCGATGTTGCTGTTTCCTGTTCGGGGACGCCTGCAGCAAATCTACCAGATGTCCTTCCTCAACAGTATTCCTCTGTGTTCTGGGTTGCGCGGCCCGCGCAGCTAACTTACATGCCTTCGAGCTACTTTGCGAGCTCAGTCATTAGCGGCATCTTGACACAAACGAGATGTAGTAAATCACGCTCTGTCGCGGTAGTTGATGCAGTACAAAGGCATGCGAAGTATGCATTTCGTCACAACAGAGATGGGCCTGACGGAGCATTTTACTCTAGACCTTTGACGTCCTGAACCATTGCGCTGGGAGTGCGACAGGTACTGCAAGCTAGCCATGCAGGCGCGTGGTGTTTGCCGGTCCGGAGTGTTGGCTGCAGGGTTGCTGAAGCCACAAACTCTTCGCACGCGTGGACTCGTCCATACAGAAAGCTCACTGGCGTCCACTCTGCTCACGTCCACCTTCCGGGGACGGCGGAACAATCCACAACGAACAAAGTGAGTTCCATCACCCCACTCCCACCCCTACCACTCCGCTAAGCGTAGGCGCGTTGGCCGAAAATGCTGTAATGTTTTCCTTCGTTTTCCACCAGTCGAAGTCCTATCATATCGTTGCCCGTCGTCCCTCGACGCTCGTTGGACAACCGACCGCGACTCGAGAGTGCCAGGAAGATCACAACTTCCACTTCTGGCTTGGATATTCTTTGCAATCTCGCGCCACGTGCTGAAGTGTAAATCCTTCTCCGGTGCCGAGGCGGCAGCCGTCCGAACGGCACAGACCTCTGGGTCTTGTAAAAGAGCTCCCACTTCCCTCTTGCGTCTGGACCTTCGAAAGCCGTCTGGTAACGCAGCAGACGCAGAGTTGCACATCGACACGTTTCCTGCCCGCCGAGACGCCTTGACTGGTTCGCTTCGCTGTACTGGACCGTCGATCACAGTTTCTCCGCAGACTGGAACAGAGCCGAAAAAGCTACCCTAGCTTGTGATCCGACTATCACCTCTCGTTTGGGGTGGGCGTATTGCGTTGTCGGTGTTATTTCCTGGTGCACTGTCGGTCGAGGTTGCAAACGCAACGGTGGACGGTCTACGACCAGCATACGGCCATCCTCCCCGGTCTGTTCGTCTGCTGCCCAATTGCTCTGCTGCGAGTTTAGCCAGGAGTCCATCATTACTATTGGGCATTACGCCGTGGGCACCCGAAGTGCACAGCATTGCACTATAACCGACGGTAGTGCAACCACTGGACCACGCGGCCTGTACATGTGTGTGCTCTTTGGACAGCACATACAATTGGATCGCGCCGAACGCTGCCGGGCAGTGCACCACGGACTACCTGCGAACACCCTCCAGTCTCCACAGACCCTCTGCGCTAGCAGCGCAACGTTGCAATCATGTCTCACGGGAAGATGACACTGTACAAGCTGGTGGTGCTGGGCGACGGCGGTGTGGGAAAGACAGCGTTGACCATTCAAGTTCGTTCGACTGCGGCCGAAATACCGACTGCAACCTGCTGACATGCATAGTTATGTCTGAATCACTTCGTCGAAACCTACGATCCAACCATCGAAGACTCGTACCGGAAACAGGTGCAGATCGATGGCCAGTCTTGCATGCTCGAGGTACTTGATACTGCCGGACAGGAAGAATACACAGCTTTGAGGGATCAGTGGATACGGGATGGCGAGGGTTTCGTGCTGGTCTATTCGATCTCATCACGGTCCTCATTCACGCGGATACAGAAATTCCACCATCAAATTCAACGAGTGAAGGAGTCTGCGGCAGCAGGCTCACCGACTTATCCCGGCTCGCCGCTTTCACAGACCATGGGCCTTGCGTCAGGACCTGCGCCTGTGATGCTGGTTGGCAACAAGTGTGACAGGGTTACGGAGAGGGAGGTCTCTACGCAGGAAGGCAGTGCTTTGGCGAAGCAGCTGAACTGCGACTTCGTGGAGGCCTCGGCAAAGAATTGCGTGAATGTGGAGAAGGCATTTTACGATGTGGTGAGGCGGCTACGGAATCAGAGAGCGAATGCGCCCAGAGATGCCGGCAAAGGCGCAAAGCCAGCGGACAGCTATCCTTCCAGGCAGTATGGTTACGACCGGGATCGAGACGACAGGTACTATCGACCGGATGGGAAGAGTGGCAGCGGTAGAAGATCAAAGCGGCGAGCAGGCGGATCGAAATGCGTCATTTTGTGAGCACCGGCATGGCCACACAGGCAAAGCATGCGGTAATCTCTTCGGTTGGGCAGCTTGCTTGCTCGAGCATGCGCTGCATGTGCTTCACGAGCTTTACCGAAAGCACGTCGGCAAGAGGGACGGCTACGGCGCGAGCGCCATTTTACGAGCCGTGGCGAGTGGCGAGATGCCACCATGCAGGCACCATATCCGAGGCGGTGGGCAAAAATTGTGCCGTTCCATTAAGACGGAGTCCGAAGGAGGGTGGTGGTGTTGGCTTACGGCACAGTCACCTGGTTGGATTGGCCTGCGGTCCTGTGGAGAGACCGGGGTGCCACGCAGCCACCAAATCCATGCTACTTTAGCCGGTCCACTGAAATGCCGAATCAGAGGCGTCAGACGGTCAAATACCACACCCAGTACCTGCACGATTGCGTGATCGCTTGGGCAGCTGGCTCGTATGGAGGTGCAGAGACTGCTTGGTCACACGTGATAGCACTCTCAGAAATATCCGCATGGTCTTGGCAATAGCGGCCTACCACATCTCAGGTCCCCTTGGACGAAGTTAGACGGAACTCACGCCCGTGTCCGCATGGTATGGATGTGGCGAGTTTGCTCGCCACGGCGATGCCTGCACTGGACGGCCTCGAAGTATGGACTAGACGAGCAGAGTTCGTCGGCTCGGTGTAGCCGTGTATCTAGATATCACGAGTCTCCTTGTTGTGGCAAGACCCGTATCAAAGACCACAACGATCTCTTTCGTCCCCAGTAAGCCGAAATAAGTGACAGCCCGTATGATGGTAGGCTTGCTTGTACAGGTCTATTCGTGGGCCATGTGCACATTCTCATCTGGATGTCTTCGCCTCCTTCGCCTTCTGCTTGCTCTCGGCCTTGGCTTTCTTCGCCTTACGCCACTGGATGCCGTATTTCATGCTTGCAATTGGACCTGCACACGACACCAGAAACAGCAGCGAAAGAATCGTGTATGCCAGTCCATTACCTAGAGCCTCGCTCATCGGTAGGATGGCTGCAGTAGCCGCTGCTCCGATCAAGCACCTCGTGACATTGTTCGCAGCTGTGGCAGTCGCCTAGAGTGCGGGCCATGTCAGCGAAGTCGCGTGTTATGGCAGATCAAGCAGGGTCTCTCACCGGCTGGCCGGGATATATGTCGATGATCAGGATGTTGAGGGTTTGAATTGCGCCGATCAGGCAGTACCCGAATAGCAGCAGCATGATAACAGGACCGGCGAGCGATATCTTGTGGTCCATCATCCATCCGTACCCAATCTGCGACACTGCTGCGAGCACGAACAGTGGCAGTGCGATCTGGATTCTTGCCTGTTCGATGGGAAAGTCCGAGAGGTCCGTTTGGCGATTCTTCACCATCGGGAAGTTCAGTCGTTTAGCATGCCTGCGGTCTAATGTTGACGGACGAAGGAGTCAGCATGCTGTCAGAGCTCACGCCTTTGGGTCTGCTTACAATTCCTACGCGCTGTTAGCATATATCTTTGTGGTGGTCTTCGTTTGAGCGTGCCAGTCAACCAGCTTGCCTGTCGTGAACATTGAGATGATACTGCCGGCGCCGAGTGGCAGGAACATGAGGGAGACGTAAAGTTCGTCAAACCCGTAAAGCTTGCCAAACGCGTTGGAAGCACCAGCGGAGATGGCGTAGAAGCAAGCGATCCCAAGACCAGTAGCAAGTAGAATTAGAGCGCTCTCGAAATCAGCTAGGACTACCAAAGTACCCAGTGGGTTTGGAATGCTCATGTTGTGGTTCTTGCGGAGTTCTGCGGCTTTCGCCTCGTTTATCGGGATGCCTTTGTTTACTCTGTTGCGGTGCCGAATCGTGTCCGTGATATTCGCACTTGTCCAAGGCGGTGGGTAGGAGCCGTCGCCCACGAGGTTACGGCATGTCTCGGGAAGGAAGAGCGCAATCGGTATGAAGAAAATGATGGACAAAATCAATAAAAACCAGAAGATCTGGACGTGGTCAGGTCAGTAAGGTACTGGATGTAAGTGCTTCGATTGCAGTGCTGCGACCCGAGGGTCTGCGAGGTTGAGGTAGTCGCAGTGGCACATGAGACTCAAGCAGTCGGTGGCTCCGGCCAACTGCCTGTGGATACCGCAATGCGAGACATGAACGTACCCTGTCGAGTGGTCAGCTATATGGTACAAGAGCAAGTGTAAACTTGACGTACCAATGCCAGCCGCAGTACTGGCTGAGCAATCCGCCTAGGATCGGTGAAAGGGTAGGACCTAGAACAGTGCCCGCTGAAGCCCAGGCAACGTACTGTCCTCGCTCAGCGCTCGTGACACAGTCTCCGACAATACCTTGCGCCAAAGCCACGGTACCACTGCTTCCCGCGGACTGCAGCATCCGTAATAGCAGTAATGCGATGTAGCTGTTTTGCAACGCCAACGCCAGGTTCGCGATGATGTAGATGGTGAAGCAAACCATGTACGCCGGACGTCGGCCTGCTTTGTCGGAGAAGCCGGCGATCATCATCGGGGCGAGACCTTGCAATATTAGGTATGTTGTGACGGTGATGTTGACCTTTGCGCTCGTGACATGGAGGTCGTGAGCGATCTGGCAAGTGTCAGCATCTTCGGCGTGTGCCTCTGCTTAGTATACAACAATGTGAGAGCTTACCACCGTCAATGCTGGGTAGTAGATCGATCCGCTCATTGGGCTGAACCAGGCAGCAAAGGACGCGGTGACTATAATTGCACGCTTTTGCCCCGTCGTGAGAATTGAATAGTCTTCCGTGGCAACAATCCCCGGTTCGTGGTCTGCCGTGGTCGCAGAGAGCTCTTCTGTCTTCTCACCAGGTGCTGCATCTTCGCTCTCGTCTGTGATCGGGGTTTGTCGTGCACCGCCGTCGGATCCCGGCGCTCTAACATCTTGCGGTCCTTGTAGCTCGACGTTCTTGGCGTGGTTGGCTATGCTCTGTTCGGCTGCCATTGGGTGAGGTCTTCGAGTATCTGCGTCGTCGTTGTATCTGTCGAGTGGTGTTGAGGCAGAATATGAGCGCTGTTACGGGAATACGATGTTATCTGCGGCCGTTGAAACAAGACTGCACCGTCGGTAATGCTGCTGGTACGTTCCTGGCGGTGATAAGACCACGTCCCTTGAAGTACCGAGAGCATGAGGAGGCTGTTAGATATGATAAGAGAGAGTGTCGACACGTCTTTATGACCTTTCCTACTGTGATCATACAGTAAGATGAGTGACTCCTTCGTGCGAGCGTGCGGGTTGCCGTGCGAGCGTACAGGCTACCGTACGCCACGATGCCCATGTTCAGCATCATGGGCGTGCCCTGCTGGGGCCAGGATGTGTTGTCTCCTGGCATGAACGCGTGGAGATAGTCAAACGCCGGATGTGAAGTCGTGGACGCGCCGAGGTCGGCTTGGCTCTCACATTGGTACGGTGGACTGTATGCTGAGGCTGGCCGCTGAGGGTTAGGGTTTGGGTAAAGATCGGGCGACGATATTAGCAATCAATCGCGATGTAACGAGGTATTGTGACAACTTCTCCGTTGGCAGGTACGCTCAGTGGAGGATGTTCTATCTGCTCGGTGGCTTACAGCTTATGTGTCGCTTCGTACAGGATGGTGTGATCGATTTTCGATTTCTGGATGTTAATGTGCTAGATGTATTTTGAAGGACAACAACAACATCCTGAAAGTAACGATGGACTTTGACACAACATATCCATTGATTACAATAATTCAACGATGACCTACCACGACGACAGGCTAGGTCATTCCGATAGTGCGATACCCGGGAAGCATAGATTGGTGCATTGAATATGAGTGGAAGGCGAAACCCTGTGGATTGCAACAATATACTGCCTGCAAAGGAGAACTGCTATACTCATATCTGCATCAACCGCAAGAAAGCCACGATCGAGGCGGGACACAAGCTAGACGGGTGCTTCAAAGCAGCACATTCGCCAAACCGCATCGTCGCACGCACGCACCCAATCCTGCAGGCGTCCGAAGACGCACCAAACGGGGCTCTCCGGAACGCTGAGCCCCGGCAAGCCAATGTGATTGACGCTCTACCTCCAATCCAGCATACCGAGAACGAGAAGCTCTTCACGCGGTCTTGCCGAGCGCACTCGATTTCTGTGCTGCGGTGATGAATCCGTTCTCGCCTTGCTCCACCCATACGTCCACAATTCCCTCTTTTTTCAGCTCAGGCCTTCGCTCTTCGAATGGCCGTTCTACGTAGATGGTTCGAAAGCCATTCGCCTTGGCTGCTTTCAAGTCATCAAGATGGGCGGCGACCATAACACACTCCTCCGGCTTCAAGCCCATCTTCTCCGCGGCACCCTGGTAAACCTTCGGGCTCGGCTTGTACGATCGAAACATCTCAGCGGAGTAGATATGAGTGAACTCCATCTTTCCAAATTCACACATATCATTCAGCAGTGTGAGATTTCCATTGCTGAGCGTACAAGTCGAGAACATCTTGTTAAGATCGAGGATGCCCTGACATGTATCTGGCCAGGGGCTGAGACGATGCCAGACCATGCTGAGCTCCTGGATCTGTTGCTCGTCCCACAACGATCCATCGTGAACAAGTCCTGCAGGCGTATCGTCCGTGCGAGGGAAGATCAGCCCGCGCTCGGTAAGGATGCTGCGAAAGGACTCCAGATGATGCTCGTCTATGGTCTTGTATGGCTTGCTGGGGTCGGTGTTTGCAGCAACGTCGCGGGTGAATTTGAGGTAGCCGTTGCGCCATTCCTGAGCAAGCTCGCCCCATTGCTCGTATGTCATATCCGATGCACTGATTCGAATTCTAGTCGCTATCGACGAAGAAGCTGAGCCCAATGCCTCCTTGGCTTGAGTCCATAGCTCGTCTGTGACAGAAGTCCTCCAGTCGACACAGGTCCCGAATACATCGAAGAATAGACACTTTGCCGCCGGTTGAGCCATTGTACTGCGCTGCTCCCGATGGTATCCTATCGACAGTAGCTGCTGCGGTGGCCAATCTGTTATTGCTCGAGCGTATTGCTTGAGAGAGGCTGCATCCGAGGACCAAAAGCTGGCGAAGGGCGGATCCTATACTTCTCCGCCGCGGTATGTGCGGAGAGTAGCCGTTACCGGAGGAGCTGTTCGATGAGTGGTACGGATGATGAGGAAAGCAACAGTACACAGGCAAGAAAGCAACTATGAGAGCTGGCCTGCCACCTACCTGCTCTGCTGTCTCGTCCTTACGTGCTCTGTTGCTGTGAGTGTAGAGGGAGCAATGCTGGCCTCCATGGAGTTGGAACAGACAAGATTCAGCACCGGCATCAGGAGAGTGTGGCGAGCAGTAGACGTGCAGACCAGATATATCTTGTTGGTGTTGTGATGATGGTGGAGATGGCGGGCAGAAAGTCTTGAGCTCGCCGTCGCTACAGAGGCCCCACATGTCGCGTTTTGGCCCGGAGAAGTTCGCATGTACGCGCCAGAATCACCAAAGAGTATGCAAGTATTGTCGTGCCACTTCGTCCATGTCGTCGTCTTCATATTGTATTGCGTCCTCTCGCCTCGTCGGAGTACGGGATCTCCCACAAGTGGGTCCGCTCCTATCCCAACGTCACTTCCAATTTGTCGCGGTGGTACCTGCGCTCGCCCAAAGCGGACAGGACAACAACATGGCGGGGTATGCAGACGCGTCCCGAGGAGTCGAAACGCGTGGTGGATGGCAGAGGAGAAGGTGGGAGTAGTGATGGAGAAGCGGCTGATTGAGTACAGTTCACGAGACACGAGAAAGTGGACGCAAAGGACAGTTGAAGTATTCATTTCATTCAGCTCCATAAACTCCTTGAGCCGTATGCTACAGCAGTGTCAAAAAGCCATGGCTGAGAGCAGCCTGCACATCCGTGCCCATATCGCGCCATCCATCACCGCCAGCTGTTGTTGCTGTGCCAGTCGCACCATGCCGATGGACTTCTGGTTATCGTAAAAGCATGCAAGAGAGGTTGTTGTGTGTCGAGGGAGGTGTTGTTCGAGTCGGAGGGCGAGATGCTTAACCGCCGAAGCCGTAAAGTGTGCGGCCTTGTCGCTTGAGTGCGTAGACGACGTCGAGGGAGGTGACAGTGTTTCTTTTTGAGTGCTCGGTGTAGGTGACCGCGTCGCGGATGACACCCTCGAGGAAGGTCTTGAGAACACCGCGGGTCTCCTCGTAGATCACTGTGGAAGAAGAGTCAGTTGCTGAAGGTGGGTTGAGGTGGAGGAAGTCGGAGATGCTTACTGGCTGAGATACGCTTGACACCGCCACGGCGAGCAAGACGGCGGATCGCAGGCTTTGTGATGCCCTGGATGTTGTCGCGAAGAATTTTGCGATGGCGCTTGGCTCCGCCCTTGCCTAGGCCCTTGCCACCCTTTCCGCCTGCGAGAATCAGTACAGGACGAGCTGGAAGGGAAAGAGAAGATACTCACGTCCAGTCATGTTGATGGAGGTTGTGTTGGTGTTGGTTTGTGTGTGGTTGAGTGGTGCTGGATGCTGAGATGCTTTGGTGGATGGAGATGTGATGTGATGGGATGTATGAAAGATGGAGAGAAAGCGGGCTTCTTGTAGCTGGGATCGAGGTGCAGAAAGCGCGTTGATCCAGAATTGAGCTAGGCTGAATATGGAAGATCACAACTTGAAAGCTTTGGTCGTTGTTGGGCACGTGCAGCTTTGTCCTTGGGGGCGCTGCTTTCCAGCATATTCGCGTTGATTAAAATGCAAGCGCAAACTGCGGGGCAAAGTACATCAACTTCGCACTTCCGCTCACAGCCTCTTTTTGACATCAACCTCGACACCACTCCATTACCATTACCATCAAACATCAGCAACTCCAACACCAAGACATCTCATACCCATCCACAACAACCACTCACAACACACACAATGGCCCGCACTAAGCAGACCGCCCGTAAGTCATCACCGCCACCATCACAACAACGCGGTCGCGTCTTCGCCACTTCAACGCGTCTTCCACCTTACTTGCAGTCACTAACACACCATCACAGGCAAGTCCACCGGTGGCAAGGCTCCCCGTAAGCAGCTCGCCTCCAAGGCCGCTCGCAAGTCCGCGCCATCGACTGGTGGTGTCAAGAAGCCTCACAGGTACAAGCCGGGTAAGCATCACTCTGACTCACCTTCCACCTTACAACATTCACTGACTCCCATCACAGGAACCGTCGCTCTCCGTGAGATCCGTCGGTACCAGAAGTCGACCGAGCTCCTCATCCGCAAGCTGCCCTTCCAGCGCCTTGTCCGTGAGATCGCTCAAGACTTCAAATCCGACCTCCGCTTCCAGAGCTCTGCCATCGGCGCGCTCCAGGAGTCCGTCGAGGCATACCTCGTCTCACTCTTCGAGGACACCAACCTTTGCGCCATCCACGCCAAGCGTGTCACTATCCAAAGCAAGGACATCCAGCTTGCCCGCCGTCTCCGAGGCGAGCGATCTTAAGCGACTCACAACACACACCATCTACCACCACGAATGAACACGAGCACGACCACTACGACCTCCTCGAGCATGGCCAAGATAGCTGGGCTGGGTGATGGGCGGTGGTTGGCTCATCTTACTTGATGCCTTCCTCACTTGCGATCATGGAGTTTACGGTTTCTTACTTGGGTCTCAAGATACTCACAGATGCACCACGGGCGGGCGGGTAGCACAGCTGTATCATAACGACAAATGGTACCAAGGCACAATCAGTTCAAACCATACTCGTCTCATTATCCAGTGCGCGTTGTTTACATTTTCACGCGTCTTGACATGTACTCTGCCATCTTCCCCTCCGGGCGCAATCTGCTCACCGCTGCCAATTCCTTCGGCTTGTGTTGCTGCTTGATGTATGTTTTCTAGTGCTTTCGATGATTCCACCCTCACACATACACTCCTCCAGACTTCCATACCACTGAACTCATTCCCAAAACAGTCCGATGTTGCTGTAGTCTTCGTGGCATCGCTGTCGCCATACTGTGCAGCGTGGTGTGCTCCGCAAGGCCTCCGCCGAAACAGCCGCGCGGACGTCAGGCCTCAAGCGATAATCACAAAAGACAAGACATGGCGCTGACAATGTTGCTTTGATAAGTACAATCTCCTCTCCTATCTCGACACAGTCCCTACTGCTTTCAATGCATACTTTCGTACCATGAGCATTTCCTTCCCGGCTGCGAGAGCTTCTCTCCACCGACTTCACCAGACTGCACAGCGCAACATCTTTCGCAGGCATCAGCAGACAAGAGCAGAGTCCACAAAGCAGCAGGGTCCGAGCAAAGGCTCTACGAACAACAC
Organism: Elasticomyces elasticus; assembly: GCA_035926095.1. NCBI lineage: Eukaryota > Fungi > Ascomycota > Dothideomycetes > Mycosphaerellales > Teratosphaeriaceae > Elasticomyces > Elasticomyces elasticus. The sequence goes on from JAVRQT010000002.1 coordinate 1,928,076, forward strand.
AACGTCTCCAGGATGGGCATATTACATGACACCGCTTGCCTCTCCCTTCCGAGCCTACTCAGCCATGCAGTCCCGACGACCAATTCTTGTACAGCTTGAGAGCACTCTGGTCATCTATTGGATCGGTGACCTCTCCGCGCAAGCCATGGGCTCTGGCGGCTTCTCGGGAGAAGGTAGCCGCTACGAGCCCATTCGCGGCTTGCGTGCGCTGGTGATCGCTGGGATCTGCAGTGTGCCCGTTTACAAGTGGTTTTTGTTCCTGGGAAACCATTTCAACTATGGGAGCCATTTGTTGAGCCTGGCGGTCAAGATCTGCATCAATCAGACCTTCTTCGCGCCATTTTTCAATACTTATTTCTTCGGCATGCAGAGCTTACTGTCTGGAGGGACGTTGGAAGAAGCGAAGAAGAGAGTCATAGATACAGTGCCAACCGCATTCTGGAGCAGTTGGAAGTTCTGGCCGGCCGTGACGGCGTTCTCCTTCACTTACCTGAAGCCGCAGAATCGACCGTTGTTTGCTGGATGCTTTGCTGTGATCTGGCAGACATATCTGAGTTGGTTGAATAAGAATGCGGAGAGAGAAGAGGGGGTGAGTGGGAAGGTGGAGGAGAAGGAGAAGCATGTGGAGCGCAAGGTCGTGGGAGCGACGAAACAGACAGTGCTGGGTGCGAAGGGCTGAGTATGGACGCTTCGACGGGAAGTGGAGTGTTAAGAAACGCAGGTGGAGCGCAATATCGCATGCACGACGAAGCGAGAAGTCCAAAGGGCAAGGAGTTGCTGCTCACAGGAGGACCGAGCATACTCCTCGTTCCCGGGCTCTCGGCCCAACCCTGCTGTACCAACACTCAGGCCTCCCGATTGTTGACTTGTTTTAGAAGTGACGCTAATCTTGAGCATACCGTGGCTTTGATCGCTCTCTTGATATCCTGCGGTGGTCGCAACTTGAAGCGATAAATACTGGCATTCGCGTTGCTCGCAAGCAATATGACCGTTGATCGGCGGCTCTGGTGTTGACGGAAGTTCGAGTGCATGGGAACGTCTTGAGTTCCGTACGACCCCTGCTGGCCCCGTCGATGGCAGCTGACTTCCCCTCGAGAACACCAGAAGTTACTCGGCCTTCGGAGAACGGGCTGAATGCTCGTTGTTCTGTTATATTCTATTTTCTGACTCTGCCGTGAGTCACGAATAACTGGGAGTTCTGGAATTATCATGCGCTGCCGCAGCATAGATCATCAGCGTTAGATCTTCGAGATGCCGCCTCACAATCACAACCGAAACACCACGATGGAGACCGAATCGGCGCTGCTCGACCAGCAATTCTGCACACTCACGAATCTTTTGCAATTCCTGGTCGAAAAGGGATGGCTCGAGATCCCAAGCCCGGCGAATCAAGCCCAGGACGATGAGCGCCGGCTTAATCGGGCACTTCGTCAAGCTGCGACGCTACTCGCCCGCAACAATAGCGAGATCGTTGCTCTCACTTCAGCAGGCGATATTGCTGTGACTTGGAGAGATACACCTGAACAACACACCGAAATCAATGCTCCGGCCTCTGTGCCTGCGAAAAAGCGTGATACCCCTGGAACGCTTTAGGGCATGCTGTATACATCCATGACAGGCCACGAAGATGAACACCCGCCCACGACAAATAATGCTCCGTTGTTCGTATTGCACGCTGATGCCGTGCGTCGCCTCCTCAAAGCATTTGAGCCATCGTCTCGTTTGGACACGTCATGGTTCGGGGTTTATATGCTCGCGGGGGGTTATCACATATTCTCGAGCCTCGAAACGTACTGCGCAAAGCTGAGGGTTGCCACAAGAAATGTTATAACTCTACAAAGCTCAACTTCTAGCTCTTGGATGTCGTGGACGCTTGACGGAAAATGTTTCGGCCATGCACAGTATCTTACTTTCTTGAGTGAGTGCAAAGACCAACTCAATAAACTAACAGATCTTCACGGAACTCTGAAAGAGTGTATAGTCGTGCATCGACAGCATGACTGCACGCAACCTGAGTGCGATTGCAATCAGGTGCTTTGGGATACCGTTCAGGAAATGGTCGCAGCAGCTCACGAGCTCAACCTTCTTGTAGATGGGAGGGGCGACACAGAACGGATTGAGAAACGCCACCGCGCGCTGCTCTACTTCATGGCCGACGCGGTGCCTGCAAATCCGCAATCGATCATTCTCGAGGAGGGTGACGAGGACGACCTAGAGAACGAGTTAGATGACGACTTAGAGGATCATCTACCGGAGTTTAAATTCGGGCACGAGCGTGCGAGAACGACATTTGATGCACTGCACACATACTCTCTACATGCCTTGCGACGTCTCGTCGGCAAATGTAATCATCCAGATTACAAACGCTTGACCAACAGGCTCAAAGTCGTACTCCCGGAAGAGATAGCCGTGGACCTTCTCGCGCCCGCCGCGTTATTCACCTGGCTTGAGACGGAGACATACAGCCACATTACAAGGCAAGCCTTGGCTACGCTGCAAGTGCTTGCTGAAAGTGGGCAAGCGGACTATGCAGATCTGGCCACGACAACAGCGCTGTGCGAAGTTCACTGCGAAGCATTCGTGGTTGCACACGCTTGTTACCCGCAATCAAGGACAAACCACAGGCTTGAGTTTGGCCTGTCGCAGCCTTGTTGTTTACCGTGTGAGCTCATTCTTGTGGAAGCGTTCGAGGACGTGGGACGGGGTTCGCCTTTAAGGCCACGATCTGCGGCGGTGTGGCGGGCAGCCTTTCCCGAAGATCTGAGTGCTCGGGTGAAGAGGAGACTCATCAAGCGCTTGTGCGAAATGTTGTTCGACGGCTTGAAGACCTCAGCGATCATCGCGGCGGCGGAGCAGGAAGGGTTCGAGCTGCTGTCAGGCGAGGAGTCGGAGGAAGATCTGTGTTACGGCCATCCAGTGCTGAATCGTCCAAAGATGCGATGATGCTGATCAGCCAAGACGACCAAGCGGCACCACGGCTTAGCAGACAGCGGTGACTTTGTGGACGAAGGCGAGGAGGAAGGTACTAGTGCAGTGCGTTGGAACAGGGAGCAGCATCTTGGGACACTGCCGCCGCTGATAACGGCGAGAAGAAGGAGCTCAAGGTGTGAGGGAGTATCGAGACGGATGGGATGCAAAAAGGCTGGATATCTATCGAGCTATGGTTCGTTCACCACCCGTCGGTGCTGGGGTACTCTTGGCCTTCGGGACGAAGGGTGGTGACGTGGTAAGGTGTGCAGCCCGGGCTGCAGCGAATCGTCGAGATCGTCAAAGTAGCAACACGCAGCAATACCAGTCTTCTACTACGAAGTACCTACGCTGCGACGTCTATCAAATGTCTTTGTGTTTCCTCCCGTCGCGTGATCTCGTCCGCTTTACGTGCTTCATCACGAAACGCGTCTCCATTACCATTACATTGCAATTAGCGCGACACCGCACCTCGATCAACGATGCCACCACAATGGCGGCCTCTGTCTCTTCTCAAAACACTGCTATACCGGTAGCACCAGTCGACGACAGCGACTATGGCTCTGACCTTGACGAAGCCACCATAGACGCCCTCTTCTCGCCTCCCATTGACGACATAGAGAAGCCAGTGATACTTGACGATCATGGCGACAGCAGGCAGCCTGTCGTACGTCTGGCGAGGACTCGCGGGAGTGCATCTCAGGCCAGCACTGCGAACAGTCAAGCAGACCCTTCGAAGCAGCAGCAGTCGATCGAGATCGAGTACGACGAGAGCAACCGGCGCACATTCTCTCGTATGTCAACACGATGGCAGAGAGACCACAGCTGACACGCTGACCAAAGCGCTTCACAGCACCTCCCGAAGATGTCGCCCGACAGCAACGCCGCCGTGAACGATCGGCATCGCTCGAAACAGATGGACCACCCGACACACGCTCGCCGCTCCTACGTTTTCGCACACCGCCAAGGAAGGGCCTCTCGGTCACAGATCTGGTATCACCTGCTTGGTGCGAGCTGCAGTATTCCTACTCGTTATCCAGGTATGGCCGCGTACGACGAACACCTGCGATGAAGGCTGGATCGAGCGTACATAAGGTGCTGGAGGAGCAGGTACATACGCAAGTGCCGGTGGAGGTCGTGACGAAAGAAGACAGATTCGGGTTGAGGATATGGAACGTGGTGCAAGGTCTACGGACACTGAGACGTACGGGCATGACGAGAGAGCTGGAGGTTTGGGGAGTGATTGAAGGCGAGACCTTGAATGGCATCATCGACCAAGTCACTACCGCATGTCCGGACGAGGAGGCGGAATCGAGAATGCTGTTGGAGATCGAGACGGCCGCACAGAATGGGATCAAGAAGACGAAGGAGAAGCCTTTGCCACCAGATCAGCAGACGCTCGGCCAGTACTTCGGCAACAGCACTTTCGAATCTCAGAATAGCAGCACGTTGGAATCTCGACACGGTGGCGGCTGGCTAGGCACCCTCCACTCAGAAACAGAGCCTGCGAAGAAGCTGTACATTGTAGACGTCAAGACTCGCCAATCCAAGTCATTGCCAGCCCACGGGAGCCAAACACGACCAACTTACTACCAGCTCATGCTATATCATTGCCTCTTCTCCTCACTCGCAGCGAACGAGGTACCTGCCGAGCGAGTGTTCGAGCGATATCAGGTTGATGCCAAAGCACAGTTCAGCGATAGCTTCATCGCGCAGATCGGGACATTAGGTGTTGGCTTCGAAGACGACGGCGGCGCGATGGATCAGTGGGCCGGTGCCGATGCAGATATGGATAGAGGCGGCGATGATCTCGAAACGCTAGTCACGCACAACACAAACGAGAAGCTCTGGACATTTATGATCTCCGAGTTTGCTCGTACGGTACCATCAAGTGTATTCGTCTCGCCCCTGCTGACAGCAGAGTTCCGCTCTGGCTCTTCTGGCTCGCTGCTCGGGCGGCGGCATTTCAGCTATGCGCATTCGGAGCTGGATGCATACGTGCAGGACGAGCTTTCCTGGTGGCGCGGCGAGAGACCGGCAAAAGGCGTACAGATCGAGGAGGCTTTCAAATGTGGCTATTGCGAGTTTGCTGAGGGCTGCGAGTGGCGGGCTTCGAAAGTGGAGGAAGGGGTGAAGAAGATGAGGTTGCGGAAGGAGAAGGGAAGGAAGAGCGAGGTGTGATAGGTCTATGCCCTCGTCGCTCAACACAAACGTATTGGACGTCTTCGTTTGCGACCGTGTGGGCGCTATCCCAGTAACTTGCGGGGCCGGGACGCCTTTTGACTGGTACACTGTGACGAGCATGCAAGTACCATGGCGCGAGAAGGCAGAGGACTAGGACTACGTAGTGGCTGCGTTTCTGTGAACGGGTGCCAAGAGAATCACATGCCCGCTTCACTTGCTGAAGCTTCGTCAATAAACAGTGCACTTCGAACTTCGAACAGCAACCTCCTCCTCCGAACAATCAAACATCAACAACACGCATCCAACACAAACGGCCACTCCAGCTATAATACACGCCAATTCACACGCAATGGCTAGCCAAATCACCGAGCTTCCAACGGATGCCGTGTCCGTTATCATGGGCTTCCTCGACATGCAAGGACTACGCAACTTCCGCAGAGTCAATCGATGGGCCGAGAATGAGTATGATCTCTGAATGTGTTATCTCACCCGCTCGTCCTAACCTAACCTCTACAGAGCATTTCACACCTTTGCTCTTCGCGGGTACAACGAGGTCAAAGTCCGGGGCTACCGCGACGCCATCGCACGTCTCACAAAGGTGGTGAACGACAGTCCGCGTCTTGCCACTTCCATCAAGGCGTTAAGAGTTGTCTTCGAATCCACAGACCGCGTTGAACTGCAGCAAGCTCTTCGGGCGGAGCGGAAGTGGCCGCCGCTGTCCAAGATACACCAAGAGGAGCCGACAGTGTCGAGCCTAATGGCTGCTCTTCCAAACTTGAAAAAGCTGATATTGGAGAAAATGTAAGTGATACCATCCATAAGCCCTTATAGTATCGAAGCGCACGAGACACTTATTCGAGACACACGAAGCACCCTCCTCTTGCTGTATTTGGCCCCTATCCACCGGCACCCCTCACGTCGAGTGGGTGTGGACTTCCTTGAAGTGATGCTGATTGCATGACCTTGCTCGCAGGGATAGCAACTCGTTCGCCTGGCACTGGAAGGGCACCTCGCAAGCAACAGTGGTGCCCAAGGCGGCCCAGGAGGTAGTCTCGAAGGCAAACCTGTTGAAGCAAGAAACGCTGGATGCACCCAAGCTGGCGATCAGTGTACTCAATCTTACGGGCTGCTTCCCTACCACTGCCGACATGGAGTGCTTGTTGAGCATGTTCGGCACAACGGTCACCGGAATCTGTTTACATGACGTTGGACTCAAAAGGTTTGGTTGGAAAAAAACCCTCAACACGATCATGAATGACCTTGTGCACCTGGAGGATCTCGAAATAACTACGGTAGCCCGACCCATGACTGATTTCCCTTGTTTAAATATTTGGTGGAAAAAGGAGAGGTTCGACAAAGAGATCAGAGGAGAACGAGGCATTGCAGTTGTGCCGGGGCAGGATCACCATGTTAGGATGAAGGGAAAAGAGGCGGTCAAGCTTGGGCTGGAGACGATCTTCGACCACATGTATGGCGGGCCTGATTGGTAAGCCGGAAGACAGCAATGGTGCTGCTCAACTGCTTGATGAGATATGGTTGAACTGCTTTGCTACCGTCATGGTGTGGGACGTCACTATGAAGCAAGGCTGTTGGCATGCAGCTTAACTCGCAGGGTGCGAGACATGGTATGCTGGCAGTGGAGCATGCTAGATGTCTGCCACCAGCAACAATCGGAACAATTTTCTTGTTGCCGAGCTCCAACTTTCGACATATCCATTTCGATGCAAGATTTGTAGCCGGTGGAGCGACAGACCTGATTCTAGAGACAGATGTTGGCTTCGAGATCGTATACTCCTATTCGAATTCGACTTACTAGCTGGCCTGGCTAGTCGTAAGACAACACTCTGGAAGCTTGTCGATAGTGCCTTCTTCTCTTACTGGAACATCTGGCAGGTTGAGGAGAAGTTCCTCGAGACCATTGAAGGAGCAGAAGGCATCGCGGTCGTGCGAGTGCAGCACAGCAGCGCCGAGATGAAGGGTCCAGAGGCAGTCAAGCTTGGGCTTGAGAATATTCTCGAGCGCTACTTGGATGCCGCCGGAACCTGTGTGTGAGCATCAGGAGCATGTCAGGTGGATTCGGGCGGCTGGTAGCCTGATTCGCCACCTAGAGGAAACACCACGGCCCTAGGCGTAGCTCGTAATCCTGAAGCATGTAGTGGCTCAAACTTACTTGAGCGACAAATATGGAACACACAGCTCTCGAGCACTTCCTTCCATCTATAAGAACACAAATCTCGCTCCGTGGGCTCTACTACTATCAATACCGCTCACAGACACCCACAGATAACGATGATGATTTCACTCTCCATTCGCCCAGCCAAGATGGCAACCATCAGCACCACCACGACCTCGATCAGCCCTGCCCAGACCACCACTGGCCTACTCTCTCTTCCGAACGAGATCCTTGCATCCATCGTCGAAGCCTTACCAAGCGATAGGGATCTTTTGCGGACCAAGCGCACCTGCAAGAAGCTTCAAGATATCGCCGACCAGCATATCCCAGCGCTTGGTAACAGCATCATGGCCAAGCAATACTCGCGCATCCAAGAGCAAGCTTACCAGCTCGACTTCCGCGGTCTCGATCTAGTCACGGCCCTACGCCAACACGCCGCATGGATGGTCCAGATCCAAGCACCAGTGCTTCCAACGGAGATCAGCGCCATCTTTTCCGACCGTTATTGCACAAGCAACCTGTACGAGTTATACTCTGCGGAAGAGGCAATCCCCGAAGTCGAGAGCGAAGAATGGCAAAGGCTGCTCAACGATGTCGCAGCGTTGGCCAACCAGACCCTACCTTGGTACCCAAGAATCCAGCGGTCGTTCCTACCTCTGTTCATGCCGACCATAACCGCTGAACAAATTGAGGCAGTACTTGATGCTGATCTCGAAACCCCTTTCTGGCCTGAGCCCGCAGTCCAAGATGAAGATGAGGAAGTGTACCTCAGCGTAGAGGGCGCGTGGAAGTATGTAAAGTTGTCAATCGGATGCATGTGCGCGCTGGGTCTGGACGCCATCGATAGAGAGGAGCACTTGGTGTACGCATGTCGGGCGCGCGAGTCGATGGACGTGCCGGCCATGATGGCAAGTGTAGGAAGGAAGAAGAAGAAGAACGGAGATCGCTGCCCACTCAAGAAGGCAAGACTCTTGGAGCTGGTGGAAATGGTGCCCGAGAGCGTCTTCTTTGACGTAGTCTATCAGCAGTCAGACTAGAATGGATACGCATGTACTTCCTCCTCTCTCTCCACTTCCAACCCCTTCGCCATTTGCTCAGCATGCTTCCCGTCCAAATATTCCAGCAATACATCACCATACCTCTCCCGTCCCTTGTACTTCGCCACATCTGCGCCCCAACTCCTCACCGCCTCGGCCAACCGTCCAGGCACATAGTCCTCTTCCGCAATCTCCGTAATGGGCATGAAATACGTCCGAATCGTGAACACCACCCCACCACTCCTCGGCAACCGCCTCAAACTCTGCCTCTCTGACCGAAACCAGTGATGTTCGATCGCCCGGTTCTTCTCCGCCGAGAACCAACCCACTTCACCTTCGACCGTACTGTCTTCACTCCCAATCGAAGAACTCCAAGCCAACTCATCATCAACCTGCAAGAAATAGTTGTTCCGCAGCACAGGTTTCTCCGGCTGTACTCTGCGGAAGAAGTTCATCATGCCCTTTTCTAATTTCTGCTTGAAACCTGGTACATCACCAGAGGTATGGATCTCGGATAACGGCATTCCAAATTTGTCTTCCAGACGCCAGAAACCTGCTAGGAGGACGGCGCCGGCGAGGAGGTAGTACTGCCCGTCTTCTTTTTCGAACATGATAGCCAAGTCGTCTTGGGTGAGGCGGGCGCAGAGCTGCATGGGGTCTTCTACATTGCCGTTCATGGTGAGGTTTTTGACGTCGAAGGATTCGTTGGTTACGGTGTTGTCGACGCCGGCAGCGGTCTTGGTGAACATGGATGGATATCGTTCTGGTAGGTAAGCAGCCAGCTCTTCTAGCAATTCTACTGCGCCGTCCCACACTCTGGGGTCAGAAGCGTCTGTCTTGCAGCACTTGCTGCCACGTTCAGCTATCCTTCGCTTCTTGTCGTCGTGGAAGCGAAGGTATTGGTTATCGAGCTCGATCCAGTCATCCCACTGCATAGTCCGTAGGCCCATGGTGATGTGGTAAGGTCCATGTCTGAAAGGACGGTAAGGATGCGGTTTAGTATCCGTGACTGACCAGTCTGGGTATGGTGGCGCGGTGGCACGCTTGAATGAAGAAGGCTCCCATGCTGTACATCACGTTAGTCTGCTGAAACTAACAATGCAACACTGCGCATCGTACTGCCAGGCGCCCGCTCAGCAGGCTTCATGCGCTTCTCCGCGAATGTGTTGACATCTGTAGCTTTCTTCTCTGGATCCGGCGTGCGCGGGCGACTCGTTCGTAAACGCTTCGACTTGTCATTGGTGTACTTGACCAACAGCGCTACAGCCGCCAACGCAAGAAGCGCATACGGTACAGCCTTCACACTCATTATCTTCTGCCACGCAAAGGACTCAGCGAAGTCCTCCCTCAGCCTGCCCACATCACCATGGTCGCGTATCCATTGTGTCGCAGACTCCATACTGTATAGAGAGCTGACGATACCGAACAAAATCCTAGTCAGAACTTGGACGAAGATTGTTTCTGCGAGAGTAGTGATCCAACGAGGTAGGACCATCGCGACTAGTCACCATACTCAAAAGTGCTCTCGTGTTGGCGTTGCCGCTCTCGCCCAGGCCAGCGATAAGGACAGTGGGGTCAGCAAACACACCTCATAGCTGGGTAACATTGCTGCATCAGGCAATAGCTCTGCATAGCTTCGCCGGGCACGTGATCGAGATTGGCCAAGCATTGCTTCAGCGGCGTCCCGACGAGCCCCATTGGGATGTCGAGCTCCGGCAGGTCGTTCGCGACTTGAGAGGCCTTAAGTTTCGCTTTCCGGATGGCTATGAGTCGGCCAGGATATGCTCAAGCAAAGCAGCTACACCCGGTGCCAGGGTGCAGCGTCTAGTAAGGCGGACGAGATGCCCGTCCTGCGGCCAAAACGCTCGTCTCGGGCACTCTTCACGTCCTTCATTGGGCTTCGTACCAAGGCGCTTCGAGGAATGTTGCAGAACGTCTCCTGTGCTGTCGCGCCTCCGACAAGTCAAAGGTCCATGACCAGGGCCAATCCCGGATTCAGTATCAGATCCAGATCCAAAGTTCAAGTCCATATTTCATCCCATCGTTGTAACAACACATCACGTTCAAGCAATATGGTCCACACCCGCCACATACCCATCCCTCGCACCCTTCACCTCCACCGTCGGCCTCGCACTGCTCTCAGACTTCTTCTCCCTCTTCTTCAATAAACAATACTCACCCCACACCCTCCTGAACCTCTCCGGCACAAGCGGCAACTCAGGCAGCCAAAGCATCCTCCCAATCGTCCCCGTAGAAGCAGCATCCAAGAAGGGCAAACACTTAACCCTTTCCCATCCATTCTCATCCTGAACATAATCCGGCTCAAGACTCGTAGTCCGTGTAGACGGAAGATGCGAGTCAACAATGTAATCGCAGTATTTGAGCTCCGTATACTTCCCCATGTCCTCTTCGTTGACATCGTTCATCCCAGCAGGCACCAACCACGCTCCAGGGAACAGCCCAAAACCCTGTGCCGAGGGGATTGTGCTGAACTCGCCGGGCAGCAGGCCATCGAACTCCGATTTCAGGAATTTGGCTTCTACTCCTTTCGGCAACAGGTAGTGCGTGGGGAATCTGTACCATTCTTTCCCAAGACAGACTGTCGTTTCTCCGTTCACGCCACTGCCGTGGGCGAGTGGAGCGGTGGTGCGCAGAGGCTGGTAGATGCTCAACGGAGCACCGTAAGCCGTCACCGTGCCTACTGTCCTCAGTACACTCACGCCCAGCGCCGTGGCTACAGCGACCACTACGCCTGCTCTCCGGAGACTGATCGGAATCCTGCTCACCACATCCCTCGCATCCACGGACCCCAGGTTCGCCCATATGATATGGCAACTCCATCCCGCGTTCAGTGCGAGAAGAGGGTAAGCAGGGTACATGAATCTCTCCTCCTTGTGCGGTTGTAACGTAAACACGGCCAACCAGAGATAGAACGGTGTCAAAAACACCACTCCTCTCAGCCAGGAAGCTTTAGTCGTTCCCTTGACTCCTGACCCGAGATGCTGGACCAGCACCAACAGCATCGCGACCAGAGCCAGCGGCAAGAAGACATGGAAATTCAGAGCCAGGTTCTTGAGGTAGAAGTCCCAGGGTTCCGTGCCGTAGATATTCGGTCCTTTAGCTCCGTCCGCGGTGGACGAGCCGAAAACATTGTACAACACAATGTTCAAAGGAACAACAACGAGTTTCTTGTAGAAAAACCAGTCCACGCACAACTGCGCCAGTAATCCCAACGCACTCCTCGTGACACCATTTACTCCACTCCAGGCCGTGTCGATGACACCCTCTTTATCGTTGAAGCTCGCCATAAACCCGACTTCCGCCAAGAACGGCAGGACGAGGAGCGCAGCGAACGGCCAGCCGAGCGTAGAGGCTAGGCCGAACATCCAGATTCCGTGCGCGGTGCGGAGACCGCCGCGCCAGTCTAGGAAGGATGCCGTGCCGAGGGAGACGAAGTACATTGCGAAACTGCTGGGCAGGTAGGCGATGGAGGCATGCGCCATTCCTGGGGATGTGGCGAGGACGAAGAGGAAGGTTATTGCTATCCTTGGGTGTAGACAGGCTTGGAGCTTGGCGAAGAGACGGGCCTCGCACGCAGCGCACAACGCACCCAGGAATATTCTCAAAGCGTAGAACTGCACTACCTTGTTGACGCCAAACAGCTTAAAGGGTAGGAGGATTAGAGCGTGGAGACCTGCGTAGCCCCATGATCGTATAGCGTAGTCGGGACTATACTCCCAGGTCTGGAAGCCGTGGCCTTCGGTTAAATAGTGCGTGGGTTCCCAGTAGTTGAATGTCTCGTCGCAGTCTTGGATTGGATGGTACAGAGCTGCGAGTGTGTGGCTTAGTAGTAGCAGGTAGAAGGCTGTAAGCGGTTCTATGCTGAATGGGCGCTGTCGTGGCCTATACTAAATTAGTGGATGAAGTCTGAATTGCATCGGGGTACATTACGGCGAGTTCTGGGTAGCTGCGGTGACCTTTGGCGGTCTGTTAGGACTGGGAGGTTTGAAGCGCTGTCTTACAGCACCAGGAGTAGACATGGTAGAGGATATGGATGTTGGTGTGGCCGTCCAGAAAATGAAGAGCTTCACGCGTCGCCGCGGGCGGTGTGCGTGCAGACGCTCGGCTAGAGAGAGGTTTCCGCCATAACTATTTTGTAATCGCAATATCACCTTACTAATAGATAAAATAGCTTACTAACGTTATAGTCCGTACTAGAAGCTTATATAAGGTAGAGTAATTATAAGAGTTATTTTATATAATCTAAGGCTTCTATTATAAATTATTCTATTATAGCTATAGTATTATATATTACTTTTTAATACTATAATTACCTATCTATTATCTTACTAAAATTCTCTTCTTAGCTAGATAGATAGTTAATTATATTGTATTCTATATATATTACTAGCGCTAGATACTTAGAGTATATATTTATAGTAGTATAAGTATACTATCTAATATATATTAAATCTAATATAGATACTAGATATAAGTCTAAACTATAATATATAGAGCTCTATAGATAGTATTAATAAGAGTATATAATAGTAGTATTATTATAAGCCCTTTATAGTTATAACAAGCATAATAGCGATCCCGTAAAAATTTGTTGTCGTACTAAAGATTAATTGATGTTATGGCGGAAACCTGCCTCTAGCCGACCCTCGCGCGTGCATGACGTAGCGCCATACCAAATTCTAACTTCTCACATCAAACTCTGTCTTCTTCACCTACAACATCCTCACATCGTTTTACATCGCAGTGTTTTATCACTAACATGGACACGATTACGGATGCCGACGAAGCGCGACCAGCGAAACGCGTCAAGCTGGACGGAGCGCTGGATTTGACCGAGGAGGTACAGCAGGAGGAGATTGTGGATGATCAGGACTGGGATATCTACGGCGAGGGCGAGAGTGTGCAACAGGTAAGTGGTGCGAAACCTCCAATCACGGAGGAAATTACAATCACGGAGGACATTGTGGGCAAAGCGCTGGTAGCAGCAGAGGGTGAAGTTGAGGGTGAGGTTGAGGGTGTGAATTTGTTGGATGGATTGGAGGAAGCGCATAGGGTGGAGGAGCAGGCGGCGGTGAGTGAGCGGGCGACTGAGGAGCATGGAGATGTTAGCATGAAGGATGAGCAAGAGAAGGTCAATGAAGACGGAGTACCCGCGGACGCTATCGAAAACAACGACGAACAATTGATCGATGAAGAGCACAACCTACCCGCTGCCGACGAGCCAGCGGTGCGGATGCTGGAAGAGCTCTCGGCTGTGAACGACGATCCCAATACGAAGATCGTGGGAGCGGCAGGGTCCACAAACGGCGACGGCGAGATCGTGATTCCGGCGCAGCGATCTCAGGAGCTCGAAATCGCGCACGAGCCAACGCAGTCGGCTGGCGGTGCGCAAAATACCACAGCACCGCACGGAGATGCACGCGTAGCGAAAGCTACAGACGATGCCGAATTCATGGCTGCGGCGAAAGCAGCAAAGGACAACCCGAGCTCGGAGTGGCAGTTTGATTCCTCGGACGCTGAGTCGAAGATAGATATTTCTTCCAGCGATTCTTCGGATTCGGACTCGGATTCTGACGATGGGGAAGCGTATCAGATGCTTGATGCTGCTACGGCGGCCAAGATCCTGATGCAAGGAGAGGGAGATGACGACGACAAGCCTAAGAAAGGTGGAGGGAACGCGGACAACCAGCCAAGGACAGTGAATGAGATGAAGGAGGTTGTGGTTCCTAAGCCGGATGTGGTAGTTACGGAGGACATGAAGATCACGCTGCTGGGCACGGTGGAGAGGGCTGTGGAAAACACGGTTGTGATCAAGGGAGCGACGTCGGGGGAGTACCAAGTCCTAGAGTATGGGTCTTTGTTGTGCACGCAGGATAGGAAGGTGATTGGCGTGGTCGGCGAGACAATCGGAAGGGTCCAGCAGCCGTACTACAGCGTGAGTTTCACGAACATGGAGGATATCAAAGCTACATTGGCTCCTGTGGTGGCTGTGGCTGAGCTGCCTTCACCACCCGCTTCTGAGGGTGTTGAGGGTGCTGAGCTCGAGCCCGTCGAGACAGAGAAAGGTGAGAAGGATGAGAGCAAAGTGGATGTGAACGTGGAGGGCGTGCAGATCTTCTACGTGGATTCGCACAGTACTTTCGTCTTCACGCAACCGCTCAAGGGGTTGAAGGGCACGGATGCGTCGAACATCCACGACGAAGAGGTTGCGGAGGAGGAGATGGAGTTCTCGGATGACGAAGCTGAGGCCGAGTATAAGCGCATGAAGAAGGCTGCGAAGAGGGGTGGGCGTGGTGGAGGAGGAGGCACTAGGGGCGGTTGGGAGGGGAGAGGTGGCTACGATGGAGGAGCGAGGTCTTTTGGCGCGCCGGGGCATGATAGTGGGCAGACGTTTGTTAACGGCAATGGGAATGATGCTCCGCAGCAGGGTTATGGGGGTGGGATGGCTTATGATGATGAAGATGGCGGGAACGGGCATGCGAATGGGGCAGGGAGTGCGATGGGAGGAGCAGATGTGGCGGATGACTTCTACAATCCTTTGAAGCGGCCGGATAATTTGAGTCAGATGATGGCTTCTTCTGGCACCGCGCCACCGGAACTGCCGCGACACAATCAGCCGCATAATGGCGATCGTGGGAGGGGCAGAGGTGGGCGAGGCGATCGTGGAGGACGTGGACGCGGGGATCGCGGTAGAGGACGTGGAGATCGGGGACGAGGAGGCAGAGGTAGAGGTGGATATGATGGTGGGGATCGTGGCGGCAGAGGAGGAGGTTTCAATCGTGGTGCTTCCAACAGCCATGATGGGAGAGGCAGTCGACCGGGAAGCAGTGGTGGTCGGCCTGGAAGCAGTGGCGGGAATGGAGGTGGTAGTTACAGAGGCAATGCGCAGAGTTATCCGGATCGGCACAACAACGATCGTGGAGGGAGAGGTGGTGGTGGTGGTCCGCCGAGGCAGCCGCAGGCTCTGCCGCCCAGGCCGGCTAGTCCCTTGCCTGCGCCGGTGGTGCATCAGCAGTACGGTACGGGTTACGGACAGTATCCGCAATACCAGAACGCGCAGCCGCAGCAGCCACAGCAGCAGACGTATCAGTTTGGGGGGTATCAGTTTCAGTATGGGAATGCTGGGGCGCCGGGTGTGCAGGCACAGCAGTCACAGCAGCAGTACCCTCAGGCTGTGCCGGCTTATGGTCAGTACGCGCAGCAGCAACAGGGTCAGGGACAGCAGTATGCGCAGCAGTATCCTCAGCAGTATGCACAGCAGCAGGAGTACCAGCAGCAGGCTCTTGCGGCCGGCGCTGGGTACCCGCAAGGTGCTTATGTTAACCCGGCGTACTATGCGAACCAGGCCGCTCAGCAGCAGCAGGCTCAGCAAGGGTATGGTGGTGCGTGGCAGGGGCAGCAGGGAGGTGCTGCTGGGCAGGGACAGGGCGATGGGACGGCGCAGTCGCAGCAGCGCCTGGAGGATGTGTTGAAGCATTATGGGATTAATGGTGCAATTCACAGGGCATGAAGATGTGTAAAATAGGAGGGGTGTATTATATGATGAGGTGGGTGTTTGATGTGTAAGATACGATGAGCTGCGATGGGTCTCCGCAGCAAGAAGTAGTGCCGTGGCACTACACTGTACTATAGCGCTATTGCTGGCGTACCCGCGACGGAGAGGCACTTCTGCCGACTACCATCTTCTATCAACTTTCTCAATCGCAGTCGGAGTATACATGCCACCTCATCCGCCAAAGATTTTGAGTGCTCGTTTCCACAGCGTGCTACTGCCTCCTCGGATTCTGCGCCTGAGTACACTGAAGTGGCGTCCTATGCCAAAGATCTTGGCCCACTTCCTCGGCCGAAGCTACGAAGGGTCGACGACCACTTTTCGATAGCCCTCCGCAAGCCTGCTGAAACGTCGCTCCGGGTCTGTTTCCAGCAAGTTCCAGAAATTCCATCTATTTCCACGCAATAAGTCGCCGATCTCCTCTAGCATCCATGAGCCGTGCGGGCCAACGTCCAGGTCTCTGAAGCTAGTACCTTTCCTAACCGCATCTATCACCTTCCCAACTCTCCACCTCATTCTCAGTAAGGAGCTGAACCTGGTCAGAAATACCCGCTCGCGATCCTGCAGTATTGTGCTGCCCGAATATGCGACCGCATGAGCATCGAACACCGCGATCCATTCGGTAAGCGATAATGAATCGAAGAACTTGGAAAAGAGATCACCGTGGCCGCGTTCCATGACGCGAGCATCATAATCCAGCTGGCCTTCGACATTGGCCAGTGTCTGAGGCGTCGCTCCCTTCATCTCGGTCCAGCAGCGCACAAGTTGGTAATGCTTGAACTTGACAACGAAGCGCTCCTGAAAGTCGAGCGTATAACAGCCGACAGCCGTGCAAGTCAGCTCTCTACTGTCGAGCGAGCCTTCATCAAAGTGCTCTCTCATCAGACATGTAAGTAAACAACTCAACTCAACTCGCTGCCGCGAGTTGAGTTGAGTTGAGCTCATTAGCTGGTCAGTTAAGTTGTTAACTAGCTGTAGAGGTGTCAGTTGCGTTCAGTTGCGTTGTTTAACAAGGGCTTAGCACTTATATTAAGGTGGCGAGAGGTAGTGTTACTTATAAGATTGTTAACTTAATTAACTACAATAGCATTAATAGCACTCGATCTAGTAGTGCTATTCGAGCTACGAGTAGTAGAGGTTGTTACTACGGTACTACCGCTCCTCCGTACTAGTAGAAAGAGGTTACTACCGTTACTATTAGTAGAGTTAATAGAGGGGTAGAGGTAGTATATCTCTTTACTAAGTCTACTTAATTACACCGGTTCGAATCTAACTCTTTAAGTACTACGTATATTATATCGTAAGCGCTAATAATAGCCTCTACCGTATACTAAGTATAGTACTAGTCTTACTAAATATACGCTCTAGCTTATCTAATATTACTAGCGTTAAATAGATATTAAGTGCTATTACTACTAGCTACGGCTAGTGCTACCGTTACGCTAACTAGTATAGTATTAGTAAATCCGCTATTAATAGCGTACTACTACAAGGCTTACTTAAGTACTAAGTAATCTATACGTCGATAGTAGTAGCCGTACTACTACCTCTAGAGTCCTCGTTATTAGATAGTATATTATACTCGTCTTAGTATACGACTAGACGCGTTATTAGAACCTTACCGACCTTATTATTAACGCCGCTAGCTATACGAGTACGATAGCGTTAGCTAAGCTTCGTAAATACTATCTTCGCGTTATTTATCTAATCTTACTACTCTTACTACTACTTCTTAATCTAGCGCTACTTTATACGAGGGTAGAGGACTATACTAGCGGAGTAGATAGGGTTATTATCTAACTTCTCGTAATAGGTATTAAGCTTCTACTAGCTAGCGTTAATGTTAGTATAAAGGTAGTACTCGAAGGTAGTTTAATTATCTAGTACGTCGTTTACGTAATTAGTAGTAGTACTATTTAACGCGTTAAAGGTTAGCTCGCTCTATCGCTTACGCTCGTTCTACTTTTAACGCGTCGTCTATTATAGTAGCGCTTTATTAACCGGATATTACTAGCGTAGTCGCTTAAAGTAAGTAAGGAGGTCTTTAAAGATATAATAGACCTACTATACTGTTACGGACACTTGAAGCGAACGGACCAGTTCCGCCCGCTTACTCTATAGCTCGCTAGGCTTAGCGAATGGAGCACGCTCTATTGTTCGCTCTATACTCCATTGCTCCATAAGTATAGAGTATAGAGCGATAGAGCACAGACTACGAGACACGAATCTCCTTTGTATATATTATGATAGCTTTTATATATAGGTGTTCGTGTTCAACTTATGTTGCAATCTAACTGAAAGGTCTTCGTATACCTAGGACGATTCCAGTAGAGCTGCTTATTAGTGACTAGAGAAGTATCACCCTGTACTAACGTACTAACTGTGCCTTAACACTCACCTCTAAGTCTAACCGAGTCCTAACACGTAACACGACTTTGTCGGGTCGCAACACTTTAAACACCCTCAAGGACTTGGGAGTTCTTCAAGTATAATAGCTTCCGTTAATAGAGACCCTAGCGTATCCTCCACGACTAGGACTAAGACCGACGACAAAATGAAGGTCGCTAGGCCTAACCACTATTATAGAGATCGATACAAGCTCGACGACTGGCTCAACTAGATGCTTCTGTACTTCAAGATAGAAGACATTAAGGAAGAGAAGCGTTGCCTAATTGCGGCCTCCTATCTAAGAGGAGAAGCCTAGCAATGGATCCGACTAAGGTTAACCGACAAGTTGTTACGCGACAACGACCCGGAAGAAATCTTCGTTTCGTTCCTAAGATTCGTTGTTAAAATCCGCAGTATCTACGGACTTAGCAACGAACAATCGGTCGCGATCCGACAAATCTAACACGTCACCTAGAAGGCATCCGTATCCTAATACACAGCCAAATTTACCGAATATACTGCTACTACTAGATAGGACGACAAGGCCTTGCGTACTATATACTATAGGGGCCTAAAGGATCATGTTAAGGACGAGCTTATACGCTATAGTGCCGACTAATCGACCCTACTTAGCCTAATAAAGGCAGCGATTGAAGTCGACGACAAACTCTACGAACGATCTATAGAAAAACGACATAACAACGGGAATCACGGACGATCTAGCTATACTACCAACGGCTGGTCCGGAGGTTAGCAACGTCGCGATCCCGATACTATAGAAATCGACAACACCTAGCACCGACCTAAGTTCGGCGGCAAGGGTGGAGGAGCTAAGAAGGGCAAGTTTCAAGCCTAGGGTAATAAGCGAGAAGGAACGAAGTGCTACAACTGTTAGAAGATAGGACACTACGCGAGAGACTGCCGTAGCCGCAAGGTGCAACTATAGCAGCGTAAGGCGGAATCCTAGCTATACGAGATCAACGCGATAATTATACCGGAAAAAGAATTACCGGATAAAGAGATAGCAGACGACGACAACTACTATATAAACTATACCTATCTCTACTGGACTGTATACGAGGACAGTAACTGCGTGTATTACCGCGAGGAAGAAGGAGCTTACCTTAACCGCCTCGACGAACTCGAGAACGCCTAGAGAGAAGGAAGCGAACGTATAGAGTTGAACGTTATAGAAAGCCGTGGATAGGGGGCCATCTACGAAGACTTACTAATAGACTACGAGGTTCCAACGATACGTCTACTATCACCACAACAGTAGGCTAGAGACGACGGCTATTACGCCCGAGGAAGGTCTCTACCTCCGTTTATACGAGAGGACGCAACCCTACACTAATATAAAGAAGACTCTCCCGACGACGAGAGTGAAACCGAATCGGACGACTAGGTTATAGTGCTTCTAGATAAACAACAACAAGACGACAGTCAGCCTATAGACCTTAGAGTTATACTAGAGATTGACGACTCTAATGCGATCAACGACTCTACACTAGAGGAGTCGGAGGAAGAATACTCCGACGACGATACACTAGACGACAATAAAGTGCTACACTTTAGTGTAGATAGACTAGAACCAATACGACGAATAGTTCTCTATCTAGTAAAACGATTCGATAACATGTTCCCTAAGACACAAGGGAAACGACGAGTAAACCTACGAGAATTTGATATAGCACTTATATAACTTAGGACTATATTCTAGAACTACCGACGCATCGTGAACGATATAGATAATCACGTTTACGTTCGAGAAAGGGTACCCCTAGGAAGTCAATTCAATCCTAGCGGGGGATACATTACCCCTAAAGGCTACTATATCTCTAAATAAATGAGAGATAGAGTCTTAGTTATCAACTAACGATACAAGGAGATCGAAGCTATCTAGAACCAATAGTATAATAAAGAAATCACGGAAACACAAATGAAACAAGAATACACGACGTATATATAGCAGTAGGCTATACCGCCACTCCTTCTACTAGGAGGACTACAACTAGTATAGATAGGCAGCATTTCCCGACTCTTCCGAATCCGACTCTTCCGAATCACGACAAGGGGACAACTCAACATTACGTAGATAGCCGGACGAACTATAATTAGGCCTAAGTACGGACCCCTTAGTTAGGAAGTCTACCTTAAGGATCTAAGTATAGACGGCTACGCGACAAAAAACTAATAGAGCCCGTGAGTGGGAGCAACCTACGGGAACTTAACAACGTATATACTTAGACAACTTTAGCACCAGTCTTCCGCACTAAATGCATTGTAGATAGACGCGAAACTTTCGCTATAATCGATTCCGGAGCTAGCGGAACATTTATATCGACATAGTTCGTTAAATATCACGGGATAGCTACCCGAAAGAAGAAAGACGGCGGATACGAGTTGACGGCCGTGGACGGCTCGTCACTACCCGACGTAGATAGCGAAACAATGCCGCTGTAACTAACCTTCTAACAGCACTACGAGACGGTTGTCCTAGATGTCGTACCTATAGCTAGGCACGATATCGTTTTAGGCACTCCTTAGTTGGAACGGCACAACCCCTACATCGAGTGGAGGAAACGAGTACTCACGTTTAAGAGATGTTGCTACGTTATCGACATCAACCCTTTACATTAGTAGAGTTTAATAAAGGATAAGGAAAGATAGATAAACTAGATCCGTTAACCGACTACGACGCCAATTGACGGCTCGGACTTAATAGACACTAGCAAGGTCCAGTAGGGTTAATAAGTTAGGGTTACCGGAGGAAGCAACGCGCCTCTAGAGATCCCTAAAGAATTCAAGAAGTAGAAACACCTCTTTTAGGAAGAGATAGGGCTCGACGCCTTGCCTAAACATTAACTATAGGATCACAAAATCAGGCTCGAACCTAGTAAGGAACCACTATAGGGACCACTCTACGCACTATCCCAACGAGAGTTAGAAGAACAAAGGATATAGCTTAACAAATACCGGGCTAAGGGTTAGATTCGTAAATCACAATCACCCGCAGCCTCACTAGTAATGTTCGTTCCGAAGAAAGGAGGAAAACTACGAATAGTCGTCGACTATAGACGACTTAACGCGATCACGATCAAGAATCGGTACCTACTACCGAACATCGAAGAAATGAAGAACAGACTTACTAGAGCTCAATAGTTCACTAAGATCGACCTACGTGATGCCTTCTACGGTATACGAATAGCCGAAGGCGAAGAATAGAAGATAGCTTTCCGTACACGCTTTAGACTCTACGAGTTCTTAGTTATGCCTTTTGGACTCACGAATGCACTAGCTACCTACTAAGAAGTTATTAACGAAGCACTACGACATATACTCGATATCACTATTATTGCCTATATAGACGACCTCCTAGTCTTCACTAAGGGTAGTAGGGCACAACACATTAAGGACGTCGACGTAGTCTTCGAACGACTAGAAAAGGTAGGCTGCAGGACCGCGCTAGAGAAATGCAAGTTCTTTAGGAAGGAAGTTGACTTCCTCGGATTTATCGTTAGCGTTAATAGAATACGTATAGACCCCGAGAAGATTAAATCTATCGCGGAATAGCTAACTCCGCAAACGATTAAGGATGTTCAAGTATTCCTTAGACTCGCTAATTACAATCGGAAGTTCATTTAGGACTACTTAAAGATCGCTACACTACTTACAAACCTCACTAAGAAGGAAGTCGGATTCAAATAGGGAATAGACTAGGAAAAAGCCTTTTAACGGCTCAAGCAATCGAGTGTATCTGCACCCACCCTAGCTATGTTCGACCCTAAGAAGAAAGTTATTATCGAGACCGATGCTTCTAACTTTGCTATAGGAGCTTGCCTAACCTAGGAAGCCAATAGTAACCGACACCCTATCGTATACTTCTTAAGGAAGATGTCACCTACGGAACAGAACTATGAAATCTACGATAAGGAGCTGCTAGCAATCGTCGCAGCATTACGCCACTAGAGAATATACTATAAAGGAGCAACCGGACTAACTATCTATTCGGATTATAAGAATCTACAGTACTTCACAACTACGAAAGATCTTTCGAGACGATAGTGTCGATAGTTAGAGCTACTCGGACAATACTAGTTCGATATTATATACACTCCTAGCAGAGACAATAGGCGCGCCGACGCGCTAAGTAGACGAACGGATTATATAGAAGAGACGTCAACGAAGCCACAACGAATCCTCAAGATCAACAAAGATAGAAGTTTAAGCGCCGATACGCAAGAATTCAACTCCACCTTAAGAATACTCCGAGACGACTAAGAACAGTTCCCTATCGAACACGGAAAATTCAAGGTCCCCCCGGAGAAAGAAAACGACTGTATTCGAGACTACTACGATAGACTAACGCTTAGCTACCCTAGAGTTGCTCGAACAATAGAACACATTCGAAGGAACTTCGTGTTCCCCGAAATGAGACGCAAGGTCTTAGAGTACGTTAAACGATGCGACAGCTACAATAAGAACAAGGTATCACGACATACAAAATATAGCAACCTCGAATTTCGAGAACCGCCTTAGCAGCCTTAGGACGAAGTCACGATAGACTTTATTGTAAAGCTACCGATCTCGATAGATCCGGTCACGGGAATACGACACGACTCGATTCTAGTTATAGTCGATCGCCTAATAAAATACTCACACTTCATTCTATATAGCGAGACTATTACAGCCGAGCAATTAGGTTGCTTAGTGCTTAATAGACTTGTGCGCTATCACGGAATACCGATAGTCTTTATTATAGACCGAGATAAACTCTTCATATCCAACTACTAGAAAACGCTAGTCGTAGCAATAGGAATCAAGCATAAGCTCTCTACGGCTTTCTACCCTTAGACGGATAGACAAACCGAACGAAGCAATTAGTCGCTCGAAGCGTATCTTCGACACTACGTTAACTACGCTTAAGACAACTAGGTTTCCCTACTACCTATAGCGTAAGTTGCACTCAACAACAATGCTTCTAAAACAACGAAAGAGACCCTATTCTTTACTAACTACGGCAAGGATCCCAACCTGTTTATAGAACTACTGCTTAGACTATAGACTCAACGAGCCCTAGTCACAACGGACAAATTAAAAGATATCCACAACTCAATGCGATAGGCAATCACTAAATCCTAGAGAACCTTGATAAGAGGACGTTACAAAGACTTAAAAACGGCACCTCAACTTAAGAAGGGGGATAAGGTGTACCTCCTTACGAAAAACCTTAAGACACGACGAGGTACGAAGAAATTAGATTATGTGAAGGTCGGACTATTTTTGGTCGAAGAACAAAGAGGTAAGGCTAGCTATAGGCTGAGCCTACCTAAGGACGCTAGAGTACGTCCAGTATTCTACATATCTCTCTTAGAACTAGCGGACCCCGAGATTCCGCTACAAACAACATTCTACTTCGAACCCTAAGAAGACAACGAATTCGAAGTCGAAAAGATCCTAGAGAAACAAGGTTAGCGATACCTTGTTAAATAGAAAGGATACCCGGAGTTAGATAATACCTAGGAACCTAGGAAGCACTTAGATTACGCCTAGAGCCTCCTACGAGAATTCCACCGAAGATAGTAGGACGGTCGCTACTACCTTCCTACCATTTCCCAACTACCGTGAACGATAGGTTCCGCACGAAGCCTAGAAACTTCCGGAACTTGACTAAACGACGCCTACCTAGCGGGACTTATTATCAATCGATTATCCTATAGATAAGGCTCGAATGACGGTAGATCGAGCTTAGCTATAAACTCCTCGGCCTCCTACTCCTCGATACCCCGCTCCTTAACGGCGATAACCTCTTTAGCCCGAGTGCTGTTTTAGCCCAACTAGCGGTGTAGACGCACTTCCTTCGCTAACGACTAGCTCAACCGATCCTAAGCCTCTATCACCTCCTTTTGCGCAGCGACCGTGGCCCTATAAGCCTCGTCGACCTATACTAACAAGGACACACGCTCTTTTAACAACCGCGCGAACTCTCCGGCAGTTACGCGTATATCGCAATCTATGAAGTTGGACCGGTTGCAGTGATTGCAACGGCCACTTCGTATATAGACACGACACACCTTATTCTCCTCCTTGCAATAGTTGTATACCGTTAGTATAGTCGTTCCGTATAAGTCGATTACGTCGGCTAATGCGTGACGGCGGTCTCGAGAGGACTTAGGCTTTAACTTGCGAATTCTAGAAGGCATCCTTAAGAGGAAGCGGAAGCAAGTACATTATTAGATAAGTAAGCTCAGGGACTGAGCTAGGCTGGAAGGGGGATAGTGTTACGGACACTTAAAGCGAACGGACCAGTTCCGCCCGCTTACTCTATAGCTCGCTAGGCTTAGCGAATGGAGCACGCTCTATTGTTCGCTCTATGCTCTATTGCTCCATAAGTATAGAGTATAGAGCGATAGAGTATAGACTGCGAGACACGAATCTCCTTTATATATATTATGATAGCTTTTATATATAGGTGTTCGTGTTCAACTTATATTGCAATCTAACTGAAAGGTCTTCGTATACCTAGGACGATTCTAGTAGAGCTGCTTATCAGTAACTAGAGAAGTATTACCCTGTACCAACGTACTAACTGTGCCTTGACACTCACCTCTAAGTCCAACCGAGTCCTAACACGTGACACGACTTTGTCGGGTCGCAACATATACGTAGCTAGTATAGCTACTAGCGTAGCCTTAGAGGTCGGCGGTAGCCTTCTTAATTAGCTATAAGATCTTATAATAGAGCGTAATAACGTACTAATTGTCGTTATTAAGGTAGTCGACTAAGATAGCTAGTAGCGGCTTTATCTTTACTAATAGCTTACTACTATTACGATAGTAAGCCTCGTATATCTTATATACTAGATCCTTCTCTATTATTAGCTTATTAATCGCTAGCTAGAGGTATAAGGTACGCTCGGCTATATTATTAAAGCTATTCTACCTTATTATTACGTCCTTAACTAGCTTATATACCTCCTTCTTACTAAACGGATAGAATAGTGCTATAAGGAGTAGATATAGCGCTATTAGCCTATCGTTTTGCTACGGTAATCTAACTAGCTAATATATAATATTGTGTAGCTTACCGAGAGGGCCCTTCTTACGCTAGATACGTAATTATAGCTCCTCTAGTATAGTATTTATTTACTTAAGCTTAAAGGCCTTATTATTAGAGCCTAATAGTACGGCTTAAGCTATAAGGTTAAGTATATAGCTAATGTAGTAAATCTAAGCCTTATCTTTCGTAAATCTAAACTTAGCTACTAAAGCGTTAAGGTAAGTACCGTTACTAAACGCGTTATTAGTAATAAAGTAGCTAATCTTCTCCTCTAAGCTATACTACGCTATTAACTTACTGATACTAGCGGCTATATTAAGGCCGCTATACTTACTAAGCTAGCGTAGTAGAGCGAGTAAGGTAGTCGTTAGCTTACCGCTATCTATAAGGAATAAGGTAACAATACTAAGTAGAGCGAGCTTATTACTAGAGGTCTAGAGATCGAAGGAGTAGTTAACGTTAGTAATAGCGCTTTTAAGGGTCTCGGTTACTATACTAAACGCCTTATTATAGAGCTTTATAATAGTATCGCTAACGGTAACTCTACTCGGTATTAGTAGCTCGTAGTATAGATTTAGATACTATAGTAATAAGTATAGCTTTAGCGACTTAACCTAGCGAAAGGATACGCTTTTAGTAATAATCTAGTTGTAAAGGAGTATCTTAAAGGTAGTACTATCGAACTCGGCTACTTACTTATTCTACGTAGCGTTAACTAGATTATATAAAGAGTAAGGCCCTTAGTTAAGGTATAGGCTAAGCCTATACGGTCTTAGTACTTCTACGATATTACCTATAGAGTACGTTCGAGTTCTTACTCTCTCCTATATCTTACTTATTAAATCCTAAACTATAATCGAACTCTCGTATATACGTTATTTACCTATAATAGATTACTACTATTAGTAACCTTCTTACTAGCGAGGTATACCTCTATAGCGCCTTTACTAACGCGTTATCTCTTTATAACTAGTCTCTTCTTATTAA
Organism: Elasticomyces elasticus; assembly: GCA_035926095.1. NCBI lineage: Eukaryota > Fungi > Ascomycota > Dothideomycetes > Mycosphaerellales > Teratosphaeriaceae > Elasticomyces > Elasticomyces elasticus. The sequence continues at coordinate 1,954,444 of JAVRQT010000002.1, forward strand.
GGTAGTATACCTCCTTTATATAGTCGTTCGAAGAGCTAGTTACCTTCTCTATCTTAAAGAGGTATAATTTATAAGACCGCTTTAGATAGTACTCCTTATATAACTACTAGTAAGTATTATCGGTAATACGCTTTAAGCGTATACCGTAGCTATTATAGAGAACCTATATCCTAACCTTCCTATTATTAGAAGGCACTCGATAGCTAGAAATACGTACCTAATTAATAAACTCGTAGCCTTCGATATCGCTAGTTACGACTAGTATTAGTACGTTGTTACGTAGGCTACGGAATAGGCTAGGGCGTTATAGGTATATTAGAGCTTTAAGTTCTAATATCTCTAGAGCTTCTAATAAAACGCTAGAGTTTTCCGAGGCTATAGTAGTATAATAACGACGCGTTAAGTAATTAAAATAACTATAGTATTAGAAGCTAGTAAAGATTACGGCCGTAGCAGAAGTAGCTATATTACGCTTTATAGCTATACGTAAGTAGAATAAAGGTCGGAATACGTAGATAAGCGGGAGCTTACCTAATAAGGAAGTTAAAGTATTAAGAAACCTATACTAAAAGGCTAAGACCCCTCGAGCGAACCTCGGCCGTAGCTATAACTATACGGAGCTACGCTACCGTTAAGCTCTAAGTAGCTACAACACGCTATAGCTGTCTAAATAAGGTAGTTATATATAGAAGGGTTAGGGTTTAGGTAAGAGTTGCAACGCTTAAACAACTAACAACTTTATAGTTGAGTTAACAGCGACGAGGCATTAGTTGAGTTGTTTGCCAAGCTTCAAACAACGCAAACAACTCAGTTGAAACGAGTTGTTTACTGGCAAGTCTGTCTCTCATTGTCGCCATCCCGTAATCGAGCGGATCACAGGCGATTGTTAAACTCTTAAGCTTCGGCAAGTAGGTTGATACTTTCTGGATGGTACTTTGCACGCTCTGCGCATCCAGGAACTGCGTCTTGTCGTTCATGTTGGCCAGCTCCAGGTAAGTGAGATACTTCATTGCGACTGGTGGGCTTCGGCGGCCGGCGAGGCAGTTGAGTTGTTGGTGATTTTGCAGTACGAAGATGCTGCAGCGGTAAAACACTTCGCGGGCTTCAGCGTACTTCTGCGAGTCATTTACTAAAGCCACGAGCAGGGCAGTGGCGGCGCTGCAGGGCCCGTCAGCTTTGTTTAGTGGGCCATGTTAGACTGGTGTGAGCGCACTTGTTTCTCTTCACTTGCGGCACTAATACACGTTGACCGGTACAGTATAGCTCCTTGAACGGATCTCTGCTGAGAGTCTATCGAGCAAAGCAGTTGACTGTGGCGTTGTTGCCATGATTGCGACCGATGGTGTACTTGTGATAGAGAGGCGGAAGAGTCGATGTCGATGTGACGGAGAAGTGCAAGTGCAAGGTCGGCGGACAAAGCGAGACATGCCGATGAGCACGAGTTTGCAAACTGAGTGAATTGCCAAGTGAAGCAGCGCGAGTAAAGGAGCTTATCGACTGGCTATTCATACATAATCCGCAAAGCGCATCCCGGAACCGCTGGAGCGAGCAGGGTCACTGACCGCCACACTCCTCCATCCCGGAGGGATGCTCTGCTTCCCAAGCTGCCTCTACCTCTCCGCCCGCTGGACACCAAGCGTGATCCGCTTTTGTGCGCCTGCTTAGCCCTCCCCTCGGTATTATATGCCGCCCTGCTCCTTCGACTGACGCTCGGTCCTCGATAGCAGCCTTCAGCTTGGAGATAGTAGGCCACTCGTACTTGGTTCCGACCGCGATGGCTACTAGATCTTTGTAGCCAGTAAGTAGATTACGCTGGATGGATGCTGGCTTCTCGGCATTGACGCAGTGGCGCAATTGTGTAGTCTGGATACGTCGGTACTTTGCGTCTCCCTTGAGGATGTTGGAGAAGGCGTAAATGGAGTTGAAGCACAGGACATCGCTCATTGCCTCAAGGATCTCTGCACTGCACACTCCTTTATCGAGATCCGCAAAGCTTGTTCCCTTCTCCACAGCCTCATACATTGCAGTAGTCTCAAGGCCACGAAAACTTTCACGAATGACCGCGTAGAAGCCTGCCAGGACGTTCTGCTCTGGCGAGCAGGCACATCCTCAACGGACGCATTCCTCCTTGCCCTACCCTTGTCTCTCGGTCCTCTGGAAGACGAGCATTGTCCGCGGTTCCTGTTTCGACTCACCGTTGCCTGGAAGTCAGATGGCGGCCGTGCTCGCTTGCGGGAAGCCAATCTTCAAAGGCTGCATTGGTTTCGGGAATGCCTGACCACTCGTACTGAATCTGGGCAGCACATCATCGTCGACCTCTAATCGAAGGCCAAAGCTGGTCCCGCTGTGCACGCTGTTGACGCCCGTAACTCGCGCTTCCTACGAGTATGCCGGAGAAATACATCGCGTGGCAGAAGCACACCCACTCGCTGATCGCTTCGAGCATCGCTGCACTACACCCTTTGGCGTCAAGATCGAGCAAGCTGGTCCCTGCGCTCACTGCCGCGAATATCTCAGCAATGTTAGGGATCAGGTGAGAGTCCACATAGTTGTTCAAAGAGAACAAGAAGTCCGTCAACACTTCTTGCTGATAATCAGGCCGACAGGCCGGCCACTCCCCACCAGACCTCACGACTTCGTCAAAAGTCGCAACCCATTGGGCAAGCGTCCAATCGTCCTGGCACGTATCCGCCACGGCGAGCGTAACAGTTGGCCAGTCCTGTGGCGACTGCTTCGCTTCACTCCAGCTCTGTACCAGGGCGTAATGCTTAAGCTTGACAACAAAGCTCTTGTTACACTCGAGGACATACTGACCCACAGCAACGCACGTGAGCTCGTGACCGCGCAACCTATCGCCATTTTCAAGTTGTCGCCGGAAAGGGTAAGATCCGAAGTTTTGCGCATCGTAGGCGATCGTGAGGCTTCTGAGCTTTGGTAGGCGCGAGCAGAGAGCAAGGACAGAGGTCTGGGGAGCTTTTAAGCCTAGGAACTCTTTGTAGTTCGCAAAATTGGCGAGTTCCAAGTGGGTGATGTAACGAACGATGTTGGGCCACCTATTGTGCAGACTGAGTGCATGAAGCTCCTGGTAATAGTCCAGTACGAAGCTCTTACTGATGTAGAAAGCCTCGTACGCTTCGCCATACTTCGAGTCGTTCACCAAGGCTATTAGGAGCGCAATGCTGGTGCTGAATCCGGTGTTAGCGCTCTCACTTACACCACGACAATCAGGGGACTCACTTGTTCTTTCTATGCTCACAGTTTATGCGCAACCCTTCGTTACCACAGCGGAGAGCGTATACGAAGATGTCCATACGGATCTCTGCGGGAAGCAGGTCGAGCCAAGGTGTGGTTGAGGCTGGTGCTGGTTGCTCCTTTACGTCTGCTTGCGGCAGTGCTTGGAGACGACAGCAAAGCTGCATGGACGGGGATTGCACCATTGTTCGATACTATTGGAGCATGCTGCAGCTGTGCTAGTTGTTGTTCTCTGTTCGAGTGTGAGAGAGGAATTGGGGTATTGAGATCTGATCACAAGCGATGTGAGTCACGTTCGATGACTCCGCATCCGCCTTACAGTGGCCGATAATGGCAGGCACGATATTCAGAGTCACCTAGCCTCGGACAGCTTAGCACCATCTCCCTTCGAGTTTGCCCACCATCGGCGCTTTTCATACTGGCAGCATGAGTCTCATAGTGCTGAACTCCGAGGCTCTCCCTTTGCCTGGAGTAGGGCTTCTCCACACGTATCGAAAACTCATCGTTGGCAAGCAGCATGTTTTATTAGATCCAGGCTTCCCGTCACCGCCCTGTTTCCTATCTTCCCACGGATCCCGCCACACCTCAATCCCCAGTGCCCGCCTGTTCAATGAATCCCCGAGTTGGAATCATCAGCTAACCATTCTCTACCACATACTATATGGTTCAAGATACAGCGTCAATCCCTCGTTCGCAAGCAGCAGCCAATCAATTTGCTCAAGCAAATCGACGTCGATTTCGCCCATATCGAGGTCCCTGAAGCTGATACCCTCGGCCATGCGCTCGTACACACGATCAGCTGGAGATATGATCGAATAGTAGCGGTTGAACGTTCCCAATACCTGTGCGCCAACCCTCGAGGTCGGCGGAATGCCTGAGACTTGCCACTTGCGATACTCGTCAAAACATACCGCCCATTCAGGTAGCAGAGGGGTCGTCTCGAACAGTACGTTCATCATCTCTGCTAGGCGCCCATCGTCCATTGTCTCGCAGCCTGGTGCAATGGCCTCGACTACCTCTCTAAATGTCCGTCGCCTGGACATCTTCATAGCCTCCCATGCACGCACGAGGCTGCGATGCTTCAAGTGGACTGTCATACCGCCAGTGTGCTGGAAGGTGAAATGACCGACACCAACGCAGACTAGCCGGCGAGCAAGTTCCTTGTCCACTTTTTTGACATGGTCATACAGATCGCAGGGAGGAAACTAGTGTGTCTCAGAACAGATCACCAAGCTTTTAAGCTTCGGAAGCCGCGAAGAAAAGTGGACGATCCTGTTGATGTCGTCGGTGCCAGTGAAGTTCGTCTTTCCAAGATATGGCCACTCTAAGTGGGTTATGTAAGACACTGGACCGTATTTGTGAGTGCTAAAAGCCGTGATGTCGCCAAGTTGGTTTACGTAGTCGAGCCGAAAGGTGTTTAATTTGTAGAAGGCTTCGTATGCCTCGATGTACTTGTCGTCATTGACGAGCGCAACGAGCAATGCGGTATTATTGCTGCGAGCATGTTCAGCAGTCACGGGACAGTGAAGACTCGGTGTGACTGTACACTCTTTTCCCGTTCGTAGCGACAACTGGGACGTCACAGCGGAGTACAAGCTCAAATATCAGCACACGAATCTCCGCCGGCAGCTTGCCCAATGGTGCAACGCGCGCCTCGGCCATGGTCGATTGCATGTATGTTGGTCCGCGGAAATGCAAGAGGCGAGGAATTGGTGATTAAGGAAGAATTTTCATGGTTCGAAGCTCAGGATGCAGGAGCTGCAAGCGACAGATACTAGCGCGAGCTCTCGTTTGCCGCATCCGCCGAAGGTGGCAGGCACGCCAGCTTCGATATCAAGTGAAGCCAGCTCTTCCGTGAGTACTACATTGACACACCATCATTCAACCATGCCAGAAGACTCGCCTGGCAGCGTTCTTGATCGCCTCCAGCCCCGGCCTGATCCGATTCCTTTCTCACGGTGCTCTCTGAGGCTCTGGACCATCGACTGTTTCAGGGGTGCTCATCGTCAAATCATCGACCATCTTTTTGTGTCTTCGCTGCTCAAAGAGATACCTGCCGTTGCCTTCGCCCAGGCCCGGCCAGGAGCCGCAGTTAATATGAAGCAAATCAGTCATGCCTTCGATGACCTCAGAAGTGCGGGATTCGGCCTGGTCCAGGTCTAGGAAGCTGACCTCTCCAGTCATAGCGGCAATTACGCTATCAGTGGACTTCCGCGTGACCAAGGCTCCCTCATACCCTTCAAGAAACTGCGTCTGGTCTTCATCATGCGTATTTCCAACCCCCGACCTCGCCTTGAACCAAGTGAGGATGTCAAAAGCCGCAGCCCACCGATACGGCGACAAGGTCAGGACGGGTCTCTCTGGGGACACAACCTTCCACACGTCACGCTGTCCCTTGCTTTGTGCGTATTCCGCTTGGCTGATTTGCAATCTCCGTCGCATGCCGTAGTGCATGAAGTAGAAAAACTTGTTGCCGACGAAGCGAACTCTGTACTTGCCGACTCCCACACAAACGAGCTTGCGGGGTGAGATCCATCCAATGTTGTCCAGATGCTCTCGCAGCGTAGTGGTGTGCAGAAGCCCATCGAATGCAACCAAAAGTTCCTTCAGTTTCGGCAACTGTGCGGCAGCTATGAGCTGGCATTTGGTGATGAATACTGCGGCGCTGGCAAGATTGGATAAATCCAGGTGCGTGATGTACATTCCACTAGCACGTCCGTCCGCGAGCTCCGTGAACTGCCGGTATGTGTGAAGTTCGACGAAGTGCCCAGCGTAGAAGACTTCGCACGCTTCGCGGTGATGGTGGCCGTTCGTCAGCGCAACGAGAAGCGCTGTGTCGACTCTGGAATGGTTTTAGGGTTAGCGGGAACATCAAGGTTTCAAGGTTGTACGCGATGTACGAACATCCTTGAGTTTGTCTCTTTGCCCTGGTACCCTTTGTGAACCACTCTGGTACTCCCTTCCGTCTCGCACAATATCAGCTCAAAGATCTTGACACGGATTTCAGCAGGCAGCCTGTCGAGCGGTGGTAGCGCTCTGCGAGCGAGTTGGTCGTCCATTGCTAGTCGTTTGTGGAAGTGAGGATGTTGTTGTTGTTGTGGTGGTGGTGGTGAAGACGACGGCCAATGAACGAAGATAGATGTGGGGCCAGCACGAGTCATGACGTATGACTGACCAAGTGAGGCTGAGGCCGAAAAGGGCAGGCACGCACACCTCCTCTCACGTGTGCGACACGTAAACTTAGCAGAAGCCTGCCAGCAACATCGCAAAAGCTCACTCCACGACGTAGTGGGGAGTTGGTACGCCTTGACATGACCTCGCTGAGCTTGTAGCTGGAGACTGTGTTCATTGAGCCCTTTCTCGCATGTACGGGCATATCCTCGTTGAGCAGTGGCGAAGATCGGCTGTCGCGCAGTGCCGCACTACAAAGCATTCGCCAAAAGGCTGGAAACCGTTCGACGGACCGTAGACTCTCCTCATGTGGCACTCAGGATTTCGAGCAGTAACGCCAGGACGTCACTTATTTCCCATTTTCATGCGTTTCAACTCCCCATCAAGACGTCCAATTCATCCCGAAGCTTCATAATATCATGCTACCCATCCCTAACCGTCATTCCAATCCCCTGCACACCCCTTCCTCAACCAACCCAACCCCCCTCCACCCTCCCCCTCTTCGTACCAAAATCCCACTCCCCCCACTGCACTTTCTTCCTCTTCCCCCCTCTACCCATGCCCATCCCAGCACCCACCACCAAACTCCCCGGATTCAACACACAACACCCCTCATACCTAACACTAGACGCCTCCTGCCCCGCATCCGCCAACACCAAACAATGCGGCAACGGATACAGTCCCAACGCACTGGTCGCGTAATCCCAATGCACTGGCCGTGTGGACAGGGGAAAAGGCGAGAGCGTGGATTGCGGGAGGAGGGACAGGATGGTGCGTTTAGCTAGGCGGGTTGTGTATTCTTGTTTGGCTGAGGTCGTGTTTGTCGGAGTTTCGTCAAGTGCGGGAGTCTCGTTGGTAGTCTCCAGATCATCCCGCTCCAGATCCTCAGTCGTAGGTAGGGCGCCACTCATAACCACATCACCATCCCCTCCTTCCTCCTCCTGCTCACCACTAGCACCCGCCCCCTCACCATCCCCACCTGACGTTGCTTGCCCCACCCTCACAGCCCCCCTCCTCAACCGTCCCAGCACATCATCCCTACACACCACCACCTCCCCCACCCCCCCGCACGCAAAAACCCTCACCGGATTACTACCCCACACACAACTCCTCCCTACCTCCCCCCTCTCCACCCCCGCCTCCACAAAAACCCTCGTAACCCTGGACGTAAATAACTCCGGTATCCCGTCCCTTGGCCAGACCCCTGAAGCCCCAGCAGAGAAAGACGAACCCCATGCATCGTTGTCTCCAGGGACGAATATCCATGTAGATTTCGTGAGTAAACTCGGGAATTGGGAGAGCAGGGCAGCGAGCGAGTCGAAGAGTTCTTTATATTCGATTGAGCCGGTGCCGGAGCCGGCCATAGCAGGTGTGGAGCAGAAATTCCCCAGACACAAAAACGCCATCGGTGGTTCTGGCGCCGCGGCGTATTTCTCCAGGACCATGCGTAAAGCTGCGAGGGTGGAGGGTTGATCAAGCGTCAACTCAGCAAGTACGACCATTTTCCTTCGCTCAGGGCTGGTGTGTGAGTGCTCGGGGGATAGGAGACGGGACTCGAGACGACGCATCTTGCTACCGACCGCGCGCTCGGAGCCGTGGCCGGTGAAATCTGTCCAGCCTAAACCGCCGCCTAGGCCCCCACTACCGGCACCACCATAGTCCTTGCCTCCTACGCCACCACCAGAAGAACTGATACCGAGCGTAATCTCCCTCCGCTCAACAGGCGGCACACCGATACTAAACCCCAGAAACCTGCCCCCAATCGTCCCACCCACACCTCCCGTGTTGCCTAAACCAGACGACCCAGCCCCCGAGAACGATTCCTCATAGATCCCATCAACCAACACAATCATCCCGGGACAGAAAAACGGGCCCTCCTCCAACTTCCCCCCAGATAAAAACTGCGCATGGCTGAGATCCAGACTTATAGATCCCGAGAGGTCGTTGAGGGCCAGTGTGCCCGTAGGAGCAATAACAAGTAACCCCAGCAACAAATGCGCCGTTGACCCACGACCCAGCAAATTCGCTATGGGTGTTAATTTGTAATGTGTGGTTTTCTCTCCTGTCGTTTTCGCGGCGACAGTGGTGAAAGATGGGGCCTGGAAGGCTGGGTTGCGCAGGAGTCGTTGGTGGATTACGTTGTAGCGGTCTCGGAAGAGTTGGGTTTTTTGGGAGGGTGGGGGAAAGAGGGAGGGGGGGTGGGGGGAGGGGAGGAAGTGTTTTTGAGAGGGGGAGTAGGTTAGGCGGGGGAGGGAGAAGGCGGATGTGACGGTCAACCAGGCTCGTGGGTCCGTGGGTGTTGTGGTTTCGTCGTCGTCGTCGTCGTCGTTGGCTAGCCCGTCGACATTCAACCTACTGATCCCGAAACTGTCCTGGCGCCCCCCATCTCCACCCAGTCCTGGCCGTAGTAAATCCACCGCACTATCGTTTCCAGCACCAAATACAAACGTGCCCTCCCTCCTCGCCGCCGTCCTACCCGCCCCTACCTTTCCCCCCACCCCCACCACTCCCAGAATTCCCTCCAACCGCTTCCCGCCTTCCACAAGCAACCCGCCATTCTCCGCTTTCCACAACCGCGCTACCTCCTCCAACACCTTTTCCCCTGACCCCGCTTCCCTCCACTCCGTGCCGCAGGTTTTACCGATGGAGCTTGCGAGAGTTTGTAGGGCTGAGAGCTGGAGCTGGAGGTTGTGCTTTTTCGTGAATATGCGGAAGGCTACGGGGCGGAGGGTTTGGGGGGGGAGGAGGATGGGTAAGACTGGTGCTATTGTGGTGGTGAAGGCTGGGGGGAGCGGGCGGAGGAGTTGTTGCGTGGGGTTGGGGAGGAGGGCGTGCAGGGGCGTGCCGAAGGCTGGGGAGGAGGAGAGGGGGTTGTTCATCGTTTTGTTGGTTTGGGAGGTTGTGGTGTTGGACGAGACGCGTTGGGGGACGCGATATTGACGCGAGAAATTGCGGGGTTCAACCCAATCCATACCTCCAACCACTTCCACATCCACACACACCAACACCGACAAACACTTCTCAAACACGCGCAACCATGACTTCCACCCCCGCAGAAATGCACACCAAACTCACCTCCCTCCGCGCCGCCGCCACACAAGCCTACGCCCTCAAACAATATAGCGTAGCCGCGGAATCTTTCTCTGAAGCCGCCGAGCTCCAAGACCAGATCAACGGCGAAATGGCGCTCGAGAATGCCGACATATTATACCAGTATGGGCGGTGTTTGTACCATGTTGCTGTTAGTAATAGCGATGTTTTGGGCGGGAAAGTCGCGGGGACGGGGAATGAAGAGCCGAGGAGGAAGAAACGGAAGGTTGTCAAAGACAAGGCTGATGGGGGTGAGGGGGGAGGTGGGGAGGTGATAGGGGATGCGATGAAGGCTGGCGGGGACTTGGGAACGGTGGAGGAGGAAGGGGAGGAGGGTTTGATGGCTGATACGCCTGTTATGGCTACTGCTGCTGGTGCTGGTGCGGGAGGAGCAGCAAAACCTTTCTTCCAGATTACCGGGGACGAGAACTGGACTGACAGCGAAGGAGACTCCGACGATGGCGACGATGCAAATGACGACGACGACCAAGCCGACGCCCAAGCTGAGGAGGAAGAAGACGATTTCGCTATTGCGTATGAAATTCTGGATACTGCGCGCGTGCTACTCGCCAAAAAACTTGCTGAGCTCCAAAACCACACTTCCACAAACACATCCACATCCACAGACACGGTCTCAGCAGAATCCCGCCAAGTCAAAGAACGCCTGGCTGATACGCACGACCTCCTCGCCGAGATCTCCCTCGAGAACGAGCGTTTCTCCGACGCCGTGAGCGACACCCGCGACGCATTGGCGCTGAAATTGGAGTTGTATCCTCAGGAGAGTTCGTTGGTGGCGGAGGCGCATTTCAAACTCTCGCTCGCTCTGGAATTCGCTAGCGTGACTACCACAGCGGCGGATGGCAAGGGTGAGGGTGGTGAGACGCAGCAGGTGGATGAGGGGATGCGGGGGGAGGCGGCGGGGGAGATGGAGAGGGCTATTGCGAGTTGTTTGTTGCGTGTGGCTAAGGAGGAGGCCGAGCTTGCGAGGACTGAGGTTGCTGGATCTGGTGGCGAGGTTACGGCTGCGCAGGTTGTGGAGAGGAGGAATGGCATCAAAGACGTCAAGGAAATGATCACCGATATGCAGCAACGTCTCGTCGACCTCCGCAACCCTGCCGTGAATTTATCGGGGGCACCTGAGGGTCTTGAGGGCTTGCTTGGGGGGTTGATGGGGGGTGGCAAGGAGGTGATGAGTAAGGGGGAGCAACAGGCGGAGAAGATTGGGAGGGCGACTGACTTGGGGGGGTTGGTTAGGAGGAAGGGGAAGGGGAAGGTGGAGGGTGAGGGTGGTGCTGGGATTGGTGAGGCGGCCAATGGTGCTGTTGAGGTGACGAATGGGAAGGGCAAGCGGAAGGCTGAAGATGGGGATGGGGGTGAGGGTGAGAGTGGGGTGGGCGGGAAGAAGGTTAAGTTTGAGGAGGGCAGTGTTGGGGGTGTTTGAGGATTTGGAGTAGGGGAGGGTAGGGTTAATGGTTGTGTTACTTGTGGAATTTGAGGGATGAGGGAGGGCTGGGTATGGGGTGAGGTTTGGGGACTAGGTTGAGTAAGACGAGGGATAGTTTAGCTGGGCTAATAACGTGGCTTATCATGATGCTTCAGAAAAGACGGTGACGTTGAGTCTCGTGCTGAATTGCATGAGGTGTAGCTGTCTGTCTATGCTCCTGGTAGGCACCTGCATTGACGGATAGAATAGTATGGTTCAAGGATACGTTACTTGCTGTTCTTAGGGATGGCAGGTATCTTACAGTTCGAGGAAGCTCTGCAAGACGGGGACAAGCAGCTACGATCGGTGTCATCGCTCACGGCTTGGCTAGCAATGGTTGGTGATGGGCGTGGGGCTTGGAGATCTGCATACATAATGAGGCTCAGGACGAAGGCATGGCTGCTACCGTGAACGATGGCACATTGCTTGTGGTTTGTCAATGGCGTGGCGATGACTATGGATGGCGCTGCTCGTGCGGGACTCCCAAAGGCATGGCACAGGTTTGAGAGGCGTAGTGAGGAATGTCAGCACATCGGGTGGAGCTTGAATGCTAGCATGTTCTGCGGGCTTGAAGACTGCGCGTAATATAGACGCGTGGACTGCCATGATGGTTGCCAGGGACCATGTTGCGCTTCGTTTCTTCCTCAACGCATCTCTGAACTGGTATGGCTGTTACTTGAACGGAAATCTGTCTTGCGGGCCCTACCGGCTTCACTTCATGCTCGCCGACCTCGCGTTGGTCTGTGCGTTTGGTGTCACATGCGAGAAGTAACTAGCCGGTTGCGCGTTTGCAGTCTCACACCTACACCTACAATCGAACAACAACTCGGACCAACTTCCAAAACACTACGACCGGGCAACAGCATGGCGGACACCACACCATCAACAAACGAGATCACCATGTCCACGATCGCAACCCAGGTGAAAGAGCTGCTCATCGCCGCGAGTAACACCAGCACGCCCGCATGGCTCGATCGCCTGCCGACTGAAGTCCGACTCGAGATCTTCAAGCTCGCTCAGCAGCATAAGAACGTTCTGCTTGTGGTTGATGATAAGAACCATAAACTCCCGTATGTCGATCACTACATTCCCATACACATCACTGATACAGAACTCATAGCGTCGACGTCTCCCTCCTTGTCGCGCTGGTCAACGACAAGAAGAACATCGAGGCTGTTGAAGCATTCTACACGGTTAACACCTTCCGCCTGACCACGTACGCTCAGCTCGCGTCATCCAACCTCGGTCTCGCAGACGGCGTGGGCGATGCCTTCGACTACATCACCTCACTGGAGCTGCGCAATCTGGCGGTACATGACGAGTTCATGGGCTCGGACGGGCTGCGACTGGCAAGGAGGATCCGTGAGCAGATGCCGAAGCTGAAGAACATCGTTATAGCAATCGATACGATTCCCGGTTACGTACCATTCAGCGAGGCTATTAATCCTACGGACGGGTACGAAATGCACTGTGTGGGTGTGGGAAGGTACAGGATGTCCAAGAAGGAGGGTCTGGCCGTGGACTTCGTGCACGCCGGGCTCGTGGAGGCGTGGCAGAAGATGCTGGACGCGAAGCCCGAGACGTTCAGAGAGCAGGCCGATGCGTTCGAGAAAGCTATCGACAGGAATGATCAGGGCATCAAGGGGCACGTCGAGTTCTTCCTCAATATCTCGCTGGCGCGCTGGGTTGCTGTGTGGGAGAAGGGTGTGAAGCTAATCTTGGGCCCTGACCATGCAAAGGGACCTCCGGCGGACATGACGCCGGCGGAACTCTTCATCTTGCAGATCTACGGGAAGCTGGTGAGTTATTGCAAGACGAGCGCTGCTGCCAAGGTTTACGGGACGGTGGTGAGTGGTCAGCGTCTTAGGGATTTGGATGTGGGGTCGCCATTGAGCAGTCCGGAGGTGCTGGAAGGAATCACGGATATCCTGAGGGTCAACAGTATGCGCTCGCCTCTCCTGACGAGCGGCGGTCCCAAGTATCGGCGCGAGAAGGCGGGAAACCTGGGCCAGATCTTCGAGGTGGACAAGGACGGCAAGACTGTGAGCGAGGCAATGGTTAACGTGGCGGCGTCCGCGCAGGCGGGGTCGAATGGGCAGTAGTGGGGTGGAGTGGACTTGGGTGAGGGCTTCGATGGTGACTGGGCGGGCACGAATTCACATCAGATGCCAGCATAGGCTCATCATCAGGGATCAAGAGGATACTGGGACGTCATGAGCTCAGGCACGGACTGCAGTTTCCTTCACATAAGACAGAACGGCCACACTGAAGACTCCTCCTTCACTTGCATGTGATAGTTACTCATGCCATCACAGCTGCTGAGCTTTTATTGACCATCAGTCTACGCTCACTTCACTTAGATCACTGCTTGCTCACAACGAATCAATTTAGTACCATAAAGTACGCTTCCAGCTCCTGCTGAGCTTGTACGTTCTCTTCAACAGCATCGACATCATCGCGAGGCCACGCAGTCAGCCTCACAGTCACACTCAAGCCTAGCCATAGCTGCGATGGCAACAATCTCCCCGACCACGGCGCTGGACAAGGTGCCCCCGGAAGTGCGCCTTGAGATCTTCGGACTCGTCCTGCACCATGGGAACGCCTTGGTTCGCGCCGACGAGGAAATCAATGAGCATTGGTAAGCCTCTAGACACTTCGTAGGAAATAGTTTTTAACGGCATACACAGCCCCAAGGTCGATACTGCCCTGCTTACGGCGCTGGTGAACGATAGCAAGTACGGCGAAGCATACGACGCGTTCTACGGTGGCAATATTTTCCGCCTGACCGGATTCTCGCACGTCCATTCCATGACCGAGGACTTCAAGGAGAGGCCTGTGAGTGGTGCTTTACAATACGTGAAGCACCTCGAGCTCGCCAATTTCGCCGATCCGTACGAGTTCTTGCACCCCTGCTACCTGGCATCTACGCTTGACACACTCAGATATCTGCCCAAGCTCAAGAGTCTTACCATCGCGTACGACTGCCTTAGCGAGGAGGAGACGCTGAGGGACGTGCTGAATGAGATCGAAGATCTTCCCAAAGGACTCAAACTTGTGTGCGTGGGCGTTGGACACTTCAAGTTCTACTACAAGAATTCCTTCGGGGCTCCGGTTAACGGCTTCGTCGTTGACTTCAAACATTACGGCTTGATGCAAAGCTGGCAGGCTGCGAAGCTTTCGAAGACGAAGACCTTCGCGGATGTGGCCCTCAGACTCCGCTGCGCTCATTTTGGGCGATTGTCCGAGGATGAATATGTGAGCGAAGTCATGAAGCACATCAGAAACTGGACGCTTGCGGACTGGGCTGCTGTATTCGACGAGTACAAACGTCTTGAAGATACGCCGATGGACAACCTTTCGCTTGATGAGAGCACCATTCTTAGTGTTTTCGTCGACCTTTTCGAGGACCTCGAATCGACGTCCAAGCTGTACAAGCGCATGAAGGCGGGCAAGAAGTTCCAGAAACTTGACAACGCCAAGGCCAGCGCAGAAGTGCTTGAGGGTATGACCGAGCTGTTGCTCTGCAATGCTGTCGCTTGGCCGCGCCTGGTCGAAGGCGACGAGAAGCATCGGCGTATGTTGGATGCACACATAACGAATGATGATGGGGAGGAAGACCAATCGGAGTGCGGAGAAGACAGCGAGTTGAGTGAGTCGAGCGAGGCGGATGAGTGAAGTCCAGGTGCTACAGTAAAACGGAGTATCGGCAGACGATCAGGAAGAGAGCTCGAAATTATGACGAGAGGAGCACTCTCGTCTTCAAGGAGGCACCATGCAGGTTATCATGGGAACCCAGGAGGCACGTGTGGCAGTTATCACATTGGGGAAGCTGAAGCTACGCCTCGGATCCCAAGTGATGGACCTCATGCGTGTGTCTATGGCTTACCTTGATAACTAGTAAGTCACGCCTCTTCGAGAGACCAATACAAATCAACTTGAGTACTTTGATTCAGATATTCAGATCGTACATGGGTTTAGCCCGATTTTCTGTTCCGACAAGCTGACGCTGAGATGGCCATTCCAGAGGCCGCACACAACCGGCAGGTTGCTAGTCCAGAGATCAGACCTCCAGCTTGAACAGAATCTGCAACGATGGATTTGACGTTCGTCGTCGATTTTTTTTTTGTGAGAGCTGTCTTCGAAGCTGCCTTCGTCGAAAGAAGCTTTTAGACCCGAAAGCTGAGTCGAGCTTAGCAAGCACCCTAATAATGCGCCGGATCTGTCGGCTTCAGCAGCTTCATGTCGTGCTACCTTGGATGAACAACCCCGGACCTGACCAACATAAGAGCGGCATGGCGCTCACCTCTGCTTTGGCAAGTTGCTCGCTCCCGTTCGTTCTATCAAAATGGCCTACAAGGTACTTCTCTTCCTTGGCGCAGGAGGCAACGTAGGGGCTGCATCGGTAGCGTTGTTCAAAAGTAAAGGATACAAGGTAGCATCTGCAGCACGGACGATAAGGGATGAGATTACCGCATCCTCAGACTTGGTTGTGACCGCCGACTTCAGCGATCCGAATGTCGTGAGAGGAATCTTCGAGAAAGTCGAACAGCAATTAGGAGTGCCTAATGTCGTTATATACAATGGTGAGTCCAAGTCTCACTTCGCAGGGTGTCGAGAGAAGCCAGAAAAAGATTGAGAGCTGTAACACGACTGGCCCAAAATACCAATCGAAAACTGCAAGCAAACATTGACCGACTTCACAACAGCGTATTCCTGGTCCGTCGGTCCAGACCCCGCCAATCCACTCTCCGCGCCGATCGAGAACCTCCAGAAAGACCTTGCGGTCAACACCATAAGCGCCTACGCCGCCGCCCAGGCCGCGGTAGAAGGCTTCGGCAAGCTCTCTGGCGATGTGAAAACAACCTTTATGTATACTGGCAACGCAGCAAATACTTTCGTACGTCGTCCTTCCATATGTACTTGCAGTAGAATGTGCTCACATTCTCAGATTATGCCCGAACTCTTCGGACTTGCCGTGACGAAAACGACATCGTGGTATCTCGTCCAGACGCTGGTTGCCACGCCGCTCTTCGCATCCAAGGGCTATCGGTTTTACTACGTCGATGAGAGAACTCCAGAGGGGAAGGGGATGCGATTTATATCAGGGCCTGGACATGCACAGTTCTTCTTGCAATTAGCAGAGCAAGAAAAGCAGGGAGAGCCATTGGCAACGTTTGTAAGAGGCAAGGGGTATGTAGGGTTCGAAGGAAGCGAACGGGCTGTCCTACCTGTGGGGGTTTCAGAAGAGAGGATCGATTGGGCGTACGGAGCATAGATATGAGAGCAGATGGCATCCCAAAGTCTGACTGTAGGGGGCAGTAAATGCACACCGGCTTATGCGATCTGTACTGAGCTCTTTCGTGCCCGTGTGTTAGCGACTGTTTCCATCATTACCTCCATGAAACGATCCTCTTCGATGGATACCTCGTCGTGGTGCCATTCGCCAGTCTTGCCAGAGTACTCGTGCTCAGGTCCATGACGACTGAAGTAAGATAGTCCACATAACCTGGCCATGTTCTTAAATCCCTTATACGCCAGTGTCGGTGGTAGGATCTCCACAATCGACGAACTGGGCTTCAGAAACATTGCATGCGTAAGTCCGGCACCATGGACACCGACCAGAATGTCTGATGAGTGGGCGACTTGCAGTTGTTCTCGAAAAGGCAACTGACTGAAGTCGACTAGTCGCATGGTGACATCAGGAAATCGTGCCTGTAGCGCGCTGAACAGAGAATCTTGGTTGGAGAGGATCCTTGTGGTTTTTCGATCAATCATTGTCAAGGTGAGCGAGGTATGCTTCGTCGAATCTGTCCGAACCTTGTAAAAGTCCAGAACACGCTGTGAAAACATCTTGAGTAGGACAGACTGGTTGCAAGGCAGATCGACCCAATCGCCTTCCCAGATCGGGTTGCTGCCTCCAGGGAGAGGGATCACCATTTTCCCAACGACGGTATGAGCAATGTCGCTGAGCCGTACAGGTGGCAAGTCTGTGTACATAGTCCAGAGATCGTAGAACGGACCGTCCTCATAAGCATCAAGGATTACCACCTGAGACCTCTTCATATCTCTGGTTGTGAACATCGCTTCACTAGTGCCAGGTTTCAGAGTCGAGCGGAGCACGTCTAGTGAGAGTGAAAGCGACATGACCTGCATCAACGTGTGCCATAAGTTGTCGATGGAGTGCTCCCGCTGGATCATAAAGAGAGTACGATCCTCAAGATGGTCGCGCATGGGACCAGAATCATCCGGAAGGTCCAAGTCAACATGCTGACGAAGAACGGCGATTGGTCCTGTATTGGACCAATACGGTGGAAAATTAGCCAAGGGATGTGCTATATTGTGGCGATCATCTTCATTCGCTTCCCGCAGCCTACAGTCCAAGAGAAATCTGTTTGTCGACGGTCGGTAGGTTGCAGGAGTTCCAGCGCAGAATGAGTCCGTGCGTAGATCGTGTGCCTTGTAGCTAAAGCACATCAGAGAAGCGGTCGAGTTGGCGTCGCAGTACTCGGTCGCAGAATTTCGGAAGCCGCGAATGTAGTCGATACCGTGCCGCTTAGTACAAGAAGGTGTAGTCGTAGTATCATCTGATGCTGACTCGTACTCTCTCGGCAAACTCTGGCCAGCATCAACGGTGTCGTAGAAGAGATCCAGTGCTCGGCGAGCATTCCCGGTATTATTACTAGAGACCAAGAGGAAAAAGATACAGAAACTCGTTGTTGTGGCCAGGATTATCCAGCGGATTGTGTTTCTGCGGCCGGACAAGCGACTAAGCCAGCTTGTCATTGCAGTGCGACCTTTCCAGAGACCATGCATGGTAGTGCGCATAGCTCTGCGACAGTCTCCGTCGATTGCTTCATGCACAGTGCTGTTAACGGGTTTGGGCTGATTGGTTTTGAAGGCCGCAACCAAACCAACAGCGAGATCCTGGCACTGTGACCATCGAAACCGTGGTCAAAACCACTTCTAAGCTTTGCAGCACCGCTGGCCAAGAAGTATACTGGTCTTGGCGCTGCCGTCGTAATCGTCGGGCTGACATAAAGGTGTTATGTTAGATAAGTGTACTACGCCTTTGGTATCCGTGCCTCGTCGCTGTCGGTGTTATATCCTCATCGGGATTGGTTTAGCAGGGCTAGAGAATTTTTAGAACCATTACAAACCGTCAGCCGCCAGATGAGCGGCCAAACCGGACCACGACCGTGGTTGATTCCATGCTATGGATTGTTGAGAACCGACCCATGAACAACACTGCGGGTGCATCAGCACGAGCAGTGATGTCGAGACGTGCACATGATGAAGGATGGATCCTGAGGTAAAATCGTAACGCAGGCCACGCTACGCCAGACCCGAGTGTATGGAACGCCACTGTGTATGCTGGTACCCATCTTAGAATCCCAGGCGCGGTCTGCCGTCACCTCGGATCCAGGCGATGGTGATGCCGTGTGGTCGCTGTGTTTCCACCAAGCCCGACCACTTCGACGCACCACGCAGTCAATACCAGCTTCCTGCAGAAAGCCACCGGACACGCTTTGCTTGTGCCAATGTCGCAGGATCACTGTTGAAAGGCCATCTCCTCGAGATATTTGCCGCCATTTATTCATAACGTCGCACAGCCGCAGCCACCCAAGCATCAAAAGCGCAGATCACTTCGCTTCGTGACACCCAGGACGCACAAGCTGGTGAGACTACATTGGCTGAATGCCATGATACGCAAGTGTATGGCAGTACATACCTTCTAGGCGTCACCGCACAGCTCGTAGCCAGCTCGCTCTCCCGTGAAGGCGTACTTTCTACAATTGCGCATTTCGCTGGCGAAATGACCTGGGTGCACGATGGTGAGGAGCATAGTGGCGAGCACAATCATCCTAAAGTAATGGTCAGCAAGCTTTGCAGCAGATGGAGAGATGTCAAAGACGTACAGGCCATCGAAGATCATGAACTCGACTTCCTGGCGCATGAGTGGGCCTCCGACGCCTTCGGCCAGTTCGGGTATGCTGATCGATAGGTCAGTGTCAATTCCCAAAGTGATTTGCTAGCACTCACCGGTATATGCACCGCGCAAGAACGAGCAAGAGTGCCGCAGCCATGGACACAAAGAAGATATTGAGCTTAAAGGGCAAGACTTTGACGGCATCCGCGCCCTGCTGTCGCCATACGCGAAGACCGAAGTCCACTGCAAGCGCTCCCGCAACGGCTATAACCACAGCCTGAAAAGTCACCCCCGTGATCATCAGAGCCGTGCCCACCGTTCCTAGACTCCCACCCACCGACGCCATAATTCCGCCCGCACACTGGCAGACAAACCCCACGAAATCCGCAGTCACGAACGGCCAAGTCCACAGCCGTGCCGGCAGCTTCGTGTGCTCGGTCCCAAAGTACTCAACCAGAGTCCGAAGTGTCATGTACAGCGCCGCGGCGAGGAATGAGGGCGAGATCATGAGCAGGATGAATTGAATCGACATGGCTGCGCCATCCCAAGGGTTCTTGTGCAGGAGTAAGCGACCAACGTAGCCGCAGCACTCGCTAACGCACGCAACGCACACGAGGAAGGTGTAGACTTTCCAGAAGCGCCAGTAGCGGATGAGATGGACGAGCTGAGCCAGGGCGCAGAGGGCGAAGATGGTGGCGTAGATGGCGTTGCCGGGGAGGTTAGGGCCGTAGCCGTAGGTGGTGTCCTCGACTGGGCAGGTGGAGGATACCTTCTCGCAGTCATCTGTGGAGTTGGACATTGTTGTCTAAAGATCTGGAAGTCTCGAGAGTAGATGTGTGTGCGAGCTAGATAGTGAGTCTGTTCGATAGTAAAGTTCCGGGAGGTAGAAGTGTGAGGATGTGTAGTGGACTGCAAGTCGGCAACTCACAGCTAGTTTTATAACACACATGCTCGTTGTCACAGCATAGCCACCATTGATCTGTACGCCGTAGTGTATCAATGCCGGTCCGATAATTTGTGCCTGTCTCGACAAGGAGTGCTGCGACCCGGAGTGCTGTACCCAGAGACGGTGCCAGAGGCTTCTGTGTGTGCACGCCTCATTGTCGTCGTTGAAAGCAGGGTCGCCGATCGAAAGCTGAGGAGACATGTACTTCAACTGCTTCCTTCAGCATTGGCGCATGTGATACTACTGCCCCATTGGACGGCGACGACGGGTCTGCATCGTCGCGGTTCAGCACTGCCATGGCCTCGCAGACGCGGCCGGTATTGAGCACGGAGTTGGGGAAGAAACGCCGTTTTGATGCAGTCAAGGGTGATATATCAGCCGCATCACGGCAACGTTGCACAGTGACAAACGGGATTGGATTCTTTCCACTGTAGGCTATCGTCGGCTTGGCTCGAAACGCTGGACTTGGTGACATTGATGAAAGGATGTTCGTGCAATGAAAGAAGGAGATTGTGGGAAGTCAGTGCGTACGCGAGCGGGCGGGAGCGCCCTCCCGCAAATGTGACTTTCCACCAAACCACCGCCTACATGTAGGATGCATGCTCGTGCTAACCTGTACGTGAAAGAGTAAATTTGCAATTGAGATACCGTAACACGCAGACCCATTCATGGACGCTCGCCTGAGTCTGCGTGTCGTCCGAGGACGCCATTGTGACAGGCCAGATGCATGGTTTGGCCCATAGCTGAGGTGACCCCCCCATCCCTCCAAAGAACGACCAGATTTCAGGTCAACTCGTCATCTCTACCCCGTCCTCAGCCTCCAGTTTGCCCGCGAACTGTCCTGGATACCAGAAGTTGAACGCGAACGAAACCACAAGCATTGGCACCGCATCAAACACGTACAGGAAGACCTCGTGCAAGATGATGAAGCCTTCGGATCCCTCGATGAATTCTGCAACTCGTGCAGCATTTCGCACCAAGACGAGAGCACTCGTGCCGTAAAGCAAGTACAGGTACTTCTGCCATTGTGTCTTATTTTTCGAACTCGCGATCGAAGCCATCTTCGCGGTTGGCTCAGCCTTCATACGCCGATGGAAGACCGCTGCCACGAGAACAAAGAAGCCGAAGATCAGGATCTGGACCAGGAGCCCTGCGAGAACAATGTGCGATCCCGTGGCTGCGGTCGTGGCGTGGGAGCTAGACATTAGGCCGGCACCTGTGATCGAGCAACATCAGCACTCATCCACAATTCTCCATTGCGTTACTCCTTGACTTACCTCCCAGCTGCACAAAGAAGCAAATAAGATCGCTGGTCACGAAGCTCTTTGCGATGAACCTTCTCCGGATAAGACTGTACTTTTCGCCGTCCACACTGACAATTATGCGGCCGAGAGTCATGTACATAGTCGCAGCGTACAGTGGGGGCGCGACGAGTAGCAAAAGTGTCTCGATAGAATAAGGGCCGAGGGTGAGGTTGGGTGCTTGAGAGTGTGAGACGGCGCGGGCGACGTAGCCAACGATTTCGACTGAAGAGCTTGTGTTAGTTGACGTGAGCGAGAAGGGTCGATAGAGAAAGAGACAGAACTTACAGATGCCGCCAAGGAGGACCGGGATGAAGTACCTGTGAGCATGTATGAATTAGCATGAGTGGGTCAATGGATGAATGTGCCGGATGTCTTCTCTCACCAGGAGCGGGATTTGGTGAGCTGCAGCATGTGCCACGCGGTTGTGATGCCGAATAGGATTGCGAAGAGGACGGAGGCAGCAAGGGACGGGTCGTAATGGTAGTACTTATAGTACACCATTGTGTCGATCAGATGAGCTGGCTGGCTGGTTGTGGATTACTCAGATGGTCGTGAATTTTCGAACATCGCTTGCAGTCTTCAGAGCACAGTCGTTCTCGCTCCTGGGATTGAGGGGACTATATGTGTTTGCTCGATGTGTTCTAAATGGGTTCCCGGCAAGAAGATCGTTGTCGTGGACGGAAAAGCCGATCTCGGGGAAAGAAACGCGATATCGCGTTGCGCTACTCCCGCTGCATGAACATTTCCAATCCACCACTATTGGTGGACAATGCGGACTTGTTGCCTCTTTGCTTACGCGGCAAGCACACTCGCGTCTCATGTTGACGCGAAAAGGGACATTTGAGTCAGGTTGCGGATCGGGAGACAGTGCTCACCCAGCAAAAGGTCCGGAAATGAGCTGAGCCACGTCAGTGTGAGCAACGTTGTCAAGGTTGGGCGGGCGGCAGACTCATCAACGGCCAGGCAACAGAATACTCCTCGGTTGCCACTGGTTGTTGGTGGATGGGCTTCAGCCGTGCCGATGATGGCAGATGGACGACATATAAAAGTGGTTAGCTACTCACATGCTTCCATATCTGTCAAACTTGCCTATTCGTTGCTGGCTTTTCTAGAGAACACTCTCGACAATTCCAAATCGCCATGTCCGTCAATGCGACCGAACCGCCAGCATCGTACTTCCACTCAAATTTCCACCAAGCCTGGATGTATACTCATATCACCACCATGCTCATGGCGTGGATCTTCTGTATGCCAGCAGCTTTAATGCTTGGTAGCCGAAGGCCAACGGGTAGCTTTTTGGCGAAGTGCTTCTTTCTGCTTTTCGATGCCACGGGTATGGTCTGTGGCGTTGCCTACCGGATTCTGGCGCCTGATCTGTATCCTGGCAATGCCCATCAACCCTTGGCGTGGGTAGTGAGTCTGGTCGCGGCTCTTTGGATCGTGTTGTCGATCGTCAGGTCCAGGGAAGCGGGCAGCGGCAAAGATGGCAAGATGTGCGACGTCTCCGTTATGTCGACCGTGAATGGCGATTATCTTGAGCACGGAAGGGAACGTAATGGGGCAGGGAGTCTGGAGCTTTACGGTTACCAAGATCGCTCTTGCGAGCAGTCTCTCCGTGGAGATGAGGATGACGATCGCTGTAACAAGGACGAGGATCGGCGTTTGATGGAGTCTCCCAGGACAACTGAAGGTTGGCCTTCAGGACTCAATGCCAAAATCCTCGGATGCAGAATAGTTCAATATGTCCGCTTGATATTGATGGCAACAGTCCTTCCTCTCGACTTTGCGGCCATCGTGTCGGGGCTGGCAATTTGGTTTGGTAAGCTTCACTCCGTAGTCGGAAACTATCCGGCGCAGGCTGCTGACACTCGTGCTTAGGCATCTTCAGATCACGGCACATCTTTTCTGGCCTCGCCCACTGCATCAAAGGAGGCATATTCTTCTTCTACGGCCTGCTCACCTTCGCACGCTATCTTGGCGCTTTTGCCGACGTGGGCTGGGCATGGAACGTCCGTCCTGCCCACTCCACTGGACACTCAAGGAAAGGTGTGGTGCCATCTGCGGAGTTCACTGAGTCTTTCGTCATCTGCGCCTACGGCGCCAGCAATGTGTTTCTCGAGCATCTCAACGCTACAAGGTGGATGCACGTGGATCTCGAACACGTCAGCATCACTGTGCTCTTCTTTGGCGGCGGTCTGCTGGGCATGGTACTAGAGTCCAGCTGGGTGAAGCGGGACAGCACTTCACCGCCAAGCAACCCTCTTCCAGCGCTTACGATCCTCTTGCTCGGCGCCATGATGTCGATGCATCACCAATCCAGTCACCTGAGCGCCGCATTGCACGCACAATGGGGTACTCTCCTGTGCGGATTCGCATTCGCTCGCGCTGCCACGTATATCCTGCTTCATGTCTCGCTGGTGTCCGACTTTCCGGGGAAGCCATTCACCGAGGTCGTGGCGGCATTCTGCTTGGTGCTGGGGGGTTTACTCATGATGCTCAGTGCGCGAGATTGCGTCGAAGCGATGGACGGTTTCGGCCTTGAGTCAATGACAGTTTCGGCGATTGGCGCAGGGGTGGTGGCATTGGTATTGGCGTGGGAGGCAACGGTGATTGGATTGAGAAGGTGTGGAAGTCAGAGCTCCTAATTCTTGCCATCCTGCGAGGCAGCTAAGGGCTTAGCGGTGGCTTGGAACATGATTTTCATGCTGAGCTAAATATTAAATCATCCATGTCCAGATCCAGGTAAGGAAAGTCAAAATGCCCGTCCCATGTCATGTCCCCGCTAACCCTAACGTCTGGCAGGGCTGGGACTCCTGCTCGCTTGCTCGGCTGACTTCTGAAGGTCGAGATGTTCTGGCTCGCTCGTCATGTCTCTGCTTCGCGCAGTGAAGAGTATCGTAGACGATATTGCTTGTCATCCTTGACGTAACACTAACCAAGGTGGAATACAGCGTCTCGGTGCCTATGGTGCTCATGTACTCGATGGCAGAGCAGACACGGTCGAACTGGTCGTGCGTACCTCGAGACGCGTTGCGGAGCGCATCCCAAGCAACACGAATCGAGCGTTTGGCCGCACCCTTGTCAATGAAACCCCACTTGGAGGCGGATAGTTTGATCAGGTAAAATGTTGCATGGTATATCGCGAGGCGGGTCGAAGTTGGCCAGAGAAGAGAACCAGATTGCGCATCCGTAGCTGTACGAATCAGCGCTTCCGCACACTTTAAGCTGTCCACGATATGAGAGACGGCCGATGATGGTAGAGATATGCTCGGATCGTGGTTGAGGCAGGCGGTAGTCAACAGAGAGTAAAGACTCAGCCTTGCTTTCAGCAGCGAGACTCGGCTTGTCTGTGCACACGAGTTCGCGAGCCTGGCGGACAAGACTTCATATTGGCCGTCGAAGATCTTGAACCATGCCATAAGATCTTGTGTAATTCCATTCACTTGGCTTTCGTGGAATCCCAGCACCTGGCAGACCTCGTGATCGAGCTTCGCAATCTCGAGATGCTGTTCAAGCACCGCGGGTAGCTTCAGTGAAACGTCGTTGACGCGCGACGGGACCAACGGAATGGTGGCAGGGACGCCAAGATAGCAACTCATCCTAATTCACGTCAGGCCACTGGTATGGTCAAGGTTGCGAAGTTCTCACGTTTGATTGACCACTGTGCATGCCGCCCAGATTCTTGCTCGAACTGCCAAGGATGTCTCATTGACGGAGTCTTTGTACACAAAATCTCCTGCCTGGTGCGGTTGATGCAGACCAAGTCGTAGAGCGGCTTGCATGGCCAGTCCGCAGTAGTTCCAGGACGGTGATGAGCTTGTGGGCTCGTACTCAAGCGGCCACCAACACAGGATGAGCAGTGCTTGTACGGTTTGCAGTGGGCATCGCGAAGACTCTTGGACGTCAAAGGCAAGCCTTCGAATCGGTGCGAGCAGGTGCAGGCGGAGATCGGGATGAGCTGGCGTGCGCTGCGAAGCTAAGGCGAGGACTGAAGCGAATGGGAAGTTTGTCAGCGTGCTTCAACATCTGTCGAGAGTGGAGAATGACGCCTACCGACACACATCAGCAGTGGACAGAACGATGCGACACGGGCTAGTTGTGCAATATCTAGCAGGATTGGAAGCATCGGGTTGTACTCGGTGTAATATCTGTCGGATGAACATCAGATCTCTGCGACTGCGGCAACGTGAAGGGTGTACGCACAGCTCGCACAGCTCCAGAACAGCATCAGGTGGAAGTGTTCCATTGCCGACCTCCTGGGCAGGGAAGATCGGCCTGCCGGCTGAGCTCGTGGACTCGTGTGTTCCCGCCGCGTGGGACCAGTTGGAGTCATTCGACGTGGATGTGACTGAATCCACACCTACTGTCCGAATGAGGGTGTTGTCTGTACGCTTTAGGCGCTCATTTTCTTCTTCGACTGCTCTCGCATGTCTACAGAGTGTCAGCGTTGCCCCGATTGTACTACGAGGCATCGGCCTACTCGCGCTTCGCGGTCCGGCGAAAGGCTCCATCTACCTCGCACGGTACCTGTTTAGCTACGCATCGTGCGCATGCCGTGCCATTGTAGTTGCACCGCAATTTCTGTTGGCGACATAGCTTACAGGCCGGTCGCACTCGCTTCGGCATTGTCGTTACGCTCGGGCAAAAATGTGTTGTATATTCTATACGAGAAGGTCGCGTATTACGAAGTATAATCGTTTCGGGAAGGTCGCGTATCCTAGAGAAGCGTACGTTCGCTAAGGTAGGTTCGATTACGTAGCGTACTACTAGCTAAATCCTAATCTTATAAATACTTACTTTCTTTACCTTGCTACTATTAACTTATATTATTACTAAGACTATAGTATAGCTACTATTAAGATATATATTATTTTAATACTACTATTCTTACTTTATAGATACTACTATAGGCTTTACTATTATACTAGACTGTCTACTAGCTTACGTTATTAGCTAACTATAATTTATACTTAATTATACTAACTATAGCGTATCTACTATTACTAGTAAGCTTAGTATTTACTATAAAACTATAAGAAGCGCCTTCTAATACTACTACTAGAACTATATCTAGAGTACTACTAGAAGTAAAGTTTAGTACTTCTATAACCTCCTCTCTTTTATAGCTTTTAACTTCTTTTAGTTCTCTATATATATAAGTATCTACTATATTTACCTACTATATAAAGTCTCTATCTATTATTACCTTATATTTAAATATTTTATAGTCTTCTTATAGATAGATAGCTATTTTAAGGCTAGAAAACTATTTTATTATCTCTAGTAGTACTCTAATACGTCTCTCTACTATACTATACTAATCTTTATAAAACTTTCTCTAGAAAACTAGGCCTTATATATAGAGCGTTAGTAGAACTATCTAGTAGCTCTATATATAGAAGTAGAATAACTAGTACTCTTAGTAGTATTTCTAAAGAGCTATTTTACTAGATTTTACCGTTTTCTAAGGCTATAGATTCTATAAAATCGTACTAAGATTAGCTTATATAGAAAGTTAGATAGCTTAGATTTAGGCTCTAGAGTCTATACTTTATTAGTAGCGTACGCTTATACTATACCTCTAGTAACTTTAATAACTTTAAAAGTCGCTAATATTACTAGCGCTAGCTAGCCCTACTATACCTCGATAGAGTTTAGTAGTAGCCTATTTAGTAATAGTATTACTATAGAAGAGGCTTATTTATACGTTACTAGAGGTCTATAAAGTATATAGTTAGTAGACTTCTATTACATTATTTAATAGTAGATAGTAGAGTACTCTATTATTAATACGACTACTATAGAGGGCTACTATCGTAGCCCTCTACTACCGTAGTATTAGAACTAGTCGCTAGCGTAGTACTAAGGCTTTACGTAGTATTAGAGAGGTTTAGTATTATAGTATAGTAGCGCTCTATATAGTAGTCTATATAAGGCTCTATATAGTATTTAGTAAGTACCGCCTAGCTATTTATTACCGTAGCTAGTAACTCTATAGTACTAATACTAATCGTAGTACGTACCTATTAATTTTAGCGATAATAATAGATACTAGAGGACTACTAGTACGTAGTAGTAGTAGTAGTAGTAACGCTATCTAGAGCCCTTACTTATAATAACTCTACTAGTAATATAGTATATATCCTTACTAGTAGCCTTCTATACCTTTTCGCTAGTAAGGTAGTCGCTAGCTCTAGTATAGTACCCTTAATTATCGTAGAAGGAGATCTATAAGTAGAGTTAGTAATAGTAATAGCGGCTACTTTAGTAGCCGCCTATTCGACTACTATTAACTTAGTAGCTAGCTTAATAGCTAATACTTAAGCCCTATTAGGCTATAGTTCTAGCTATTCGACTACTACTACTAGTAGAAGTAGTCGTAGCTATTAAGACTACTAGAACTATAGAGGTTATAAAGCCTATAGAGGCTATTAATATACTAATAGAGTACGTTATAGTAGAGGATCTAAATAAGCTATTAAATAATAGATCTAACGAGGCTAGTAAGAAGTTAGTAGCTATTATTAGTAGTAAGGTAGTAGATAATAAGGTAGGGTTAAAAGCGAGTTTATTTTAGCTAGACCTTTACTACTAAGTTAATAGTACTATAGTAGATAGTAAAGAAGAAGTAAGCCTTTATTAGCTTATAGCTAGTAGTCTTTTTTCGAGGCTTTACTATAACGTATACTAAGGAGCTTAGTATTATAACGCTAAAGAATATAAAGCGTATAGTTATTAGTAAGGGTAAGAACTATATTAGCTAGTATAATATTAAGGCGTTATTAGTATAGTTAGTATAGAGGTAGTACATTAATAAAGAAGAGGAGGTTTAAGAGGTATAAGAAAAGTAGTAATATTCGACTTTTTAGACTCTACTAGCGACTATTTTTTAGCCTAGGTTACTTTAAGGATACATTATATAGCCTTTTAGCCTATACTACTCTTTTTAGTAAAGATATATATAGTTTTTAGTAAGGATTTTAGCTAGTCTTAGCGGCCTTATATTCGAGTATCTTAATACTACCTAGGTTATAAAATACTCGCTAGTAGTAGTTAGTACGTAGAGCTTACTAGTAGTAGAACGTTATTAAATTAAGAGGTAGCTATTAGAGTTACTAGTAGACTCGGTAAGTAAGTATCGAGTATAGTAACGGAGATATAAGTAGTAAAATACGAAAGTTACGCGCTTTTTAGTAGTAAATACGTAATAACCCTAAAACTACTTCTCTAATAACTACCTTACTTAATACTTATAGTAACTCTCGTATAGTCTATAGCTAGTTTAAGTATATCTCTAGCTATACTTTATAAAGTCTTTCTATATTAATAACGACTATTAGCCTATTATTATATTACTAACCTTCTCCTTCTTATCGTATACCTCTACTATACTATAGATAATAGAAACCTCTAGATCTCTATTATTATAAGTAACTAGGTACTCTATAACCGTAGAGGTAGAGTATTAGGAGCGACGGCTAATTATATCTAGTATACGATAATTATAGACTACCTCTTACCGTATATAAGTTATTATATTATAAAGAAGGATAGATATACGCTAGTAGAGCGTAATAGGCTAGCTACTAGAGGTTAGAGTACTACGGCC
This sequence comes from Elasticomyces elasticus, assembly GCA_035926095.1. Classification (NCBI taxonomy): domain Eukaryota; kingdom Fungi; phylum Ascomycota; class Dothideomycetes; order Mycosphaerellales; family Teratosphaeriaceae; genus Elasticomyces; species Elasticomyces elasticus. The sequence continues at coordinate 1,983,226 of JAVRQT010000002.1, forward strand.
TTAATTAAAGGACTAGAAAGTCTCTATCTTACTAAAGAACTACTTAACCGTTATTTATACTAACGATAGCTAATAATTAAACTCTAGATCTTAATCGCTAAGCTAGTAGAAGCCTCGAGGGTCGTTATAAGGAGTAATATAGCTATACGCTCTACTATAGGTATTATTACCTTCTATTAGAAGCTCTAGATTACTATTAGGCTATAGCTACTATAGTTACTTAGTAATACTACTTTACTAGAAGATAGTCTAATCGTTAGCTAGACTAAGAAAGACTCTTAATATATAAGCTATTATACCGTTAGGAGTAGTAATAGCTTAATACTTTAGCCTATTAGTAACGTAATAACTACTATAGGTTATCCTCTATAAGGCTAGATTCTCTAGCGCTATAAACCCTTAAAAAACTCTATTAACGAAGCCTTATACTAATAGACTACTAGAGAAGTTAGCTACCTTATTAGAGTAGATATCGAGCCGCTAAACGATTAAGCTAGACTACTAGTTAATTATCTTCTTCTATCGATAAGCTAATAACTTTATAGCTCCGTTAAAGATCTAGCTTATCTAGCTAATAGAGTAGCCTATAATAAAAGCTTAGTTAGTCTAGCGGTCGGTAAATACTAGCCTCTAATAGACTATATATAGTATCTATAACGCTAACGTCTTATAGTATCTTCTCCTCCTTAAACCTCTTACTCTAATAGTATTACCGCTAAAGAGGATTAACGCTATTACCTTAAGCTATAGCTTAGTAAACCTTATCTAACGATATATATACTTAACGTCGTAATTAGTAAACTCTTTAAGCTATAGCCTTATTAACGGTCTAATCTTTATAGAGGCTCTCTACTCTAGCTTACGTACGTACTCCTATATAGCCTTACGTACTCGATTTTAGTAGTCCTTCTCCTATATTAAAATACTAAGAAGTAGCTATCGACGCTACTACCTCTAGTAGAGATACTAGTATAAGAGAAGAGTAATATCTATAGAGTTAATAGTAGAGGTAGTTACTATTACGTAGTATAAGATAGAGATTTAATATTACTAAGAGCGACTATAATACGACTTAACTAGCGCTAATAAGTAGTAGAAGTATAGATAATAACTTAATTTATAAATAAAGGCTACTATAGCTACTTATATAGGCTACTATAAGGCTATAGGCGCTATCTTTTAGAGCCTTAGAAAACGGTAAATTACGCTTAGAGAAGTACTTAATAAGAAAGCTAATAAGAATATCTCTTATAGCTTTTTTAGACTAGTACTCTTATAGTATATAGGCTTAAACGTAGACTTATATTATAGTATATCTACGCTCTTTAATATCTCTTATAATATCGAGACTAAGATTATATATCTCTAAGAGATATCTAGTAACCTAATAATTAAAGACTCTATAGATACTAATACTATTAATACTATTACTCTATAAGAGGCTTTAGTTCTTTAGCTAAGGCTAAAGAAGTTACTAAAGAAGTAAGGCTTAACTACTAAGAAAATAACTATCTATATAGAGTATCTTATAGAAGCTAGTAATATAGTAGTAGACTTTAAGGAGATAGATAATACGTTTACTTATATACTATAGGTTATCTATAAGTATACTATATTAGATATATATAGCCTACGTACGTAACATCTAGTAATAGATCTACTCTATTATTCTATAACTATTACGTATTATATTTATATAAGCTACGGTAGTAGAGTAGCTCGCTCTCGCTTAAATATAAGAGAAAGTAGCTCTTCTACCTTCTTTTAGACCTTTTCGTAGAATTATAAGTCTTTTAGACTATACCTTTATACGCTTCTAATAGTTCGTTCTACTAATTATTACGTCTAGCTACTACGTAGTTTAGTATAACTTTACTCGGAAAAGAAGGTCTCGACTAGGAACTATATTATCTAGTATCCTCTTCCGCGGTAAGCTTCCGGCGTAACGTAGCTTTACTTCGAGGTAGTCTATCTATCGTAAGATCGTAACCTAGCGGGCGTCCTCCCGTCTTTAGGTATAATCGTAGTTTTATAATAGGACGACTTTAACTCGGCCTAATTACGCTTACGTAGTTAGCCCGTAGGTAGGTATCCGTACGGAATACTAGCTTAGGAGTTATTAGGGTTAGGCTACCCCTTATCGGCTAGCCCGTCTTAGCGTTTTACTAATTATACTACTAAAGGTTCGGTAGTATCGTTTCGTTCCCGCCTACTTAAGGTAAAGTTATCGACGACTAAAGTTAAAAGTATTCCTTATTTACCTTACCGTTACATACTATCTTAAATTACCTTCTTACCTCTTTTATATCTATTACTATCGATTAACGTCTAGTATAAGCTACTAATCTATACTTAAGCTATATATACTCTTATAGTAATCTATACCTTAGTAATCTATTTAACTAGACGAACACGGTAATTTACTTATATTAAAGAGCGTAGATTGTAAATATAGCTTATAGATAACTCTATATTTAGGAAGCTACTTCGATATTAAACTTAGGTATAGTAGGTACGTACGCTTAATGTTTATTATTACTACTACTATCGAGTACTTTATCTAGGGTAGATACTAGACTAGTCTAGAAAACTCGATAATACGCCTATAGTATCCGTACTAGAACATTATAGGCTACGCTTCTACCTAAGAGGTCGAATCTCCTTTAATTCTTTCTACTTACGTACCGACGTAGTTATAGTAGACTATATTAACTCTATTACTAGTATTATATCCTTAGAAGAGCCTCTACTAGACATTAAGAAGATTATTCTTAGGTTAAGCTAACTAAAGGAGGCCGAGAGTACCTATAATTTCTATCCTAACTACGGCCTCCTCGGCGTAACGAAAGCGCTACGATCGATTACTTATATTACAAGAGGATCTTATTTCGAGGCTTTATAGCGTACGTTTATTAGTAACATTACTAACTTTAAGCCTATATAACCTAGCTTTATATAGTATTTCTCCGCTCTTATTAATATATTACTATTAAGAGAGAGAGGTATCTATTTTACGCGAATAAGGCTTAGTAAAGATATCGACATTAACCTATAAGTCCTTTAGTAACTTTATATAGATATAATTACCTAGGAGCTTTAGTAATCCGCTTAGTATAGGTATAGTAAACCCTATTTTTTAGAACTTGTAAATACTATCTCTAGGAGAGTATTTATTATAACCCTCGCGGGATATATTAGGTTCGCGTTGCCTAGTACTATAGTTAGGGATAGGGTTACGCTACTTAGAGGCGGATAGACTCCCTTTATCCTTCGTAAGTATAGTAGCTAATATACTATAGTCGGGAACTCTTATATTTATAGTTTAATAAACGGGAAGTATTTTAACTTCCGATAAAAACTCGTAATAAATAGAGTTTAGATATACTAGGATTGTAGGAAGTACTAGGCTCTAGATAGAGCGAAGTAATATAAGCTAAACTCCTAGCCTCTAGCCTCTTAGCCTTCTATCCTATAGGTAAGTTATAGCCGAGGAGTAAGTTCTAGCTTAGCTTTACTTACGGATAAAGGTAATAAAGAAGGTAGCGACATAGATAGTACCGACGACTTAGATAGTAATAGCTCGAATAATACTATTAGTAACGTATTAGGAGCTAAGGCCGGGAATTTTAAGGAAGATATTACTATACTACAAGCTATAGAGTCGTATTACTAGAACCCCGGTAGAAAAGTAAGGGTAATATATCTAGAGATAAACGATATTCTTCTAATACCGCCTAGCGTACTACTTATATACGCTATCTTAACTCTCAAAACGTGTCTTTAAGAAGGCGGTATACTATAGAACGAGTATACCGTTCTCTCTATCTTAAAGAACCTATTCTAGATCGGATAGTACTAGCGAGCTATAATTAAGGTATAGCTACATTAGCTACGCGACATTATTAACGAACTTTAGTTACTTATTTTATCGGACCTATAAAGATTTACTAGCGACTTATTACTAGATAAATTTCACGAGTAGTTTAAACGTATAATCGATAAGCTTCGCTCGCTATAGTATAGATATATACTATATAGCGCCGATTACCCGTGCTTAAAAGATAAACGCCGATATACTCTAGCCTATAGAGGGTACGTATAGGAGCGCTCGTATCTTAAGGACTAGACTAGAGCGTAGTCTCTTAGAGCGAGCGATATCGTAGAGTTACTAGTACTTTACTAAAGAACTCGTAGTTAATATAGATATCGGGGTATTATACTAGATATATATTACTAAATAACATATATCTACGCGTAGAGATTACGAGTCGGTATATAGAAGTTTCGTTAGGTTTAGTATAAGCGTAAGATACGTAGGGTTAAGACGAAGGCTTATAAAGAGCGTAGATATTACTATATTACGGTAGAGTAAAGTAAAGATAATCGTTACTTAGCTCGATAGTATTATAGCGAAGAAGAGATAACTAGGTAGTATAATCCTTCCCCTTATACTCTAGAGACCCTCTTAGTACCCTAAATAGCTAAAGGGGCTTATACTATCGTACTAATCTCGCTACGTAAGTAAACATTTTTAGTACTAGAAATTACACATACGTAATTACACCTAGCTTTTCGAAGGAGCCGCCGGCGCCTTATAGTAAGTCGGCTCTTATATTCTTAGTCGCCTCTACTACTTTACCGTCTACGAGTATAACCTCTATTTCTAGACTATCTTTTCGAAGTAACTATACTTAGAAGGAGCTACTAGAGCTACTCTTCCTAGAAGTATCTAGCGAAGCCGCCTACGCCGAATATAAGAACTACCCTTCGAGGCCCCTAAGTATAGTACGCGTACATACCTCCGACCGCTATTTAACGTAGTGTTCGTAGTCCTAGGTACTACTATATAGGTATCGTTACATGTTAGGATAACCGGATTACAATATCGCGGATTTAAGTCTAGATAGACTACGTAAAGCGGCTTATAAGGCACTCGACCTAGCGTAATTGCCTTAGTTCGAGATACCTAGGCGCTAAAAGTCTCCTAGTTTGGTAGAAAGGATAGCGGCGCATTCGATAGCGCTACGTAGCTTAACGATATATTCGGCGATCTCGCTTCCGATATAATCGTGTAGAAACAACTATTAAGATCTTGTTAGTATCGTAGGGTCCTAGCGCGCTAGAATAATACCGGTTTATTAGAGGCTTATAGGATAAGAAAGATACCTACGAAGGCCGTATACATTATAGACGCGATAATTAAGACTATAACCGGTCGGCTAGGCGAGTTTAAACGTACGGTAGGCGAAATTACTACTCTAGCTAGATTACCTAGGGCTCTTAGGATAACGGCTATCTATAATAGCTTATCGTCGCGCCGTAATATCTATTCGCTCCTAGAGACGCGGGGTATAGCTAGCGATACTTTACTATAACTAAAGTTATCTTATAGAAGGTTTAAAGACTACGAGATTTATATCGCGTTAACGGTAGACTATAGGCGTCTATCTCGATTATAATTAAGCTATACTATCTATCGATAGCATGATATATACTAACCGCTAAAGTTAATAAGGCACGAAATTTTACTCTAGGACGCGTAAGAGACCGTTAGGCTATCTCGTAACATAATAAGAGGAAGAGAAAGGGTAAGAGCGGGGCGTAATCTAGCGTAACAACCGCGAGGGCGAGGGTAAGGCTTAAATAGAATAGGGCTAGAGATCCTCTATCCCGTCTACGTCCCGTCCCGACATATAGGCGCTAGTTTCGCGTACTCTAGCCTCCGTAGGCTAGTAATTACGTCGCGAAGGGAGATACTAGGTAGGAAGTATATACCTATTAGGAGGGTATATACCGACGCCGCCTCGGGCGAAGATCTTATACGTAGGATATAAGCGCGATACTAAGTATATGTATAGGGTTACTATCGTAGCTACGGTAACGGAAAAGTACGGTCCTAAACCCCTACTACGTACTACGCGCTACCTAGATAGGCTTGTCCTTATAGAGGGCTTGTATCTTCGACTACGTAGCGTATATATACGCTACCTTACACCGATAAACCTTACGTAGCCCGTTCTTTACCTGTTCTACTAGTAGCTACTTAAGGATATAGTTATACTAAGGGTAACGTAAGAAGGTATAGACCGGTCTATCTCTACTCCTTAGTCTCTCGCTACCGCTACTACTCTTAGACCCGCTCTTAGCGTCGTCGACGAGCTTAGGAAGCGGTAGAAAGTAGATCTAGTCGAGTACGTACTAATCTACGGATACGTATTAGTAACGTTATACCGTACTAGAGAGGGGAGGGTTATACCGTACTTCTACGTAAGCTCTCCTATCTTAGTAGGCGATAGCTTAGGTAAAGAGTATAGCGTAGGTAACTTATTTTACGGTATAATAGCGTTACTCCCTTATTTATCTAAGCCTAGAGCTACTAGTACCGGTATTAGGGGTCGATAATACGGTATATAGCCCTAGAAAGGTTACTTATACTACGGAAAAGCGGGTAGGGCGTATATATACTAGGACGTAATGTTAGCGTCCTAACGATAGTCGGTACTCTTATACGCGAACGGCGAGTGTCCGTTAAACATTATACTATAGCGGCGTCGGATAAACTCGGGTACTATATCCGCTTTAGTTACTTTTTAACGGTAGGATATAGACCTTAAAGGAGAAGACATATAACGCTATTACGGTAGTGTCTATCGCTATCTCCGGAAAGGTTAACGCCTAAGAAAGAGTCTATATATACATCCGTATCGCTACTAGAAGGCTAAAAATCACGACGTATAGGATAACGTAGTAGTATACGCGGAGCTTAACTTACGCTACACCTAAGTATTACTAGGCGTACTAAGGCGGAGGAAGGGCCCCTTTACCTATAGGCCCGTCTATATTTAGTCCTTTACTTATCGTAATAGCTTGCTAATAGGCGGTAGACTTAGGCTAGTAGTAGAACGCGATATTACTATCGCGATCTATTAGTAATAGTTAAGGAGATATTAGCTAACCGCTAACGACTTACATCCCGTTCTCTCGACTATTAGTATACGCGGCCTCCGATTAATATATTAAACAATCTAAAGTATACGCTAGCGGAGACGTCGGGCGAGATCTCCTAAATACCTTCGCTACTAATCTAAGCGTTTACTAAGCTAAGAGCTACTCTTACTCCCTATAGGTTAACGTCTTCCTAAGAGGAGATAATACCCTTATAGCGCTACCTTAAGCTCTCTATAAACCGTACGATATCCTTATAGGGTTCGCTTATAGTCGTAGACGAGTTTAAGTCGAAGACTACTTTAAGGAGCTCTCGTATAGCCCTCGTATTTTTGTAGGTATCTATAAGAGTAATTAGTAGTAAGTCTACTTAGTAAGGAGTTTAAGACTATTAGTAGAGACTTTAAGACTATACGAGTAGTAATAGCTATCTAAATATTATAATTATAGTTAGTCGAGGAGTATAGTACTATAGGTAATTCTCTCTCGATAATAAGTTCTAACAATAAGTATAGTGTTATTATAGTACTAAAATCTGTTAAGCGTTTACTAAATAACTACTATTCTAGTATATAGTAGCTAGGCCCGCGAATTGTGTTATATAATAGACGCTAGAACTAATATAGCGCTATAAAATACTAAAGCTAGTAATAGATAAGAAGTTAATCGACATATCTATAAGAAGCGACGCTCTTAAAGTAAGATGTAATTATACTATCTCGTAATCGTACGACCTCGCTATTATACACTTTCGGTATTAGGCTATCTCGCTATCTCGCTACATCGTTATATTACCTTGTCGAAGTCTAGTAGATCGAAGTATAAATAGGCTGTACCGCTATAGAGGATAAAGTATATATATAAGCGCTACACGACTACTTACTACCGTAGGCTTTTATACATTAACGCTTTATACTATAACACTTTAAACCTTAGATATAACTCTAAAAGTCGTCGTCTTTATATCGTATAGAGAAGGAAAAGTAGATCGTCTATACGAGCTCGTTAAATAGATATCGAGCGAAATTAAAGCTACTAAGCTAGATGTTAGTTATTATAAGGTGTTCGTAGCGGAAGGAGATAAGGACGGAATTAAAGAAGGTGTTATATATATATAGTAAGTTTACCTACTAATACGGCGCGCGGGTATTTTTAAAAAGTACCGGCAAAATGTTCTAAAGGTACCGGTAGATTCTAAAATCCTTAAAAAGTGCCGGTACTATTACCTTATTCTATAATCTAAGACCGAGATCGTCTTTAGATAGGTCGAAAGTATAGGAAAATAGTCTAGGTTTACCTAGATAGCTATTCTACGGGACTAGTTATAGCCTATTTAGAATCTAGAAAGCTTAACTAAAGGATTTAATCTTTCGACGAGTATTAGAGCTATAACGCTAAGTAGACCGGCTATAAGATGCTATACT